>CM038709.1:20601414-21351414 GCA_021613375.1 Megaleporinus macrocephalus | reverse complement strand
GTGTTTGGATGAGCTACTAGTCCATGAACTCCTAAAAAGCACAGGCCTACATCTGAGCTCTAAAATAGACTCCAAACCATTTGTGCTAAATACGTAACTTTCACTGTCTGCCAAACAGTGAAACAGTAAAGCTTTTCATTGATAGCTATATTAGCTTTTAGTCTTAAGCAACAACAGCGCATCTACAGGAAACATAAACCAAACTAATAGCAGCGTGTTCAAAAAACATGAATGCAAAAAAAAAAACTTTTTACGCTTCAGCGAGTGCAACACACAACTATACGAATCACATACATCTTAATCAGAATAAAATATAGGCAACTGGACTCAGTATATCCAAATAAAATGTTTTTTTTTTAATAAATAAAATATGGCTTTTACAATCTGACTTTTGGTTAAATAACCAATGACGTTTAACACGTGCATGATATTTAGTCAAAATACCATATCAGTTAAAATAAGCAAAACATATGCACGTGTAAGTCACATTCGCTTTATTTGAAAAGATTTTTAAATAATTTCAATTACAGATAACTTGTTCAAATGTAAAGCGCGCACTGTTGTGGCTTATTGTGAAGTGTGTGTGTGTGTGTGTGTGTGTGTGTGTGTGTGTGTGTGCGCATTCGTCTGTGTATATGCAGCTTAAGAAATAACAGTGTGAACCAGTTTAAATGCTGTTTGTACTTCAATTAACAGCAATTTATAACTCATTATTTTGCACGTATTTATACAATTTGAATGCAACATGTAAAAATTAGACTGCATTACACCGGCATTATTTGAAGGAAGAACAAACTGCATCCTACCTTTATTGTTGTCTCAGGCAGGTTTAACGCTGCAGCTAACTCGCACCTCCTGGGTCGCGAGACATAGTTTTCCCTGTAAAACTCCTTCTCCAGTCTGCCGATCTGCTCTCTGGTAAACGCGGTGCGGTACCTGCGCACCTGGTCTGTGTTGGAGTTGTTGGAACTCCCGATGGAGTTGCCGTTATGGTTGGAGACGGACGAGGAGCTCGAGTTGGAGCTGCCTGAATTACTGTCAGAGAAACCTAAACACAGGGTGAGAAAAAAACGAAACAAAATAATATTACAAACAACAATACAGTAATTTAGGCCTGAATTAGTATTATAATGTAATTGCAATGGTGTTGTGATCAAATTACAGGACGCTGGTTTAAGGTAGCTTTTTAAATCCGGCTTCGTTGCAAAACTAAAATATTGATCAACTTACTACATCACCGACATTTATTAACAAACAACAAAACAAAACAAAACAATAATAAAAACGGCAAATAGAAAATCAACGTCGGTCTAAGCATTGTAGAGCAAAATAATTTCGAGGAAAATAAATACAATAATTTTATATTTATGTAGAACATTGTGCAGAATATTTGTACATACAAATAAGCTTTGTAATCTATCATATTAATAATGTTTACGGTAGCATAAAATTCTCGGCAATACCAGATTATAACTTTTAGTGGGAAACTATGCAGTTTTAATTTATTTTAACTAAATCTATTTTACATTTCTTTTTGCATTGTGTCGTATTATTAGGCAATAAAATATCACTACTCGTCGATATTATGCTTGGTATCAATTTAATAATCCAAATTTAATCAAAATAATGAAACGTTTACAGACACAGACATGCTCTCGAGACATGCTCGCGCTCACGTGAGTGTGTGAGAGCTGGTCTTACCTTTGTTGTTGTTTTCCTTGTGCTGGCTCGCGCTGCCCGGCGAGCGGTGAGCCGGACACCCCACTTCCACGTCGCTGTTCATCTCAGAGTCGGTGGAGACCTCCGGGTACAAGCTCACTTTCTTTCTGCCGTCCGAGCTTGAGATGTCGCCCGCCGCGCTGTTGTCGCTGGCGTGGTGGTTTCCGAACAGGCTTTCGATCTCGAACTTGCCTTTGGTGGGCATGTCGCCCAAGGCGCGGTGCAGCGAGGCCGCGGGCAGTCTGGGGCTCAGGCGGCCCCCGTGCGCGGAGTTCTCTAGGGCCTCGAGCACCGCGCCGCCGCCGCTCGAGTCCGACAGGTTGGAGAGGCGCTTGGCGGCAACGGGACTGTGCAGCCCCCTCTCCATCAGAATCATCTCTTTTCTTATCCTTTCCATGGGGACGCGGAGCAGGAGAAAGCAGGCGAAGTCCGGCGACCGGCGGCGGAGCTAATCCGCATTCAGCTCGGCTACTGCCTCTAAATAATATAACACCTTTATGAGCGAGACGAAACTAGCAAAAAACGAGAGAGATAGAACGAAAAAAAGAAAGAAAGAGAGAGAGAGAGCGCGTGAGAGAGTGCTAAAGAGAGTGAGAGAGAGCGCGAAGAATGCCAGTGCGGGCGACGAGTGACTGCTCAAAATGACCCGTGCATCCTCTCCGGTCCAAGATGTCATTCATCAAAAAGTGGCTCGCGTCTCTGCCGTTAAAGGTGCGCGTGACGCCGCTCGCATGATCATTTATTGTAACAGGTTTATAAGCAAATAAAAGAGGGAGAGGGGCCGCGCGAGGATGATGGAGGCGGCCAGCCACATATCCAGGTGGAGAGAGAGAGGAGAAGTGAGGAGAGGAGGCGCCGCGCCGCCGCTGATCTGCTCCTGCTTTAGATGGCTCCTGGGTTTGGCCTCTGGGGTGAAATTGACAGTCTGATTAATAAAATGAGTGCGGCAACATTTCCCTCTTCATTTAGGAATATCATTATGCTTTGATTCTCTATTGTTCCTCCCTTCTGCGCAGACGCTCTCTTCTCCCCCTCTCTGCCTCCCTCTCTTTCTTTTCCCCCCCTTTCTCTGTCCATTATTTCACTCAGACCGTTTTCGGATCAGACATTAGCTGAGGAGCTGCTGATTTTCAACGAAAGCAATTGTGGACTTAACAGAATTGGCATTTTCTTAAAAGTGACTTTGTATTTTGCTCTCGATCGAATAATCCTCAACACTGAAAACCACAATGCAAATAGTTTCCAGGTCTTCTATAAAACTACAGAGAGCTATTATACTGTTTTTACAGCAGCTGTGGTGTATGGGTGATTGTTGTGATGTACATTCATTTTTCGTTGCCCAAAGACAAAATAGACAACTAGGTCAATAAATTATTATTTTTTAACGATAATTAATTAACTTGTGTCGGTTAACATATTTAAAATTATTTATTATTTAAAAAAAAATAAAACAAAATGCGAATTTAAAGCAGCTTGGAGAAATACAATTTTATTTTGGACTATTTTATTTATAATACATACTTTATAGGCAGAAAACCATTCTTTCCACTTCGAGATTGTTTGAGTTTTTTCTTTTTTTATTCATCCACAGCACGCACTATGCCGTCTCAGAGACGCTATTATGGATTATAATTGTGATTAATGGGTCTATCGAAATAGCACTTGCTAAAAAAACACAACCTATTTTCATATGTAGGGTACAATTAAAATAACTTTTTCAATAAGCACCCGCTGCTCCTTCCACTGCTCCATTTAAACAGATCGCCTATTTTTGCTATCTTGTCTACTGCATTTCCTCTCCAAAAATTTGGCTAGTCAGCAAGCGGTGCATTAATATCTGATCCACATATGATGGTGTGAGCTGAGCTCCGGATCAGGCGCGCGCTTGAGGGAGTGGACGGCTCGTGATGGCGGGGTTAAGTGAGAGCGCGAGCTGCTTTCATTCGGCTTGAAGACCGGGGACGTGTGTACCGAGCTCTAAGACGCTTTCACGTTCTTTGGCGCCCCCATCAGCTTTTCTCCAGTTAGGCGGCTTCTAAAGCCACAAGAAAGACTGTGGATTTGTATAAACATCTCAAGAGATGGCACAAAAATAAAATTATTTTATTTATATTTATATAATCCAGACACAACGAGCGGTTAATAAATAAAACTTTTCTCATTAGGCTTAGCTTTTTCAGCACAAAAGACAGGGTACACGATGGTAGCATAGAATAGCACTTATTCTAGGAATTCAACCAAACCATAGAACAGAGGCTGTTAGGAACTAGTTCTATGTGCTCGGTTAAATGCAAACTAGTACAGTGTTATGGATTTATAGTTCTCTGAGCATTTTTAAATGCTAATAATTTAGCTTACTCTTTCATATGCACAAGAAAACAAATCTACATTTTACCCACTCTGTAAATTCACACTGGGGGTTCAATCCCAAAGTTGTTTTTAACAGAACCCAGACTGTTTAGTATTGTCCACAGCTCTTACACCATTTTGTTTTACACCTATCCCAAAAAATACAGCAGGTTTTGTTAGAAGTTGTACTTTAGATATATAAAGAAACGTGCTCTTATTTATTGTTGTTTTCTAAGCTAATTAATTATATGTTTAAATAATGATTCCACATTAAAAACAAGTTTTACAAGTTTCACTCAACATCTGCCATAAATACTCAGTTGCTAAAAATCCATTAGGTTTTTCTTGCTCCTCCAGAAGCATGAAGGCCAAGCTCCCGGTTTCTTATACTATGATAATATACATTAGAAAACAATATACTTTATAAAATGTTGTTCTATTTAAGTATTTACTTTTAAATTGAGTTTAGTGATTATGGTTGAGTAAGGCCTGTGATAAAATGAGGCACCATATTGAATGATATGTTATTAGAAACCATGTCAGGACATAATAAAACAAGAGACAATAATATGGTTTGTGTCACTGTGAATCACATAACCCTCTATATGTGCCTACATTTCTGTTCCTCATTGTCATACCTACATAATTGAAATATTTCATATTTCAGCTTGTTCATGTACTGAAGTCCTCACATGGTGGGTATGTGTAAGAACTACAAATTCTCTCCTGGGGATAAATAAAGTACATCTTATCCATCCATCTTTCATTCATAAAAGTTATTACCACAATGTCAAGCTTATAGAAACAGAAGAACTTCTTGGTGATATATAGAGTGATTTCCAAAAAGAAAAACCATAGAACCATGTAGAACCATACAGCACATTCTCCACAATGTCACCATGCAGAGCCATTTAAGCACAATGGTTAAATGGTTCTGTGAGTGTTCATGGTTCTGTACAGAACCATTGTGTTTACCAAATAACCCTTGAAGAACTGTCTTTTAAAGAGTGATCACTAAACAATGTATAGTAGATACTGAGCAACAAATATCAAGATTGAAAATAGAATAATATTATTGCAGCCCTTAAATGTATAGTGTATTAGTTGTTCTGGTAACTACTATGAAACTGATATGTAGTTAAGCAGCTATGACAGTGAGGAACTGAATGTTGGCCTTACATAGGCATTTGAGTTTAAGGGGTTATATTTTAAATAAACAGCTAGATAAATTCAAACTATAACAATGGCAGCTATTTTTTATATAATATATAATAAATTTAATATAGAGAAGTGTGGCTAAGAGCTTGACAATAAACTATTAGGCAGTTTTCTGTAAATTATGCTTCCATACAGAAAAGGAGATCTTATAGTTTACCTTAATCTTAGCTGAACAAATATACAGATCTTAAGTGTAAACATTTTACAAATGCTGTTATTAAGTCTAGATAGCAAATAAAAGTGTACTCTACAATAGCATTCACATGGCACATAAACATGCTTGTACACTGTCACAAAACAGTTACTGTCTAGGTACATTTATTTGTTCTTCAAGGCACAAACAATGTAAATGTAGCCTCAAATGTACAGCAACCGTTGTGAGACCCAGCTTATACTTCAGATGGGGTCTTCTTTAGGGGAAAAGTATAATTGTACCTTTTAACAACCTAATGTTTTAAAACATAATAATAAAATGAATCAGGCTGGACACAAAAACAATATACTTGCAGTGGAATATTGCACAATTATGTTCCCTAAAGCACATTTGAGGGTATAAATAGGGGTGCTGCTCCAGTGACAGGCCATTACCATTTTAAAGGCATACTCTTACAAATGACCATATTTACATAAGAGACAACCCTATTTGATAGCATACAACCATATCAGACGCAAACATGTGAGAGTATTAAAGCTTTCAGAATTTCAGTAAAGTACGTTTGTTTGCCAGATGTAAAACGTTTATACATAGTTACGCAACTGACCCTCACCCTTAATCAGTAATAATGAATGTGAAAAAGATTAGCAATTCAATCAACTCATACAGCCTCTTGGAAAACAACAGGTCTAATTATTTTGTTTTTGAAGGACACTCCTGCTGGCGTTTCTAAAAACAAAAAGAAAGAGGCTCTAAAACAAGGTGGGTCGTGTCTGACCTGATTTTATTGCCCTGCGTGGTATGTCAGCAAACTACAAAACACCAGGTTGTGTACAAGCCAGAGACAAAACAACAGGCTGTAGTCTGTAGTTCAAGTTCCTCGTCTGGTTTCGTTTCCGACCGTCTTGACGGTTAGGAAGTCATCATGCAGGCCCACAGCTGTTCACACAGCAGCTCTATTTAGTGCCCACGGCTACAGACCACACTGCTGTCCTCAAATGTATCATCGATCAACGGGTGAAGTTTCACAATGCGGACTGATAGAGCCATCTAGTGATAAACTGATAACACTGCACGCTACCACGCACTCTGGCTTCGACTCCTATTGAGGTTTGCCGACCACGCCACAAGTCTGCGGATTAACTTCAATAAATACGTGTAAATCATTCAACGAGCTGTTCTTTAGGACATATAGGTTACTTGTGCAAAATGGCTTGTGTCTACACAATGCTTGATGCAGCGAAACAACACAAGACTGAACATCTCGGAAATATGTGATGTTTTAATTTGTCTACTTTAGAAAGTAAATAACCTGATTGCCTTACAATTTCAAATTCCTTCAACTTTCACAGAAAGGTTCACAGAATTAGAATATTATTTTGTTAAGGCACTATTTGATGTTCAGTGAACTCAAACTGTTAAGACAAACAAGCTAGTTTTGATGTAAAAACAGAGTTTAATACGTTTGGTCATATTTAACATTTTTAGTTTGTCACATTACATCACTGTGAACACCCTTAGCAATAGAAAAAAACTTATTTTAAGTCGCAACAATAGCGTAGCAATTTTAGTGCAGCACAGAACCATTTGTAAAAGGGCCATTTAAATAAATCATATCCAACTAGTTTTCCATTATAGAGAAGAAATTGACCACATTTGAAAACATGCATACATTTACATGGTTCTTAACATGCTCATGGTTCTATATATGAATATTTTCTTTAGTAAAGAATCCTTGAAGAAACTTTTTTAAGAGAGTACCCTCAAGTATTTGAGTGTTTATGGTTCTAGAACTTACTACTGAAGTCTTTACTGAAGAATTATTGAAGAGTCATTTTAATAGGGTATAAGAAACAAGTAACATATGTATTAAATATATGCTTTATCATTAAAGTATCATGGCATTGCCAGTGGAGCACGGCTCGGACGCTCAATGGCTACAGTAGCGAGCCGTTTGTAGCCAGCATACCCAACACCTTTCCTGCTTGATAAAAAAAACAACCTCTTTTTAACGTCTTTTTGTAATAAACATTGTTGTAAAGAGTTGGAAAATGTAACGTAATGTAAATTTACGAGTTAATATTAATTCCAACAGTAATCACAACATATTTTCAGACTAACGATGAAATAATGGTTATTTCTTCTTTAAGAAGCACGTGACTGGTGAGCAACAGATTGGTGCCTTAATGTAGGTCTCCATCACCAGCCAAGGCCAAACACCCTGCGGTCGGAACGACATACAGTTTTATCTGGATGAGAAATTCATAACCTACATTTTCCACCAATCACTGAAAGTATATGGTAAGTGCTCGGGAAACCTCATTTGATGCTCAACGACAATAAACGAAAGTTGCATGCGTCGGTATAAAGTTAAGTGTTGGTTAGCTGGATTAAATCTAATCTAGTCTTAATAGGTTTAGATGGATGCATTATCTAACTTTAATAGATTCACTGATGGTCCTAAATATAAAGAAAAAATCAGAGAACAAACGCATGTGGGAATAACACAGCTGAAAGAAGGCCTACAAATCCAAGCTTCAAATGCACAGAGAAAACTATGTTGGGGCGTCTACAGAATATGTCAAGATTAACAATTTAGAGTATTTGAGATGTTGAATTAAGACTTTTATTCTTTGGTTAGCCAAAGCAAATAGCAAATAATAATTTAAGCATGAAATTGGTGCATGATTCCACACACAAGCACTGTCTTTACTAAAGAACGATTAAGAAACATCTTTTTAAGAGTGTAGAAACTTAGTTTTCGGTACTGAGTAATAAATCTTAACATTAAAAATGTAACAATAAGCCTGCTGCCCGTAA
This sequence comes from Megaleporinus macrocephalus, assembly GCA_021613375.1. Classification (NCBI taxonomy): domain Eukaryota; kingdom Metazoa; phylum Chordata; class Actinopteri; order Characiformes; family Anostomidae; genus Megaleporinus; species Megaleporinus macrocephalus. The sequence continues at coordinate 21,343,154 of CM038709.1, read as the reverse complement.
ATTCATTAATCGCAATAAAGGATCTTTAAACAAATGTAAAATGATAGTATAGCAGTAAGCGAGTAACTGAAACGTGGGCCTAATTCAGGCCTTTGGGTTTAAGTGGACATCTTCATAAAAAGCTAGGCATCATATTTAAAATATAACAATGGCAGCTACAAAATTACGAGCATTAGCAAGATTCGCAAGTATAGATTTTACAGTCCTGATCGTGAACGCTTTAGAAAAGTTAAAACACGTAAAATCATTTATTCAATACAGTCATCTTATATTTTAAAGGCAAGAAGAATAATACTTATGTCTCAAAGCACACTCCAGGATATGGAGCTATGATTTGTGAAATATACATATAATAGTTAATTATACATAAGCAACAAAGTTATAATAACAAATACATAAAATTGGAATGCGGCCTGTTTGGTTAAAGATGGTTCTGGAAGACTAGTAACCACATCTAAACATTATCCAAGGTCAACCTAGTTATTTGCATGTCACATGGTCACTAACAGCCAATCGCATTTCAGGGTCTCGGAGTCCTGTAATTAGTCCGGAAAAATATAAAAGGTTCACTGTCAACTGTATTGGTTGAGTGTTTTGCCCTACTTGTCTGTTCTGGATTAGCAGAGGATGATGGTTACTGTCAGGTGTAATCTCACGTATAGGACCGTAAGAGTGGTGAAATAAATATGGAGCTGGATGAATTAGGCGGAGAGATAACCTCGGCTTCCAACAGAAGTTTTTATCCGTCTGCTTTTGGACCGCACTCGAATCGGTCTTCTTCAGGAGCCGCTGCATACTCATTGTCGGAGGGAACGAGCTCTATGAGCCCGGAGTGCTTCTCTCCATATGTATCGTTTCCCAGCTCAGCGACCGGTGCAAACACTCAAGTCACCTTTGGGTGCCACTTCGCCAACAGTTGCTACACTTGCAAAGCCCCTCCAAGCGCTGCGTTTCAGCAAACTAGCGTGAGCCACGGTGCCACTGGGAACATAAGTGGACATTCAGCTGATAAGCAGGACACGGTCGGGTTCGGCAGGGCCGCGCTTCGATGCGGTGAGGTCCCGGGAAGGGTTCGGGACTTAGGGGTCTATCAGGGCTACACCGGTCCCTACCCATACCCACGGATCCCTGGATACATCGATGTGCCTGTAGCGCAGCGCGTAAGGACCAAAGATCAAAGACGTGAAAATCCTTTTGCAGTAGAGGGCTACCAGCCATGGAACTGGTCAGGCAGTTGGAGCGGCCAGGTTTATTGTCCTAAGGAGCAGACACAGAGCTCGCATATCTGGAAATCATCACTAACAGGTAAGATCTGTAATCTAACTCACATCTCACCTCCCTTTATTAGCATTCGTAAATGTAGGCTTTTCTGGGTTAAATACTCATTTGAACCACCGTACATTTAATTTCAGTCACATACATAAAAATACAACAATTGCAATACTCAACATAAGTCAACTCTCTTGGTTAATTTTTTGACAACCCAGTAATATTTAAGTTATTTATACCATATATATAAGTCTGAATGCCCATGTCTTCAGTAGTTTCTTATTTGTGTATTTGCAGAGGACACCGCACTGTCTCGGTCGGACACTCGGCGGGTGAGGAAGAAACGGGTTCCCTACACAAAGCTGCAGCTGAAGGAACTCGAGCACGAGTACACTATTACAAAGTTCATTACCAAAGAGAGGAGACGGCGTATAGCCTCCTCCACCAACCTGTCAGAGAGACAAGTGACTATATGGTTTCAAAATCGTCGTGTGAAGGACAAGAAAATCATTTCAAAAATATCTAAAGACTTTGAACCGTATCAATAAGTCGATATCAACCGACCCGCTTACACTCTGTAATGCGTTATTTATGGTAATATTTGTGTGTGTGTGTGTCATTCATGTTTGGTAAGGGTTATAAGTTCATTTAAATATCGTGTTACGATTTATATAAATGTACTTTATATATTCTGCCGAGCCGTATCCGTAAAAGTTCAAATCACAATGTCGGACTTCAAGACTACGACAGAAGACCATACATGTACAGATGCTTTTCTATGGCAAGCAAGACCAACCAGTTTCAGTTAAGAAATTATTGAGAGAGACAAAGTGAGAGAAAGCAGTTATTATTATTACGTATTTATTAGTACGGTTTAATCATAATAATAATGCGAATGATAACAACAACAACAATAACAACAAAAATATTAAAAAAAACAACAACAACAACAACAACAACAACAACAACAATAATAATAATAATAATAATAATAATAATAATAATAATAATAATTTTGTTAAATAGACCAAGGTTGAGTAATGAGTGCAATTTCTAAGGTCGTCACACGAAAGCTTGCTTGGACTATAAGATTCAAACATTTTGTATTTGAGTAAATGTTCTTGTTTCCAACCCGCTTGTCACGCATTGGACTTTGCAGTACAATTAATGTAAAACTTTTCCATAGCTTATTCATTTACATTGCTCTGTTATTAAGAAGAGAATCAGAATTAAATAATCATCATGCTACACAAAAAAAGCTTCTTTAGAAACGTTAATTTTGACAGCTGATATCGCAGTTAAACTTTGGACTAAAGGACGGCTACTGAAGTCCAGACTCGAGCTTTGTCCTGCACTGAAACTACACTACTTCAGCTTTTAAAATCCTTGGTGGTTATTACGCCTCAAATGCGGCGTGCTTTAGGAACATTTTCAATATTTTACTTTTTACAGTGAATCTTATCTTTACCGTTGACCTTGACACGCATTCTCAGACTCGACCTTGACTGAAACGAGACTCATGAATAATGAAACAGCCTCTATTTGTGGAACCGTCATGCCATCTACTGGTTATGTCGTGCAACTACAGTTTCAGCAATACAGTTTAATTAATAAAATGCATTTTGGAAGTTATTTCAGATGAGAAGATTAACACTGAGCGAAAGGAGTTTTTTTCTGTAATTATCTGCATCGTTAAGATATAAAATGCTATCAAACAGAAGCGCTGTAAAACAGGATTATACCCACCGTTTCCTGTGGTCACAAAACACTTCCCACTCACATGCTGATCCAGACCCAGAGCAGTCGAGTGGTCATAAACCATGCGGAAGGACTTAACAACGGCACTAAACTCCTGCAGAAAATGCCCGATATCATGCAGATGGTCTTCTTCTTCATCATCATAATCACCATTATCATCGTCAACATCATTAACAACAGTATCAACAACGAAACAGTATCGTCTCGTGTTATACATAACTATTAAAGTTAATTCTGCTCGCAGCAGCTTTACCACATTGCGATAAATTGCACTTGGACTTGTTTTGGTAAATGTGAGTCTGGACTTTGACCTTGAACTATTTGATATTTTTTTGTATATGGTCAGTGATTATGAGCAGTCCTTTTCTATGAAATAAATGCGTTACCTAAACTTGCGTAATGGGTCTGAATGTCGAGCAGATGGAAGAATCTCATTTTAATGGTTTGCATGAATTTACTAGACTCATAAAAACTGGGAGGCCGAACTGTCTCTTCTCTTTCCGGCGCGTTTACAATTGTCATTTAGTCAGTTGAAACTGGGATCTTTTGGCAACGTTTGGAAAACGCGTCCAAGGTAAGGCGAAAACATTTGAACACAGAACTCTTAACACTAAATTAAAGCACTCGGCTCGGTCCAGAGGCCTGTAGTGTCTAAATGTTTAGTCTACCGGCGAGTCGGCGTTTGTTGACCGTTCAGGTTTCTCTAGTCCCAAGTTCAACAATAGCCTCCAAGCCTAGCTGGCTGAATTAGCCATCTAAGCTCATATAATAATATGTCTCTCAAAAAATTTAGTTGCATGCTGTGTTTGGTGCTTAAATTATATAGTACATTAAGACATCGGGTATGATATTATCAAAGCAGAGGGTGGTCCAAACTGGTTGGTCAAAAATACTTCAAACTAAATTCAAACTAAGATAATCGTTAATTTTGTCGTTGCGCTGTTGATGTTCACGGTGTAGCTGATAAAATATTAATATGTAAAACTGGCTAAATGAGCTGTATAAGTTTTGTATTAGGTCTGAGGTCGAACTAAATCGAAATTTTAAAACACTTGCCTTTAAACAGCACTTATTACTGAGACCGTAAAAAAACATCTAATACAATCATAAATGTAGTATTTCAGTTGAGATTGAACTTTTGAGAGAGAATGATAGTAGACCGGAGAGATATCATCAGTTTGCCGTATTATTAACTTGCAGTATCCTTTTAGGCCTGTTTATGTCTGTAAACTTTCTTTATCGTACGTGTATATGTTAAATGTTTTGATGTAAAAATATTAGGAATATTTGAATTTGCCTACATTAATGAGTATATGACTTACAAATATGGAACAAACATGGTTTCAACTTGCTAAATAATTAAAGCTAAACTATATTACAAGCACGTACACTGGTGTCATACGTAATATTTATACATTCTTAAATTTAATTCACAGACTGTTTATTTGGTCCACAAGCATCGATTTGCTATGTCTCGCGATATCTATTTATTTTGTGATATTGTATATATATATATATATATATATATATATATATATATATATATATATATATATATATGTGTGTGTGTGTGTGTGTGTGTGTGTGTGTGTGTGTGTGTGTGTGTGTGTGTGTGTGTGTGCATATAGTATATCAAGTAAAAAAAAAAACAGAAAATGAAACAAATCAAAAATTAGTTCTCACAAGCTATACTGCTGTTATTTGAATGCGATCATTTTTATACAGCGTGTTGTAGGCTGTAATATAATGTTTTGCTGAATCTAACGCTCAGTTTTTGTTGAAATGCTCATATCCCCCCCCCCCCCGACAGCCCCCAACCCAAATGACGTATCCCAGGCATTTGTTATGCAGCAGTACACTGCGGTCAGGGCAAGGGCGGGGCTGGACGACCTATTTTGCATATCACGTGACTGCGCATTAACAAATCAACAATTATCTTGGCTTTATTCTTTAGGGGTAGCTAAAAAGGTTGTAAGAACCGTTTAGGCGAGCTTCTTGGAAATGTGCGAGCCCAATCTTTTCAGTGCTGGCTATGTTGGTCCTCTTTTGAATTTTCCCTCTCCGGACTTGCACTTCTCAAACTTGCGGGGCAATGGAGCACATCATTCCGCGCTCCCGCACATCTACGGCAGGAGAGAGGTGTGCTCGCTCCCGTGGACGTCCCCAGGCTCGTGCACAAGCCCGCCACAGAGCCGCGCCTTCAGTGGCTACCCTCAGCCGTTCCTCAGCAACTCAGTGCCTGTGACCACCAGTACTCCCAACCACAGTAAGGGTCCGCTGGGGGACTCCAGTAAATACTACTTCCAGGACGCAAACCACAAAGCTGAGGTGCAGGACAAAGAAACGACAGCTTTCGCCAATGAACATGGACTCACGGCTCCTGCCAGCAAATATGAGTTTACAGGCTCGGACAGACGATTGCAAATCACGGTGCCACAGGCTGAGGTGAACTCCACTGACCAAGCAATAGCTGATGGCATTAAACAGTCTGCACACACCACTGTCCCTGTTCAAGGCTCTTCGAGTGCACAGAACACCAGAGCAGCCTTCTCTGATGGTACGCAGTTTCTTATCTGACCTGTTATGAGGGTTATGGACCTGTTATGTCATATAATGCTTTAAGATGCGGTGACACAAAACGGTCACTCATACTGTAGACTTACATGCGGAGTCACATGCAGTGCTATAATGTCCAGAGTATTGTTGTAGGTTGTTTTATTTGATCATTGATTTGTATGGCTAAAATATACACCAATAATCTTTAGGACGTGGTTAAGAGAACACTGCATGCAAGTGGATAGTGAAAGAATGCAGTCTTATTCATCTTTACGAATAAAAAAATAAAAATAGTATGTCCAGGACCTAGAAAAGTCTCTTCAGAAAAAAAAACACTGGTGTTTTTGTTCTTTCCAGGAGTGCCGTGGTGTCCCACACAAGTGAGAGTCAGAAAGAAGAGGAAACCTTACACGAAGCCACAACTGGCTGAACTTGAGACTGAATTTATGATGAACGAATTCATAAACCGACAAAAACGAAAGGAACTATCAGACCGGTTGGACTTGAGTGACCAACAAGTAAAAATATGGTTTCAAAACCGCAGGATGAAAAAGAAAAGACTGCTAATGCGCGAGCATGCCTTCACCATGTACTGAGAAGCAAACTCCCTTGTTGGTGACCCCTGTGCCCCAAGTCTTCTGCGTCTCACGCGCTCCTCACCTTGACAATGATTTACCCGAGCGGTTTACTTCAGTGCATCTGTACTTTTAGCACACAAGTCCACTGTATGAATATGAAAAGATGGTCGTTTGTTGTGTTTTGTTGTTGTTTGGGTATTCAGCTAGAAAACGTGATTTTGAAAGTTTTTTTTCCGATTGTACCACCTTTGATGTAAACTCAACACAATTAACGTAAAACCATTTATTAAAATTCAAAATTCGACATGCGACATTTCCACTAATGTGAAACAAACTCTGTTATAGTATGTAGGTTTTGTATGTGCATTTATGTTTTTCCCTAAATAAAAATCTGGCCTATTTATAAGTTGTAACGTCTGTCCTGAAATGTAATAAACAGTTTGACCATATGCACATGGTTTTGGGTGGTTCTCGTGGTTTAAACCTGTGTAGCAGGTCAGGAGAAGCGAGGGTAAAACTCAGATTCCTTTATGCGCAGTCAGGTGATTTTCAAGAAATGTTCTTCATCACGAAGAACCTCACATAGCCTATATAAGACGACTTGACCTGTTATGAAAGCATTATGGGATACAAGAATGTGATTTACCTTCAAAAACTTTTCTCTTTTAATAGGGATTAACAGGTTTTACTATAAATTCTCACTTTCATGTCTGTCATGATTAAGATTTGTGCGACACCAAAACTACTAATAATCTAAAAAAATAACATTGATTTAGTAAAGTTATGGTGTTTGTGAGATAAATTATATAATTATAATTCTAAATGTAGCCTGTTGTCGCCTTAACTGTGTTTCATTCTGCTGTAGAATCATTGATAGCAATTCTGGATATAATAATAATAATAATAATAATAATAATAATAATAATAATAATAATAATAATAATAATAATAATAATAGCAGCTGAAAAAAACTTTATTGAACTTTTAAAGCTGGAATTAATTATATTACATTATATTGGGTAATGTATGCGAAGTCCACTCCTGCAATCTCTATTATGTATAAAAAACGCTATTCTCGAACGTGGTCTGTAGTTCGTTTTGGATATAATTTCATATAGTAGTTAATCATTTTTAGAACTAAGCTGGGTTCAAAGTGTGGATTTGCTTCCATGTCATGTTTAGGGCGAGATTAGTATGGACTGTTTGTTTGGTAGCCGTTAAGTGATTTTGACGGGCCAGAAGGCTACACCAAATGATAATCATTTTTTTTTCTATTATAATAACAATAATAGGAAGAAAAGAAATAGCATGATATGATTTCAACGAATAGTTAATATGCAGTTATAATCATGAATTACGAATTACAGGAGAATAAATTCACCGAGCTCAGCGGGCGCTTTTTTGAGTGTTGTAGAATGTAAAAGCAAATCTAGATTAAAACATAGATCAAACAACATTTGTTCAGTTAGGTCGATAATGTATCACATCTATGTAGGTCGAATAAAACTTTTGTTTTTCTTGTTTATTTTTGCAGCTGCTTCAGTTTGGAGGAGAACTGAGGCTGCTGATATTCTTACACGACGCACTGAAATTGTGCATTAGTGTGCAGCACTGGTTTAACTCTCGTTAAGTTTAGAAATGTTAGCATTGCACAAACCTCACTGGACTAAAAGATACTGCGAATAATTCGACATTTACTTGTTTTTGTTTATTCAAGTGTGAAGTTTAATGACGCGTAAATTTAATTCAGAATTCTTTTGTCTCCACTACAGTAATTATTTCTGGTTCTGTGTCATTTTGCTGTGACTCGATAAAGGCTTTAAAATGTAGCCTTCTCACACTCCTTGGTCCTTTTACCATTCTTTCCATTAGGAGCAGAGAAAGAGTAAGACGCCGCCTGCTCCGCGCGCCAGATACGGGGGCGCCAAAACAAAGTTAAGGTCAAGTTAGTCTCTATAATCTAGCACTGAAAATCCATTTCCTCAAATACACATACACTTTAAATATACCAGAGAAAAATCTTTAAAGTGTATTTTTTACTGATTTTTTTTTTAAAATAAATTAATAATTTGCAAATCTCACAAAACAAGACCACGCCTGCACCGCGTGTAGAGTTATACTACTTAACAAAATAACATTTTAACCGCGGAGAATATTATCTTAACTGACCTGAAGCAATGCGTAAGCGTTTTTTAAGTTTAAAATTTTTGTCCTATTGTAAGTTGGACAGCTGGCATTCAACTTACATTACAATTAGTAAACAAGTGAGCAGAGCATGCATATTCTGCTTACTCACACTTTCCCCACACAGCTCAGTCAAAAATAAAAAATAAAAAAAACAAAAAAACACACGTATATGCGCAGAATTGGGCTAGTTTAAAAATGACAAGGAAACTGAATTAAAGCCACGTGCACTAGCTTTTACGAAAGATGTAAAATAGCTAAACATAATAACATGATTGCAAGTCATAATGCAGCTTCAATACTTTAAACCTATAAAATATGATTGTCATTTTTATGTTATTTAACTAGAATAACAAACATAGGCCTGAAAACAACGAATTATTTTTACATGCGAAACTACGAAGACGTTCAGATATTCTGGGATAAGCGAATATATTTGCGAAAGCCTGAATATTCGACTCGGTAGTGTTTTTTTAAAAGCTCTGTTGGCTCTAGTGCAAGCTCTATCAAGTTCTTCCACCCAACTTGCTCACAGGACATTTAAGCTACAACGCATCCTTTTGTCTGAGCGCAGTCTGAGCAATAAACTGATTTGGGTGCTGACGGTTATTGGAGATAGCCGGGTGTGCATCGTCTCACACCGCAGACGTTCAAAGCCAGAACAGTTGTTTTGTACTTGGCAGTGTGAATCCAGTGTGTGTCCTATTCCAGCATTCTTTCTGCTTTTACAATGAAACGACCGACAAAGGGGGCTCAAAAATGGAACTTGGATTAAGCCACGGTGAGGCTACTTAAAATCATGAGGTTAGTAAAAGTCATATTATTATTATTAACCTTTTTTCTACGTTGTAATTTAAGGCGACGTAAAGACTTAATAGAAGCCAATTTTAGACAAAAGGCTCTGAGAGAGAAGCGAGGGAAGTTTCCCATGTAGCTAAAACAGGATTTTATTTAAGTTAGAAACACGAACGAATGCTTCACATTACTCTAATCCGTTAAAGAGCCTTTAGGTCACTTAAACGAGCTGACTTTTTTTCTTTGGTCACTTTTATACGTTTAAACACTTTTTAAAACTGTTATGTAAAGATGATGCAACAGAAGAGGAATGTTTGGGGACTGCTGTAAAACCAGGGCTCCGGGCTTAAAGTGAACAAAAGGGAACTCATAAAATAATCTTCGGTTTTGGTAGTTAAAAAGCATTGAGGACATGCATGTACGTAAATGTGCAGAGGGAATAAAAGTTTGCTGTTTGTTGAGATCTAGTGGACAGCCCAAAGATCGTCAAGTGTGAGAGCTTGTGGGGGGGGTGTACTTTCCTAAACATTACCAAATGGAACTTAATGTCGTTCATGAGCAATGTAATGTGCTGACAAAAACGCCATTATGTACGTTCTTTATTGCATTGGGCAGCGCGTATATCAGGACCACGGTCTCTGATGCAGTATTTCAGCAATTGTTTACTAATGCCTTGTTATGCACATGAGGAGAATGGGGGATCAACATGGGAGTTTCGGAAAATACAGGCAACCAATAACCTGCCGTGTGCGTTCACCTCTTGAGTTGCTCGAGCCAGTTCTTAATGACTGATATTGATATATGGTAATTTCTTTACCGGATCACATGACACAATTACCTCAAGAATCGATCAAGATGAATTGCACGTCAGCCTACGTTTCCGATTTTTTCTCCCTCCCGGGTCCTGTCCACACGCCTATGGTGCAATAGATGGACAAAGTTTAACACAGTCAGGCTGCTTATTGCTGCTCTCTAACGCCGAACCGAGATATGACGGACTACGATGATCGCAGCAACTGTGCGTCTAATATGTATTTGCCCAACTGCGCGTACTATGTTTCAGCGCCGGATTTCTCATCGGTCTCGTCGTTTTTACCACAGACCACGTCTTGCCAGGTCAATTTCCCCTATTCTTCCAACATAGCCCAAGTCCAACCTGTTCGAGAAGTGGCTTTCAGGGACTACGGACTGGAGCACCCGAGCAAATGGCATTACAGGGGCAATTACGCTTCCTACTATTCGACGGACGAGATCATGCACCGAGATCTTCTCCAGTCATCTAACAGGGCGGAAATGATATTCAAAAACGATTCCGTCTACGGCCACCACGGCGGCTCAAACCCCGCGTGCAGTTTTTTCGCCACCGGCGTCGGCAGGAACGGAGTACTCCCCCAAGGATTTGATCAGTTTTTCGAAACGATCAATTCTGAGAAGCCCAGCCCTGAGCATTCCAAACAAAAGACGGAGCCCGGCGTCCCCGGAGATGCCGCATGTCATAAAGTGTCTCCAGACAGCGTGGAGCAGGGAAAACGAGACCCAGCCGAGACCACGGAGGAGGAAAGCTCGCTTTCAACTTGCGGAGAGGACAAGAACAACGGCCCAAGTAGGTATACGCAAATTATAAGGACGGCGGTCAAAGCTAGAGCTGCTTCGGTTCGGTTTTTACGTGCAGCTTTATAAGCATGCAAAGGGTTTTATATACCCTATAAGATTTGCTTTGCCGTAGTAAAAACATATTTACGATGGGAAAGCTCTTCTGGTGGTCTACAATAGCCATAGTGGGATCCTTTGCAAGTTTCAAAACTGATTAAAAGTCGACTGATGCACAAAACTTTGTACTTTTGGTAGAGCTGCAGCACTTTCAAGCAAACACATCCCTGTTTCTAGACTGCGGTATTTGCTCTTTGAGTACGAGAGTATCGATTTTAACACTGAAGACTTGTAAGATTCAGAATATATACTCATACAAGAAGTACTTGCATGCGCGCACGTTTGCGTGCACGCGCGTGCATGCGTGTTTGGGTCAGTATGTGTGTGTGTGTGTGTGTGAGTGTGTGTGTGCCTTTTTTTGCATGTTGTTTCTTCACGTATGTCAGTTTGAATGTGTGCATCTCATATTTGTGGTGTAATTCTTAGAAAGACAGTAGACTTACAAATCCGTAGCTTTGTTAAATGTGATACAGAAACCATTAAAAGTGTTTGCCTTCATGTGCTTCAAGTCAGCCACGCTGATAAACAAAAGTTTATTACAGTTGTATGTGAGCTGCCTTGTAAATGTAACCCAGCTCCGTTTCTCTTTGTAGGTGCAAAGTCCAGAAAAAAGAGGTGCCCGTATTCAAAATACCAGATCCGAGAACTTGAACGAGAATTCTTTTTCAACGTGTACATTAACAAAGAGAAACGTCTACAGTTGTCAAGAATGCTAAACCTTACAGACCGACAAGTGAAGATTTGGTTCCAGAACAGAAGGATGAAAGAGAAAAAGCTCAACCGAGATCGTCTCCAGTACTTCACTGGAAACCCCTTATTCTGAAATCTTGACATTGTCCACGTTGTGGCAGACCACGTTCACGGTTCCCATGGTGTCACTCCACTAGTACGTGCGTTGTTGGGACATTATGCATTCAACCGAAAAAGACGCGTAAGCTTAAAAAAAGAAAACAAAAATCTTAATAGGTTTGGTGTATATTTTTAACTATGCAAAGCTTTTTGGTATTAAAACAATGAACTCTTACCTCAGTGAAGATCATACACCGTTATTTAAGGTGGATGTAAATTGAGAGCAAACATTATATAAAAGAAGGGTACCTCGACAATCTTTTAATCTGTTGTTTTAACAGTGAACGCCACTGAAATGTAACCGCATTGTATATCTATTTATTTATTGCAATTAAAAACATGGTACATTGAAGGCTACAGAAGTCACAACCAATGCAGTAAAGCGGAAAATAGTTTTGATTACAGTATTCAGTACGTATCTCCATTATAGTAGAATTGTGTATGCATTTGTTTGATAGCAGCATGTGATGTATTGGTGTATTAAATAAACAGAAATACTACATGTTTTTTTTCTCTCGAAGCATTGCCTTCAGTTTTGAACCGTTTTTGAGAATAATAAATGTGTTCGCGGTTCGGATCTTGGTTCGTATATAAAATAATAATGTTTCACCAAATAGTCTTAGTTTTTAGCTAAACAAAGTCTACGCATTCCTCATTCTCTCTCTCCGTATATACATATACGTATGTATATAAAGACCCAAAGTACATTCTAATAGAATTTTACACACACACACACACACACACACACACACAGACATATATATATATATATATATATATATATATATATATATATATATATATATATATATATATATATATATATATATATATAAACATATACATATACATATGTGTTTAATTCTATTACAATGTACTTTGGGTGCGTGCAGGTCTTAAGCGCGAAAGAAAAAAATCTAAAAGTAGAAACAGTAAACGCGTGAAAGTAGGCCTAACTAACGCCGGGCTCACCAGAGGCATTAGTGCTTTTTATGCTGTTTTGTTGTTTTACACTTAAAGGGTGTTTACCAAACCTTGAACCGCGTCTAGACAGTCCAATAAAGTCTAGCTGTAAATGTCTAAATTGGGGCTATTGTATTGTCCGGCCAGTCCAAACGCGACTTTGGCCCTAAAAGCTGCACAAGGTACAGATGTCCTTCCCTGGAATGGGATGTGAATCTCCACAACCCAAAGACAGAGAGAAATATAGAGAGAGGAACGTTCTAAAAACAAGAAGAAATAATAATCAGTAGGGCAGTGGATAATAGGAAAACTGGATTACAAATTTGGACAAGGCATGGCATAATTCCCGCACGCTCCTGTAGAAATACGCGTCCAAGGTAAGAGGAGGTTATTAACAAAAACTTTGTCTTAGTCGAGCCATGTGTTAAAAATCTGTCTAGAAATATGAAAACCGCACTTTGAACTTCCGTAAAGTCAAGGTCGTCACCCTTCACCTTTTTGAATAAGTATAGGCGCCTTTTCGCGGCTCTGTTTGAGAAACTGCGCCCTCTGAGAGATGCCGCACTGCAGCAGGATCCAACATGGCCGCTGCGCCGCACCTCCTTCCTTAACACTGAAAATCAGGCGCATTCCTCAGACTGCTGCGGCCCAGGAGTCCCACACTGCAACCTGTAATGATGACCCCTCTAAAGGAGGACTACAACCCGGTGCCTGAAAATACTGTAGTTAAGTCCTTATAAAAGCAGCTCTATTTCTACACCTACTACAGAGAATGACTGAAACTCCTCTCCGCGTCTTTGTGCTTGATTTCGTAAACTTAAAACTAAAGATTTAAATAAATAAGTATTTTTCTTAAGCCTTAAACAGTGTTGTAAACAGAGCAGAACAGAGTCTGGAAAGAGATATTTTTAGAAGAAATATCTAAGCCACAATCTTGGAAAAAATATAGCGGCATCTTATCAAGGTTATAGAACGCGCTCACACGGTAACAGTGAGTGAAAATTATTTAATGTATACATTCCGTTGTATTTTTTTTCTTAGGAAGACCAAGTTGCGGTAAAAAAATCCCTTTCGTTTAGTCAGCACTTGTATTTACACAGCGCTGATTATTTGACCGAAAGTCCAATTATTCAAACTGACACGGTACGTTATGTGTATTTACGGAATGACAAAAAAAAATCGTGTTTTGGATTAACTTGATTAAAACGTGTTGTTGGCACCCTTGAATAAAATATGAGCACGACAATGGCTCAAGAAACTTAAAGAAAGCAACTGGAAACATGTGTTCTTTGTTCACAGCCACTTGACACAATAAAACAATTATCATTTTTTAGTGCATGAAGGAAAATGATGATCGCATCTATAATTCTTGTTAATCTTTCAAAACGCAGGAACATATTTAACTGTAAATTCGAATAAAGGATGTTTATGCTGTTTGTATTTTCTAATCAACTTATTAAACGCGTGATGAGAACGAAAGCAGTAGCAACTGTATTTCTAAACAAGTTTCCTGCGTTTACTAGAAAATAATGATTAGAGTTCATGCTAAAAATAATGCAAATCAGCCGCACTCACTGTTCTGCAGTTTGCATTTGTATAATAGTTGTAAGAACTTTGTTGTGTTTTTTGCAGCTTTTGTAGGCTGTTGGTGCGGTTTGTGCCCACACGGGGGCAGACTTATAGCAGCTTTGGGGCCTGCTGCATGAAATCCATGTGTTTGGTGTCTTAACAACAATGACTGTGATCTTGAGGGAATGTCTCTAAATTTGTACAAGTTAAGTTCTCTGGAGTTTTTTCCATGTCTTTAAAGAATTTTGAGGAATAAATGGCATAGATCGATATCATATTTTTAGCAAACACTGTAAAACTCTGTAAAGTTTTTTTGTAAGTAGTTTAGCGGCTCTACGTGTAAAAATGGGTTGGTAGAAATGAATGTAGTTCTCAAGTGATCAGTTCGGCTAATTGTGTTTTGGTTAAACATGATTTTACTTTGAAAATGAATAATAATAATCACGTCCACGACGTCCTGTTTTTTTTTAACCCTGGCCAGAGAAAATATTATCAACATATGTAAAATAGTGAATTAATAACATTGGTATTATTATAATTCGGTTGTAAAGCATAATCCTCTTCAGTAACTCGGAAAATAAGTAACATGTTTACTTGTTGATTGGAAAATAGTTTTAGTATAGATCTGTTCATTTGTGCAAGCCTGTAATCAAAACTCGACATGCACGCATTTAAACACAGAAAAGAAAAAAGAAGAAAAAATGGCTATTTCTTTACTATTCTATTATTCTTTATAGTCTTTTCTGTTTCAAAACGTCTACTTTATCAGCGGTTTAATATCTCTTTGTATCTGGCAAATGCATGCACGAGTTTAGCGCAACGATATTATATTATTTAGGTTTACGAATAACATAAGCATGTTTTTTTTTCAGATTAAACAAATATAATCTTTATATCTATGCGCATGTATTGTCTTAATACCAGTGTTCATCGCAGTACAAAAAAGAAAAAAAATATTAAAACCATCACAGCGATCAATCCCGTATTAAGTGTTATTCGGACAGTTTGATTATTTAGATTAAATAATACACTTTTTTTTAGAACACTTGTACATTTTAGCACAGAAAAATATAAATACTATATATTTTACATAGTAGATTAACAAAAGGAATATTTACAAATTAAACATTTTAGACCTGTATTTAGTTTTTCATTGTGTCATTGTGTGTGTGTGTATATATATATATATATATATATATATATATATATATATATATATATATATATATATATATATCGCAATGAAAAACTAATAAAATAATTGGTGAATATTCCCTGGACGGAGTTCTTTTTGCTGCCTATTTTCCTGTCTAAGGCTCGGCTTTGAACGACGACATATGATCAATATTCTTTGGTTATTGACAACTGTGTTATAATCTTATTAACAATATACATGCGCAAATTGTTATTAATGTGTAAAATGAGTAAAAAAAAACAACATACAACATCTCTCCCCGGATAACTATGTCGGCGCGCTTTAGTCTGACATACTTGTCCTTTGGTTTAAATCACTTGACAAAACCTTTCATTTTCAAAAAACCTTTTCATCACTTTGATATCATTTTTATCAACTTTATTTACTATTTTACTACTTTATATGTAATGAAAGTTTATAGAGCTGTGCTTATGACAGGTCAGAGTTTTTATTAAAATATATTTCAAATACATAATAATAATAATAACAATAATAATACAATGTAACCATGAGAGTTTTTATGTCTGGCTTAGGCTTTATGCATTTTTTGTAGTTTTAAGCATTATTTAAACGTTATTATCACACAAAAAGAAAAGAAAATGCTGTCTTTAGGAAAAATTTAAAATAATTCGAAAAAGCCATCGCATTCATTTCAGCCAAAACAGACAAACAGACAACAGAGACAAAATTATGACACAACTTAAACATAAACGTTACTGGAGGTCAATGTAAAGTCATATGGAAAGTACAGCACTGTGTATTTAAAGTACATTTATTTTCAAAAATAAGTTTCACATTTTCTTGTATTCATGTTTCCAAAGGGACACAATTTAGTAGAAAACATTGTAACATAATTTTTTGTTTAGTTAAACGAGTTAAACCTAGTTCAAAACCTCGTTTATTTTTG
Organism: Megaleporinus macrocephalus; assembly: GCA_021613375.1. Lineage (NCBI taxonomy): Eukaryota > Metazoa > Chordata > Actinopteri > Characiformes > Anostomidae > Megaleporinus > Megaleporinus macrocephalus. Next base: position 21,326,821 of record CM038709.1, on the reverse strand, counting down.
TTCTTACTGTTTTTTGTCTTTTACATGACAATATGACTGTAATTTTCTTATTGAAAAGGCTTTAAAACCGTCACATAATTGCACAAAAGACTCCTCGAGAGATCTTCACCACAGAGCGCTACATCGCAGGTACATATGCATTTTACTAAGGCTTCGTATATACATCAGCATTAAAATGTACACTGTAAAAAAGTACTATAGTGAAAACGTACAAAACATTATAGATGCTGTCTGGTGTCCCTTTAATGAACATACTTTTCTACAACTATGCATGTTTTCATCAGGGGAAACATAATGCTTTTAAGAGCTTAATAGCGTCTTTCACAGTGCTTTCACAGTCCCACCATCCCCTGCTTCTTACCAAGCATACTTCTAGATGCTCTGTATGGTTAGAATTCCTCAGGAGAGATTTCTCATCTTGAACTTGAATTGGATTTCCAAGTCAACAAAAGAGGCATGTTTAAGAGAACAGTTTGCTTTCGTTGTCCTAACAGTCAGTGAATCCGCATCTCTGTTCACCGAGTCTTGGCATTTTCCTTTATTGTTTATATCAAACAGAAGGAGCTGTTTAAATACCCTCAGCCTTTTGTCTGTCTTGGAACCAATTTCAAGTCCGCGTTCTAGGTGTCGCTGTTGACCACGTCTGAAGCTCCAAATCATGTGTCAGCGCGCACACGTGACGGGGAAGAGCCTGCGTCTCAAGGCCATTTTCAAATTTCATTGGTGAGATTGTCATGTGGTTGCGGAGAGACCCTCTGGGTTACGCGCGGATTGTTTTGCTAGATATGTCAGCTTACAAAGGACACCTCTCTCTTCTTTAAAACCTCTCCAAAATGTCCTTTCCCAACAGCTCTCCTGCTGCTAACACGTTTTTGGTAGACTCTTTGATTGGTGCGTGCAGAACAGACAGTTTCTATTCCAGCAGCAACATGTACATGCCATCCAGTGCAGAATTGGGAAGTTATGGAATGCAAACCTGTGGACTCCTGCCGTCTCTTGGCAAACGGGGGGAAGTAAACCACCAAAATATGGGCATGAACGTCCACTCGTACATACCTCAGATTGATAACTGGGCAGACCCGAGCAGATCCTGCCGAATAGAGCAAGCGTCCAGCCAGATGCCCACTTGCACATTTTCACAAAACATAAAAGAAGAGAGCAACTGCTGCATGTACTCCGACAAGAGAGCAAAGGTCAACTCGTCCGAGATGCCCGCGTACTCAAATCTGATCTCCGAGCCGTGTAGCGTTGAAGGTCCAGAGATTCCCGTCCCGGGTTACTTCAGACTCAGCCAAACTTATACGACGGCGAAAAGTCAGGACTATAGCCACGAGACGGCCAGTCCAAACACGAGCACGCTGATGCAGCTGAACCGACTGACTCCCAAACCGCATTCCACGTCCTTCGTCGAAGTGGAGAAGAAGCTAGCAGAGATTCCTCACGAGCGGGAGCCGAGCACCCCGACCGCAGCGCAAAGCCCCGAGCCCAAGGCGAGCTCTCAGGAGGAGAAGAACTGCTCTACTGAGGCGTCTGTCTCCAGCCCGGAATTGCCACACAAGGAAGCGAAAGGTGGGTACAATAAAAGGATTAATCGCGTCGCGGTGTAATACGAACGCTCCGGCATCATAAAACCCAATATAAAACACAAACAACCCGAAAGTCGTAATGTTTAATGAGAGGCTTACTCAGGTTGCAGTAAAAGACTTTACAGGAAACGGCGCCGCGCGTTCACATAAAATAGTCTCGGCCACCTTTTGTTACCGGCTGCTTTAAAGCTTTTTTTTCCTCCTCTTTGGACAGTGCGTGGAGAAACCTGCTTGTTATTGTATCTTTTATCCCAACACTACAGGCACTTTAGTTGATTTGAGATGATTTCATTTTATTATTTGAAAGATGCTGGAACAGATGTAATAAATAATAAGCATTTAAATTCTATTTCCGTTTGATTATCAAACAAGATTTTTTTAGCTCGGTACTTTAAGATGATTTCTACTGTAGAGCATGCAGGACCTTTTTTATTTATTTTTAATTCTAGCTATAGAAATCAATCACCGATAAATTGTAGAATTAAGACCGACTTTTTATATTCATTCTAACTGTCTATATAATGATAATTTTAATTCGGGGAATATGTACCAGTTTTCTTCCTGCTGTAGGGGTGTGCACCAAGAAACAGCGCACTGCCGCACTAACTAACGCGTCTGCATCTGTTTGTTTTCCAGAGAGCAAAACGGACACACCGACAAGCAACTGGCTCACCGCAAAGAGCGGCAGGAAAAAAAGATGCCCATATACAAAACACCAGACCCTGGAATTAGAAAAGGAGTTTTTATTCAACATGTACCTGACTCGAGAGCGCCGTCTAGAGATCAGCAAAAGTGTCAACCTCACTGACAGACAAGTGAAGATCTGGTTCCAAAACCGCAGGATGAAGCTCAAGAAGATGAGCAGAGAAAACCGAATCCGGGAACTTACCTCAAACCTCACTTTCTCGTGAACATGCAAACAAGTGCACCCAAACAACAACGACAAAAAAAGAAATCACGCTCTGCCTCTTTTTTGTCTCTGTTCAAAGTAGTTTAAAAATGACGCTGTCGATCACGGGACGCTGTTTTATTTTTTTCTCACCTTTACGTACTGTGATTGTTGCTAAGTAAAAAGTAGTGTTTTTAATTGTATCAACTTGATGGTATTCAAGTGACATTATTAAAGTTATGCATTATGTAGAGCCTATGTTCCACAGGGTATGAAGTGGTCTTAACTTATGAAACTTAAAGAAACACAAAGTCGCTGTGTGTTTGTTTTTCATCGAGGACAAAAACATGCCGAACGGGACAGCTAGCACTGAAAAAATCCACGGGAAACATGACTTTGGACCTGAAAGCACACGTACTATTTTTAAGCGAAGCCTGTTCATTCTTCTTCGGCTGAACTTGTACATTTATGTGAAATCTCGCCGTATAAAGGGTTCTGTATAGTAAATGTGAAATGTTAACGTATGTACCTCCTGTGCATGTTTGTGGCATGTATCCTGTAATAAATGGATTGACAAAATTACTGTTTATGTGATGTACCCGACCTGTCCTTAGCCACTGAAAAGCCAGAAACCAGTCAAAAGTGATGCGTTAACGGTATGTTCTGTTGTTGATTGTAGCCCAATTCAATTTGGTTTGAGTATGGGGTTATTCGCTGTGCTAACTGTTACACAACTACTATTATTAAATAACACCAAAATAAATAGATTCGTAGTATATAAAGGGAACCAGCGGATTCCAAACAGCTAACACTGTTGTATTAAACCGTATGTAACAGGTTTTATCAAATGTTGGTAACAACTAGTAAATAAGATAAATTCGGGGATATTTCTGTTGGCACATCTCACTTCTTTGCACCACGGAATATTCGATTTAAGTTTCTTTGTTCATATCCATTTAGAAACCACTTCATTACAGTTACGAGTGAATCATTTGTATCACAGTTAAAACTATTAGAAAAGCTCGATTTGTCGTACCACAGACACTAAATAGTTCATCACAGATAGTTGCAGCGTGTGGCCAGATTATATGACTAGATATCATGCTTGATCTCAATATGAGGAACTACACGCAGAATAAACTAGGTGTGTCCACACAGACCCGCAGCAGGGATTTCTAAATCACTTCATTTTATCTATCTGTATTTCCTTCCTTTATTCCTTTAACTCGGGTTCACGTATATGATCTGTATCTGGATCTCTCCCTCCCTCTCTCTCACTCACCTAAACACACACGCACACACACACACTGATGTTGTCTATATAAAGATTGCAGCTCCGTATTTACAAAAACAAAAAATAAGTATTTAAATACATATTGTAGTTAAATAATACTATCCGCTCAGTCAGGCACGGTCGGAACATACTTCACTTTTGTTCTTCTATGTGTGTAAACGTTCTTCTGACAGAGGCTGACAGATACATAATCTAACACTTTAAATAAGACACGCTTTGCAATAATAAAATCATCAGTGATAAAGAAAGCGTTGACAGATGACTATTAGTACTGAAATTCACATTTACCAACCTGTGAGAAATCTAAATGCTGTTCCAAACCCATATCACGTAGAGGGCGATAACAGACCTATTTCTTTAAAATTCATATTATTTTTTAAATTCCATTAAATACAGTCAAAAACGCATATTCTACATTGCAACGCATAGGGTCCGTTTTATTAAGGGCACATTAATGCACAATCAAATGCACCTCATAAAGTTTTTATTGATAGACATAAAAACATTATGACTTTCTTCTCAATAAATACAATCGGTATACAAATATCACTTCCTGTGTCAAACTTACAAGATTACTTTTACAAATATAACTCCTCGAGATAAAAGCAACACAGACAGTTTATAAAATACGAGAATGCGCAAGGAAACGGGCTTCGTTACTTTACAGCATGTTATTGCATTTATTTTACGAGGGCTTAAAACTCAGTACTCTATAAAATGGCCTGCTTTACAAGGCCAGGGTATATGACATCTCTCATGACGAGATCTTGTAAGATTTTACACTCAGCTGGAATAAGTTGCCATGCAGGCATCAAGGCTGCAAACAGAAAGAGAAATAAATGAAATTATCAATGTAGTTATGTTCACAAAAAAATAAAAAAACAGATAAGAGAGTCCAGAGTCGCCTCCTCTCTTTGAACGATACATTAACAAAAACCCACAGAAATAAGAAAAAAGTACCGTTGCATTAACATTCTTATGAAAATACATTTTATTAGAATAAGGCGAGCTAAGGAGACAAAATCAAACATACCGTTATCAGCGGATTGATTTACTCTCTGTATTGGTAAATATGATCACGTGATTCATGTAACCAATCACTGAAGATGAAGCCAGCAAAAATACTATGATTGTTCGGAGGCAAGGGTTCCGTAACAGTGTAACCTTTTATATGGCTACGAAGGCATCCAAAAATGACGACTAGTTCAACTCTCAGCAATTATTATGTGGACTCGATAATGGGACACGAGGCGGAGGATGTGTATGGAACGCGCTACGTCCAGAGTTCGCACTCCACGTCCGCCAGACCGTCAGGTGTCGGGGAAAATGCTGATTTTTCCTCCTGCAGCTTTGCTCCCAAGACGACCGTGTTCCCCACGTCCTGGTCCTCGGTCCACCCGCCGTCCACGGCCACAGTCTCCGGCATTTACCACCCCTACGTCCACCAATCGCACCTCGCCTGCACAGACAGCAGATACGTGCGCTCCTGGGTCGATCCCATCTCCAGCCATGTCTCTTTTTCCGGTTTCCACGCGAGCAGTCGGCCGTGCGGGACAAAGGCCGAAAGTTTGCCGTCGAAAAGGACCGAAGGCTCGGCGTTTGAGGCGGAGGCTCCGGGAGCCCCAGAATTTAGCAGCGGCGCCGCGTCCGAGTGCCCGGAGAAAGCCACCAAAGAAACCGCTGGCAATGATATTGCGAGTCAAAGCGAGCCCAAAGACGAGAAACAACAACAACTTGACCCAAGTAAGTAAAAGAAATTGCCCCTTGATTTACAGCCGTCAGAACTGTACGTCCAGGGTGTGTAAAGCTGGAGGTTTTACTAACCAATAAAAGTGTCTGAACTCTTACCACGGGCCCAAAGAGATGTATACAACCGTAAACTGGCTATTTAAAACACACGGAGAAAATAAATGCTTCCACATCATTAATGGTGACCATTGCTGTTTCCTCCTATAAAGGTTAGTAGAAATAATAATCACAACAATAAAGCAGTGATATCGCGCAACGACTGTTATGTGGTGTTTACGTGGTCTATGCGTTTGTTTTATTTGCTTTTGTGACCTCGAATTTACTGTGTTCTTCCTCCTTTTCAGGCAACCCAGCAGCAAACTGGATCCACGCGCGTTCAACGAGAAAGAAACGCTGTCCTTACACAAAATATCAGACTCTGGAACTGGAGAAGGAATTCCTTTACAACATGTATTTGACCAGAGATCGCCGTTACGAAGTTGCACGAATTCTGAATCTGACAGAGAGGCAGGTTAAAATCTGGTTCCAGAACAGAAGAATGAAAATGAAGAAGATGAACAGGGAGAGGGGCAGTAAGGACCCTCAGTGAATACGTGCGAGCCGCTCGCGTCGCTAAGTGTCCTCTCTGTATATGTGTAATATGTTCTGTTTAGACCCAAGATGTTTTCGTGTGTATTTTTTGTCAACTTAGCTCATGTAAGATAAGTAGTTCACCAACTTATCTTAGACTGGAGGTGTAGCCTATAACGAGTCTTAAAAATGTATATTTTCTTCAAACAACTTTTGTATTTGTTATTTTGGACCTATTATGGATTATTTCGGTCCTTCAGCAATTGTGCACGCGGGCAATGCGCATGCGATAAACATGTTAGATGCAGTTTAAACACTTGATTGATAATTGATTCTAACAGTGTAGAGAGCGTGGAGGAAGGAGTAGTATTCTTGGAGCCTTGGAGTACAACACACCCTCCCTCCTAGTCTGCCCCGTGCATATAGTATTAATTAAGTAGGCCACGCTAACTTTGGGACTGGCTTAACTTTTGAAATTTGAAGTCGATTTTATAGACTTATTACGTTGCTGTAAGAGTTATTAGGGTGTAACTGTCGTTGTGAATTAGGGTAATAGGCTAAGATACGGGACTCGGTGTTGTTAGCATCAAATTTAGAGGGTCTTTGTTCGCAGACATGAAGGAAAAGTTTTTTTGTGACACTGCATGGCATCATAAATGATTTTATCAATTACTATGGAAAAGGACAGTTTTGTTTTAACATGTAAATTAATCGGCTGCTTATGTTTTTTTCCACTTTTCCCCCCCACAACAGTGTTAATCGTACTGTAAAGCTCTAGACTAACAGTAAAGCAGTAGCATTTACAAAATGTAATATAGCTGAAGGACTGATTTTTGTTTATTTTATTTTAGCAGTTTGTTTAGTAACGAGTTATTTTTCGAGCGAGGCTGCTAAAAATATCTACATTTTAAGACAACTATTTAGTTTCGCTAAGACTGCACACATTTGAAGTCCCTCTCATGTAAAATAAAAACAGTAAAATAAAAAAAAGGTTTATAAAAAAAAAACATGACCAATATTCACCTTTGGTTGAAATACATTTCATTTCATGTTGAGAATAAGACAAAACAAAAGTTTATTTTTAGGGCAGCCTAATAAACTATTCATCATTGAGAATTTTGTCTTGCGGAGAGCCCCAATTGATTTGAAACTTGCTTTAGAATTGCTTTAAAGCAGGAAGAATCCGGGTCCAATAAAGCCATAGAGAAGGCTAGACGTCTGGTCTAAATGAGTTTATGGTCTAAGACAGTAATTGCACTCTGCTTTGAAAACATTCTAGTTGGGTGTTTGTGTCTGTTGCTGACAAACAAAAATGCAGACACTTTTCTAGGGGGTGTCTGGTCGATAAATTGTCTGTCGGTGAGACTGAAAAGAAATCGACCCCCAGCACACGGAAAGTCACGTTTACTCACCAAATACATTTCCACTCAGAGGCGGCGACACTTAACTTTGACTGTTGCTTCAAACTCCATTTTCTTATCAATTAACCTAATTCATGTAAGCACTGGTTTGTAGAACATGGTTTACAAAACAATTCACTACATCAACAATAGTGTAGATACAAATGCATCTAATCAGTAAGACTGCAGTTGTTGTACATCATGTTCACTATACTGCTGACACTGCACTTGAAACAATGCAGTATATATTGTAGTTCTGAGTTTTTGAAATGTATTTTGAATGTGCTGCAGTAGTAATGTGTTCGTAGTTGAACTGATCAATTAATGAAAAGTGGAGACAAGGTGTGAATTGTTACCGCTAGAGGGCAATCTAGTGCTTTGGAAACAGAGGCTACTGAAAACAAGCATGCTATGAGTTGCTACTTAAACAATTTTATTATTTGGGTGAAATACAAACACTTAATTGACAATTACAATCTAAATGTTTATTGAATCTATTACAACAAAACGTCGATCAGCAAGCTGAAACGCAAATCGTTAATGGATTTAAAACCGCTGTTAGGGATACTGAAGATGGTGTCTACTCTTCTGAGCGAAGAGTAGGACTGTATTTCACGGTGGACCCAAAATAAAAAAAAACTAGCAATAGCGCCTATAATGAAGTTTTATTATAGATAGATAGATAGATAGATAGATAGATAGATAGATAGATAGATAGATAGATAGATCTGAAACACACATGATGTCTGTGGCTTGTGGATCTTTTAGAAAAGTAGTTTTAATTTATTTGTAACACATTACTGTTTGTACCTGACTGCAGCAACACACGGTCATGTTTTCCTTTTTCAAAAATATGGCAATAACACATATGGATGAATGGCCATGAAATAAAAAACATGTCATAAACACCAAAAGCGTCGGCCTTTTCACAAAGCTATCCTGACCACTCGACACTGAGCTGGCTACCTTCGACAGTGGAAGTGGATGACTATGACATTTCCCGCTTACATAATTTTTAATTTTAGTCTGGATTAAAACTGCTAGCATAATTTATAATGACATAAAATAAAATTGTCTTTAAACGCAAATTATTTTGTTGCATAGCAGCGCAACATTAAGCACGTTTTGTTCCGATGTTAAGGCCTGCAGTTAATGTTCTGTAATTATTCATTTGACAGAAAAAAATATAAAACTAAATCTTTGTGAAATATTGCATTGATCTGTACAGCATTAGTAAGGACTGAAACCTGCCAGCCGTTCACCTACATATCAACTTACTCGTTGTGTAAAAGAGGACTGCATCTTTATCTATAAATGTCTATAAAAAAATCTGTGAAAGTTCTTTAATTTTTAAACATTTTTATTCGAAATATTTCTTGAGTATTCTGTTTAAAATCGATCGAATTTTCGGGAAAAAGGCGCATCATTTAACATTTTAAGTATAACCAAAATAATATTTTTTGATCACAGTTTTGAAGAAAAAAGATGAAAATAAAAAAGACAAAATCCAAAAGAGAAAATTACATGTTTTAAATAAATAATAAACAAATTACACTTTATTAAATAAAAATCGGGTTACTATTCAAGACATATCAACAAAATATCTGTGTAGTTCTGTGTCATTTATCGTTCATCTATTATTCTAAACGTTCAGAGGTTTATTTGGTCATGAGCTCTAATGGTTGTTTTTGTTCGGAATTTTGCGAAGGCATTTAACATGAGATAATAAAAAGCTGCATATACACGATAAAGTACTAAAGGACTAATCAAGCCTTGTAAAACTATAATCGTATATAAGAAAACATCCTCCACATTTGTGTAAAGCTGTCAGTGTAACTGTAGGAGAACCCCGCCCGGCCATGCCGCCATGCCGCCTTCCTCTGCTCTGTGATCCAGCTCTTTGGAAAAAAAATGTGTTTTGAGGTGTGCTTGAGTGCTGTAATTGTGCGCAATTGCTCCCCTGACCGCGGACCCCTAGCTGCGCAAATGCGCACCAACTGCACGACTCATTGTAACGACACTCTTCCATCACATTCTGCTCCTCTGACATCCATAAGGAGCAGTGTGACGGTACAAATGAGTTCCTATTTTGTCAGCCGCTCTCAGCGCACACTGGGCGAAGCAGTTTCCTTCTGTGGGGCTGCTTTTTTTTCCTCCATGAGATGAGATTGCTTGTGCACGGCGATGGCGCTGGGCACCTCTGCCCGTTCCCAGACGCGCAGGAATCTTATCTTCCGTACAGGTCTCAGCACAGGGCGCGAGTTATCAGGCGAATCCGAGTGGAATTGGGTGCCACAGCCAGCGCTCTAAATTTTTTACGGATACGATAAGTTAGAAAGACAGCAGCTCTTTACGGCGCGGCGAGAGGCCGGCCTGCTACAATACCCCGACTGTAAATCGTCCGAAGGCGATACTGGCGCAGCACCAGGCGCGCCTAAATCAGCGCTCGGCTCCCTCTCACACACGGTCCCCTCAAGGTTGGTTGTCATTCAATCTGCTTTCAGATCACGCACGGGCCTCTACAGTTCGCCCTGTTTTGCTGCAGATATCGGGCCATCGCACGCTCTGCCTGGGTAGGCCTGCGAGGAGACCTTTCATCCCCTCCATCTCCTCCAAAATGCCATCCCGGTTTGAACTGGGATATTCTGCATACTGTTTGCTTAAATATGAACAGTCCGGAATAGACAGGATAGAATTGGAAACGAGCACATTGTTTTTGTTTCCTCAGAGCCGTGTGAAGGAAGCAGAAACAGGCACACATATCGGCCCCGGCAGCTGAAGTGGGAATTTAGGCTCAAATTCTCTCTTTTTTCCATCCTGATGGGAAAAAAGAATAATAATAGTGAACAGAGGTTATCTCTCATACAAACCCCGACATGGGCCCAACAGTGGCGGCAGCAGCTTCGTCACAAGGCTGCACTAAAAATCTAGGAGGCAAATGGAAATGCTTTTAAAAAAACCAAACGCCCACAATTCTGCAAGATAGAAAGATTTGCAACCACAAAACAAATCCCATCCAACACTACATCCGCGTTTACTCCACTTTTTGAGTATGGGACATTCCTGCAAGTATCTGCATGATTAATAAAATACACATGCTCCCATGTTCAGATTATATTAGAGCGTTGGTTTTAGTGATATCATTTAAATATTTCACATTTGTAATACGAGGATTAAAATAAGATGCTAAAAAAGTTCCCCTGTACAGGCATCTGTTAAATTATTATTTTATTTGTTTGCTAGTTGTGGTCTTTTAAACGTGCCTATGTTTCTGTGGTCCACGTTTTCATAAAATTCACACATACACACGTATATTTACACATATTTAAAAAAATAAGATATTTTTTGTCAGGGAGGAACAGCGAGAAAGACAGATAAATAGAGACAAAGAGAAAGAAAAGAAAGAAAGACAGAAATAGTTTTTTTTCGAAAGCATTTTTGTTCCACAGTATACGCCAAATGTGCTGCGTAGTATTTGCACGCAGAGCTGTCACCCTACAAGTTAAAAGAAAATCTACATTTGTATCTATTTCCCTGAATTCTATTTCTTTTTCCCCCCACTGCGGAACAAGAGAGCAGAGAGAACCGCTTTCCACCATTATGCGCAAAAGCGAGAGGCTTTGCAGCAGCCGCGAATTCCTTTTTGTTAGAAGACAATTTACAACTTGGTAATAGACCTTTTTATGGGCCTGTATCGCCTGTCATTGGATGCCACTGGTCATGTGCAGGAGGCAAGCGTCTTCATGGCCCCCTTTTCCTGATTTCTCCAGCGATTTTTTTTCCGCATTCTGCAGCTAAAGCCTCCAAACCCAAACACTTTTTTTCTCTGCTCGCATATTTGTATTTCATAACGATCAGACTTACACAGTCAGCGAAGTTCCTCTATAGCTTTAGCGGTGCTAGTATGTGCTGTCAGGCGCTTTATATGTGCTCCTTATGTAGAATCGTTAAGCAGAGCTGCTACAGTGCACGCTGCTGTTACACAACAACAAGCAGAAAGCTCCAGAAAAGCCGCAAACGGAGGAAAACGGACGACATGGATTATCCGACAGCGATTGGTAAGTGTTTATTTTCTGACACACTTTTCTGGTGCAGTTCAGAAGCTCTTGTTTTCTCGTACAGGACATACATGTTGCTCATAAACCCTGTATTATTAATCTATCCTCGATGACAGCGACTTCAGATGAACGTCATTCGATGGTTTCGACAGACAAAATGTGAAAGAATCGAAACAAATGATTTTCTACACTACGGTTTGTTTGTAAAGCATGACTGTTATAAAGGCTAGCATAATAACATTTATAACATAACACCTCTGTAGCATAACTGCTACAAAGATTTAAAACGAAAATAGTTTTATTTTCTGATTTCTTATACTACGTCATTATCTACTATTATGATCCACTTTTTCAGTCTTTATTTTGTAGCATTCATTTGAAGTCTATTGCATGTCACATGGTTAACACAGAACAGAGATAGCTTAAACAATGTGCAATACAAAGCCTTTCAGTAAAAAAAAAACAACGTATAATAATAATAATAAAATAATAATAATAATAATAATAATAATAATAATAATAATATACATAACTACATATTTTCTTAATAACTACCTTTTTTACTAATTATTTTTGCCTTTTCCATTTTTAGAACCTGGAACTGTTAGATTCACTGTTTTTTTCTGTTAACCATTTTTCAATTGTGTGCCAAAATGTTTAACACTGATGTTTGACGGTTCACTAAAATTTGATCACTCTAATGTGACAACTTGCTGATAGCTTCGTCTGCATGCAATGTCAGTTTGATACAAATGAATCTTTCGTTATGTGTGTGCTATGAACTTAATTAAATACTAAAAAACAGACTCTGGAATACATAGTGAAGTGTTAAAAAAGGGGGAAAAAGAGAAAACTGCGTACTCGTTTAATATATGCCTCCCCATTCGGTGAGAACGGTGCAGTTCTGTGGGCAGTTGTGAGCTGCCTGGCGATGGGGGCTGCGGAACAAAGACAGTATTTCACCGCTGGCTGACAGGCAGCTGCAAAAGTATTTACAGCCTTACTGCAATGCGGCAAGAGACGGAGAGAAAGGCGCATAATCAGATGCCTGCTAGCGAATACACAGGCGCCAGACAGAACACAATTACATTTGCTCTAAAGCTTAAATACTGTCTCATTACTGATTATTGAAAATGTCCTGTAATGCCTGTGTGAATACAAGACAACAAATATTTTTTTTTTATAATTTGTATACGCATACTAATATATCCCAGTGTGATTCATAATACATACAGCTAAAAAAGGGCGGGGTTTATAATCTTGCAGCTCATTACCTAAAATACGTTTTAGCCCTGAAGAAGGCTGTCTTTGGGTCTAACAGTCTAAATTTAATCTAGAATGCACATATGTCAATGAATATCATATATACATATTTCTCCTTTTACAAATGTGGGATATTGCGAAACTTGTAATGAAATTTTCATGCTTGTCCTTGATATCATGTTATAGCTGTTGCTTATTATTCTAATGTGCCCTAAACCTGAAAATTGAGCCTTTCTCTAAAACGAGATTTATCTATTTCGTTTATAGAAATGACAATTGATCAATGCATTAAAGACTGCGCTATGATATCGAAAAGCACGTTCAGGTGTTTTGTTATTGGGCTTACGTCATGCCTAAGGAGGCAAAAAAAAGCATCGACTGCAGTTTGCCATGCGCCACAGACACAGTGCAGTACCCATATCAGCCGACAGACGGCACTGTTGTCCAACACTCTGAGACCCGCCAAGGCTTTCCTGCGTTTGTTTCCGAGGTCACTTCTTTAAATTGTGGTTGGCTGCTGAAGACATGTGACCCTGCTTAGCTTTTCTTTTTTACGTGTGATAGGAAATGTAGGGCTTTCAAAACATGACCTTTAAGCATTAAACTCCACTCAAGAGTACTTATAAGCTATATAGGCTACTGTGGTCAGTACAATTATTGATTGGGCCAATAAAAGGTGTAGGATTTTAAAAGATAGCCTACGTAAAAGTGTAAGCACTGTTTAAGATTGCATGTGTGTCTTTATTTTACTGGATTAAAACCATTCAAATGTTGTAATATATATTTGGACGCATATGTGTTAGTACAGCAGACCTTGCTCAAGACCTCACGAAGTGTTAATACGATAGCTAGTAATACATAACTAAACTTTATGAATCTCTGATTTTTTTTACATTTATGAATGCAAGTGTGTAGTTACAAGTCTGACTGTACTGTTTTAAACCAAAATATATGGTAAAAGTCCATTTGGCTTTTCTTTTGAAGGCGAGATGTCGACATATGGAGCTACAATGTGCAGTTCAAAGGTTCTCACGTTGACTGCAGTGAGGTTCGCACCAGGGATGCGTTTTATTGCTTTATTGCCTTAAATTTACAGTGAGAAAAAACACTCACAGAAGTTCACACGTCAGGGATCTCAAACGCACCTCATTTGTTCCGGGGGAAGGGCTAGGACGACGTAACCAGCAAAACGAAAGAATTAACTATAAACCACATTCAGATTTTTTTTTTATTTGTCCAAGTACGTGTAACTTCTAATACTTTGAATCCTGAAACAACTTTCTTCCTCCTCCGATAGAGAAACGTTTCCCCTCGGAGAGCAATGAATGCTTTTATTTCCTCCTGACATCAGTGTAATCGCCATTATTGAATAAGTGCAACTTTCAGGGTTATTTATGGCACCCGCGCGCTGTCATGAATGGCTGTGGGGAAGCACGTGATACCATTAAACTTTGTTTTATGGCCAGGGAGTTGACAAGCCAAAATATAATTCACAATGTATATTAGAAAGGCCTTGCAGACGAGTTAGAATAGGTCCCAGTCTCTGTGCGGGAGCCTGAATTAGTCCTGGTTTGGTTCTGGTCATGGATATAGTCGCTTATCGGCGCGCTTTGCCTGCTCAGCCGAGCTCTCGAGGTAAGATCGCTTCCAATACGTGTCACTGAACTTGTGCTGGGTTGAACTGGGTCACTCCACTCGCTGTGCTTTCACGTTTGTATCTCACGGTACGCTGCCGGTTCCGACTGTTCGATTAAACTCGCTCTTTTAATGCATGCTGAGACTGGCTGAGTGACTTACCGAGTGGAAATAAACACGATGTAATGAAGGTGACGTAATTCAGTAGTGCGCTTTTGGTGCCACGTTGTGAGGGAGAATGACTGCTGTAGCGGGGCAGCGATGTATATATTTCTGTTAACTAATCCATGTTTGACTAAATATGTGAAGGAGAAACTAAATTATTAAGCTTGCTGTTTTGCTTGGAGTGGATGGTGATATTGTATGTGGTTAAGATCCTTTACTAAATTAAGTGGGCAAATTTTCAGTGCTGATATTGTGTTATAGGTTCTGTTGCAACTACTAAAATGTGACTTTTAACAAAAAGTGACACTAATGAAAGTACTGATCTAGTGGTGTGATATACTTCTCGAATCCGGGAAGAAATTAAACTAAATGAGAATAAACGAAATTTATAAGATTAATTATAAGAAAACGTTTAAAATGTGATACAGTTAATATAACAAACATTAAACCTAGAGCCGATTTTCTTTATTCTCAAGGATAGGCTCTCTAGCGCCCCCCGCAACCAGAGTGGAAACATTTCTGCAATAAACTGCTCAATTTATTAAAAAAAAACAATGGTTACCGTGTGGTACAATATTAGCTTTGAAACAGAATTATATAACCGTATTAGTGATATTGCACAATAATATTTATTTGTATAATACCCTACCAGCGCAATGGGGAACGGGCCTTAACTTGGCGATAAACAGCCTATAATATTCGTTCTTTTTATTTCTGCATGAAACCTGGACTATAAGAATTGACTCGTTATTCACATTAAATAAATGGAACGAATATTGCAAAGAATGGGAACGAGCGTTTTACACCTCCATAACAGCACAGTCTCATTTATTTCAGGACGAAGTGCTGCAGCGTGTTTTAGACTTTTTAGAAGTATCCTGTGGAAAAGTGAAACTAAACTACTCAATGACTATAAATCATAATTTAGATTCATTATTGCACTCTGTGTTTATATATTTTTAAAAAATCATTTATAAAACAGTTGTAATTCAAATACGAAAACGCATCCAAATTATAAGAAAAATACTCAGAGAAAACTAACTCCCTTGTATAATTTCAAATAACCGATTCATTTTTGGACCATTTAATTTTACTACAATGCCTATAAATAAGATATTTGATAAAGAAGTTCGACTCCTGTTAAATTTTAAGCCAGAGGTCAAGAAGAGCGGTGGCTTCTGTATTCTTTTGTTCATCAGTAACTCGGCTTTGACCCGCATGAGCAAGTCGCGAGGAAAGGTGAACCGCAGGTCAAGCTGTCTAACATATATTAAAATGCAAAACGCTTTGAACAGCTCACCTCCAATCACTTATCTTCTCTGAAGCATCTGTGCGTCTCGATTGGCGCACAAGAACGAAGAGAAACTATTGTGAACTATTAGTTAAATAGAAATTTTAAAAAATGATTAGCGAAGCTCCGACAGTTAATTACTTGCTAAAAGATTAAGAACAAATCATTTAGATCATGCTGGGTATATATTTTTTAATAATTATGCACTCCATCTTTTTTTTCCCTGTTCTTTGTAATGAGAACTAATTAGTCTACGGCGAACATCAGAAATCCTACAGAAATGAAGCGCAGCCTTGCAGCAGTGAATATACAACTTAGATTCGCTTAAATTCACGTTTAACGTGCTTAGACACAACTCCAATAATTCATTCTATTTAAAAATTGTTCTTATTTTATTCTTGCGCGATTCTGCTGTATTTCGGGTCTCATGCATGGCAGGAAATGAGACCACTGGAGATAGTTATGGCGAGGTCATGCAAAATTCATGAACTTTGGTGCTCTTCCGATGCTGCTGTCGCTCCGCTCAAAAAAATGAAACTTTGTGATGTGTGTTGTAAATGATTTGGCTTGACCTTTCGGCCCTTAGCCGTTTACTTATACGCGTCCACTCGCTGTTTAAAAGTGGACAGTGGCTAACTGAGAACGCATGGTTGACTTTTTTTACTGGTATGGAAACGTAGCATGTGTGAGTAAAACAGTCCTTTTATTAATCTATACATATTTTAGTCAAATATAGCATTGTTTATACTTGGTCGCGCTTTGTAATTGATGGGGGCGTTAGATATATGTGAAGCTAGTGAAGCTAGATGTGACTAGATACAATACATCTTGCCATATAAATATTACTTTTTAACTATTTTATTAGGCTATTTTAACTATATTGAATATATTGTTATATGAAAAAACTGAATTATGTAAATAGCTAAATAAAATTGTCCATAAAGGTAAGGTTTCGTGATCAATAATGACCTGTCTGGTTTTATGCTGTTGGGGTGAAGCGTTGACAACAAGTATAAATTGGACCCTTTTATCCCGTCGTCTATATATACCCTGTAGAACCGAATTTGTGTGAAAAAATCACAGTCACAGATTCGATTCTAGGGGAGTATATGGTCGATGCAAAAACTTCAAATAAACTCAACGTTTAACTTTACGTGTTAAGTATCGTGTTAAAAAAATAAAACACAAAAGTCCTGTCTTATAGCTTTGGATGGATGCACGAATATGCAGGCTGGTTAATTTCTCTATACAGAGTACAGCTATATATCATATTTGATAACACCATACAAAATTATGAACATTGTACCATCAATAAAGACGCGTGCCCTCCATTTACATATCCTCATTTAAATCTCGAAGATGTCTTTCTTTTTCATCCAGTCCTTTACGGTTGCTGTGGCCTTTAGTATGCCTTTTTTGTACAGAAGGCTTGAATTAGATACTCTAGTAAGAGTTTGTGCTGTATGCTGCAAATAAATTAGATTTGTCCATGTGTTCTCCCAGATTAGAGTAACCAGAACCCCTCAGCTTCGTATTATTTAAAGTTTGATTACTGATTGGCACACGGCATTGATGGCGGTCCACAGCCGTGAAAAGCACTGGGACGATGAGACTCCTGTAACTTTTGAATGACCTCTTCATCACAAAGACGGTCTCCATCAATTGTCTCCCGGCTTTATTCGCCTCTTTTTGTGCCTGGGGTCGTTTTGTATCTCCTATTTGTTTACCAGTCAGAATCCCTGGCTTGAGTTTGATTTACTGTGGTTGAATATTAATCCTGCAGATGGATATATATATATATATATATATATATATATATATATATATATATATATATATATATATATATATATATATATATATATATATATATATATATATATATATATGTGTGTGTGTGTGTGTGTGTGTGTGTGTGTGTGTATGTTACCATGTGCTATTTTATGAAAGTGGTAAAGTGGTTGTTGTCAATTAATGAATGCTAATCCTCACTACATTTTTGTGTTTCATCCGTCCTAATTGTGATCTTTTGCGAAGTTTGTGAAATTCGCTGCTGTGTATAGGTGTGTATAGCTTTTTCGCGTTAATAGGCTTCCTTCACCTCGATTGGCCGAGCTGGTCACATGGGTGCCCAACTTTATTCAGTTGACAGCAAGTAGGAGGGCTTTATGGAGGGAGGAAAAAAAGACAACTCGAGAAAAATTAGTATTTTCTACCTTCAGAAATTAATGGCCATGAGTTCGTACATGGTAAACTCCAAGTATGTGGATCCAAAATTTCCTCCCTGCGAGGAATATTCGCAAAACAGTTATATACCTGAGCAGGGCTCTGACTATTACAGTCCGTCGCAGGACGCTGATTTCCAGCATCCAGGGATCTACTCACGGTCAAACTACTCGGAGCAACCCTACAGTTGTAACACTGTGCAGGGCTCAACGGTACAGCCGCGGGGTCATGCGCAGGACCAAGCCAGCCACCCCAACTCCTTCCCCGCACAGACCGAACAGTGTTCCCCGGTCCAAATATCCGGCCCGAGGACTTGTGGCCAACAGCAAAACACAAAGAACCAGAACGGGATACAAAGCAAGCAGCCTGCAATAGTTTATCCCTGGATGAAGAAAGTCCACGTTACCACGGGTAAGATTCCCTCTCTCTTTCCTGTCTGTTTTTGGACCAGCCGGCGAACCCGGCGATATGAGGCACGCTAAAAAAATCACTCAGTGAAATATTTATGGCTTCTTCTGAAGGGGCCGCCAATTACACTAGTCATAAATTTTTATTGCTTAGGAAATAGGCCGCTGGCTGTATGGGCTGCTTCTGCGCTATTGAGACGTCCTCTTGGACTGTCCAATTATATCATTTATTCATGAAAATCATAGCAGTGTCTCTGAAAATGTAATTTTGAACTGAATTCGCTACTTTGTATTTGAAGCAAAACGGAATCGCTCACATATGGAAGCATGTATGTTTTCTTTCCAACCGGGTTCACTTGCTAACCCAAGTGTGTTTTTGTCTTTTTCAGTGAACCCAGATTACACAGGAGCGGAACCCAAGCGCTCCCGGACAGCCTACACTAGGCAGCAGGTTTTAGAACTGGAAAAGGAATTTCATTTTAACAGGTATTTGACCAGACGGCGCCGCATCGAGATCGCGCACACCCTGTGTCTTTCTGAGCGACAGATTAAAATCTGGTTTCAGAATCGAAGAATGAAATGGAAAAAAGACCACAAACTGCCCAACACGAAAGGAAGGTCGACGTCGTCAGCTGCAAACCAGCATGCAAAACACGTTCAGAAGGACAACCAGACAGACATCACAACTTTATAAGTGGAACCGTCCAGCTCGCTCCAGAAGTGCAGACGAACTGTGTATAATAGACAATGCTTCATTTGCCTTTGCATGGTCTTAAAAGATGACTTTTTCTGACACCAGTGCTATTTAAAGTGAACCAGAAGCACACACCATTTACCAAACAGTGTGAGTGGATTCGTTGAGAGGACTGAAAGCTGAAATATCTCCATTTCCACCGTTGTAAGTATAAAAAAAGCATAGGAGGGCATCATGCTTGACATGCTACCATGAGGTATAGTAGATAATAAAGCTTGCCAAATCTATATAAAAAGCACGGAGTTTTCTTAAAGCAATCCTTCTTTATTTTATATTCTCTATAGATACCATTCGTTATTCTCTCTGCAAATGCATTGCGGCAGGTTTACTACCATGCTCTGAGAATTTAAATTATTTCATTCAGCGTGTTTACAACTACGGTTTGTGAACTGCTTCATTTACTTTATCACGAAATTACAAATGTCTGGTCTATTTTTCACTTACGATTGATGAAAATATTTTTTATTAATTAGGAATACGGTTCACAGAAACTTCATAATGTAAAAAAATAAAAATAACGAAAAAAGTATTTAAGAAAATTAAATTTGAGAATTGGCCGGAAAATTCGATAGATCCAAAAACGTGAACCGTTAATTTTTTTTAAGAATACTGGATTAAAAAAAATCTGTTCTTTAAAACCAATGTGACTTTTTTTAAATCATTTCATCTAGTGCCCCACTGTGTTGAGCATACTCTTGGATACCTTTACGGCTATACATCTCACTTGACAGTTTTGTAAACAGTGTACAATTAAAGAAGCTGTATATCTGTCTTCCAGATGTCACTCGAAATTCCTAAATAATAGTTCATTTATTATTTCACTTACTTTTGAATTTTAGGTAAACTTTTAGAGTACTTTATTTATTAAATTTCAAAACGAGAATGCTGAAAATGTTGTGTTTATATTCTACGTGAAGTGGTCGTTCCTTAAATCTATTACTTTCATTTATGAAAAATGCGTTATTTTTATTCTATATATTTCTGTATTTTGTGCATATTTTCTACAAGCACATTTTGTAGTAAATGAGTAATAGAGGTCATTGAGAAGAAAAAAGGTTTATTCACAAACCACTTCGCATACTCTGTTAAAGTAATAAAATGCTGTGTATTGTTTAGGGAAAATGGTCGTTTTTACGTTTGCTTAAAAAAAGAAAATATTTTTGGCAAAAAGGAGTGGGGTCGGCTCTGAAATGTGAGTCGGGGCATTCACGTCGTGATTAAAGATCGAATGTTCTACTGTCATTGTGGTGTCTTTGTCTTCTTGAACAAAACCCGCGAGGCGCTCACACATTGCGAAGACGTCTTCTGGTTGAAGCCTTCACGTTGAGAGCACTGAAAAGGTATTTTTACAGAAGTTCGACAAAAGCCTTGCGGGCAGGTTCATCCAGAGGACACAGTTTCTGTTGCACTGGGCGCTTTTCAGCCGCGAGCACTGACCTCTACACCCCTGACCCGCAAGACCTATACAGGCCTTTCTAGGCCAGACGGTTTTAACATTCGGTTGCACCAGCATGAGAAAAAAAGCAAAGAGGTTTTATTTAAGTGAGCATGTGAAAAATAAATGAATAAACAAATAAATAAATAAATAAATAACCAAGGCCACGTGCAATACTCATACGAATACTTGCATTTCGTCTCTGTTTCACTTAGATGTTAGCCGCAGTCTAATACACGTGGGTTAAATCATCGTCAGATATCTAATTATGAGAAAAGGCTTCTCACTGAAACGCACACAGTGCGCTCATTTACCGGTTTGCTACAGATTCTAAAACTTTTTGCGTCTTTAATTTAGAGCAAATTTCAGTGAGGAGGGTTTTAAAGCAAATTTCAGTGAGGAAGGTTTTTTTAATTTATTTGTTTATTTAATGCCATGAGGAGAATCCTCCTGGATTCATTTCAAAGGTCGCAGACACTTTGCACTGGTTTAAGCTTACATGGACAGTCTTAAAAATACCCTTAGACATTCCACAGCATTTGAGCCTATTAGACATTTTGCCCTTTATACTACTAGAGAAGTTAGCATCAAGTCTTTTTGTGTGTCTGTTCTTTCCTAGTCTCTCTTCTTTCTCATATCTGTACTTGTATATGTGTAGGGGCCAGAGATCGGGAGGGAGGAGTGTGTGTGTGTGTGTGTGTGTGTGAGAGAGAGAGAGAGAGAGAGGCGTGGTGGGGGGGGGGGGCATATAACAAGCTTCACATAAGGAGACAGCAGAAATAGAGAAGGACAGAAAATTGTGTATGGATATAAGTCTGGGTACCAGGCTTGCATGTCTCAAGTTGAAGGGTGGTCAATTTCAACAGCGCCCACTATAGCAAGTTTTTATCATTCAGACGTAGTAATGATGTATTAGTTGCCATAGACTCTCAAAAGCATAAGCTGGGCAAAATAAATGCTCCATAGTTGTGAACGATGAAAAACATTACCATGACCACTTAAACTACGTGCACTGTTTAGCATCCAAATATAGTCAGCTATGAACACGGGCACTGTCATAAATAGCCCTACATCATTTTTTAAAAAAACTATCTAAACGTATGTTGTCAATCAAGGTTAGCAAATATGTGATCAAAGGTTAGAAATTCTAAAATTCCGACTGGTGCGGTGAGGTATCTCTCACTGTTGACCTACATGTATGAACAGAAGAAATGGGAGCCATAGGCAGTTCCATTTGCAGTGACACTGCGCCGGCTACCACCACCGCTCTCACAATGGTCCTCAAAACGGCCATGTTTGATTTCCAGCTGTTCGCAGAAAATGTCTTCGCCTAGCGAGACAGCCCGTTAAGATATATTAAACTGCGCTGTCGACATCCGAAGATAGAATTCGGTGACTATATGGTTCCGTTCTATATCTTTTTTTTTCCTATTTGACCACGTGATTGTCTAAATAATTAATGCAGCACGTCCCCTAGAAACACGGCGTCGTCATTAATCGCGAGGACTCTATCAGACTTGAAAACTGAAGAGATCCAAGAAAATAATATCCAAACGGTCCGGTACCCTACGCAACCGTAGACTGCACGGTTGTACGGCATTTCGATCAATGGAAGCTTGGTAGGTAAACATTTAAGATTCTTTTTGAGTAAGGTGGGTGATGAACATATCTGTCAGAATTGTGATAAATAGCGCCCTTTGATAAGTGCGCGAGGCTTCCTCGAGGACAGCCTGAAGTTGAAATAAGCATAGCAATGTTTTTTGGGTTTTTTTGTGTAGAAACCGTTACGACCATGTCCAGGTCTAAAGCTACATTTACGGACGACTCTTATGGTTGTACCGTATAACGGTAGACTGATTTAAACATTATTACACTCAGAAGAATGACTGCTTTTGTGAATGGAAGATCTCAGGACGGGTGGAGAAGGGCTGGTTTGTTATTACGCGGTCGTCAGGGCTTCACGCGAGGGCCTCTTAGTGATTTATAATCCGTCAAAGACGCAGCTTTTCCCGGCTGGACTGGTGGCTGTTTGTTGGGATGCGGTGTTTGGCGAGAGGACAGCAAGAGAGCTAAAACAAAGGCTAACAAAGGCTAAATGTTTCAGAAACGCACCACAAATTTTCAGGTATTAGACTTTTATTACTATGCATTCATAACATATAATTTTTATCAATATTCACTGAAGATTCTCCTTGAACTCCTTGAATGATTCAAACAAGACCATCACGAACAATTAACATTTCAGAATGGAATAAACAGAGCACTGAGGAGGATAGACCTATAGACACTTTTATTTGTGTTTGTGATGGTGCGTAATGATGGTGAAATAATTCCGAAAAGTAGTACAAGTTGCTAGAGAGCGATGATGGAGATCTGCATCGCTGTAAATCACGCTCAGTAATTCCTGAAAGGGTGAGAGGCTGTTGGGGGGCCGGGCGTGGACTGTAAATCTTTCACTTTTATTACCCCGTGAACATATGCTGCAAAGGGAGAGTACGCGCATTCTCTCCTCAGGACAAGCTCCCGCTCGGCCGCCTTCCCAACTCGCTCCATCTCCATCCCTCCTGCAGCTAATCCACTATACGGCACATTTGATGGAAGCAAAGTAAAACCACCTAAACGTCAGAAATATACATTCTGAAAAACAGAAATGTTGCATAATAAACCTTCTTAAACAAAACAAAAAAAATCCATTCGTCCATAAATGTATAATGGATGTGCTGGTGGAAAGAGAAGAACAGTAATGATTTTGATGAATCCCTCCAGATGACGGGGTCATACATTGCTGTCATTGCCTAAGCTATAATCGTCAAACAGTATTTCGATGCTTTTGTAGAGGCTATAACAAACTGCAAAATTGCAACAAAAAAAAGATAGACCAACACATCTCTTATATTTTTTTATTTCAAAGCAAAACGACCTACAAACGATGCAAATGCACTATTATTATTATTATTATTATTATTATTATTATTATTATTATTATTACTATTATTAGAACAACAACAACATATGTAACAAAATAACAACATTATTGTAACATGTGAACAAAAACCACCATAAAAAAGGGAATTAATTTATTTTGCTACATTTTTTATTTACCTTTAATGGAAAAATAAAACATTTGATATTACGACAAATATTTCAAGAACGATAAAAAAATTTAAGAAAAAAAAATATTCAGCAAACCGATACATTGTGGGTAGAGGAACAATCTGGTATAAAATAAGGTGAGGGACTGGAGGGAAGCTTAGCGCTCCTGCTTTTAAAACGGGATTTGTGAGGTAAGGCTTGGTTGGAGTAGCAGCCTCAATCAGGACAATCTGCTATCCAGATCACGTGAACAAATATGCTTGTATTTTAAGGCAGCGCCTTTATTTGTCATGATAAAGGTTTCCCAAAGCCCAATATCCTAATGTTGTCTCAAACGATGATCCTACTTCTGTAAACGCTCGTTTTTTTTCCAGTGGGAGGTTGACTGCCAGCAATTTTGCTCGTTTTTGGAATAAGGATACCTACTTGGCTTTTTATTGGTAGTTGAGTGAGTGGCTTCCATTCTTTCGGGAATACTGTCTGCATTGGTATATGGAAATGTCTGAAAAAGCGCAAGATCAGGTTTAGGACAGTACGGTGCACAGACAAAGGGTGAAGGATATATCCGAGGCACTGCAGGGAAAGATATTGAGACTGAGAAGCACGGCTGTATGATAAATTGATTCACAGGTAAGCAATTGCATGGCAAAACGCAACCTTTAACCATGAGGTTTACATTGAGGCAAGAGTAAAATATATTTATATATACATGTATGATTTATTCTATTCACAACAGCTGATCTTTATTAATGTCGCCACACCTTAAACTAAGCACAATTTAAGGACATATACGGTTTCTGTACAACTAGCTTTACATTTTTGAGCAACCACGAGCACTTTCGAAAGGTTAGCTAGGACGCTTGTCTGATTCATACCTTTGAAGCTGGATTTTTTAGCTGATTTGGCGAGTTGACATAAAAAAGACTAAACGCAAAGGGGGAAAGAACTGGTGCAACTTCTTGTTCTGTCTCATAGCCTGCGAGATCGTAAATCACTTTAATTTGTTGTCTTATCCTCACAGTAATGTTAGACATGATATATGTGGTTTAGGGCATATGCATTGTTAAGCAGCAGAATGTTACCATATTCAAATTAATTCAATTGGTTTATTTCGGATTAAAATTTTCACAGATTACAAGAACGTCGTCACCGCCGTTTTCTAAATAGAACAAGATCTTTTCTAAAAATAGATACAGCAGGACCCCGACATTTTTTTTCCATTTTGAAACACAATTTATAGTATTTTACAGTACAGACAGGCTACAATATTTAGCGTAATTAGAGTAATTGAAGTTACAAAGCTCTTTTTTAAGCAAATGCTTTTTGTTCGTCAGTACAACGTACCCAATCCCATTACAAGATCTCTTACAGCAAAATCAAAAGCTAATTATTTCTTTTACTACAATTTTTATCAAGTTACGCACATTTAGCCTTTGATGTATTTTTTTCATTACTGCTTAATAACATATTTAAAGATACTTTATATGATTTAAATTTAAACACCGTCATTACAACGTCTTATATATAAAACCATCAACGCTTACGATTTACAGTTTATTTCCTGACTGCAGTAGTCAAATATCGCTGTTTTAAGCTCTATAAAGTATTTTTATGACATGGAAGCTCACACGAACACACACATAGTTAAAAAGCAAAAGCGTCAATCAATCCAGCGCGGCTTTAGTGTATTTAGCAAGTCAAGACAATCGCCTGCAATACAATATATTTTTCCAAAAAGATTAGCGACCAGACTAATCATAGTTATCAGTACACAAATCAAAACCGAATCAGACTCCTATGCATATTTTAAGAGCTCGAATTCTTCAGTCCATTATTTTAACTAACCATTGTGCCATTATGTGCACCAAACTTACCGTAACAATGCGTGGGCGAAAACATTGTAGCCTGAGAATGGCAGAGCTTGTTAAGCAATAGACACAGCAGCAATTATCCCATTGAGAAAGACTCTGAACTAGAAGAGCCGGCTTAAAATGTACCACATTTTCAAGGACGCTGGGCACATTTGAAGATGTTGCATTCCAATATTATTTATAAAGTCGTATGTGGGGTCCTCTTCTCAAGATTTCATACTCCTCCTATATTTTTCCCAGCTCGTCGAAGAGCGGCTCGCGTCGTCGTTTGGTGACCTGGCTTAGGCGTGGAGCTTAAATATCTCATCTTTCACAGGCTCTTTCGGTTTTAAAAACACTGGAGGAAAAGTTGTGCGGTGTGGATTGCTTTGTGACTTACTTGAGCCCCTTCCGCCCGTTGTTCATTAATCAGTGAGTTATTGCTGAAGAAGCCAAAGGTCATCTAAAAGGCTTATGAGTGCTAAATATTTTGGCCAGCTCCTCTTTGTGTAGAATCGCTTATGTCAGTTTTTTTAAACCACAGTTTAACGTACACACACAGTTAAATATCCAAAAAAAAATGGGAGGCACGGAAATGAGGGATAAAAAAAGAAATGAACAAGAAACACACAAATTTAACGAGACGAAGGTTTTTTTTTATTTTTTTAGACTACAATGAATATAAATGTAGTATATCGTAAATCTCAGAACCATTGAGAATAGCATATGAAACAGGCTAAAGCTAAACGAAGGAGCAGAGCTTTGTGTGGTGAAGATTGAAGACAAACGCATTCAGCAATAATGTAAAGTTTCTAATAGACCTGAGTGATCAATGAATTGTTTTCATCCTCCAGGTCGTGGTCCAAATAATGAGGAGCGCTTGAGGGAAAAGAGAGAAGAGTGCGATACAGGCTGCGGTGAGTAAATCCCTCCTTTAATAAAGCGCGTGGAGTTTAATATTATTAACACATGCCGCGTGTCTTCTTGTTAGATATTTATTTAACGATAAATATTATCCAGGATAATCTACACAGCTGAATATGTCTAAATATATACTTCAATATGTATATAAAAAACAAAAGGTTAGCACCTTATGTTAACTAGATTATGCAAGACAAGCATTGTCTATTCCCTCAGTTTAGCAAACACAAAAATCTGTTATTTTATCCTTAGCTACAAAGTACAATTTCTATTTAAAAAATATAATAATAAAAATAACAAGGTATACACAACCCACACAAAACGCTCCAAACAGTCTTCAGGATTCAGGTGCATGTTCTCCTCATTTCCATTAACCTCTTCGAGATAACGCAGTTTTTACTTTATTTCAAGACAACGATACCTTGCATGCTGGGTGAACTGGAACTGGACTGAAGGGACTGGTTTTATAGTGGCAGCCTCCTCGCTCTCACTATGGGAATATAGCAGAGTAGGGCATTCTTTAACCCGGTCATCCTCCTACGCTTGGAGTTTGTACTACGGACTGCAGTACGCATTCGGGAAGTGTTGTGTTTTTCACTTCTGTGGTAGGCTCGCTTGTTTTTTTTTTGTTTTTTTGGCCAGTCATAAATTTTGTGGGGGTCAGAATGACAGGTGCATTGATATGCAATGCGCGAAGCTTCAGGCCGTCTAATAACTACAGTATCGAGCTGTCCTGTCACAAGTTAGAGTCATTTTGGTGCTGTTCAAGCTTAAAAGGGAAAGAAAAGAAATAAATAAATAAAACATAAAGGTTTATAAAAGAGAAGGAGGCCCGGTTCAGCCTACATGTTGAATTGTAACGCACGCTGTGCCCGAACACGCCACAGGCCTAGAAGGAGCAGATTGCAACCGCGCATTTGCCATGCATTTGTGAGGTTATTAGCATAGCTCAGTGACCCTCCCGCCCACCAGCACCTATTCCCACAAACGCGCAGCAGAATCAAGAGTAATATAGCTCGCCTATCATCAGTTATGGAAGTTACATTAGAAGGTAAAAGGCATTGAATCCACTCAACTGAACGCATCGTATTAAAGTAAGAGTAAATGACGATACAAGCAGGCGTATGTATATGATCATAAAATCAGGACACAAAACCTTTTATATGAAACATTTTAGCAGTTTCACTGAATGCGAGAACGAAAGAACGCTGCTGAGGTGTTTGTCTGCTTTCCTCTTTATGATTTACAGCCCAGCCTTTGGGTGGTTCAGATAAAGTTCACATACAAGCAATCTGACAGCAACAAACGGACGGTATAAACACACAAAAGCCCTCGTGGCTAAAAGCACGCATGGTACAACAACAAGCAGTAGAGAAATATTCAAATGCAGAGCACAAAGCTTGTTTCAGTCAAACTATCCGGATTTTCTGAATCGAATTAAACATGGTATCAAATTGTTTTCAAACCTGAGGCAATTTTAAACATACTTAGCTTTGATTAACGTCTGTAATACAGCTAAAAATGGTTACAGTACATCAAGGATTTTCTTATTTTTCTCGTTTTCTAGCCCCAGATAAAAGTCCGGAACGTCATTCATACTTTGTGTTGAGCAATGAATTGGTAAAGAAAGGGACATTGTTCTGGCCAAATCTGCTGATTCGCCTTCTGCCTCCTTTAGATTCGGCTCAATAGGGAACTTTCAGAACAAGTTAAAGTTTAACCCTCTTGTTGCATTCTCGCCTGAGGTTCTGAAAATGAAAGGCTGGAGCGGCTGGGAAGGCAAGAAGCCTTGTATGGATCTAAAACGTTCAAAGAGGAGCTCAGGTGCATGGTGGCGAGCTCCCTGATAATCCACCGATGTGTAGGAAAACGTCTGACACAACAGAGTGCTTCTGTATCAATACATAGGTCTAATCGTTCATTTAGTAGCATGTGTTCGTTTCCAGTACACGGAATAGGCCTCCATCCAAATTAATGCTTTTACGCGCGGATTCAGTAGAAAACTAAAGTTTAAACAGACTCACAGTTTCTAACATCCCTGTCATAAAGCTGAAGTTCAAGGGTAGGGAAACATTTCAGTTAAAGGAACAAGTAAAGCAGAAGGACAGCCACGTAGAAAGCCTATACATTTCCTTTAAAGCATCAATTTCTCAACGTTATTACACACAACCCCATTAATTTTGTGCCTACCATACTTTAGCATAATGCCACGAGTTATTTAATCAAGTGGCTTAACTTTTCTAGAACACGAGATTTAGAGGAAATCTTTTTCAGCAAAAGTGAGAAGTGATTTGCGCCCAAAACAAAAAATGGAAATTCGAAACCCCTTAGTCGTAACTGATCTGACGTAAGAATCTTCTTGTCCCTTCGCAGGTCAAAGTATAGAGAATCAGTGGGAAGCCCCAGTCACGTGACCAAGGAGCCCATGCAATTGGACAAGGGTACAAAAGCCCTCGTAGTTTAAAAATCTTCACAATGCAGAAAGCCACTTATTATGACAACGCTGGACTTTTTGGAGGTTACTCATACCCTAAATCTGACTCCTATACGTATGGGCCTGCGCACCAGTCCTACCCCACCTCCAGCATCGAGAATGACTATCAGGGCCCAATCTGCTCAATTCAAACTACCACGGTGCGGCCGCCAGTACACAAAAACGGCGACGTCAATGGCAGCTGTATGCGACCAAGTGGCAGCCAGGGCAGCCAAGCAGAGAGCGTTGGTGACCAGCAACAAGCGCCTCCTTTAGCAGCCACCTCGCCCAACTCCAACAGTACCACTACCCAGAAAAAGAAATCTCCCAGCAACAATGGCTCCAACACTGCCACCCCAGTCATCACCAAGCAGATATTCCCGTGGATGAAGGAGACACGTCAGAACTCAAAGCAAAAAAGCACCAACTGCACAGCTCCAGGTAGCTATGTGTGGATGTGGGGTGTGTGTGTGTGTGTGTGCGGGTGGGGGCTGTTTGTTTGGGCAGCGGAAGGGACTACTCCAGTTCATTAATGATGGTGCCTCAGATTCGCCTTGAGCGCTCACCAGCCTTATATTGCTTTCAGAGAGCGCTAGAGGAGTGGGCTGCTTTGAAATAATTCCATCGATTACGTATGACATGGCTAATCCCGAGTATTAAAATCAGTTCATAGACACTGCAGTATAGATTCAGCTGACAATCACTGTATGATAAATATAGCCAATTGCTTGTTTGATACCGTTCATCATTTTGTAGTCCTAAACATGTTTATGATACGCTTTCAGGAGAAACCTGTGATGACAAGAGTCCTCCTGGACCAGCCTCCAAGCGGGTGCGCACTGCCTACACCAGCGCCCAGCTCGTGGAACTCGAGAAGGAGTTCCATTTCAACCGCTATCTGTGCCGTCCCCGAAGAGTCGAGATGGCCAATCTACTCAATCTCACCGAGCGCCAAATAAAGATCTGGTTTCAAAACAGGAGGATGAAGTACAAAAAGGATCAGAAATCCAAGGGCATTATGCACTCTCCCTTAGGACACTCTCCGGACAGAAGCCCGCCGCTAAGTGGCCCCAATCACGTTGGATACTCTGGTCAGCTTCCAAATGTAAACGGTCTCAACTACGACGCGCCGTCGCCTCCGTCCTTCGCCAAGCCTCAGCAAAACATGTACGGCCTGGCCGCGTACACGGCGCCCTTAGGAGGCTGTATACCGCAGCAGAAAAGGTACCCGGGCACAGAGTACGAGCACCACAGCATGCAAGGCAACGGAAGCTTCGCCAATGCTAATTTGCAAGGGAGCCCCGTGTACGTCGGGGGGAATTTCGTTGATTCTATGCCAGCCTCGGGCCCCATGTTCAACCTCGGCCATCTTCCTCATCCCTCATCTGCCAGTGTGGACTACAGCTGTGCCGCTCAGATCCCAGGCAACCACCATCACGGACCGTGTGACCCTCACCCCACATACACAGACCTCACCTCTCACCACGCTTCTCAGGGAAGGCTGCAGGAAGCGCCGAAGCTAACGCATTTGTAAGGATTTCGTGTAAGCGTGTGCCCAAGCGAAGTGTCGCTTTTTATTACCTCACAAGTTAAAAAAAGTAATTTATATAACTACACTCCGAGAGAGAGAGAGAGAGAGAGACAGACAGACATAACGTATTACCCCTGTATTATTATTATTGATATTACTATTACTGCTATGACTGTAATTATTTTTTAAGCTGTGGTCCATTTCTCTTGACTGTTGGAGATGCGCAAGAGTGTTTGTTGTCGGTCGTTTGAAAGAGCAGTGCGCAATATGAAGGCAATTTCATATCTTATTACTTGAAGGTAAGTCCTGTAGATTTTACAATATTAGACACCCATCTTTATAGGGATGGAATTTGTAGGGAAAAAAAGAAAAAGAAACCATCGCCATTGTTAAGTCGTCCGTTAGTCATTGGTACCTATGAATCTGTTCACACTAAAAGTGTCACTATTATTTATTATTTTCTTCCGAGATTGTATGGAAAACATTTATTCTTATCGAGTATTTATTATTTATCAGTTTTGTAACGCACATTATTTATCTTTTCATGTAGACTATTTATACGGACTCTTGTAGACTTTATGCATCAGAACTGAACAGAGTGCGTGGGCTTGGTCACTCTTCTCAAATTTCAAATCAAGTGATGGTATGTGACTGGTGTATTTCTGTTTATTCTGTAGACACACAGGTATATTTCTTCCTGCATCATATGACATAAAATCTTAAGACGACGCATCTAAATCGTTTTTTTGCAATCGAAAACTTGGCACTTGACACTTTTTCTTTTCTTTTTTTGGGATAATGCTTAAACGTTTTAGGCTAGCGTAAACACCAGCACGCCATTTAGCCCTCATTAATCTTAACAAATGTTATTTTGTAAGTGAACAGTCCACATACACACACACACACAAATTGATGAAATGGTAACGATATGGAAATGTTATATTTTGTTGTGTTATACATTTTGTAAATAAAGTGCTTAAATTGAATGAGTGAGCTTACATTTGTGTTGGAATCATAAATCTATTTCATGTTGGAAGCTTATTGCTACGAATAAAGGCCATCACTTGTATCACTAATAGTCAGTGTGGGGATGTGCTAATATCACTCGCTATCTCATCGCCTACAGGAGCAAGACGCCATTTTGGAATGATATCCATAGTAAACAAAGAAGGCTGCGTGGTCTTCACCAGCATCCAGTTCGCGCGCCTGCGCCCCTCCGCGCCTTGCAATTCAGCAACAACAGGATAATATAAGCACTATTTGCATATCAATGATATTGAATTAAAAGACTACTTTAAGATAAAACGTTAAGTTTCACACACACACATTATATATATATATATATATATATTGAATCTTGAATGTAAATTTCCATACACTCAATCATACTAACTGGACATCAACGAGCCACCAATAAAGCACTTGGGTGGGATGATACAGCTCATGCACTCATCAGGTTGTTTAACATTAAAACACAAACAAAAAGATAATAGTGGCTGCTTTTCACTTTCGACAAATAAAAAGACACAGAGGCTTTGCAACTGCTTCTCCACCTGAAGTCAAATATCTCCCGTTATGGCCACTAGACTAAATATTATCTCTCAAAAACAAGTATTTCAACGTTCGTGTTTTTTTTAATCACCTTATAACGTGGTAATAAATAGCATTAAGTCCAGAAGCGCTGCTGCGCGTTACTAGCTTCATAGGCATGGCAAGTCTTCTCTAACTGAATAGCTTGCTTGCCCGCTTCCCCCTAGCGAGGCATTTCAAAGCTCATTAATCAAAAACTCGTCGCTTTCAGCCTCGCCACTGATTCCACCTCCTTATGAACAAAGCTTTTGCATTCCCAACTCTGGAAACACAGTTCAAACTGTGAGAGGCCAAACTTTGCGCTGAGAAAAGGGGGACGTGACAGCATGCTGGCGGTAGGACCAGGGCATGGATGAGAGAGCGCTGGACATTTCTGAGCTACATGCTGATGATGAGAGGCGCACTGGTTTCCTCCGCAGAGGGTAGGTAAACCATATTCACAACCCATGCGGACTGCTTTGAATACAAATCAAGGGCGCGTTATTTCAAAGCTCAGGCTTTTAGACGGTATAGTTCGGCGTGACAGACAGCGGTTAATGTGCAGTACCGGCACCACCAGCAGTGCAACAGAGCTCTTAAACGGAAGCAAGATTTTAGGATGACGAAGGAGTTACAAGAGGATTTTATTCTAAAATTGGACACTGTTCCCGAGTTGTTCGTTTCCCACGGTTACCGTTTCGGTCGATGCGCAGTAATGGCAGCCATTTTCCTCCATCATTATAATGAATTGGCGTTTCTGCTGTTTGCTCTAAATTCCCTCCCTCACATAACACAGACTCAGAAAATTACCCTGCTAACCTTCTGACATCAGGAGAGAACGCGGCTACTCGCGACAGGCCCCCCCCCCGAGTAAAAAGACTACAGTGCATGCTCTATGTAAAATCTATAGGGATGCAGATCAGCTACAAATGTGATGAGAGGTCTAAAAACATCTGAGGTTTTAGTGGTCAATGCTTTTCAAAGCTTTAAAGCTTTAAATACACGCGGGCGTCGCGATAACTTACTGAGAGCAAATGAAGAAGGCCTACCAAGCATACTTACATTTGAGCAAAACATTAAATTATGTTACTAAATTAAATTATAAGAGTGTATATATATATATATATATATATATATATATATATATATATATATATACAGCCCTAGCCTATTTAGTAAGGCCTATTTATACAGCCCTAGCCTATTTAGTAAGGTTATTTATAATTTCCAAATAGCTCCTGCAAAATGGTATGTAAGTACATTGTAAGTACGTGTAAGTATCTATCCCGCTGTGGTGGGAGTGTGTTCGTCTGAAGGCTATTTACAGCCTCCGTTGTGCAGGTTGGGTCTAAGAAAAAGAATACATACACCCAGGTCTTAAAATATTGATGACTAGATAATCAGTATGACCTCACACTTGCAGATATAAAGGCGTCTTGGTCATGCTGCAGATTCTAAAGTCTAATGGAGGTCTACAGACCTAAATAAAACGAGAGGTCACTCGGCTCGATTAAAATATCTAACCTGGACCTAGGCTGTACAGTTTATCATATTAATGCATTTTTAAAGCCCATGAGTTTTCTCAGTGACCCGGTCTGCTTGCACCATCAGAAGTCTTTGTTACAGGCTGATCAGGCTGGTCGTCTCAGGTGGTATATTTACTGGCCTATAACTGAAATTTCATTTCTTAATGAGCGACCTTATTTTGCAGTGGTGCAAAGCAGCGCAAAAAGGTTGTAAAAATAGTGCAAGTCTGAATCTGTTACCACAGCTGTCGGGAGTGTGACGCAGCTTTAGATCATCAATCACTGATCGGCCACAATTCTTTCCTAGACAGCAGTTTCTTGGGGGGCACAGTCATATTACACCCAAAACGAACGACATGTAAACATAAACAACAAGCCAAAAACAAACAACACAGAACAGTCACTGTATATGACGCTATTCCATTTTTTTAAATTATACAACTTCTGAGGAACTTTATTTGTAGTTATATAGGGTGGTGCACACTTCAATACAATCTAAATATCAAGTTGCTCTCAGTGCAATAAACCAATGCCTGTTGCAGTAGCACATAAAATGTTCTGCAGAAAATCTTCCTGCAATATAAGGAAACATTCACCCCCTTTTTAGTGAAATGTTGTGGTTTAATTTCACTAGGCCGTTTAATGAGCTGTTAATATAGTACAAAGCCCCCTGGACACGAGAGCCCCTAGTAGGTTAGTGGCAGCGAGTCAGTTTACAAAGGAAAACAATGCAAAACAAAGCATGGAGTTACTTTTTTGCTGATTTAGCTTAGAACTTTTTTTTATTTTCCAAACATTGACTTGGTTGGAACTACGACAACTTTTAATGAGCAATGAAATATAACAAAAGGAAGCAAACAAAACAAAAAAAGTTTACCAAAACTGCAACGGATTCCAAGGACCAACGCCATATACCCAAGGAATATAACAGTTAAATTTCTGTTTCTACAGTTTTAATATCTAGTGTTTATAAATGGGCGCGTTATGGGCTCTGGCTGAAGCCAGTGCGCAGGGTCTGCTCGCAGCCAGAAGGCAGGCTACACATCCGTGGCCCTGATTGGCCAGCAGGGCGAGGCCACGCCCCTTCGTAGTGGTGGCCATTATTTACATGTAGAGCCTCAAAGTACAGTAAGTCATGAAGACAAGCGGCAGTGGCAATCATTCACCTTTTAAACTGCCCGTCTATAATAGATGCACCTAATGTCCTCGTGCTCAGACAGTTACTCGGGCGGAGACCTGACTTTCAGAGCGAGAGCCTGTGAGGAGGAGCGCGAGGATGAGGCTCCACCGTCCAAAGGAGAGCCCCGAGGGAGAGCAGCGGCCGCTCCCCTGGATCACGCTGCTGACATCCATCTAACGTCGGATGTGCAGTGCAGCTCTGGTCTGGGGGGCGGCTTCGCGCTCAGCTGTGCGGGAGTCTGGGGATGCTGCACAGACGCTGAGGACTCAAAGGTGCCTGAACGGTTGATGGTCCCCGCGCGCCCAGGCGGCGCGCCCTTCTGCTTCCAGGATCACAGTCAATACGGGACACCTTCACTCGCTCACGACACTTACCAAAGTTTTACTGCGTCTCAGGGGAGCTGCTTAGAGGGCGCGTCTCGCTCAGAGGACACGAGGGGTGTAGATATTAACACGTTCGACTGGATGAGGGTCAAGAGAAAACATCCACAAAGTAAGTTTCGGATGGAGAGGAAAACATATTGGATGGAATGTTCTAGGCTTGTCTGGTTCAGACTAAATGCGACCCAGTGATTTCAGACACCTTGTGTTTACACACTGCCTCCATTGTTTCTTCTTTATGTTGCAGGTTTCTCACTAGCTTGTGAATTAACCAGGACCGCTGCTGCGCGCACAAGCTTCACCACCCAGCAGCTGACCGAGCTGGAGAAAGAGTTTCATTTCAACAAATACATCAGCAGGTGCAGAAGGGCCGAGATAGCGAGGAACGTGCGCCTGAGCGAGACGCAGGTGAAGATCTGGTTTCAGAACAGACGGATGAAGCAGAAGAAGAGAGAGAAGGAGGGCCTGATGCCCCGCTGCTCCAGCCCGGACTCCCCGCCCCGCGCGCACCTCCTGCTGCGCGAGCTGGCGCCCAAAAAGTGCCTCTATGCTTGAACTTAGCCTGCACAAAGATTTCTTTTTTGCCACTAAGCACAACGTGGTTGCACTATTTTTAATTATTGCTTAATATTGCATTGTTGCCTTATTACGTAAGTTATTACTGCCTTATTACCGTGCCTTTTCGGTCATCAGTCTGTTGATACTACGTGCCTCAGATGTAACTTTGAGTGCCTTTAGAAGCTGATGTAAGCTATGCCTACCTAAGAACTACTCACTATGTTTACTATGCCATATATTTGTTTGGGATGCTTTGCTACAACCTTATAAACGAGTAACAGTGATTTAAAGAAAGCATTTCAGCCTGTAAATTGTGTCCCAAATCTGTCCTGTACATCTCTACTAAGACTATGCTCATAATAAATGCAGATAAATCATATTTATTGCTCATTAACTAATGCTGTGTAAAAAAAAAAAAAAAAAAAAAAAAAATATATATATGATTAGATAGATATATATACACAAATCATTAGATGAACATGCTTATTTCTGTAAACATAAAAAATTCAAGTAAAGGCTTTGTTTATAATTATAACAAATTCTATATACAACAATTTTATGAAAGGGTTAAAAGGGTGAAAGCATTCCCAAGATTGATAAATCATGTGCTGTACATGGTTCTAAAAAGTTAATAAAATAAAAATAGTTCTATACTGTACCAACAAAGGGTTGACACTGAAATAAGAAAAAACAACTTCTCTATCAATCACAAAAAACATTTCACCATGAACGGTTCAAAGAACCAGCATAGTTCTATATAGAACTCTTAACGAGTGTGTACAATCAAGGTAAAGCACATTTCCTTAGCTTGCACAAGTCTCAACAGCATCAGCATCATTATCAGACTGGGCCACAGCGGCAGTCAAATTTGGTGTCATTTGCCAGTATTAGGGAAAGTCACATAAAACATTAACAAAGTGCAAACGTCACAGCCTTGAATCCTTTACCTACCAACCTAAAACAGGTAAACAACTTTCTCTTACGTAGATCGCCATTAGCGGCTAATGTGGCTAACTGAAGACAGCATCCTCTGCCACTTCACACAAAGATAATCATATCACTGCCAAGATGGCAGACTGAGCATGTGACCCAGCAAGCACATCACCCTTCTAATAACATGCTGCATATATTCACTTTTTTTAGCCACCCACCAGAATTATTAACCACAAGACATTAAAACTTTGGGCCATTTGCATGTTTGTTATGAAATTACATACTACAAATGATTTAACCAAAGACTATTTCCAATTTAGTACTGAAGAAAGCTGTAGGTGTCCTGTTCCCTGAAGTTAAACTCCTTTTACTGCACTAAAACGTCTTTGGGCTGTAATTCAAAATGTAAGGAATTTTGTTTCATCTTTTCTTTACAACTAGGAGACATTCTTACTAAAGGGTGTGATGAAAGTGAAAAAGGATATTAGAACCTGCAGGCTTTGGATACCTGATCTTATTTCTTTGACATACTATAAAAGGACCTAAACCTACAACTTTATGGCACTCACTTTACAAGTTATCTCTCATAGCCACACCACTTTACAAGGACTTTTGATTTAAACAAATAAGGATAATAAAACAAAAGACTATTCCTCTGACAGAACTGGGTGTTTTATACAAATGTCAATAATAAATCATTCATAACATATTGAAACCACCGGGCTTATTATTCAGTAACTACAAGGCAAAGGGGGATAAACAGTGATGTCAGAAAAAACATTCAGAGTGGTTAGATATGAAACTCTCTGTACTAAAGAAAGTAAGAATGGATGGTGATGGGAACCAGATATCCAAAGAGTTTAATGTCTCTAAAAGTGACTTTACTGGAAAGTTGTGATAAATACACTGCCTGATACCTGAGACAATGTTTTATTCTAGCTTGGAAATCTAGTTTGGTGGTTTTGGCTTAAACTGCATTGTAAAGTGTTTATGACGGAGGAGTACATGCAAAATATGGTTTTCTTTTCCTGAATACCACTATTTTACACTTATCAACCTTAACAATAAAATGGCTATATGTGAGTTGTTTACACTGTGAGCCCTACTTTCTTTCAGCACTACTGTAAAGAAAAGTTAGTAAGTTTCTCAAACCATTGCGAATAATGTTGTTCAAATGTGATTGATTCAGAGGATTAAGCCTAGCTAGTACAAATAGGTTCCATCTAAATACATTGAACTCAGACATTGCTAGAAATCACAGCCAATGCTTATACCTACAAAGAAAAACACTATTGCTGCGATTTAACTGTATTGTTCTGTACTATGCACAAAAATATCAACCTTATGCTGGTGCGTTTTTCTGTCCTCACTGTTAGCATGTTAGGATCCTCAAAGATTAGCATGTGTAGTAAAAAAAAAAAAAGTGAGAAATTTTTCACTATACTGAATGTGACACTCCTATCATTTTCCTTCAAGATGCACAACACCTTTAGAACGTATTCAGCTCAGCAGTAGTTGATGATTTATACTTATCATTAGGAGATTTAACCTAGCAAACGTGATGTGGTGGCTTCCTTCCTAAGAGGCTGCCCCATCCCTCTCTCGCCACCTCCTCCAAACTGACAGACAAACTGATCACGCGGGAAAGCTGCCATCAATTACTGCAGCGATGTCTATACCGCTCCACACACAAATACCTCACGCATCCCCCCCTCTCTCACTCATATCCATATGGACATCCTTTATAGCATTTTCCCAGGGAAATTATGACGGAATAAAACGCATCTTCATTTATCTTCTCCTGTGCTGCACCCTGTGATGAGAGAGATCCAGTCTCCTTGGGTTTTTACAGTACATCATCATATTAGCCCTCCACCATAGTGAGAAATGGATTATCCCGGAAAATGAACTTGGCTTTACTATAAATTACAACTATAGATTCTGAGAAATGTGTTATTTTGTTTAAAATAGTATCTAATATAATTAGGGCTCTAATTTATGTAAAGCTACAAGTGTGCCTATTACAGTAACAGGGTTTGGAATTTAATCTGTCCGCAAGATAAAGAATGATTCCCTGTGCTTTTCATTTGTAATCCCAGACACGTTATTCCAGTAAAGTAGCCTGTGACCATTAGACATGAAAAATGGCTAGCGGACAGCTCCGTTCATGAGTTTGGCTTTTAAAGTTAACAGTCCCTTCACGAACGTGAGTGTAAAAATGGGTAATTAAACAACTTATCATAAGCCGGAGACAACTTAAGCATGTGAGAGTGCTTCTGTATAAAGACTCACCTGAGGTAATCTTTATCATGCTCACTGGTCTAGCCAGGTAGCTCCCAGCTTCATAACCCTGCTGCACCTCCAATCACTTCACAGTCTAACACACCTGAACACACTTACAGTGACAGGCCAGAAGTCACACCATTCACAAAAACAGAGTTACGCAGAGTTACACATATTAAAGATATACACTCTAGTGCTCTTGAGCTCCCCTCATATACTAGTGGTTTAGTAGAACTACGAACTCCAGTTGATACTTGACTGAAGACTGAAGATACTTTATCTGTACCGGTAAGGAAATAGTTTGCAAACTAAATTTAGTTTTAGCATCAACAACAATTTTTTAACCTTATTTAGAATTTTGGAGTATCAGATAAAGATAAAAATTTAAATATGGCATTCTTTTATACAACTGCAGTATCACTATGATATTTTGGCAAGTGAAAACATCTTAAACATAGACAATCATCTAATACTGATCAATATGACATTGCCATGAGAATATTAAAATTGTGTAACTTATTTCTAGAAATATCTGACTTGTCATTTTATGTCATGAAGGAAACCAACTTTGCTGGCAAAAGCAAAATTAACTAAATTATATATTAGGCCAATAGTATATTAAATCATAAATAATCTATTAAAACACTTTCAGTAGAGAAACAAGTATTAAAATGTGTAGAATTAAGTTTTAAAACCATACTTTTTACCACATTTTAATCACCTTGGTGACTGAGAAAAATTACTTTTAACTACACTTAATGTTTTCACACGCTTTCATAAACATATCTAATTAAGAAGCTGATCCACAAGCTGCATTTAATAAACAATGAGCAAGAGACAGAGAGAACGAAAGAGAGAAATGCTAAATCTGCAAGCAACAGTAGATGCTAGCCTAATAGCTATCCAAATGCCCAACTGACAGTTGTTTGCACAAACAGTATTGATGTATCAGTGGCTTACATACGACTCTAATCCACATTAAGACCTCCTCATCTCTCCCAGGTCTTATGTAGAGGGACCATGCAGAGACAGAGGCCTTTGTGCTGGGGTGAGGTAGCTCATCATGGTGGGAGCTGAATGGGT
Organism: Megaleporinus macrocephalus; assembly: GCA_021613375.1. Classification (NCBI taxonomy): domain Eukaryota; kingdom Metazoa; phylum Chordata; class Actinopteri; order Characiformes; family Anostomidae; genus Megaleporinus; species Megaleporinus macrocephalus. Next base: position 21,286,719 of record CM038709.1, on the reverse strand, counting down.
AATTAGCGGTGGTGGGCAGAGTCCATTATGATCCATGTTACAGTCACACAACCCGGCTGATGAGTCCATGCGGCTGTCTGCATGGCATCCCAAGAGTGAGAACTGATTGCCTTCATTAGAAAAGCTGAATCTCTGTGGACTCATAGACTTAGTGGATATACAAACATGTGCTTGCACACACACATAACAGAACTGTTCCGGGCTAATGTGTTGTAATGGTTAAAATAAATGCCTATATGTGAACACGGGGAGTGTTTCAGAGCAGTTTGGTGTGACATGGCGATATAATGGCATTTTATTGACTTTATTTAATCCAAAACAACCTATAAACCTACATGAGTGCAGAGAGAATTTATATTTAATGTTGAAAATGGTGAAACACTGGTAAACCTGAAAAAACAAGCTCACAGAGCCCTGCATGTACCTCTCCACTATGGATAGATATTCCCCCCCAAAAAAAACTATAGGCCAAAACCTTATTGTAAAAACACTGGCTCACAACATCAAGCAACATTAGGGGTGTAACATCCTCTCTCCACAATTGATTTCAAATCACAATACTGGGTTCATGATTCTGCATACTTATGACATTTTAAATGAAGGGAAATTTTTATCTATAATCATGTTTCTGCACAATTTTCTAATAGCACTGGAGCTGGAAAACAGGAGGAGTGCTGTTTGGCACTGATCATTTACAAATGTTAGTGTTTAAACTGTGCAGTTTATTATTACTATTGCAGTCCAATAACTGAATGTCTGTAATCCACATGGTACAGTTTTGCTTTACGATATCAGAATATCATTGTTACACCACTAAGCAATATATTCATCATCAATTCTTGTAGTGACTTTCTGTGAAGTGGCATACAGAGTCACACTCAGCACTTCAGTCTTGTTCCCATCACTATTACACCCTAATTATTATTATTATTTTTTTTAATCTGTGGAATTCTCTTTTAATTGTTTCCCAGCAGGCCTGACACAAATGCCCAAAAATCAAACAAAGTTACTCTAAGTTTACAGATTGTGAATTCATAAGGATTAGGCACTTCATTGCATAGAGAATCTAACAAAACAGCAAAATCTTCATTGATAGTAACTGTAAAGGGGATGCTAAACCACAGACAGGACAAAAATGACATTGACACGGAACCTCTATTCTCCAAACCAGCAACCATTTGTTATACAATCTGGGGAATCAAGTGAGGCTTTGATGATAAATACACACAGTTTCAGTATGTTGTATTTTAATCATGCACACTCATACACATAGACACACACAGAGAAATACAGATATACAGACACCCACAGCAGCACAGTCCTTCTGCAGGGTTAAATTATTCCGCTCAGTAGCAGCAGCCATTTGATTTCATTTGTAGTGTGTCTAGTGGGCAGCGGAGGTGAGAGCACCTTTGGCTGCTGAGGGACTGGAGCAGCACACATATCTAGTGTGTGGAGACACAGAATTGACAATGCATTTATCTTTGAATAATGTAAATGTCGGGAGACTGCAGTGGCTGTGGAGGAGAGAGGCAAGTGCAGGCCGCTGGGGGGGGTGCAGTGAGCCTAGCCTGACAGGCTGTTTCCTGGCCCACATCTCCTCCTCCTCCTCCTCTTCCTCCTCCATGTCCCCCATCCCTTCACTGTTCTCTCGCGTGCCCGAGGCCTGCTGCACCTCCTCACAGCTCATTTCCACTGGAAACCGATGGGGAATTCGCATAGAGAACGCCGCCAAGCCCACCACTCACTTTTCCTTTTTCCTCTTTTCTTTTTGTTTTCACTTTTCCTTCCTTGTGCTGCATTTCGTCTTGCCCACTCTTCAAGGCCTGAACATGAATTCCAGATGAATAATGTCATAAAGGAAGAAGAAACCACAGCAACTTTTGGAACAAAATCTAAATGACATATGAAGTCAATACGGTCCTGCAGTTCACGCTGATGACAATTGAACAGGTGTACAGGTGTGAACTGGGTCCAGTGCATTTTGTAAGCATTGTCAATCCATCATTCAAACAGACTTTGAAGGTTGTCAGAGTGACATTTGACTGTATAACAACATTTGCACTGTTATCAATAAAGCACCCAGATTTCTTTATTTCCTTTCCAATTTATTCATTAAATGTTAAGGTTTATTTACAAGCGAGTCCATGCAATTTAAATATGTACATGTACACAATCTTGTAGCACATTTTTGCGTGACAACACTGAAAGACTTATGTTGCATGACACAGGACCTCCAGTCACAAAACTTGATCCTAAGTGGACACTAGAGTCTAGTGTTGGAAGGTAACTTGGTACAGAGTAACAGTGTTGTGTTACGGTAAAGTAATTACTTTCTTATTGTAATGCTCTGCAGTTTAGATTCTTGCAATCACATTACATGCTGTTATTTATAACAGATAAAGATAAAATAATATTAATGATGCACAATGAGTTTAAAACACATCCATTCTCTATTTAGAAAAATTTATTTGCTACTTGTGACAGCTAACAGCACAGCTTGTTGTGAATGGGAGCAATGCAACAAACTGTAAATGCAGAAAACTCAATAAACTACCTGTTTAATCATCCATTCCTGCTAAGGGGGTGCCCTACACTAGGAGTTTTAAATGATAAAAATGTAAAAGACCCCAAACATAAACTATTTTATTTGTCCTTGATCACTGTTAGCCATCAACATTCCGACACTACATGATCTGCCCTAAATGAAATACTACACACGTTTCACTATGCACACAAACAAGACCAGTTCAGATTCTCAAAATCTCATGTGAGTTTCTCACAAACTGCTACGTTGCAGGATTTCTCACAAACACGTGACTTTAGATCTAAACAAACATGCCGGATGACAGCGAGGCTATTGCTAGCTTGGTGAGCAGAGAAAGCCAAATGGAAGGAGAAAATGTGGATGAAGCCATGACTCAAAAGAACATAATGAACACACTAAACAGCTTGTTATTGGATGGTGGACATTTAGGCATGACGTCAGAACCAGTGTGCACACGGCTCTTACAGGACACTGAGATGTAAATATCATACATTTGTGATTTACAATTGTGGTGGCCCCAACTGTACTGGAAAATTTCAGAAAAGTAAATACTGAAATACAGGCACCCCACACCTCGGGACAATCTGGGGAGATCAGCGTTTAAGATAACTCTGATAGTGGAAGACCGGCGTTTATCAGGTGGAGCACATCAGCCTCAAACTCGGTCCAATTGCCCTGTAGCGTGTGCTGGGTGTAATATGAAACTGAAGGACAAAGATCTGTGTACTGAAGAAGATATAGTCCTGACCTATACCAGCCAGACTCGAATTTTCATTTGGGAACTGCTCTGTAAGTTTCACGTTTTATACATTTTGCTTTGAGGAAGCTGTTTCCGGAGGATTTCTAGTAGTCAGTTTCAAGGTCTTTATTTTTATTTATTTATTTTTTAAAAAGCATTATCTATTTATAATAATAATCAGCATAACTGGTTGTGTCTTATTTAAAGGCAGAGATAGTGACATGCTTTTAATGTGACTTTACTGTGATTGCTTTCTGCTTTAAAAAAATAAACTATAAGAACTGTTCAAGTTTGTACATGTGTGTATAGGTTTTGAGAGTCATGCAAAAGTAATATGTAATCTTGGTTAAAAAGGTTAGACATAATATACACAAAACAATCTCAGCATTATGCCATAATCACATGAGCTGTTTTATTTTGTGACTTGTCATTAAAAATGCTGCTTTGGGTCAACATTCAGAAAGCGACCTGAAAACAGACTTCACTTGATTCACTTGAAAATAAGAACCTGCCTTACGTTTGTAGCAGAACCTGTGTAGTCACTATGCAGAATTAAGGAGGTCCAAATCCCAACACGCAACATGCTATAGTTTCACATTACGTAGGTGATGGTTCTTCTTCTCCATGAAATGACTGACAGCACTTTTCCCCCACACTGAATTAAAATGCAGTTTGACATAAGAATAGCAGTATATGAACTTCGGCTTACGTTGTGTGTGTATCGTTGCCAGTACTGAGCTGTGTTTGTGGTTTGTGTGCCTGTGTGTGGTTGTTTTGTATTGTATGGTGTGAATAGTGAAATGGATGGCTGCTGGCAGGCAGACAGTGCTGCTCAGTGAGGCAAAGTGCCAGTAAATTGTTTGTCTTCTGCAGTGCAATCCTATAATTCTTCTGGGAGCAGATGACATTGTGCTTGCCAAAGAGAATAATGATAAATGGGCTGAAATCAAACAGGGAAATTTTGGGAAGCATCCTGAGCAGCAGGCATAATCTGAATGTGCTTCTCCCCAGGCTGGGGCCCAGTAGCCATTCAGCTTTGTTCTTGCCTTAAAGGTGTCTGACCTGCCTTTTGACACACGACCAGAGGACACAGACAATAGTGCAAACATTTACATTCTATATCTGTGCTATTAATCAGGATCTAGAACAATCCGTATTGTTTCCCGACAGTCTGTGGGGGGGTGCGGTTACATAGCAGAATCACTATGTATTTTGCTCCTCCCACTTATTCTCAGACATTGTAGGATGCTCTAGCTGCTTGTGTGAGGGTTCTGTTGACCCAGTGAAGACCATATTTCTGTGTGAGGGAGACCATCTGCTTGTTCATGACCATGTGGTTGCACCTTGGTAGCAAGGGGTGCTTTGTGGGTTGCGTGGCTAGCCCAGGTCTACAGGCTCAAAAACAAATGTGCCAAAAAAAGTTCTATGGAGCGTTACCATAGAAGAACCATTCAAGTTCCCTGAAGAACCTTTTAACGGTCAGCTCTTTAACAAACAAAACAAAAAAGAAGAAAAACACTTTAAAAATCTACATAATATAATCTTCTATACCAATTAAACATTTGCACCAGGGTCATAAATCCAAGACAAAAATAATAAGCAAGGTTAAAGATCACTTAACAGATCTGATCACTCAGGGCACTACACGTCTTTTAAATGACCAACATTTCTCCAGGACACATCTAAGAGTAAGGGAGGGGCAGGTTGTAGACCATGCCATTAGAGGGATATGATCTGTTTCAAGACGAGTCATGTCTACTGGGGAGTGGTAACTCAGTGAGGTGTGTCCGGCGAGCTCCCTAACACAGCAGGAGATGCCTCGGGCACTACAGAGAGACAAGCACAATGCAGTCCATTTAACACACCACTGCAAGTGTACAACCGCAGACTGCAGATCTAAGCATACGAGGGAACAGCTAAGTAAATAAGGCTACTACTCCTAAATGTGGTAGTTACAAATTTGGTTACATGCAAAATGATTAAATGGCAAGTAAACGCTGAAAGAGGAAACCTATTTTACTTTAACGCAAGATACTACATTTCCCAACTGTCACTCCCTTCAATTGGTTCCAGTAATTACGTGTCTTGGACAAGAGAAGCGTTTTCACATACATAAGGGTGCAAAAACATATTTATATTTTAATGTGTGCTTTTTGTGTAAAAAAGGATCGATACACTGAATTTACTGCAAATTGCAATACTTTCTCTTTACGCCTTACATATTTATTACATATTGTTGAGCAGTATTGAGAAAATACAACAATTTTTCCCTAGATGATCAGGTCATTGATAGTTGATGATAAGTTGATGATATATTAATATTGCGAATGGACTCCAAAAACATTAATGGGCAGAAGTTAGTTGTTATTTATTCATTGTGAACTGTTCCTTTAAAACCATATAAAATGGCCCAACAAATTACATACACTGAATTAATTGAATATGGATGATTCTATCACGAAGATACTACTCTACAACCTCACAGCTTTCAAATAATTACTAGGATACTGCAAAAAAACAGGATGCTAGATGTGCATTTCATGTGTTTAGAATAAGGAACAGAGGTATAGAGATTCCTTACTGAGAAAGCTGTTAAACATTGTAGATCTTAATTTTGGTGTGACTTCATTTTCAATGTCCCATATTTGAAATGTGGAACTTAAATGTCAAACAGATGACTTTTTATGTGTTTTGGCATACACAAAAACCTTAAAATATAAAATAGACCATTTTAAAACATTTGAGTGCCTAATTTGTAGTATTTTACTTAGAGATGCACAATATCAGAATCACATCGGTATCGGCCAATAACTGCTTCTTTAAAAATCATTGGCAAGGGCTGACGTTTAGATTTGGCCAATATTAAAAACCAATATTTATTTTTCTGACTCATTGTGTAGCGACTTATATCCACAAGTTAATTGAAGATAACGTGACAACCATTAGCAGGCATTTGTACATCACATGTGAGTCCTCTCAGTTTATCCATGCAGTGGATACACAACAATTTGGATTAAACCTGCACACTGGATGAGTCATGCAGTGTAGCATCATGTAGCAGCATTCCTCTTTAGAATGCCAGTTCATTTTTACACTCAACTAAGTTGATTAAAATAAAGTGGTCAGCATTACTTATAATGTTAGGCATCAGTTTACTGCTCTTCCCAAGACATGAGCTGAAAAAGGCTAGACTAGTAACTAGACTAGGCATTTATCTGTTTATCTCAATGTCTGGCTACCCTTCTCTGTTTAAATTTCAAGTCATATGTGATCTGCTGTGGTTTCTGCTGTACTGATATAGCTTTAAGATAATGTGCTAATGGCAAAATACTGAGTGGTGCACTGTGAATGAACTGTACTTGAGTCTACATGCATAAACACGGTGTATCAAATTCCCATCTCAGTGAATCCCTATAATGATTCCTAATTGTACGTTAACATATACTCACGTTTTTCAAATTTTATCAATACACTAAAACTAATCATTTATATGTGCTACATCAAGGCCTATACTGGTACAGACCAGCTCACTAAATTTATCTGTGGGAGGTCCTGCATTGGTTGGTTGGCATGCAGGCAAGTGGAAAATATATGCTTACACTGCCCAGTACTGCTCTGTGGTTTTGGATCCCCTGAAACAGATCTAAGAATGAAATAATTCAGCGAATCAGTAACAGCATATTCATTAGTGGTATTCTGTTAGCCACAGCCACGAGGTTTCGCATGAAGTTGTTTATGAGGAGCATGTGTTTGAACTCTGCTCGCCTCCTAAGCGTCACGGTCAAAGCGTGTGTGTGTGTGTGTGTTAGGTCCAAACTAAACTGTTGCATACTCAGTCTCACACAGAGACTACACACTGCAGTATACAGTCTTTGTGTAAGCCTTTAACTTACACAGAAAAAACTAACCACTGACGACAACACACGGCATGTGCATTCAACATCGTCTTACCTGCGGGCCACTGAACAGTGACTGAACACTGCCAACACGAACACACGCAGTTAAGCTATAAAAGTTAAGCTATAAAACTCCTAAATAAACCAGCCTGCCAGAATTCACTTGAGCTTCATCTGCCAGAGCTGATTACATCAGGCTCTACAAATTGTTTGTGTGTGTACAAAATTACCACAGACCTGAAGGCCTACCATAATTCATTTAGAACAAGCTCAGGCAAGGGCAAGCTCTCACAAGCCACTGAGATGTGAGACATCAGAAACACTTTTTTAAAAAAAATAAAACGTTCAGGTAAAAAGTTGTGAATGGGCTTGCCTGTACAACTAACACAGCAGTGATAAGGCAAACCCTGCCCTGTCTCTAAGGCATTGTATGTGCAAAACATACAATCAAATGTCACTCGTGTTAAAATTAGACTTGCATGTTGCCTCTTTCCACACATCTGGCAAACACATGAAAAGCCAGAAGCTAAAACAGCCCAATAAATCAGTATTTCTGAATTCACGGCTATATGTGACATTACAATAGAAATTATTTTTGTACAGTCTTGTACATTATTCATCAGCAATTTTAAACATTAAAGGCAACATGTCAAGAGCAACATATCCGATAACATAACACTGCCTGTTGGTATAAAGATCTGTTTTAGCATGTCTCAATATAGCTGATCCAGGAATTTTATAAAGTGGGGAAACTGGCCTGATGATGATAAAAGAAAATACAATGCATGTCTGTATTTTTTACTTTGTTTTGTTTAACAGTCATTTATCCATATTTAGCCATCCATCCATTATCTTCTGCTTTATCCCGCTAATCGGGGTCATGGGGGGCTGGAGCCTATACCAGCGTCATCGGGCAAAGGCAGGGTACACCATGGCCAGGTTGCCAGTCCATCGCATGGCCAACACACACTCACATACACACCACCGTGCCACCCTTCATGTTTACCAATGCTTACTAATTCTCTTATGTCATTGTTAAGTTTTGAAAACATGGTTAAACAGAACAGTTAAAAAAAACATTACCCCATTATGTAGTATATAGGCAGTGAGTTTTGTCCATGGTATACAGCCATTTGAGCTTTTATTAGTAAATTCAGTTAAATGTGTTATGATTTCCAATGGATGCCAACAATTTTGTGAAAAAAAAACCCTTCTGAAAGTCATCATACATCACAGATACTTCACTGAAGGTGCATCTTCTTTAAAGGTTCAGTAACTTTTTTTTAGAAACATTTTTGTTATATTTTTAGAAATACTCTTTACATGCCAACGGTAACATAGAAATAAAATGCTCTAACAAAAAAAACCTGTCCACTCATTCATTTAGACTGAATAAAATGATTAGATGGTCTACCAGCTTGGCTACCAACCTATTTATCTACCTTGTGAGTCTGTCTCAGCTGATAGGTAGCAAGCTAGGTTCAGATAAATGGCAGCCAAAGTTACACAGGTACCTAAAAGAGCTTGCACTGGTACTCACTGCAGCTTGTACTGGTACCTACTACGGCTTGTACTGCTAAAAGAAGAAAAGAAAGACTGAAGTAGAGGGTTAGAGGCTTAGAACAAAAACAGGTTGGACAAAGCAAAAGGTCAAAGTAGAGCGAACATTGGTGCGGCTTTTAAACAGAGGTGAAAGCTGAGAGGGTTGAAAGGCCTGGAAAGTGACGCCAAGGTTGCTTTTTTGCTGGACAGGTAATAATTTGGGTTGTTTTGTTTATGAAGGGATTTGTTATTTTCTTCTAGCTGATGTAGCTAGCCACTTATACAGCTTTACTATATATTAGTCTGTTAGCTGTAGTTGTAAGGCAGCTAGAATGTTTATCTTGTATGTAATCTGTGTGTGCGGGCTCAACAGTGTCTCCATTGTAGTTTTAAGTTGCAAGTTGTGGCCCCTCTGAAGATGCAAGAAACCTTAGCGGGACTCTAGATAACCAGTGGCCAATTTCAACTCACATTGTGAACTTGACTCAGTCAAGCAGGTTTCTACTCTCAAACCTTTCTCTCTTTTGCAGGTCATCAGGAACTTACCCAGAATGCAGCAGCACAGCTTGCTTTAAATCTTTCAAGTTCCCTCATGTCATTCCACTGCTGCGTTCTCTTCACTGGCTACCTGCAGCTGCCCACATTAAATTTAAAATACTAATGCTTGCCTACAAAACCAAAAATGGACCAACTCTGGCGTACGAGTGTTCTCTGTCCGGGCACCCAGATGGTTGAAGGAACTGCCATTAGCGGCCACTAACTGTCTGAACTCACTTGTGGTCTTCAAATGCAGACTGAGAACCCATCTTATTTGTGAAGCATTTAAGTGACCACTAATCTTAGCAAAGCTATAGCTATGTGAATAGAAAATGAAATGTCACACACAGTAACTTATCAAAGCTGATCGTAAGTACAGTCATAATTAAAGGCATTCTACGCATACAAGTAATCTCTGACACATACTTGTTTCTTAGTAACCCTTAGTAACAGCCCTGCGAGCTCATTAAATTTAGATATACAGTATTTTCTAGCAGTCATACAGGGAACTCTCTGTCTAGAGTTAAATGGGAGTCTTATAGATTTTTGGAGACAGAGAGGAATGTGCAGTCTTATGTCTTGGTAAAAACAGAGACAGGACTGTGTGTCTGGTGCGGAGCTGCAAGCCACTGGCAATATTGTCTCAGACCTTGTGCTGCTATATAAAAAGTCCTCGGACACAATTTAATTTCTGTCAGTGCTACGGCAGTACCAACACAATGGATTTCTTTTATGCCATAGCTTCAGCATCTGAGTAGCTTTGTGCAGCAGAACTGCATCCCCACCCCTCTGTCTCACTCTCTTCTCTCTGTCTCGGTCAATTCTTTCTCTCTGTCTCTCAAATTAGTTATACATAAAAAAAACATAACATTCTGATTTCCAGGATAACACGCAGATGTTGAGATATTTCCAAACAGAGCAGTGTTGATGCAAGCAGTATGTAACACCAGAGTAATGCCGCGTTCTCTCTCTAGAGTGTCGGGTAGCAGCTTTAAGTGTGTGGACTGTCATAGTTAGCTGTGTGCAGTAGTTTAGTGTACTGGGGCGAGTGTGTGGGGCTCAGAGCTGTGTGTGAGCAGCCTAGGCACTTCATCAATCACTCCTGACATGCTGCACCAAGAATCGATCCCACAATTTGTGTCCAAAACTGTATAATAACAGCCCACATCCCTCCCCTCAAGTCCTGCGTTTACCACAGATCCCAAACATGCTGCTGGAGACCAGAACAAAAAAAAAATCTCAAAAACGTCACAGAGAGAAATGCTAGGTTTTTCTCTTTAACAGCCTAAGGATATGCTTTCACTAATGCTTGTGGAGAAGATAAATCTGAAACGCCAGTATTTTATATTTGGGGAGGAAGAGGGGGAGAAGAATAAAAGTGCTCTAGTTACAGTTGCAGATGTTATCAGCTCACTCCTTCATCTCTGTGAGTGCCTGTGCACTAAAAGCAGCGCTGCAGCCCACACGGCCCTCGCTATTGATCTGATTACAGCCTGATTAAGTAGAGTTTTACTCTGAGGTATTTTCTCTGCCTACAATAAGGTCAATCTGCCTCTCTCTCACTCTCTCTCTCTCAGCCTTAAGGGATATTACAGGATGGAGCAATGCCTGGTTTCCATGGTTTTTCGCAACGGCTTTCTGCAGTCTGGGGCTTTGCTCAGAGCGCCATGATCCTTTATGTGCTGTGAAACCCTGCTGCTGACACGAGGAGGAAGAACAGCAACTCTTTTCAACCAAACAGTAAAGCATGACTGCTAATGACCCTACATTTTTCTGTCCGATGCTGTCAGGCTGGCTGAATCTGTAAAAGGGTTGCTGTGTTAAATCAAATTATTTTAAAGTATGAATGAAAAACAAATGAATGTACATAAATTTAAATAAGATATTGTTGCTATCTGAATTAGTTTAACTCAAAAGTTAAATCAAAACCTTTACTGTACCTGCTCATATTAGGCATAGTTCAGCATATTATGTAGAAGACAAAAGTTTAAGCTTTCTGTAATTTTACTTGGCGGACAACATTATTATCATCAACAGAAAACACTGAGGTTGCTTAGAGATCCTCCCTGATACAGGCTATCCACACTAATATAAAAGATCAAAATCTATCAGTGATTCTGGCAGATCTGTCTAGATAAATCTATTGAGTCAAGGTTGGGACAAGTGATAACTTTTAATGGTAAGTTAAATTGCAATACGATCATAATAGCACAGTACAATGTAAAAAAAAAACAAAAAAACACTTAAAAACAATTCTGAAACCCCAAGCCTATGTATCACTTTCAGGCATAGAGTTCTGGAGCAAATTTAATGAGTACAATATAAAATGGAGCCAACAAGCCAAAGCTGGTCCATAAGGATGTTTTAAAGTTAGTGATCAATTTGCCTAATTTATTCATGTTATAACAACCAGCGACCAGGTTTAACAACTGAAATTAAAATTAATCCTAGTAATTACCTGAATTGAACTTGAGTAAGGCAAGCACAAATGCTCAAATATTAGAAACTCATTCATAGCCCCTCCCCGATTCATGAAGCATGTCACAGAAAGAAAGCCAAATATGTTAAATATGAGTCTGGCTTAGCTTGCTGGTGGGCTTCTATTTCACTGCTATCTGTCATTTCTGTCCTATTGTCTTCTGGACCTGATCTGGTTACTGTTAGTGTTTATATAAATCTGCACAGTTAATTAAAGTGTGCACTTTTTGAATAACTGGTATTGTTCTACCTTTAATAATCACAAACTGCCCTGCATCCATTGTATTGTACCACATTGTGAGTATTGTTGGGATTGGAGCCTAGTTTTGCACTGTTATGTATTCATTGTACTGTAAGTTGGTATTGTACTGCATTGTCTTATTTATTGTACATATGCCCTGAAGGAACACAGTTTCATTTTAGTATATGCTTGTCATCCTAATCGTATACAAAGTTCTTCCTCATCTTGATGAAAGTAATACTGTAAGAAAACTCTTTGGACTGTGGGGAAGAACTAATTATAATGCCATACAACTTTACAAACAAAGCAAACAACTCAGGCTTTATAGTTATATATAGCAGGCAATAAAGATTTTATTGTAGGTGTCACATCTTCAGAAACCTTAGAAAGTGATAAAATAACTGTGGCCAGTTGTGTCAACAAAAGATACCTTAACCTATCCTGTCAACAATGTTTCTTCAATCATCATCCTACACACACCCTCCCCTTATAACGACCACTTTCCTTATTTTCTTTTTGACACCGCACATGAGCAGGTCAGGAGCATCCTTTCAGCCTAACACTTTTTCCTCCATCACTCGTTCTACTCACATTCTAAATCAAAAAAATATACACAAGTAACTGTTTTGCAAGTGTGTGTGTCTGTGTATGTGTGTGTTTGTGTGTCTGATGTGTTTGGATCAGTGAAGCGGCTGGAGGTGAGTGTTGTCCCTGCATTTGTCTTAATTAATCTTTAATGAACCTCAATCCCTTCCCCCCTCCCGCCATAGTGAGTGTGGGCACATAAATGAAACATGAAGCTCAGCAGTATTAGTCTCAGTGTGTTCATTTGGGGCCAGCAGCACATACATCCTCCACCTCAGCCTGTCACAGTCTCTTACTGCCCTTTTATTGCTCTGCCACACACTCCTATTTAATATTTCATAATGTGCTTATTCTCCTAGCACTCCTAATCAAGCATATTCAACGAGACGTGCATATTTCTTGCATATGCACACAATAACTGCAGATATATTTCAGAAGGAATAGCACAACAGCGACCTCAAGCACTAAACTGTTACTCTTGTTTTGGTAGGAATAAAGTTTGAGAGTTGCAGAGTGTTATATTGGCACGGAGAGCAGGTCACCTCTACGCTTTAACAGACCTAATAAAGCGTGTTGTGTGTTTCTGTGCAGGGAGCGAGCCTCCTGGCGCGCGTCTGGCTGCTGGTGACCTATGAGAGCGCTGCTCAGTGTGGGATCGCAGAGCTGAGTGAGGGGGAAAAAGCCCGCGGCGCTGCACAAGCGTCTGAGATATGGCCAAATTCTTTGCAATGTTCCGGATGTTCCCCAGAGCCACTTCCACCCAGGTGTTCTTCAGAGCCCCTCTCTCTCTCTCGCACTCTCCTTTTCTATCTTTCTCATTCCCCCCCTCACTTTCTCTCCTTCTCTCAAGTCTGCAAGGACCTGGGCCAGTTCCGTCAAGCCTCTGTCACTGCTGTGTCGGACTTGCGTCTTTCCTGATTCGCTGCAACCTACAGTCAAATCAATCATCTGCAGTAGTTTAGAACAGCAGAATCTATCAGTCACTCTGCTACAACGCAGAGAAGCCAATCTATCGGTTTCCTCGCCTTAGCAGAGTTACCTCTCCAAAAGCATCAGACACTCTGGTCACAAAAATTTAGTCTTTATCACTTTATCAGTTTATCAGTCTTTTATCAGTTTATCAGTGCCATCAGGCAGAAAAGCTCATTCTGCTGTCCCAGTCATGCTCCTCAGACAGATTCAGAAAGTCTTTTATCCCTCAGGCCATCAGACTATTTAACTCAACCCAGCACAGTGAAAAGTAATCCTGTAACACTGTTATACTCCGGACCCCTATATCAGTCATCAGAATGTATATCGTATTAGATATTTATTTCACAGATTTATCTGTATAACTGTATGCTATATTTACACTATACTGTTATTATTACACTATGCCTATTATATTATACATCATGTTTACATATAAATAGTGCTGCTGCTTTTTATGGCATATTTGCACTGCCGACTGCATAACTGTGTATTTGCACTACCAAAGTCTACACTGTTCACACAGGTTAACTGCTCTACTGTCATCACTCTCCCATACACACTGTAAGACTTGTTCTAGTTCTATTTTGTATATTCTATCTTTATTTTTTGTTGTAACTGTCCTGTTTTTGTCCTACCTTGTGCACTTGTGGAATAGCTACTGGATGCCTTTAATCTATCTATAGGATTGGAAAAATGGTAAATTGCAATGTTAAGTTACAATACAATGGTAATATCAAAGTAAAATGTGAAGAAAGACCACAGGGAAAAAAAAACAGTCCCCATGTATATGTATGTATGACTTCCAGGCTTGGACTCCTTTTAGTCTCCACTAAAATGTAAATTGATGTTACAACATATGATATTATAATAACTGGGACTGAAACATTCCTAGAAATTAACTGAAAACTTAAGTTATAATATTAGTGTCCTTTCCCATTATTAAGCTCAGGTTCTTCTTTTGGATAGAGGCTTGACGTCTTCTACCCATATAGACTGCACAACTGATGCTCAGCCAGACAGAGCATGGTAGGTTTTGGACATTTCCTGTTTCTTTTCATTTATCTGTGTAATTTTTTATTTTTCACCAAGACATTTTGGTAGAGACAATGTTGTTTGCCAGATTAATCTAACTGTGAAGGCATATTTTTCAGAATGTTAATGTCCATCGTCCCACCGCAAAACACTACCCCAAATACAGGCTCCACAAACAGGTCTGGACATGCCTGATTTACACGTATTGTAAAAGCATAGCAGTAAAACAAACATAATATAATAGTAAAATGTTTACCAGGGGGAAAACGATGTGTTATGCTGGAAGTACAATTATATTATTAGAGATCAATAAAGTTGCAGTGACAAGTTAACTATAGAATATTAGCACCACAGTAAGATAAAAAAAAAAGTCTTCACGAGGATTTGCAAACTATTCTTGTTCACATCTATAAGAAAACAGAAAAAATGTATCTTTCTGCAAAAATGTATTTATAAATAAATAAATAAATCTACTGAATGATAGATTATGTTCTGTAAGTAAAAGCTACCTGATGTAGCTGAGATATTCTAATGGAGTGAGACAGTTCTAGCTCGGTAGTACATCATGTCTCACTGGCGGTGATTTATAGTCGTCTCTGTAGAATGTGATCTCTCTTATGGTATGTGGTCAGAGTGTGCGCTGTATCGTATGATGCTGCAGGTTCAGATGTGGACTTACGGAGCAGAGGGAGAAGCCGTGGAGTGCTGTTCCCCCGCTGCAGCGTGCTGGGGTCAGAGTGGGTGAGCTATTGAAGCCAGAGGCCCTACAGTAGGTGAAGCAGAGGACACGTCTCCAGCCTTCTCTGCTCTTTGATAGCAATGTCAGGAGGCCTTCCATTTCGGGCTGTGTGACACAAAGGCAGCCGCAGGGCCAAGCGGCTCTGTTTCAGCTCCAAGAAGGCCTGGAGCGAGGCAGAGAGGGGGGAGAGAAAAGAAGACATAGATGAAGTTAAACACGCGAGAAGAAGAGGAATATAGAGAAAGGGGCCAGACTACCTGGAGATCATGGCTTCATCAGAAAGTGCAGGGAGGCAGTCAGAGACAAGGCTCATCTAAGGCAACATGTTAGTGCTATTCTGATAAACCACTCTACAATCAAGCCTGAGCCGTATCTATATTTGGTCACATTGGCAAGCTGTCCACAAATGTATCATTAAAGGGAGTTGTGGGGCGCTGGCACATCTCAGTTTAGCTGTCTGATTGGAACTCTTGGCTTGCTATATCATCTAGCACAACCACCATATTTAGCACCACTCTATAACCCCGTTATTAGATTTTCTGCCTGTATTAAAAGAATTGAACAAAACATTTTGCTGTTTTCCATACTCAGTTTACTACCAGAGCTAACTAGTACGTGGATTCCAATGGCTATCAATTCAGAAAAAACCTTATAAAGCACAAAAAAAGTTTCATTAAAATAATTATATTTTTGAACTGAGGAATTTAACCTAATTCATATTAAACAAACTGAAATTGTGCTCAGATTTTTTTTTCTTTTTTAGTTTGTGTAAGGATGTGGAAAAGAAACTTTACAAGAGCAATTTCAAAATATCATTACAATTTAACCACAGAATGCTGTAATACTCCTATAATTCCCAACTGTCATTATGATGCACTGTACTGGGTATATTACAGATATCAACTGAACAACTCCCTGTTTCATTACAAAGACTATAGATGTATATCACTTACAGATAGCTCCTGGACGCATGTTATGACATTACTGTTTTTGAATATTACTGTTAAATAATTAATTATAGTTAGTTTTAAATGCAGCACTGCTTTTTGGTAATGCATTTGTTTTGTCTACTAATGATTTAATAGGACATTTAGTGTTTAGTCTGCCAATATGTACTAACTGTAAATTTTCAATATATTAGACAACAAGTTACTTTATCTAGTTATTTTTGGTATGTATTGTTTACACATATTAAACAAGAATAAAAAAGTACTTACAATAGAAAACAAAACTGTGGAGCACATAATCTGATTTGCATAAGAGTGAATCTACCTACTTTGGGAAACTACCTACTTTTAAGAGTTTCTATGATGACCAAGCAGTGACTGATAAAGTATTCATGTTGTAATAATGCTTTAATAGAATGAGTGCATTTTGAGGTGTTTCTGCAGTGTTTTGGTAGCTGTAGCGTAGGCACCAATGATGAACTGCTGTACTGTGTTTCTGCATAAACGCAGATAATGTTTTAAATGTTACACAAATTGTAAATACCAAATACTCCATTTTCAGAATATAAGAAGAAAATACTTTATTTCTGTATTATAAATAACTTATTTCTAAATAACTTATTTCTTGGACTCTGTTACATCCTAGACCTGCACATATCAAAGAACATGACTAAGAGGATTAAAGCACAGAGCGCAGCAGAAAGTTTTAAGTATGGGAGTGTTTGTTTAGATGCCTGATTTTGTTTACTTAAAAGACCCTAGAGAGGAGGCAAAAGATCCAGCACCTTTCTTTATATCTGATGTTTACTCATCTTTTAATTAGACTGTATTTTAGGATATTAGAATCTCTGAGGTACCTTGTTTGCCAAACCTTGATTCAAACATTGTTATTATACCCTCTCAGTGCACATACACGCACGCACCCACAGCCACGCTCATACCGTGCGTGCGTGCTCTCTCACAGTCTGAGTGCACACACAGGGGGAAATTATAATTAATCTGTTAATGACAGTTGGATCTGTCATTAGCTGGGGGAGTGTATAATAAATTGCGGTAATAAAAATTAAGATTGCATGCATCATTGGGGCCTTCCGAGGGTTTGTTTAATGTAGTTACAAAAATGCCAGCAGCTGATGTGTCCTCCACCACTGCACCCAGAGAACTCTCCATTACACTTCTCACTTCACCCACCACTGCTCGCGCTGGGCAGGGCACCTCTCTTCTACACCTTTCCCTCTCTATCTTTCTCCCTCTCTCTCTTTTTCTTTCCAACTTCACTACTTTAAGCAGCATCAGTGATTAAGTTGACATTCTGGGGTCCTTATGAAAGCAACTACTGCACTTAGAAACCACAAACTGCACTGAACTACAAGTTGGTTTTAATAAGACAGACTGGCTTCTGGCTTACTCCAAGAAAAGTGTGTTTCATTCCAGAGCCTGGAGACGAAGCATGGTAGTGGATGTAGAAGTTATAGGTTGAGGTGGTAATGTTTGTACTGCTGCTACTTGTCGCATTTAGTCTCTTACTGCACTCATCCTTAAACACTTACCAAATCACAAAACAAAATGATAGATGCTGTGAAATAGGCTCTCAACTATTTACTTGGTCTGAGTGTTAGAACTTCTCCATCCTCTCTACACCAGGACAGCCCCAGCATTATCATATGACCACATGTGAAGCATAAATCTCGATTCAGAGATAAATACCAGCCATTAGAAACTCATTTGCCCTGTTGTAATGTTATTGGTGTCTGAATGCATGAATTTCATTGAGTGTTGCACCTATTTCAGCACCCGTCCTTTCATTTAATTACAATATCGGTACCTGTGATGGGCATACTGATTCCCTTGACCGACGCCATAAGGCAAAATTCTGACACATGCATGCCAGCAGACAGAACTTAACAACCCATGAGCAGTGTGAGGTGGCAAGCAGCAGTAACGATGCTCAGGGCAAAAGCTTGTTGATCGGCTTTGATGGTGCAGAAGGAACCACTATATTCTCAGCAAAATAATAGGCTTGAACTAGTGTAGCAGTCCACTAGCACTAGCGCCTCCGAAGGTTAGCGGTGTCACTCCTGCAGCCCCATGAAAGCCATTGCAACTGACATGGAAAGTCTGAAGTAAAACAACGTACAGTGCTGTGTTTGTTGAGCCAGAGAAGCTGCTGGGGGCTTACATGTACACACCACAGATTTACCTCTACATTGCTCAGTTCTGTTTTGTAGGATCAGGTATCATATTGGAAGGCAAATAGTGGTTTTGGTGCATCACATGTTTTATCCCACATAAATATGTTACTAAAGATGTCCTTCTGATAATCTAATTCAATCTGGATTTTGTATAAAATGCCTTTGAGCTTTCTATAGGATCTATATAACAAGACACCTTAAGCTTTAACTGTGCATAAGACCCAAGAGTCTGGACCTTTATATCACAGTCCTCATCATTCTGTTTTCATTCAGCTATGGTGGGCTGGCCCTGGATGTCCTGGCTTTTGTCAAAGATACAGCAATGTAGAGAGCTTTGCGTGTTGAAGGAAAATGGAGCTTTTAAATGGAACCCTCATGTTTGAGGCTGCAGAAGCCAAGCCAAGGTCAGTCGTTACTGCAACCAGCAGGGCCGGAGCACTGACTGATTGGACATCATCATCCTAAAGCGCTTCAACACAGACAAATGAGCATGAGCCAGGCTGGGGTTAAAGGAGCACGGGCTACATTGTCTTCTCTTTCCACCCTCAATCTGGACTTGAAAGATTAGCAGAGGGGCTGAGACGTGCTCACCCAGTACAGTGGGGAACTCTGGGAACTTCCTCTACTTTGATGTAATACAAAGGCTCTACTGTGGGGGTCTACAAGACCCTCTAGCACACACACACACACACACACTTGCAGAACACAGCCTTCCATTCCAGCCCTTAAGCCGCACGACCGTTGTAAATTAGCATGACATGTTAAAGGAACTATCATGTTTACTGTTAGTACACCCTGGAGGAGCAAGCTCAGTGCAAGCCGAGGGCACACTTCTCACAGTAGTGTAGCTTGGAGATCACAAGAATATTACCTGCTGTTTGCATGTGCACGAGTCTGCTTGTGATGTTATTGTGATGTTGGAGCAGTGAGGGGAAAAGTAGTCACTCAAGAGAACATGAGGTGCACTGTGACTGTCATGTCTTCACTAACATAAGCAACTTCATGCTTACGTAAAACTTTTTATTTTATTTTATAGGATTTAGTACACAGCAGTATGCACGACAAACCAAATAGAAGTTTTTAAAAGGGTTACATTTCCTCAGAAGAAACACCAAGTCCATCAGCCCAGATAAATATTATAAATATTACATGAAAATTCTAATCCTCAGGGTCAGTCTCTATTGCTGGTGTTCAGTACTCTTTATCTCCATCCCTGGGAGGAATACATGGTTCACAGAACTCTAAGTTCAGAATTTGGAGTTCAGGTCTCGCCTACAGGCAAGCTGCTGCACATGCATCCTGACACCACTTAACCCTGAAGGTTCCTCCGGGTCATGCTGCCACAACATTGCCCTCTGTGTGACACTGGCCAGTGCTGCCCACAGCACAAAGCTTGGCCTGTGGGCCTCAGACAGCTTGGGTCTCCCGCTTGCACACTCGGCTCAATTACCAACCTCTCATATTTACCCATAAGCTGTGAAGTCATTACGGGCCTGGCTGACCACAGCCTCAACCCTGCAGAGGTCACTCACAGGACCAGACACCAGGGTCAGAGCAAGGCTGAACTACGATTGGGCAAGATAGCCCCCATCAATCGTAAGTCTGATGGTCTCAGCCAATCAAAACCGTAGAGAAAGAGAAAGATGTTGCAGACGAGGAAAGATCATGATGCAGTTGGAGGAGGAGAAGCAAGTGTTTGTGACTGTCTATAACTGACAGAAACAGAAACCAACTCATACTTAGAATTTACCATCTTTGTAATATAAAGAAAACTGCGAGGCAACCAAACGCCATATACATACACTAGTAAATGAAGGCCTGAGGAAAAATAAAGGAAAGACTCAAGGCACAACAAACCAGCACAGATAGGAAGCAATGGTAATTTATGTTTACTATAAATACAGCGTATATTAAAAGAGCTTTGTTGTGCTATAACTCTGTCTCTTTATATGTGTGTGAGGGTTTAAAGGGGTAATAAAAATAAGAAAGGGCTATGTGAGTACAGTGGTGTGTAATGAACTCTCAGAGGACACACACAGACAGGACGGGGCTTTGGGGCGGGTGGGGGGACCTTGGGATGCTCCAGTCAGGTTTCAGCCTTCTTTCCCCTTCTCACTCCATCTTGTTCTTTCCTCCCGCTTCAGTTTCCATGGTAGCCACAACAATTATCTCCCGCTTGTCTGCCAGTTGTGTTGCTCTATTCAAGTTTGTTTGCTATTTCCCCCTCTCTCTCTCTCCCTCTCCCTCTCTCTCTTGAGCTGTATTAATCATAATGGGGAGCGTTATTTATTACCTGCCGGCCCAGAGATGATCATTTTGGCACCACTGGGCAGGACAATGAAATACACAGAATTCACACACACACACACACACACACACACACACACACACACACACACACACACACACACACACACACACAATGTGTACATGTTTTCACTTAGAAAATCAACAATGTAACTTTTGCATATAATTATATTTATATAATTACCAAAGTAAATACATCAATAACAAAAACATTGTACATGACTAATGCCACCAATTTTCTTTTTAAGGTGTCAAAGCATTCTATTTAGTGTTTGATCCATCCATATGTTCACTCTGAAGCTCAGCTACTCAAACACAGTTCCAACAACTCTATGAATGGGGAGTATAACTTTCTAATTCAAATACAGCCTTTAAATGAAATGTTCCATTAACCCCAATTTTGATACGACCAAGTTATTTCCAGCTACTGTCATGCATTACCAAAAAATATGTCAAGGCGGAAGTATCATTTACAAGCAAAACACACCACTGATGCTGTAAACACTGATACTTTGGGGGGGGGTGCAGGACAGTAACACCAGACATAATAATAAATCAATAAGCAGCAAACTAACAAATGCAGCAGTAAAGAAGAATAATACTGATTCCCTGGAAAGCCTCCACTGTAACAAGAATCATTGAACTGTAAGAAACAAAAGCAATAGCATTAGGGTGAATGGAGGAGTATGATATTTAGTATTTAATAAATGCCTTATGGGTTGGAAATAATTACTGAAAGTAATAAATGCACTCTTTTGTTCACCTATTGCTATAACTAAATGCTGTTGAACTAAAAACAAAAATTGGGTAAAATTCCAGCTAATATTAATTATATAGTAATAATTAACTATATATAAAATAGTTAAGAATGAAAAAAGGTAATTAAACACATAATAGACCTGACAGCCCTAATAATTTGTGTATGTTATATATGCATTCTACTAGTATTTAATAGCACAACAATATGAAAACATTAATATTAGACATAACCCTGGGTGAATCCCTCCTCTTTTTATTTTCACACAGTTAGACAAAAAAATATAATCATTCTTTTTAATTAGTGCTCCCAGGCACTCTATTAAAATTGTAATTTTCTGCCTGTGCCTCGATTGATCTGGTCAGGCTGCTGTGTAATACTGCGGGTGGTGTGGCCTGTGTGTGTGTGTTGTGCGCAGCTCCTGCAGTGTGTGGTTGCGGTGTGTGGTTTTGCGGTTTGCGGTGTGTGGGGCAGGCTGTGGAACTGATGAGGTGAGGAGCACGGCTCCCCAGCACCGCGCCACTAATCACGCCACTGTAGAAACTCATACATCACGCGGCTGCGCTGCTGCCAGTGCCACTCACACTCCGCCACATCACGCTCCACACCGGACAAATGACGGCCAGACGCCTGCTTGTCTACGCACAGATGGCTGTGCATCTTTACACAGAAAGAGCTGAGTCCGCCACTTTTACGCTCGTTTCTACTCCCTCTCCTCCTCCTCTCCCTTGCCCCTCTCTCCTCCTCCTCCTCCCCTCTCCGTGAGTCCTCTCCTCCCAGGCTGCTCTTTTTGCCCTGCTCCTGCGCAGTAGGTGGAATAATGGGCGTGGAGCTGGATGTGTAATAGCGCAGGAGAAAATGACTGGAGTTATTTGTTGGGTGGTTGACACACGCAGGGCATTGTCCTTACAATAATCATCAGCCCAGTGCCAGTCTGTACGATGAGAACTGCCACAGCCACTTTACATCTCAGAGAGAGGAGGAGAGAGAGAGAGAGAGAGAGAGAAACGAGAAAGAGAGGGAGAGATATGTTGGGGGAGGGTGGGAGAGAGGCAAAGAGGGACAAAGACACAGGCAAAGCAAGAGAGACAGAGAGGAAAAGAGAGGACAAGAGACAGAACGGAGGGAGAGAGAAATGAGGAGCGTAGAAGGAAAGATGTGTGATAGACAGAGAAAGTAAGACGAAGAGAGCGGACAGAGAGGAGATGAGAGAGAGAAAAGAAGGCAGAGAAAAAGGAGGGTGTGTGAGAAAACACAATATAGGAGAGAGGGGAGAGAGAGAGATGGGAAGTGAGACCACAACAGAAAGAAGAGGAGAACAGAAATCATGAAAGAGTAGATAAAGACAGAAAAGAGAAAGAGGCAAAGAGAGACAGACAGAGACAGAGAAAGAGAGAGAAAAGGGAGACAGAGGAGAAATCTGAGAATAGAGAAAAGAGAGTAAAGAGGGACAGATAGAAAGAGATAAGGAAGGGAGAAAGAATGCAATAGAGAAGAGAGGGAATAGAGAAAAAAAGAGACAGCAATAGAGAAAAGGAGAGATGAGAGAGAGAGAGAAGGAAAACAACAGACAGAATTGGGGAGTAAGAACACAAGAGAAAAAATGAGAAGAAATGGGGATGAAGAAAAAGGAGAGAAAGAAAAAGCAGGAGAGAAAAAGCGAGAGAAGAGAGAGAGAGCGAGAGCTGCAGTCGTCTCTACTCACACAAACGGATAGACGCTCCCTGTCTTGTGCTGCGTACTGCAGCTGACAGTGGAGGCGCCTTTAAAGCCGATCCAGCATTACAGCATTAGCCTTCAACAGAGAGACACATTAGCAAAGTCAGTGCTGTAGTGAAGACCTGCAGTAAACACTAGAATCACTGGCTCCTGTATGAGCACTAGCAGTGTGAGCGGCAAGCATAAGTAATAGCACAGTGCTCTGGCTGCTCATTGAGCACACTGCTACACATTAGAACAATCATCCAATGGCCATCATGGGTGCAGTAACACTGCTTAATCTGGAAAACAACTCAGTGACCTTGTTAGCAGCCTGCCAGGAGCATGTTTACTACATGTGGCAAAATAGGCTGAATCACTGATGGTGGCTGTACGCGGCTTGCTTTTCTTAACCATAGGGAAACAAAGACAAATGGTCTGTTTCTCAATAGGCACACTACGGTCTATTGATACCATGAGTGCCACAAAAATGCAGCGCGTTGCAATAACCATCTTCCAATGAAGAACAATGAAGTTGAAACTTGGAAAAAAAAACTAATTTCTGACCTGTTACTGCTACGGAAAATCATTCCAATAATGCGCAGTGAGCCTATATATATATATATATATATATATATATATATATATATATATATATATATATATATATATATATATATGAAGGATACGTTCTACAGACTGCAGGACCCGAGTGCAATATGAAAGGTGGAAAATATCCCTGTGCTGGAGTTTGCGTGTTCTGTTTGCTGTCTGATCGTGTCTTGTCTGCGTCTGACAGGTAATTGTTGAAGCTCTCAAATGACAGAGAGCTTTAGGAGCACGTCCCTGTCAGTCAGAAACACACTCGCGCACATGCACACAATCAACAGCATCGCCTCTGGCGTCACATTAACAATCCACTCAAACTGTCAACACAAAAATATACAGTGCACACGATCATTCAAACGATCACAAAGGATTATTCGTATCATAAACTCAAGCATTTCATTCAATTTAAAGCTATAGCAACACCGCACAAAGACAAAACTACAGAACACACAAAATCTGCACTGTCTAAAGGCTTCTAATCAGACGGCAGGAACCGCAGTTCAGTTACATGCTTGGCTACGGTTTCCAAATCAGTAATTTGATTAATTAGGCTACGTTTCATAACCCTTCAGGTGTTGCGTTCCATTTGATCTCATTTTCCAGTTCAAAACAATTTCAGTGACACATGAGCCCATTTCATGATAAGTGGAGGGAAAAAAAAAGCAATATGCAATCACAATGAACACAATTTGGAGGCGACCCGTTATGTACAGAGATCCAAACAGAAAAAACAGTTTACATAGCTCTGTGATAGAAAAATGAATCATATATGCGATGAAGCATGGCTGATATGAGTGCTACACCTAAATGACCTACGTGTGTGTGTTTAGTTTTGTTTACCCTCGCGAAGGCTCACTGCTGCCGCCGCCGCGGGTAAAGCTCATTTCAGCTGGTCAGCAGCCCGTGTAATGATACAGTGATGGCGTTCTAATTGGACGGTTTTATAATATGAGGTGTTGGAGTTGAACATGGCTGGATACGGCAAGCGGCACCGGAATGTAGCGACTTATGAATATACATGAAGCCCAGGTTCACGCACAACCTCTCTGGACCAGGTCAGGAGGGTCACACGTACTGTTCCAACAGAATATGCCATAAAGACAGGTAGGCAGATCACATTATCATTTCATTAAAATGTAAAACAAGCAATAGGGTGATAATACCAGCATCAGACAGTCATAAGATGATGAAAACAGGCCACATACACTGACCTACCAGATCCATGAAAACTTATTGCTGATTAAAGACATCTTTTTAAAAATCTGTGCAAATAACCAATCGTGTACTTCCATATCATATATTTCCAAGTAGGGGTGGGCGATATGGCCCTACAAGATCATCACGATATTTTATGGTATTTTTGCAATAACGATACTCTTGGTGATATGACAAAACATTGAATAAAAAAAATATTTCAAGAATACACTACTGCAACAAAATGATTATAAAAAAATATTATTGCATACAATATGATATGGCACAACCCTAACTGAGATATTAAAAAATAAAAGAATTTTCATCTGATTGTAACAGAAGTCAATGATCCAGAATGTCACAAGACTAAATAATGCACTCCAAATATCGCCATATATTCAGGACTGAAGTAAAGTGAATGATACTGGACAGATAAAATCTGTCTCTAGTAGATA
Organism: Megaleporinus macrocephalus; assembly: GCA_021613375.1. Lineage (NCBI taxonomy): Eukaryota > Metazoa > Chordata > Actinopteri > Characiformes > Anostomidae > Megaleporinus > Megaleporinus macrocephalus. The sequence continues at coordinate 21,261,251 of CM038709.1, read as the reverse complement.
TATAATGGGAAATGAGAAAACTGAGAATTTTTCTTTTGCTAAAAACAGTAAAAGTAGTACCCTGATGTGATAATTAGGGATGGGTGATATGGCACAATATTTCAGGGTATAATATCGTTGACGATATTCAAAAATGTTGGCAATATTATTGTGTCCGATACCATATGGCACACCCCTAATTACAAGCAAAACGCAATATCAGAGAGGGTCTGCGAGGTAGGTGAGATTTGTTGTTTGTTAGCTAGGGAATAGTGGAGAACAGAGTAAAACACAAGGTTAGTGTTCATTTTTTTTTGCCCACCAGCTGGTGCATGATGACATTATCAAAACTGAAAAAGTGGTTTTGGAGCCATACCACTTTGATGGAATATTACAGAACAAATGTAAAAAAAAATATATATATTCTTCTAAGTCGTATGGCGTGGTGAATCGTTCCTTACATGAACAGGGTAATTAACTGACAACATCAACTGACTTTAAAGTATTAAACACAACAGTGACAGCCAAACAAACATTAGTTAAGACAAAATACTCAACAATGATTGCAGAACTCTTAACAAGTCTTAACTGATTATCTCTATCACAGGACAAAAGAGAGAAAAACTATCATACAAAATATATACCTCATGCATGAGCGTGCACAGACCCTCTCATGCATGAGGTATTTACAAGCATAAGAACCGAAGGAGCATCTCTGTGTTTTCTGCAGGCAGCCAGTATCTACAGATCTAGTAACAGAACTACTATTCTAAAAGATATAGACCACCAGAGCAATTCTTTCTAAATGGGAGTGATGTGAGCCCTCTGTTTTGTTTCTGTCAGGATCAGTTGTGCTGCATTTTGTGCAACTTGCAAAGGATGGATTGTTTTCTTGGGAAGTCCAGTAAGAAGAGCATTACAGTAATCAATTCTGCTTGTAACAAATGCATGAACAAGTTTCTGTACTTGAGCAATATTTCTCAAATGATAAAAAGCCACTTCAGTGACTTTGTTTACATGCGGGATAAAACGGAGCTCGGATTACATCCAGGTTTTGTACTTCAGCTTTGATATATGAAGCTAAAGAATGTAGCTTCTCATAAAGCAGCTTTCTCTGAGTTCTAGTAACCAGACTCATTATTGCAGTGATTTAGGCAGTACTTGATTATCAGAGGGAACAGATATGTATGATGGCACGATAGAGCATAGTTATGAAAGCTCATATTATATTTCCTAATGACATCACCTAGAAATAACATGTACAAGAAGAAAAGCAAAGGTCTTAAAACTAAACCTTGTGGGCATAAGACCCTACTGCCTTAAATGTATTGCATAGCATGAAATATAATCAACAGTAAACGTTTTTTAGTAATAGTCAGCAAGATAATTATTTTGTCATGAACTGTAGTTCAACATTATTTACATTTGTTACCACAAACTGCTGAAAGGGAATAAAAATGGTCAGTCACCCATCACTGTATAACACAACCATTTAATTAAGGAACATACCAGAGCACTGCTTAATGCAAAATAATAAATAAATAAATAAATAAATATATATATATATATATATATATATATATATATATATATATATATATATATATATATATATATATATATATATATATATATATACAAAGCTTATTTTTTATAGGTCGCTTTTTGCATGCTAGGACTCAATCTGAAACAGCTCCCTAATTTCTATGTAGGAATTCAAATATTGGTTCCAGCACCCAAACAATGCAAGCAACATCTAATAAACAGCCTTTTGGGATTCAGTCACACATTTACATTTCCATATTGGATAAACAGTACATTATTTAGGGGGAACAAGCCAGAACTTTGCATAGAGATGTATATAGGAAGGCTAGGAAAGAGGGCCCTGTTTGAGTGTCAGTCTGGGTTAACCCTAATGCTACTTAATACCTTACTAAATATATAACATGAACATATAAAGCATGTAAGACATGTAAATGACATATCCTTTCCTTTTTATATTGCAGTTTTACAGGAAATTGTGTATTTGATTTAATAGCTGTGATATTATGGGGAGGGGCTGTTTAGCCTGTTAGCTGTCTTTTACACTGTTAGCAGCTCTTACACCATCAGTACAGCTGGTGGTCCATGTGAGCAGCAAAGATTAAATCCCTTTCGAGCCGTTTTTCATGACTTGGTACAGTTATTCAGAAATCAATATTTCAATGCCTTGTAAATCTAAAAGACAGTGAGATTCAGGGGGCAAATGTACAGGCATTTGTTAGTTGACCGTGAACGGCGATAGGATCATCTTTTTAAAACATCTTTAATTTTTCCTATAGACAAAAATGACATAGACTCAGGACTCCAGATGCTAATGGCAAACAATACAATGGCACATCCTCAGAGGTCTGCTAAACAATAGTTACTTCAGGCTTAAATTATCTAGCTCTCTGATAAATCCTGCTTTGAGAAATGCCCACTCGTTCACAGTGTAGAAGAGCGATCATGATCGCTGTCAGTATGAAGTCCCAGTAGTGGGAAATATCTCCAAATGTAGATGAGAGAACTCGACCAGGGGAGGAAGTGCGGCGCTTGTGCGACTGAAACCATGGAGGCGAGCTGAGCAGCGTGTATGGCTCAGATAAACACACATTATCGATGACAACAGAGGCACTGTGTCCAGATACTGAGAGATACTGTCATACAGCCAGGCAGGAGGCAACACACACAGACAGCATATTCCCACCTCGAGCTGCTCCATAATGCCTTCACTACCGGCAGAGAGAGGAGCCGAGCTCCATATTTCAAACCTTCACTATTCCATAGCGCTCTCGTTCTGGAAATCACTTTCACACCCCACTGTTCTTTTCACATCACTTACAAATTAATCACATTATCCCGTCATTTACATGCACGGCGTTCAGCTCTTTATTATAATTCTCTCTCTCTCTCTCTCTCTCTCTCTCTCTCTCTCTCTCTCTCTCTCACACACACACTCAGGCCTCTGTTTCGCAGGCCTGGCTGGAGTAAACTGTGTGAAATGGCAGGTTAAGAAACCCCCTCAGAATGGAGGCAGTGAAGGGCAGTAAGTCAGCAGCGTGGCAGGGCAATTCCTACGAGCACTATAATTAATGTATGCCTCCCAACCATGCAGCAACACACGCCTCGCTACAGCTGAGAAACAAGCTCCTCTGTGACTTCTGTAACTGCCGTGCCATAACACGGATTTATTTTTAGATTGCACACGTATTTCGACATCCCCCAAAGCTTCTCGCAGAGTTCTGAGCTAAATTTGAATTATTAAGAAAAAGAGAAGTCCCTCTGCAAATAACAGAAAACTAAGCAAAGGTGTGGAGAGACAACAGGCTACGTTTTTGTTTATAGTTAATTACACAAACACGCCGTTCATCTCATCCACTACCCTTAAACTCATCCTTCAGACTGGCAGGAGCCCGAGGAGCAGAAACAAACTTTACCGACTGCTTTAAAGATGGATCACCTCCCATTTATTTAGACAAACATCGCTGTATGAATCAAGGTAATTCTTTTGATGTGCCCTTGCAAAGCCTCATCGGAGTTTTGCTCATGAATCAGCAGAACGAGAGGTGCCATGGCAGTCTGTGGGCTGCAGAATGACATAAATCATGTAATTATGGTGTCAGTGTGGCGTTTAGCCTCCTCTGTTTTAGCGCTTGATGAGAGAGATAAAACCTCTTTTCATCTCTGCACTTAGCTCAAAGTGTTTATACAGGGAGATTCTTCCCTCAGACACACACACGCATGCACGCACACACACCTCTCTGAGCAGACCATTCTTTCCTATAACGCTCTGAGGAAAGAACCACCCGCCTCCCAAACACAGAGGCCCAGCTAATGCATGACATATCCTGCTAAAACGATTAGGAACTAATTAACAAGAACTGTGGAAAGTTATATGACCAACGCTATAAAATATACTTGGTTTAGTTTAGTTGGTCATAAAAGCAAGAAAAACATCTTGTTTGTCAAGAATAACACAAAATCCAAGGCTTATTTCTATTGTTTTCCATTACATATTGCAGAAAACAATAAACACAGACTATTGGAGTTGGCCAAGATTGGAATTGAAAGACTTTTCAAAGGAAAAAAACAAACAAACAAACAAACAAAATTAGCAACCAGTCAATTTAATGTAAAATGTAAAATGCTAGTTTGGGCCATTAGTAAGTACATATAAGACTTTACGTTGCCAGTCTGGCTACTAGTTTGAGTAAGTTTGAATACTGCAATGTGCCTAGTGTGTTCATTCACCCCACACAGTCAAAAAAAATCATTAGACAAGTTACTGACAAGTAACATTTAATATGTTCAACAGCCTTAAACAAGACATTTTATGCATCTATTATCTGGGTTCAGTCGAACACTGATTTTTTTATTTTAGGCTAATATTGTAAAGACCTTTTACCAATAATCATTGTATCAAATCTATACGAGTGTTGCACCTTGTGTTGTAGAATGTAAAAATGTAAACTCATGCAGTCAGAACAAACTATATAGCTGTTCTAGCAGTTACTGATTTCCAAACTTTCTAGCATAAAGCTGAGCTGTTCCAAGAAGCCACAAGAAGCCAGTGAAGTTCTTAAAATTGACTTTCACCTACTTTATTTCTTACTCTGTAATTTCAGTTTCTAATTTAGGACAGTGTGGTAATGTTCAGTTAAGTTTAAGAACTTACAGTAAAGTACAATTTAGACAAACTATTGACATTTATTCAATTTTTCCAACAATAATAAGTGTTGTTGTTATCATCATCATCATCATCATCTCATCAATCAATATTAATGGTTAGTCATTTTCAGCTTTTTAATGTGTATCTGTGACAAAGGTTTATATAAGTTGGGCCCTACAAATGCACAGCTCTGTGTGTGCACCAATTTTCTGCTTCTGGGTAGTATGAGTGTAATTGTCTGTGGTTTGATAGTGAATGCATATGAGTGAACACGAGTGGTTCCCCAGCATTGGACATAGTCTCAGTCTATGTGTGTCAACCAGCAATGGATCACTATGACAGGAAACGGGAGTGCAAAGGTCTTTAGTAATGCCCTTGAACAGCAGTTCTCGCACACATACACACCATAACACATCGCACAATCCTGCAAAACACTGCACTCACCACAAAAATTCACTAATTTTTGTCATGCAGAATGGTTTGATGTGAAAAGGTGCATCAGGAGTGATTTAAGACCTTGGATGTCTAGTTCCTATTACCACTGCTGTAAACAATTCAGTAGCTCCTCTAGATCAGGACTCTTCATATTTAAATCAAGTTTAGGTTAACATTTTCATTCTGCTGACATTTTGAAATTTCAGTGGAATTACCCTTGAAGAGGTTCTACGTTCATCACCTTACAATGGAACAACACCTGCTGAAAAGATTAAGAAGAAATTAACAAAATCAACAAAATCCGTAAGACCACTGGACCGCCTCATTGAACAGTAGCCTCATTTGTGAGTGATTTTGATTGATTTATTTAATTTGCCTGATTTATGTAGCATAAAAAAAACTAAGTTTCCCAAGTTGCCAAATTTAAAGGACATAGTCCAGATAAACAGATCATCATTCCACAACACTCAATTACAATAATACAGTGGTCATGCATGGGAGCATCTGTTACTAGGTTTTGTGCAACAGTCCTACTCAAACAAACCAGCGTCTCACAGCATTTCTCCAGAATCACAGGTCAGAGTTGTAAAAAGTAGTGATGCTGTAGAACCATACTCAATTAAATACATGGATCCTGTCAGCAATCAATTAAAATATAGCATCTCCCCTGACAAAACTGATCCAGCTGAAAAGGGATTATTATGCAAAGAGAGAAGCACGCAAATAAAAAGGAGAGGCAGAAAGACGAGACAGAGAGAGAGAAATAAGGGAAACAGACAGGGCTGCAGAAAGTGAGAGTTAGTAGGACGAACGGAGAAGGAGGCAGATGGTGAAGAGGAAGAGTAGCAATAGGGAAAGAGTGAGGGAGCGATAGAGAGACAGTGCACTAGCAGGTGACCCCCTGCAGCACATCGTCGCTAAGGTGCAGGAAGGAGAGGGAAATGCTCTAATGAAGATGGATCATGGTGATGTCTTTACTTTTCATTCCGTTAACAGCTAGCATATGGTTATATTACCACCACAGCTCACCTCTCCCCCCTCCCCCACCACCTGAAACACAGGCCCTCTCTGCCTGCACACACGCACACGCGCACACAAACAAAACGCATTCTGCTTGGCTTGTTTGTCTGCTTCAGTAATGTATGCTGGAGAAAATGTGCCAGAGTAGTAGTTCTGCCCTAACAGCCTTTCCCTGCGGGACACAAACACAGCCCTGCCCAGTTCCACACAACCAAGATGTTCAAGAGTGTGTGTGCGCGCGTGGTTCATGCTGAGCTGAGGGTCTCCAGTGACATGATGTCCTCTATCAGGCCGAATGTCACTCTGTATGCTTGCTGCCGCTCCATATCCCACCGGAATACATGGAGGGAAAGAAACATCCCCTCATTTCCTTTTTTTCCCTCTCTTGATCCGTTCTTCACCCTCCTCTCTCATTTCAATGCCACCGTGCTCTATGCACTGTGAAGTGCAATGGAGAGACACTAATGGTATGTGGTGTATGGTGGTCTGTAGCCTGAGATGGGGATATATCACACCTTGTTCATCGTTCTCACTCACTGTGGCCTGCACAGCACTAAAGCTACAACAGTAACTTGATGAAGCTGATTAGTCATAAGCAATGTCCATTACGGATTAAATCAATATGCAAGCTATGTGGCTTCTATCACTGTGCTGCATCAAAAATAAGTTTTTACTTACTACACTTAGGAAAGTGCATAACATAATTATAAACAATCGTTAGTTGCAGCTCTATACATAGTATTAACTTTGATGTACAAAACCGCTAGTTGCACAGGATGAAGCATATAGTATCTCCAAAATGGTATGACAGACAAGAAACACACTGTAAAAACAAAAACTTGTACTGGAAGATGATTTAACCATTTCCGCCCAAAGCAATTTTAAACCATATCTGCTTCAACATGAAATTTTAACACAAGGAAAGGAAAACAGGAGTTTTCTAATTATTAGACTGGGCTTCCAGTTATGCAAACAAATAAAAAAAAAAAAATTAAAAAAAACTTTAGCCTTAAAAATAAAGGTGGCAGAAAGGTGCTGCTGGTGCAATAATAATTGTTTTCCATGTGAAACTCACCTAACTGCAAGTATTTAAGCCAATAGCAATTCTACAAGCTGACTGCAGATGTTTTCCACAGTCTTTACGTTTAACAATCCCATTATGTTGCACCAAACAAAATGTAGGTACGTTGGGTAGAGGCAAATAAATCTAAATTAAAAAAAAAAAAAAAGTGAAAGACTACATAAACACGGCAATGAAAACAACATAGTTCTAATTGCAAAGTTTATTTGTTAGCTATATAGCTACAACGTTTTAGCACAGTTTTTTATTTATATGTTTACCTTCATGTGGCTTTACTTAACTCTACACGTAATTCTTCTTTATTGAAATTAGTATGAGAGTCTGTGCAGAATTGATTCAACAGCAAAACCAGTGTTAACTAATGAGTTAACATAGCTAGCAAGTAATGTGACTAATCAGCCAAATCTGGACACTTCAGACATGTTTTAATAGTTTTAAACAACAAGCAAGAACATTTAAATCATTTAATGCAATTATTTACACAAGTAATCATCAGCTAATTATCTGTGATCAGGCCAAGCCTAGTATGCTGGTCTGAAGCTAGAAAAGTGATGAGCTGTAGTCAAGCGGGCACTTGGTGACCTGTCAGAGCAAGTGGTGTGTGTGAGAGTGTGACACATCTGATTGAAACTCCACCGGCCATGCCGCACCAGCTGTTGTTGTGGTTTCAGTGACATCAGCCTTCATCCTTCACAAACCAGGGCTCATCTGGGGCTAAAAATAGCTAAATGGCCATGTTAGCTAGGCCATGTGTTAACTCCTGCACCAGCTGAGGCCAGCTACAAATTTTGTTCTAAAACGAAACTGATTTCAAATCAGTCTCACATCAGCCAGCGCACAATTAGATTACATAAGATTGCACAAATATGTTTCCAATTAATGTTTCTGTACGTTTAAAGCTCCCGTCATACAGTGCTTTGAGGCTAAGGTGTAGTAGCACCAGGTACAAAGAGTGAGTCTCCGAGGCAGATAAGCACTCAGTGATAGAGCCAGCAAGAGAGGAGGAGGTCAGCTTCATGACCTGGTCATGTCTGAGGTTCAACAGAACGACAGCAGCCCCAGGCTGACAGATTCACCCTCCCTTCACCTCTGTAAGAATCCCACACACACACACACACACACACACACACACACACACACACACACACACACACACACACACACACACACACAACTGAACTCTAGTTATAATAAACAGAACTGTTGCCTACACCATTTAGGTGGACCTGGTACTCTACACAGTTTATTATAAATACACAACTGAATAATGCATCAAATTGACTGACATCACACACAGCCAAAGGGGTTAGCCAAAGTGTTAGATCCTTTATAAAGTTTCACGTAATACTTCAAATGTCAGGCTGGAGTTGACAGACACGACATTATACTGTCCCTCTTTTTCAACACTTTTTTTTAAGCCCCTTGTCGACTTGCCCTGGCCTTTTACCCTTGGGGAGAACCTACGATGTTGTTTTAAAAGACCATTACTCTAATCTATAAGCTCATGTGAAATTTGTTAGGTGACCTTTTAGAGGAATAAAAGATTAAGTCAACATGATGGCAGATTTCAGCAACTGTACATGCCCAGGAATCATCTGACAAATCTCCTTTCAAAAGGGGGAGGGAGCCATTTAAAAGGCCAAGCAATAGAAACAAAATAATATTTTTCAAACTTGCTTGTCTTCAATATATAATTGAGACAAAAACAACAGACTATATGACTGAAGGATGGAAGAGAGGTCTAAGAACTAGGGCAGGAGTTCTGGGTGGCTTCCGTTCTGAGCTAGAAGTGGGACTGCCACCAGTCCACGATTTTCCTAGGTTGTCCAGGATTTTGGTTCTTTCTCCAGGAAATAGCTAATTCCAAAACAGGGCCCAAAATGTCCTGGAATCCAAGCTTCTGTAGAGGAAGCTTCTCCTTTCTTTGCAGTCAAACCATCTGAATACCAGAAATAACTCTCACTGGTTCACATTACCCTCAACATAGAGACAGTTGTTCCAGTAAGGTGCACTGCTGGGCCCTGGGCAACACTGCTATCTGCTAACTAAAAGAAGTTGGTTCTTTAGGTGAACTGACATGAATTTACCTTAGGCTACATTGTGACCACAGCTACCTGTACAGAGTTTACAGTGAGTACACATTGCGTTTAGCGCAAAAACTCATGACTGTAGATATAGCTTTGCTAATTTTTTCTTCCAAATGATCAAGTTATCAGCTACCAAGTAATCGACAAACCTAAAGCTCAAACCAGAGAAATCAAGTACTCCTAACGTTTGTATAGCTTGTGTTCTGACATCTCAGAAAAAAAACGGTTTGCATTACAAAGCTTGTTTAGATTCAGATGGGCAGAAACCTACCGTGTAATAACAGCCTACTGTCCAGACAGAAAGAGACAGAGCGAGAGAGACGAGACAGAGCGAGAGAGACGAGACAGAAGCACGGGAGTGGGTGCTGTTGATTACTGGCGAGACACTGTATATGCTATGCAAACAGGTGGAGCTCAGTGTGAGTTTAACTGAAGGACGGAGCCAAGAACTGCAGCAAGAGAGCAGAGAGACTTGTTTGGAACATCCCTGTGTGAAGTGGATGAGATTTGTAATCTTCATCACCATCATCTTCCCCATTAGTTACACTACTCCCTCTGCTCCTCATTACCACCAGCTCTCTGGGGCAATGAGTGCAGAAATCTTGTTAATGTGAAATATTACTCTCAATTTGCAACTCAGAATGATGGAATTTAGGACGAACCACGAAACAGTGATTACAAATTAAACACGGAGAAGAGTAAAGTAAGTAATCAGACTAATCAAACGTTATTATAAATAAGAGATAGAGAACCTATCGATTACAAATCTATTCTTTGTATGTTTACAAACAATCAACATATCTGACAGTAAAAAATGCTGTACTTGTTTTATTAAACAACCAGCTCCTATTATGAAAATCTTCAACCCTGAACACTGTAGGGTGTTAGGGTAAGCGTGGGAAAGCAGAGGGTTAACAGCAGGCTGAGTGGAGCTGAACCGCGAGCAGCAGTGCGGCCGGCCCCTGCGGGCCATGGCACCAGGCGGCTCCCTCAGTGCACAGCGCTGCTTCACCGGACAAATAATGGCAGGAAGAGCGAGCCTCCACTAAATCATGCCAGCCAGGGAGGAGGGGGCCAGGAACTTGACCATTTGCACGTGATGTGTAAGCTCCTGTTTCCTCCCTTCGCCCCCATCCATCCCCAACAGAGCAAAGCAGAGCAGAGCAGAGCAAAGCGGTGTGCAGCAGGCTGCAGGAGGGGCGCTACAGCCCAGTGATCAAGCCGGGTGCGGACTGAGCACAGAAAAGCCTGATCTAAACACATTCAGCGTGCCAATAAAGTACGCAACATGAAACAATATAACATTATGAAACAATGAAAGCAGGATTCACATTTCCTGCCTGAGACGCTGCGAGGAAGCCAGATGTTTAAATAAATAAATAAATAAATAAGGAAGTCTTCACTGGACGGAAGTTATCATCTTGTACCTTTCACCACTTGACCTGGTTTTTAAGTGATGTTATTTTTCTTGGCCCTCAATGCTTGAACTTGGAAATCATTCTTATGATGTGTGTGAGCAGAGAGAGAGCAAGTGAGAGAATGAGAGAGCGAGCAAGCGAGCGAGCATAGCTTGCCAGACAGTGTTTCCTTGTGCTGGATGAGGGGATCTTTAATAGGGCATTCAGAGGGTTTTGATACAGCAGTGAACGAGCAGAAACAGAGCAGGCCAGCCGGAGGTGAACCGGAGGGCGTTAAAATGTCAGCTCATTTACATAGCCATGTGTCTCTTACTCGCTGGTCTAGACTTGCATTATTGATTTTCAAGGTCGTGGTCCTCATTTAAAACTCTGTATTCGGAGCAGATAATTAGAAGAGGAATATATGCACACAGAGTAAAGTGTAATTGCATGTTTTTTTTTTTCGTTTTTTTTCCCCACCCCACATTACGTTGCCGTCTGGGAGGTAGACACAGAGATAGTTGGCCTAGATTAGATAAAGCTGTGTGTGTGTGTGTGCGTGTCTTCATCTTTCCAGTCTTAGACAAATCCACAGTGCTGGCTAATATGGAGGCTGCTGTTTCTGGCTTGCAGCGATGGGAGCCGATGACCTTTTACTGTCAGCGTGCAGCATGACAAACGAGCGTGCGCTGGCTGACCGTGTTTTCCACGAGTGTGTGAGAGTTCAGCGCTTGGTCAGAGAGCACAACGCGACACACAGTACCCTGTGCAGGACACACATGCTTTAATTGATACATAATGGTCAGAGATATATGCACAGGGAGACGTTTAGGACCTGAGTGTGCTTGGGTGTGCGGTGAGCGGGACGCACATTACAGTACACGGGATGAAAACAACAGTGAGCGTGCACACAAAGTTAAATGCAGTGGCCTCTGGCTGGACACAGTGTCTGACTCAAAGACAACTCTGAAATCAGTCATCACTCATCTCTGCCCACAGCACCCCTGAGTGTGTGTCTGTATGTGTACATGTGTGCATCAGGGACTGATCCTGCACCGCCTGTGTTCCTAATAGTAAAGTTACTGCCCAGTCTAAACGAGAGGCCATTCAGCCAATTATAATTAAAGCAAATCAGTCTTTGTCAGACTTTGCTTTCTTTAGTCCCTAATAGGGGTGTGCCATATCGTATCGTACACAATAATATCACCAACATTTTTGAATATCGTGAACGATATTATACCCTGAAATATCATGCCATGTCACCCATCCCTAATTATCACATCAGGGTACTACTTTTTTTAGCAAAAGAAAAATTCACACTTTTCTCATTTCCCATTATATATCTACTAGAGACATATTTAATCTGTCCAGTATCATTCACTTTACTTCAGTCCTGGATAGATGGAGATAATTGGAGTGCATTATCAAGACATTCTGGATCATTGACTTCTGCTACAATCTGATGAAAATTCTTGTATTTTTAATATCTCAGTTAGGGGTGTGCCATATCATATCATATGCAATAATAAAATTTAATTGCAGTAGTGTATTCTTGAAATATTTTCTTTAAATTCAATGTTTTGTCATATCGGCAAAAGTATTGTTATCACAAAAATACCATGAAATATCGTGATATTATTGTAGGGCCATATCGCCCACCCCTATTCCCTACCCCCCCCAACACGATAGACTATAGGGCTGTTTATTACTGGTTTACATCCACTGTGAGATTGCAGCAACCTTTAGGGATCTCAGGTGATTATTAAAGCATTTTGTTAAAGCTGTAATGAGCAGTTAGTCTTTAAAACAAGTAAAGCAATCCTGTCACACAGCAGACTCTAACTGCATTTTTTAGAGTTAGAGTAAACATTCAGCTGTGCAGCCTCAAACCTGTTGGTACAGAATGTACATGGAATGTAAAAGCAACAAACAGCATAACTGCAGAATTACACAATCACTTTAATATATGTCAGTATTGTGCAAAGGTTCCTTAAACCATTTAAGATCTTTCTTTAAGTACAGGTTATTCAAAAAACAAAGCAAATAAAATAAAAAAATTCAACATTAGACCCTCAACAACTTAATATACTATCAAACTTTTCAGTATTCAGTGTGTCCACTTTCCGCCATTGTTAGAGCTTCTTTCCTTTTTCAGGAGACTTGCTTTCAAAGGAATCTGCAGGGACATTATCCATACCTTCAAAGTTCAGTCTTAGAAACTGGTTGCATTTTCTGTATTCCCAAAATAAAGTCTGGACTCTGGAGTGGACAGTCCATTGTTCTGAGAACACAAACATGCTTCTTGATTTGATTTACAAAACATTCTCTATTTCAGCCATTTCTTTTTTTTAAGGTAACAGCTTCGTGTCCATGATGCTGATTTGTCTCCTCACAGTGGAAAAACACACAGACAAACCTGTGAATTTCTTCCGTTCTGAGGCAACAGTGGAGCTCGATTTTCTCCTACCTCTCTGTTAAGATGATAGTGACAGCTCTGGAGATTTGCCATGTCTTATAGTGATGCTAGGTGTCCCATTTTCTCTTTTTCTTTTAATATATTTTTTGAACTACAGTTTTAGAAACTCCTTTTCTATTTGCTTATGCAAGTGGAACTCCTATTTAATCTCCTCAGAAATAGCTCCTGAAAAGTGAGTACTATGTTTTGACTGAAATTAAATACATGAAAGGTGGTCTCTGACCTTTGCACTGTAGAAACTGTAGAACATGTAAACATACAGAGTCTGCAGCCTATTCCAAACATTTTTAAGACTTAGAGTCCATTGCATGATGAATTCATGATGCATTCAAGTCCACTGTGGACATCAGCATAGAAGGAAATCTGAAAGTTGGAGAACTGTGCTTGTTGTGGCCTGTTGGGCGGCTAAAGCCGGACACATTTCTATGTAAGCGGAACTCTACTCACATCTGCTTTTCATTGGCAAATGCACCAAACAGACAAGAGAGTCTGTCCTCTGCTCTCCTTGGTTGTGAGTACAATTGAATGTCTGGCTGATACAGCAAATCACAGTGTAAGGCACCGTACCAGCTGGTCCTAGAAAATAACTTGTAGGCCTGGTTCACACTTCACTGCCAAAGTCCAGTGAAAATATAAAATAAACCAATAAAGCTGGCTTATGGCTGTTATGTGCACGTGTGTATACACAAAATTAGTTGTGTGTGTCTACTCATGTTTGGGGGGAGTGAACGTGCACCTTCTGTAGACTACGGAAACTCAGCTTCCACATAATCAGTCTACTCTGACATGACCAGCGCACACACACATGCACAGGAGACATTTACATTTCCACTCAGCAGGACCACGCAGGAATTACTAACTGTGCAGCTCGTTACAGTTTCTTTCCTCAGTGGGGAAAATGTCAGGCCGAATCGGACAGAGTTCACTAAAACAGCAAACTGACTCACTGTTGTCTTTTGTCCAACAAACTTAGATCAACACTACATAAGTACACAAGAGGGACTCCTAAAGCAAAGGTGTTGACCACATTGAACTTAATCTAATGATCTTCACTTTAACACCAGTCACACATCTCATGAGCAGAGATAGAAAATACAACAGGAAGGAATATGTTTATTTATATTTGTTCAAATTCACTGTCTTCTTTTATATACTTGAGTTCACTGTGACGCTACTTTGTTGCGACTGACTCAAGTATATTTTTAACTTTATGCCCATATTTTTTTTTTATTAAAACATTTACAGTATGCATACTGTTACTTTTCACTATACTGCATCCACTTTCACTCGTGAGTAGCTGGAAATTGTCATGTTTGTATTAGCTTAGTTGAGCTGTTTGATACAAGAGTCTCAAATTTGCCAGTGAATTCATGAACACCGTATTTATCCTTAGTGGAAAGGATCCTGCTAGCGCTGCTAATACTCTAAAGCCTGAAAGTGGGAGGAATCCTAGACTTGGCTTCATAAAGGCTATGTCCTGCGTGTGCGAGCGTGTGTGCTGAAGATGAATCCCCTGTGTCTCAGGACTCGAGTGTACACTGCTGTACAGCACTTAACCCTGCTAAGCCGCAGCATTTGCAAGGATCGTATCCATAAGCACTGCTTTTCCTCTAAAGTGCTCTGCTCCCACAGAGTGCAGAATGGTTTAACAAGGCTTACCCGCGCCAATCTGCGTGTTTGCACAGTCGGAGCTGAGAAGAGCGCAGACAGCCTGAGCAAATTAAAGACACTGGGCTTCTGCTTCGTCCCTTACCGAGTACTCCTTCAGTGCTCTGTTGACTGAGGAAGGTGAGTTTAATAGAAACTTGCACACTTCGGTGTGAATACAGTCTTCTATAATTCCTACAAGCAGCATGCAAGTCTCATACAGAAGTGAGAGAGTGCTTAAGTAACTGTTTCCTGCCTGCTATGTAGAGTGGAAACAGTTTGCATCATACTGCTAATGGGCTCTAAACAACTACACAAACTGAACATGTGCTGGCTACTTTGGCTCTGTAGATATAGTCAGATGTGGGCAAAAGTAAACATCCCAAAGCATTTACCTCCTGACCACAAGCACAAAACAAATACTACTAATAATTATGGGCAAAGAAACAATTGGAGTGAATCAATTAGGATCCAGATAAAATAGTGTAATGGCAAAATTAACCTATTCAAGTTAAACTAAATTAACTAAATTGTAAATGATAAGGGAAAATGCTGTAAAATTATAAATACTATTTGTTTAATTATGTCATGTCAGTATCATATGTGATCTAATGACGAGACTGTTAAAACTCAATTTTAAGCTTGACTGGAAATATTTCCAGAGTTTTGTGCTCAGGCAAGTGCAGAAAACATAAGCCAATAAATTTTAACATTTCAGATATAGACATGAACGGATTAAGGCAGGCTCTACAGATAAATATAAGTTTATAGTTGTGACTGAGGCACACAGGAAGCCTGCCTTGTTCCCAGTGTGCCTGGTTGAACTTGTAGCAGACTAGACTCAGAAATGAGCAGAGACTCCCCCTGCTGGAGAGCAGCAGTTTTGCAGCACATCCCCCCCACTGCCAGACAAAGACAGGCCCCGCCACTGAGAGAGACATTACACTCCTTGCCTGCCATCTTACATAGTGCAGCGGGTTTGTCTCAGCAACACCCCGCTCCTGCAAGGCTCATTTTCTTCATGCTGGCCAAAATATAAAAAACTGCATATTGCACAGAAATTAAGTGACTTCTCATATATGAAAGAATAAACTGTATTAATTTTTTTTAACTATTAACAGTAATAACTATTAACTGTTATTAATTTATTACAATTGGTAACTTATAACAAAAGGGCTTTATACAGTAGGGCAAAAGACTAATTAATTTTTGTTGCTATAAATCAATTCATATTTATTTATTAAACTGACACTACTTATTTACCGCAGCCCATAAAATTACTGTGCGTGTGTGTGTAGTCTGGCTGTCTGGTGTGATAGTGGTGGAATGTGAGCTTTGCCACAGCATTGATGTAAAGCAGAAACGAGCAGGAGCATTCAACACTAACGGCAATAAAGATAAGAGAATTCCTCACTGCATACAGCCACGAGCAACGAGAGAGAGAGAGAGAGAGAGAGAGAAAGAGAGAGAGAGAGAGAGAGAGAGAGAGAGAGAGAGAGGGAGGGAGAGAGAGAGAGAGAGAGAGAGAGAACGAGAGAGAGAAAACGAGAGAGAGAAAACGAGAGAGAGAGAGAGAGAGAGCGCGAGAGAGAGAGAGAGAGAGAGAGAGGGGTAACAGGTAGATTGAGAAGCAACTTGAGTGCTCTCATTTCAGTACTTTCAGTAAATGAAACAATGGGGCAAATCTGGTTTAAAGCCAAACCAGTGGCTGTGTCAGCGTCAGTAGAGTAGATTTATTATATTTCCTGGCCTTTAAACTGAGAATGAGTGAATGTGTATGTGAGGTACAGAGAAAGAAAGAAAGCAAGAAAGAAAGAAAGAAAGAAAGAAAGAAAGAAAGAAAGACAGAAAGAAAGAAAGAAAGACAGAAAAAGATGAGGGATTGATTTTGAAGAGTACCGACGGCAGGAAATTATGCTACATAAATACTTCCAGATCAACTCCACTGACTGCTCTGACTGAGAGTACCTTTCACTGCAAAACACACACACACACACACACAAGTTCCAGGCATCACTCATCACAACCAGCCCACGAAAACATGGGACAATAGATGACAGGATGCCCTGATGACGTTCCTCTATGGGTGAGTTACGGGGGGGGGGGGATAAAAAGGGGAGAGAGAGAGAGAGAGAGAGAGAGAGAGAGAGAGAGAGAGAGAGAGAGAGAGAGAGAGAGAGAGAGAGAGAGAGAGAGAGAGAGAGAGAGAGAGAGAGAGAGAGAGAGAGAGAGAGAGAGAAAATAAAAAAGGGGAGAGAGAGAAATAAAAGGGGGAAAGAAGGAGAGAGAGAGAGAGAGAGAGAGAGAGAGAGTATCAGTGCTGTGCCAGTAGGAGTGGGGAAGGAAGTGGGTATCTTTCAGCAGCGTGACTCTTTGATCTTAACCTACAAAATACTGCTATCATTACTGTCTCTCTCTCACAGGCACACATTTGTCTTGCATTACTTAAATTACAACATGTAGCTCCATATACTTCCTTCTTTCTTTTACTTTAAATATATTATTATTATTATTATTATTATTATTATTATTATTGTTATTATTTTGGATCAAACAGAAAGACTACCTTTTAGATAGATATTTAGATTATGCTAAATGCATTAGCAATCCAATTAATAACTGATCAGAATAGACGTCCAGTTCATATAAAGCAAAAGCAGTGAGTGACGAGTCTATTATTAGGATCACTTTAGCTGTTGTGTATGCTGCCCCGTGTAGCACAACATTACTCAATGAGTTATCACCCTTCAACCCACCCACCCAGCCACCCACACACACACACACACACACACACACACACACACACACACACACACACACACACACACACACACACACAAACACACACACCCACCTCTTCTACATTTTTCCCACACATCAACCTGCTACAGCGCTCCGTCACCTGATGTGTCATTAGGACTGTGATATGACAGAGAAAGAGTGACAGAACAGCTATCTGTTTGTTTTGATACATTCATGCTCTTTAACGTTCAACCACTGTACTTC
Organism: Megaleporinus macrocephalus; assembly: GCA_021613375.1. Lineage (NCBI taxonomy): Eukaryota > Metazoa > Chordata > Actinopteri > Characiformes > Anostomidae > Megaleporinus > Megaleporinus macrocephalus. Next base: position 21,243,433 of record CM038709.1, on the reverse strand, counting down.
TCAACATGTTCATCATCCACTTCGAGCAGGGCACACACACAACCTCACTCACACACACACACAAACCTATTCCCTTTAACCAGCTGGGAATAATGAACACAATTAATTGGCCACCTTCTTTCATGCTCCTGTGGTCCACTCCAGTGACAAATCAACACACACATACACACAGCCCTTTTCATTCACAGACCTTAAGACTTACTTTTACATTTTCAAAGAAAGTGGCAGGAATTTTTTTTTCACACTTCAGTTTAGTCCTAAAACAGGGGTCACTAATAGGCAGACCGCGGCCCGGGTCCGGACCCAGATGTTGTCCAATGTGGACCCAAACCGGTAAGCTATACGGCGCAGTGAATTCAGAGACCAATCGCCTGCGCTGTAAGATCACCAAAGGTGCTCCTCAGCCAATCAGATCTGTGCAGATTGGGGCGTGCAACACGCGCACACAGGCGAGGTACGAAGCGAGCAGCAGCCAGAGACTAAAGCAAGTCAGAAAGAACACCATAAAAACAGAAAAGTGAACAGTAAAACTGACTGTTTAACCAGGATCGGTTATGGAATGGACCTGCTCCTCTAGTTTTGGAGAATATCGCTCTGTAAAACTAGCATACCAATCTGTGAAGCTGAGTTAACTAGAAGACGCACATTTTATTTACTTTCTCTATAAATAAACACTTTAAGATGCACTTTTTTCCAAAAGCATTTTTTGTTTTTTAAAATGTAGCTCTTGTTTTTACTTGAAGTGAAAAAAAAAACTTTATTTGAAGCTTCATAAACAATTCTTTCAGTTCAGCATTTAAACAGTAAATGTACTGAAATATACTGAACAGTATTTGTCTCTCAGTTGCTGATGGTATAAGATGCTGATACTAGGCTACTTCAGTAAACAGGATACGCCACTGAATCAAAACACTAGTTAGAAATGACGGTGGTCCGGACCTTGGTCTGAAGAAATCTCCTCTAACTGGACCTTACTGAACTCTAATTAAATACCCCTGTCCTAGAAGTTGAGTGTAGTCTCTGTTTCCCATGAACCTATGTTGAGGTCTCTGCTTTGGGATGGCCAATTTTGTATTCAGAAAATATCAATAGATTATTTGTATTTTTTTTTTTATTTATTGATAGCTACACATACTTTCAGACGCATCGCACTAACCTGTGTTCTCACTCTGGAGTGATTAACAGAAACACTTGTGGATTGAAAAGTCCTGTTCATCTGATTTTGACAGTTTTGGTGTTTTACCAGATCTTACATGGCTGTTAAGAGTTCCAAATTAAATGTATGTTCTAAATAAATATTAAATAAAATTAAAATGAAATATTTTCATTATTTTCTTTTGCTTTTCTTCCCCAACCTTCTGCAAATGTAAAAAAATATGTACAGCCATAAAATTGTCAAAAGGAACATCTGATTATACTGTAAACAAAGTCCTTTAACCTGGTATAATCATTTAACCTTGTAAAATCTCTTATACTGTGTGGTCAGTTTGATTATTCTATCCTATGAGCTGCCTGTATGAAGGTCAAATCTGCTGACATGCAGATCCCTAAACAGCAATGCCATAGAAACATGGGCTCCAACAAAGGCGTTTCTCTCACTTCTTAAAAGGCAACACTGCAATTAGTTATTATCCAAATCCACAGCCTCCTGGTACACCTGTAGTCTAATTAGTAAATGTGTACACATTATATGAAGCACAATATTAAATGACATAATTCAGTTCATTCACAAAAATATCAGACTTGTGCTTAAAATAAGCTTGCTTTCTTTCTGAAACATTTCTTACACTGAAGTGCAACATGATTGATCAGTCTGTGGTCAGCACAGATCACTCACTATAATCAAATCCAGCCCTTTCATGCTGTGCGTGTGTTTGTGTGTTTATGTTTATATGTGTGTGAGAGAGAAAGACGGAGAGATAGGGGGAAGGTGGGGGGTGTGTTTGTGTTTTGGGGAAGATGATCACTGTCAGTCCACACAATGGCTCTGATTTATGGAATATGACGATACTGCAGCATTCATGAGTATTGATTGGTATTGTTACCAGCAATAAAGCAGCCATATGTCTTCATCTGCAGAAAGACACACATTAAACTAATAAGCTGAGAGCATGGAGACCAGAGCTAGAGAGAGGGAGCCAACCAGAGAGAGAAAGAGAGAGGCAGGGACAAACAGCCGCTTTACTCAGGAACAGTCATGTAGGATGCTGTATCAGACAGGAAAGGTATTATTAAATTTGACTCAAAGCAATTAAACCAGCATAAGAGGATATCAGACATCCTTACTGCAATAATCTAGAGAAAATCAATTAACACAATTAACTCAAACTTCCCACAACCCCAAACTCAGTAGATCAACCATATTTGCTGTCTGATGTTTAATTATTTAGTCTTGAACTAGAACAACAAGACTAATGTGGACCATTCAACCATTTTGTCCATATTTTTGCCCTATAAATATTGTTTCCTTTAATTATATCAATAAAGTCAGGGTTTGGGTGTTCATAGTACAATTCAAGTAAGAGTATTGATATAAATAATAATATCATATTACTACCTGCTACTGAGTAACTTAAAGAACTACACCAGAACATCTTAGAAAATCTAGCATAGTTCAGCTAAGAACTAAACCCCATAGTTGTAACATAGAGGCAAGCAAGAAAAGCAAATACACATGCAGACGTCCATAGTTAAAACCAGAACAAAGATACAAAGTAACAAAGTAAAGACAGAGCGACACGGTAACAAAGATACAAATTAACAAAAAAACAAACACAGAGCGACTGAGTAACATAATATCAGGAACTATAAGAACATTAACAAAACTACAAAACCACATTATAACCACAGGGAGGAGCCCAAAACTAGGAGCAGGTGAGAGGTGTAACAAAAGGATGGCGACAAGGAGGAGCAAACAATCAAAACAAACATAAGCACATGGATCAATGACATGAAAAAGAAAGACAGGAAAAGAAGTGAAGTGTGGCAGTAGTCTTCTCTTTTATAAAATAAAACCCTAAAGTAAAGGAGTGACCAATTATACAAAAAAAGTATTAGAATTAACAATATATATATATATATATAAACATAGTACAGGGCAAGAAAATATTGCCAATGCATTGAAAAGATGGAAACAGCTTAGAGCACAGAGGGACTTCAAGGCGAATGCCAAATTGGCTCATTTCCCCCTAAACAGGTAAGCATCAAGTTTCAGCTAGCCTTAGCTCACTTACTAATTTATCCCAGCTACTAGTAGGGATTGGCTTTTTTAAGTAATTTCAACACTTGAATATTTGCACTTATATTCTATACTGCAGCTGGGATATCAAGGCAGTGAGTATTAGAGACACAGACGATGAAGAGGATTGGACTAGTGCTGGATAACGTTGCTGCTAGTCACACTGGAAGAGCAGGCCAAACAAAAACACTACAAAAACACAGCAACATTAGTGGATCATCTTACAGTGTAAAATCAGTGAGTCTCGTTGAGGAACCAAGACAAAGACATTTAACACTACTAATCTGATACGACACTGCACACAGCTGAATACAGTGAGTATCAGCAAACAGCAGAGCTAGCACGCGCAGCTAACACAAAACTAATAACCCAGAACAGATAATAACCCAGTGCAGACCAGATCTGACCAGTACAAACAGAACAGCAGCAACAATTCAAGATCTACATTTAATAATTACAGATTGTCATTTAAAATAACCAAAGTCTAAACCAGAGTTTATTTAATTAGCTTTTTTAGTTTTAAATTAAGGGTCTAAATTGAATAATTGCAGTATTAAGGATATTTGTTTTATTTACTTTGTTTATTTACTGTTAATTTTGTTAAAAATATGCTGTTTCACATGAGCTCGTTAAAAATAGTAATAAACCAGTTTCAACCATGTTTCATGACTTGCTTGCGCTAATAACTACGTGTAGCCCTGCCGTGGCGTATACCCCGCCCTCGATCGGTATCGGCCGATCGTGCTGAAAGGTGATCGGCGATCGGAATTGGCCTCATAAATGCTGATCGGTCCATCTCTACTTATCGCTATGTCTCTGATAAATAAAGCTGTAATGCCCTTTTTGTTAAATAACAATAGTATTTAATAAAACTGATCATTTATAGTATAGGTTGTAGGATTACAACAGACGAGCTGATGCAGGTACAGTGCTGAGAGCACCGAGTGTTATTTACACTCAGCATCTTCACTCTAACCAAGTCTCACCCAAACTTTCTTGTTGTTCTCCACAGGCTGGGAATACCTTAAGCAGCACCAAATTACGTATGTGAAATGATGTAGAGTAGGCTTTAATGAGCATGCTGCTTTAAGGTACAGTGTTAGCAGCTGGCAAGAGGGCAGCTGCGTAGGTGTGCATGCTTGGATCAGCCGCTGTCCCTGTTCGGTTATACTCTCATATGTCACTGTTTACTCTATAACTGACAGCTCCCAGGCACAACACCACTTAATACCCTCTCTCTCTCAGGTTCAGAAGTTCATCCTTCTCCTCCAGGGTCTCATCACATTCACACCACATCTCTCTCTTCAAAGCCAGTGTCCGGAGCGCCGCTGTCAGCAGAGATAGCGCAGAGTAACCCTGACACACAACAGAGAGGTAGCCAGAAGAGGAAAAAGAAAGAGGGAGAGAGAACCAGACATCTTCCCTCTCCCCAGGCGTAGAGCTCCTGGCCACCTGCAGAGATTTCTAGACTGAGTAATAAAGGAGCAAATCTCTGCACGGTAAGAGAGAGAGAGAGCGAGAGAGCGAGAGAGAGAGAGAGAGAGAGAGAGAGAGAGAGAAATTGATTGTTCTGGAAACTGATGAGGGTTCAGGCACAATTACATCGTAGGGCAGAGCCAAGAGCTATACGGGGCTGCTGTGTGTGTGAAAGAGAACGAGCGGGTGTGTGCGAGATTGAGAGGTCAGAGAGAGAAAGAGAGAGAGGAAGAGAATCCTGATTGATGGTGAAATCATAACAACAGTGTATTAAGCACAGAGTTCAGTGGGGGGTTAAGGTAGGCTGAAAAAAGAAACAGCTACATATTGAAATTGTGACAGGGAGCAGGCTGGGATGCGAGACAATAGCGCAGAAGACAGGGATGTGTGTGCATATGTGTTCAAAGTACAGGCAGATCGTGTCAGATCAGCTACACTGACCGAATGCTGGGCAGCAGAGGTCATGAGGTCAGCGGTGAGGTCTCTCTTACCCTACTCTCTCTCTCATGAGCTGGAAACTACTCACCCTCTATCATTCATGTTTAAAGTGCTTTAGTGTGGTTTCCTCACATGCTGCGCTTGCTCTAGGCTAGCGGGAGCATATTTATGAGCACTCAGCGCAGGTAATCCTCAAAAGCTGCTTCATCTCTATTCGGCCCGCCACAGCTTCTACTTTAAATAGAAACATCAAGCCTCTGTCCACACCACGCTTAAACAACAGCAGGAGCTGTGGACAGCCCTGTAGACATCACTCTACCTTAATTTGACACGGTGGGTGTGCGTGTTTGTGTAGATGGGCTTGGAGAGGTGAAAGAGTAGAGCCGTGTATCAGTGTTGTGGGATCCGTGCGCATTTATCTCCATCTCTGGCTCCCAGGCTGCAGCAGCGCTGCAGTAACACTGAATGCAGCAGACATGTGCTTTATTAGGGAGATGACAACACATCTCTCAGCACATAAAATAACACCAGGCCTCCTCGCCAAACTCCTGAGGATCAGCCAATTAAGAGAGCTCTCCATCACTGAGCTGAGCGTATGTTGGGGAGGCCCAAGCAGGCTGCAGTCAGAACACTGCTGCACTCACAGCTCTAAGCACAGCTGCTGCAGGGAGCTTTTCCCCCTAGTGGCTGGCAGCAGTACTGAGGCCAAGCACTGAAGACTGAGGCAGCTCAGAGGAGCTTCTTTCACCAAGACCCCTCCCACACCCTCAAAGCCTGTTACCATGATGTATTCATTGTTTTAGGGCCGCCCACATTTCCAGAATAAACACAGAGGCCAATTTCTAGTGAATCATAAAATAATTCACTGGAGGGACCCATAAGGAGAAGATGCTAATTTAAGTAAGAACTGGTTTGCACACTAATTTAACAGTCATTAATTACTACTGAAATTAACTAAGTTTGCCCTTCAGTAAGTAATACAGTTAGACAGCTCAGCTGCTAAAATCACATCTGCAGAAAATCAAACCAGCTGAAAGGCTACAAAAACAATCTGTATGAATATATAAGTTACGGCACCTTTATGTTATGGACTTTAGCTACATTGTCATACATGTTTACATGTACACAGCAAAAACGTCTCACTCTCATTGTTCAGTGACAATAGAACAAACTACTACGCACAACAGTATGTCTGTGTCACAAGACAGAATGGGATACAATAATAATTGCAACAGCAGCTTTGTTAAAATCATTAATGCAATAAAACAAAAACTAATGTCACGTCTCTTAAAATGGCTAAATTGATGCTTTGTTGTTCTTTTTTTATTTATTTTTTTAAGTTAAACCACATCTTATTGGATACAGACACCATTTGTCAAAAACAGGGAATAATCCTATGTTTGCCACTTTTCACAATGCATTGCACTACAATCTCCAGCATGCACTGTGACTTCATGTTCCCTCCCCCATCCTCACAGCCACCCAACAAAAAGCTATAGAACAGCAGTTATCCAGCTATGATGCAACCTACATGAACAGTTATATTGATTTAAAACACCTGCCTTCTGAGGACATTTGTAGATGTACTAAGCTATACTAATGCAGATATATATACACACATACACACACACACTCTTAATATAGAAATGGTCCACAATTACCATGGAACACCTTAAAATCTGTCATAAACAGGATGTAAAAGTTTTATTAACTTCCATTAACAAGTTTTATTAAATAAATGTTTTCTTCCTTTTTTCAGTGTATATATATATATATATATATATATATATATATATATATATATATATATATATATATATATATGTGTGTGTGTGTGTGTGTGTGTGTGTGTGTGTGTGTGTGTGTGTGTATACACACACACACACACTGATTGAGAGACATCATTTACACCATGTCATGACATTACACATGAACCAGGAAAAAAAGGGGTTTTAAACGTTGAGGGTTGTTCTATGAAAGGCGCTGCTAGTAGCTTTATCAAATTAAAAGACTTATTAATCCATATAAAGCTTTAAAACCAGACAACAAAAACACCAACAAGAAAAGAAATCTACTGCACTGTGCAAGTTTACCAGACAGTAACCACAGAGCGAATATTTCACTTGGTCTTGACATGATTATTAATAGGCTGAAGGACGCACAGAGACATGCTTTGAGTCAGCCGAAACCTCTTTAAAATTCACAGCTGGGTCTCACTCGCTTTCACAACTTCTGGAACATTTGAAAGCTTTTTTTTTTGACTCTATGAGGGCAACATGATTCCCACAATTAGCTCAAAACAATGACTGTTTCTCTAGCTTGCATCAGACTTTTTAGATAAGTCAAAGAAGAACACTGCTGTTCTGTCATAAGAGCAAGCTCCTGAGTCTGAGTTCCACAAAGTTCTGCTCTGCTGCTTAAAAAAGAAACCAGAGGCCTTGAAAGAAGCTCAGATTAGAAAGTACAAAACCATCGCAAGCTCTTCATTATTCATTTGTCTTCAGGTGTTTTGTTAAGAGAGTTCAGGAAGTAATAGGAAATGCTGCAGGAAATTCAGGGAATGTATCAAAGTCACTTTGCTTTAAAAAAAACAAAACACACACAAATTGACTACCTATATACAGTGACCATTTTAGCACCCTTCACAAACATAAGACTTAACTGCCCCATTCTAGTTTATAGACACATGGACCAAATTGTTGGTACCCTTACATTAAAGAAAAAAAAAACACCATCGTCACTAGAATAACTTCAAATTAACTAATGAAAATTAGAAATTGCATTTGAACTGTGGTTCAACAGAATCATTTAAAAAAAGAATCTAATGAAACTGGCCTGGACAAAAATTATGGCACCCTTAATATTTTGTTGCACCACCTTTTGAGGCAATTTTGGTCCACTCCTCGTGAGCAAACTACTTGGCCATCTTCAACCAAGTCCAACTTGGCTAAACTGCGAAGGCTGGTGTGATCTGACACTGATATACGTTGACCTTGGAGTTCACCTGTAATCTCTGTGGAAGTTGTTCTGGGCTCTTTGTATGATCTATCGCTTCAATTTGTCCAGAAGGACTGTTTACAAGACACCTATGATGCTAATTACAGGACACACCTTAGTTTAACATGTCCCCATGGTCAAATTAATTTCAATCATTTCTAGGGGTTTCTATCATTTTTCAATTTGTCAATTTTTGTTCATTATTACTGTCAGTTTCAAGTTATTTCAGTGACCATTGTGGGTTTTTCTTTCTTTAACTGAAGCATAGCAACAATTTTGCTCTTGTGTGTGTTTAACCTTCTGTGGTTTGTGGTCATCCATAAGTTCAAGCTGTACTGGGTATAAAGTGAGATGCAGGCCATATGACTTTAGTCTTCAAGCACAGAAAAAGACTGCTGACCGTCACTATTTACCTTAAGATACCCATCTCTCTTATTAAAGCAATAATTAAGAATGTGAAAACGAGAGCTGTGTTGAACCTGCTCATCTTGGCCTTTTTAGAGTGAACAAACGGTCCGAGAGGCAGCTGGTTGCACTGCAGGGTCACTATGTCTCCAAAACTGTAATTACACACCACATTCATGCCAACAAACTATTTGGAAGACTTGTCAGCAGAAAGCCTTTGCTATTGTCAAACCACAAACGTAAGCAAATGGAGTTCACTAGATATCACTAAGGTTTAATTGGAGCCAGGTTCTATGATCAGAGGAGACAAAAAGAGAGCTTCTGGCTACAGACACTAGAGGCGAGTTTGGCATGAAAAGAGTCAGGGTTATACAGTTAAGAACACTATTCCCAGTATGAAATGTGGTGCATCTGTGAGATTTTAAAACTAAATAGCTGCTGTTTTTAGTTTGTAAACCCTTTAGCATTACGCAAATTTCTAAAGGAGCTATATTTTTTTTTTCATTGACTTACTAAACAAAGTGATACAACAGTTCATATTTTGGTTGGCAAAAAGAATGTAGTGAACCTGTTAAATTATCTTTTTTGTACAGATAATTAGGGTCAGGAGGGTCAATCAGTTGGATCAGGTGTGAGTGTGGCTCACCCTACCCTATTTAGAAACATAAGTCATTCAAGTGTGTTGTTTATCTCTCCCATCTGTTATTGCTTGCCATGTTAAACGGGATTGCTGACTGACTTTTGGCTGGACAAGGTTTCGAAACAAATTTTAGAAGAGTGTCAGGAAGAAATGGAGGAAATATAACACCATTGTTACCCGTCCCAGGAGTGTCCATCCAACAACAATGACTCTAAGGCGTATTATATTCTAAGAGATCACAAAGAACCCCAGGGAGACATCTAAAACTGGCTTAATGTCAGAGCGCATGCTTCCACAATTAGACAAACTAAACGAGAACAGTACTTATGGAACAATAACATGGAGATACTTTCAGAGAGAAACATGGCCGCCTGTTACCAGTTTCCTAAAAACACCTGGAACCGCAAGAAAACTACTAAAACGTTACACAGTTGGTTTTTGACAAAAAATTGTCATCAAAGCCATAAAAGTCTATGTTTACATTAGGCTAACACTGTATTCCAACCTAAAAAAGCCCAATACAACTTTAAAACATGGTGGAGGTAGTTTCATGGTTTGGGACTGTTTTGTCACTATTGGACCAGCACAGATTGTCATCATATGAGCTATGAACTCTGGACTGTATCAAAATATTCTACAGGAGAATGTCCTGCACAAAGACAACAGCCTGAAAACCCATTCGTTTATAAAGAAAGGTAAAAGGGGAAGAACTATTGCATCTTTAAATGGCTAGACAAAAATGTTGTGGTAAAACATGGTGTTTATGCAAGAAAGCCCACCAGCATAAGAGTTGAAGCAGTTCTCTAAGGAGGAACTTACAAGTCAACTGACTAACAGTAAAGTTGGAACATTCTATCGTTCCAACCTGCTGTTGTAGAAGTACATTGCGAGGTGAAAGCAGCTGCTGTTTGCATTACAGTTTCACTAAATTAAACAAAATGTGTCTTGTCTGTCAACCGATTAAGTAAACTTAAAGTGGATAACGAAGACATCAACAATAAAAAACTGTCTTGTTTTTGTGACTGTTGATAGCTTTCTCACAATGTAATGTACAGCTATAAGAAAACTGAGGAACTGCATGCTCGCATTCATATTAAAGCATCTAACAATGCAGGTGCAATCTACCAGTTCGACAGACAAACCTTTACCGTTGGCAATGTTAACGTAAATTAAGACATTTAGGTGGTACCACAAACATGTCCGCTCACCTGAAAAGGTGACCTGGTGTTGAAGCTGGCAGTATGACTGTATGAAATTTTTATTAAATTGTTTCATATGGACTGCAGTACTGAATCAAATTATATCACAGCAAATTTTGACATATTGAAAATAACAGGACACTGGCTAAGAGAACTGATGTAGGATCGTTATCATAAAGAAACTTGCTACTTACACCCCTAATCAACAGCTAGGTCTGGCTGGAGTCATTACTGTCACACTGGTTACTGAAAGTAGAAGTTCACATACATTTAATGTTGGATCACTGTATACCAATTAAAGACCCAGGAATATGCGGGTTCCGTAGATGTTTTAAGTAAAACAGTGTATTATTTGTAAAATATTCAACAGTTTAAGAAATAAACATAGCACTTTAAAAATTAATTATATCGTTGTCTATTACGCTTAATGTAATGTAATCAATTTGTTTATCAGCATTCGTTTGCAACATTACATATGTCATAATGATTATTATAAGCCAGTCCATGTATTTTCCAAGTCAATACTGAAAAATGGGAAAATAAATCGATTCACGTTATTGGTTCTGTTATTGTCAGCTGAAAAAATAAGAAATAGCTTTGTTGTACAGTTTCATAAATAATTCAGAAAACAAAATAAGGATAATATTTTGCTATTTTTTTTAATTCAACACAGGAAAGATCAGGCATGATGTTGAGGTGGTCTAGTTTTGGCATTTTGGAAGGCATTTATATAGATTTTTGTATGCTGTGGCTTTGTTCTGTCAGCAAAAACTGAATCAATATTGCTAAGAGAGTCTCATACTGGAACCCCGCCATTTAATAAAATTATGAGGGACAAAAAGTAACAGTGTAATATATCACATGGTCAGAGGTGAACCCCCACCTCATATGTAAAATATGACCATCTATTACATTGCTGTTAGTGTTTTCAATTATAAGATTTTTTTTTTTTTAAAAAGAATTGTTTTCATTGACAATAACAATCAAACACTGGAGAATCCACCCACTGTCCTGTTTTTCAATACTGGTTTTAAAACGATAAATAACCAAACGATACATGAACTGTAAGAATGCAAAAATTATATGCTTTCCAGACCTTCTAAATAAAAATAGAACATAGGACACTTGAAGCTTAATGAGGTTAACATACTGAAAAACAATATAAAATGTGTCCTTTGCAAAACTATTTTATACAAGATTTTTTTAAGTTACCAGCTCACATCTAGAGACAAATGTCTCAAGACCAAAACACAAAAGAATCCCTCAGTTTTATTTAAAAAATAAATTAATAAAAAAAAATTATAAAAACGCTGCGGGATCACCACCATTAACTTCATAAACACTGCAAACAGAGGTTTTGAAATAAAGACACTAAATAACTAATCACTAAATAAACTAATAAAATAGATGAGCTAATATGCCATTAGTCTCAGCAGAGCCTCTCTCTGAGGGAAGTACAGTGTAGTGTACTTCAGGTGTGTAGTGTTGAGTTTTGAGTGAGTAATATATAATTTAGTTCTTGTATCATCTCTAGAATGTACACGCACCCATTAGCTACATGTTGCTGTTCCCCTGAAATGACATACAGATACATGTGTGCACACACACTCACTTAGCTGCTTCTAATTTATAACCTCCTAGCAGGCCCTCAGAAAGACAAAAGGCATTGACAAATAATCAATTTCACAAAGCCGTCACGCAGTAAATGCATGCAGAGACACTTGACACGAACTGCATTTTTCGATGACAAATCTACAAATAAATCATCTTTATAACGCAACCAAGAGTACCAAGTGTGCTTGCTGCCAACATGTAAAAAATAAATGGCTTTCTAAAAATGTCATGTCTCTTGTACATCAACATGAGTTTCTATTTCTCTTGTTAACTATGTGAGAATAAAGCATAGAATCATTTTTCTTTCAGTTTGCTCTTCACTTAACCATTAACACAGGAAGCCTGCTGTCAGATCAGCTATTCTGCACAGACCTAACAGTGACCTTGCAGTAAAAAAACATTAGAAATAAGTAATGACAAAGTAGTATTGCCACACTTCCAATGCAACACCACTTCAGCACCATTGTGTGCATATTGATAGCTCTATGTTTTCACAAGGACAGGTTTATATATCACTTTAGGTTCTGTTTTGGAATGGACATTCTGCTCCCTTAGCTGCTTTTATGAACAGCTGGGGGGGAAAATATGCGCTTCACTGACTTTCTCACCCCAAAAATGTCTTACTGTATTTACTGCAGGTCAAACGAGTGAAACACGAGGCTGTATGCTCCACACATTCACGCCACTGAATGCAATCATGTGATTATTCATGCGATGTTAAAGAAGCCATTTATTTACAACAGTTGTAACGTGTGGTTGTGTGTAAAACAGTTGTAATTCATTCTTAAAGGGTTAATATTTTACAATTAATATAGCTATTAATATAGCTGTTCCTTTTCTCTTTTTTTCTTCTTTCAGACCGATTTATGTACATCTACTCTGATGGGACTGGCTGCATCATTCAAAAGCTGTGTCCAACCTAAAATGTGGAACAAACTGTTAAAGCGACAGTCCTTTTGATTAGGTATCGATCTTGAAGGTTGGAGTAACTGTTGGGACACATTTTGGTAAATTGTGGATGAGATTGTCCCGTGTTGCTCTTTGTAGATTTAAAACGTGTTTTAATAGTAAGCTGGGAAGCTAATGTTACTGCTCAAAGATTTTTTTCATGGGACAATGCCAGAAACATCATCTCTTTAAGTCACTGTCACTGGAGAAAAGAAAAGCATGTTTTGTGCATGTTTGTATCTTTTGGATTATCTAAGCAATGACTTCTCCAACCCTTCTCATCACATTAACATGAATGGGTGAGCTAAACTGCGGTAGGCTGAATGGGTGGTCATATAATACTGCATTTATAGCTGGGGCATCACAAGGAATTCAAAATGGTTTGCTTTTGTTAAGTTCCTTTTATGGACTCAAAAGAATAACGACTAAATGCGACAAACTGAGTTACTGAAATTATGTTTACACAGTACATCAAATTTATTTTGATGACACAGCTCATTTGTTAAAAATTCTGTTATTTCAAATATAGCAATTACATCACAGCCAGCGTTCTTTTAAACAGTTCTACAGCCAAAGAAAACAGCAGAGTTTGTTATGGGTAAATAGTAGGGTTGCAGAGTAGCACCGCGAGCAATTTAGCAGCACTGCTGACTACTTTAGCGTCACTCAACCGTAATACACTCTGTACCCTAAAGCACAATAATATTAAGGTAACAGCAGGCAGTCCGAGCTGCAATCCTCCCTTTCCACGCAGCTCAAATCTGATTATTGTTTGTGGCCAGCATGAATTATGCCCTTTGACCTTTCAGATGACCTCTGATTGGTATGCAAGTTCACTGCAGGGTCAGAAAGGGCTCCTTGTGCCTAAACCGTATAGAGGAAATGCGTGTGCCCACACTCAGACTTGACTCATCCATGACTTTGGATGTCAAACTAATATAACTCCACTGCATCTCTTCTTTTCTGATGCACAGTGAGATTCAATTCATTTATCAGAGTGTATGTGCAAAACCACATGTTGCCATGCTAAACGGCAGACCACCATTAGCAGTACATTTGTTAGTGTAGTTTGTAAAGTAAGAGGTTTAAGAGCGGCACAAGTGCCTAGTTGGAGTGCTAATGTTTTCTAAATGTCATTAAATGAAAAACTAACTGGCTAACACGTATGATAACAAGTAATTCTCAGCAGGGTTTGAGTCCCAACAGCAGGTAAAGCAAAGTAATACTTGTTCTTCGCCACGTTCAGTGAAATTTGGCAATTTCCATGTTGTGGAGGATTCAAATACATTCTGACTGATTACCCGAGAACCCGTTTCTGAAGTAAGTCCCTTAGGTCTGATGGCAATTTCACTTTATTTACTGTCTATAACCACAACGCACATGCTGCTGGAGAAAATGCACATTAAAAGGGGCCAGAGATGGAAAACTATGTAGATTATCATAGTTGTATGATGGGAGTTCAGTACATAGAAATAACATATTGTGGAACTGAAACACTGCTGTCTCCTGCATTTGTAAAAAAGGCAGAAAAACGAGCTGATTCCAAACTTTTAAACTACAACGCAACAGTTATGACTCCATCCAAAATGTACACATACTAGCTCAAGTTCGAGCCCAGCAGAATCGAGGGCAATGGCAGAATAGTTAGGCAGAGAGTCAGGAAGCCAACTGAAGCAATCCTGGACAACTTTAATCAAAAGACGTTTGTTTGCTCTGCACATTTAATTCTGGATACTTTCTCAAATCTTGGACAGAATCACAGCTTTATGCAGCACAGAGATCCGCAATTCCACCTTAACTACTGTCACAACCCCAACCAGGCCATATGATTTTATCCACTTCTTGTTGGTCTTTGTCAGACAAAAATTTCCTAAGTAAATAACAACAACGTTCGCATTGTGTTGTTATCGAGGTTCGTTTAATTTTCCTGCCTGTTTCTGTTTGCTTCCACAGTAAGAATCTGCTTACAACTTTTAAGGAACACTCCACAGAATTACATTAACCGATGAAACCTGATCTAAGATCAGTGTTCTCATATTAAAATGCTTGAAAGATATGGCCTGTTGCTTCTAAACCAGCTAATCAGAGCACAGCTCGTTAAAATATTCATGAGCGCACCATAAAAGGAAAAACAGCTTGTTTCATTCTAGTGCCAAATCAAAGGGCTGTAAATGGATGTGTAAAACCACATCTGGACATTATTCACCCTGACTAGCATTCAAAATGCTAAAGAAAGAAAAAAATAATAATTATATATAATATACATATATTAAAATATAAATAAGAAATAGCACCATTAACAAATATATTTAAATAACCTTTTTTAAAACAATTTGTCCTGTAAAGTAATTTAAAAATAATTTTTAAGCCACATCAACTCAGATCAATAAATAAACTAAATTCATCATCCATTTCTCCAACAAAAACTTTCATAAGGATGAATGCCGTGTGTGTGTGTGTATATACATATTTTTGTCTCACCACATTTGTGAGGTCATCTATAGGTTTCTATTTGTTTTTGTACAAATAAAACGGTTGTTACTACTGTTGCTAAATAATACTAAACCTCTAATAAGATTAATACTAATCTTAACCCTAATCTCAGTATCCCAAACACTATCTTTATTACATTTTCATGTGATCAGCAAAATGCCCTAAATTTATTAAATATGTCATAATGTCCTATGAATGTGAGGACATATACCACCACGAGAACACACACTTACAGTCTTTCTTTCTCTCACACAGGAAAGAATAAAGGGTTGTGATTTGTGGAGGAGTCCACAGCAAATTGCCTTCTGTATACTCCTTACTCTGTGGTGACCACAGACATAGACAGCTGTTCAGCACTTCACACTCTTCACTCCTGTTTCAGCACTACTCACACGGTTACACTAATAACACACTTAAGTGCACACAAAATCATTAAAGGGGATTCCACCAACTTCCACCAGCTTTATAAAAAAAAGTTCCATACATTGCAATCGCTGATGTTAAACAGGCTGCTGAGAAGTTTACCAACTTTGATCCTTAGATCTTTACAATGGCAGTTTTAATCAAGGGGTCGCAATGCATACAATCATTCTGTCATCCAAAACAACCAGCAAACCTACATATTTTTGTTTTGATATATGTGATGTAAAACATTGTCTTAGGCATCAATCAATGTGTTTGCAACCACTCTGTGTAATAACGTAAGTAAAGCAGAAGCAGCTTTAAGAGGCATTAATCTCTTTAGATGTCTAGTTTAATCCCCCCTACAGTGAAGAGTGTGGACACTATGGTATGTTCTCATCTTCATGATAATTATAACCTGCACACTTATTTAAATATTCAAGGCTAAAACATTGAACAACATGCATGGGTCATAAAAGGGCAAATTTAGCCATAATAGAGTGAGCATACGTACAGGAAGTTAATTAAAACACACTACAAAGCAGCGGAATGAAAGGAATCCCATTAACTACATTGGCATTAGGATTTTTACTCTGTCACCCATCTTTAAGTTCACATGATAAATCATAGCATGATACACTTATATCATCTGCCACATGACAAATGCTACTTCATAGTTTTTATACCTGCCAGGAACTCGTAGATGAGAACCTGCTTAGGTGACGTGGTGTTATTTCCCATACCTACACAGTGCTCTTCAGGTGTGAATAATTTAACAGAAGAATCTGAGATGGCACAGTATGGAAAACATGGACAGTGAGAGTGAAAGAAAGAAAAATGGGGTCTAGAGCTGCCTTAGTGTACCTGCTGAGCGTATCTCATATCAGAGCATGCATGCATGTGTGTATGTGTGTGAGAATGACCCCCGTCTGAACCCAAAGATGAAAAATTCACTCACCTCAGGAGTGTGTGCACAGGAAAAAGATTGATGTGAACAGTGCAGCTCCTGAGTAATGATGTCAACAGCCATCTCAGCAGTACGCAATAGCAGCATCACAGCTAAACAGACAGACACAGAGGGTATACTGTAAAACACAGGTTTCCATGCCATAATTCAAAACTAGGTAACTAAAATAACCTTAGTATTCAAACAGCAAGTATTTGAAACATCTATTCTAGTTTTTAGGAGTCGCTAACAGAGAAGCTACAGTGTCATTGCCATGACTTGTCATCTGTTTGACACAACTAGCCATACGAGCAGTGAGCGTCCTCAGACATCAAGCATTACTATGAACTCTGCTCTCAGTTATCACTCCATATCCCAGCTATTATATTTATCTCAAATCTGAAGGATGCAAATGTTTAAAAAACTGTTTTGATGTTAGAAATACAGCACAGAAAAAAACGACCATTGCAGTGTCTGTGAGCACTGCGATCACAAAAACACTGCACTTTATTTTTGTTCGTTATTTAGTGAGACATTGTGGACAAAACCTATTTAATCTAATAAAGACACAGCAATGAAATGGGTCACAGCAGTTACTTTACATATCCTTTAAACGAATAGACTATTGATTTAACTCTTACATTTATGTCAGTAATACAATAAACAAGGCTGTTTCAATGTTAACGAAAGCAAGCTAGCATTGCAACCACAGCTGTATTCATTTGGTAACTCACTGATGTCCAAAGCTGGCCCATGAGGATGCTTGATTTGGCCTATTCACAAGATTGCAATTTGTCTTTCAAGTTGTAATATTGAAATATTTTAGTGGAACAGTAGTGTGTTGTTATGTATTACATGTTTAAACTTAATACGGGACCCCTCTACCACCTTTGTGTACTGCTTTGTCTTCTTCGCCCCTTTCCGCATCACAAGCATTGTATTTAGGTTCCCCCAAAATCAGTCATGAGCACTGGTTTCTAATCACGACTACTGTAAAGAAATCTTACTGAATAAAGTTCATCTGTAATAATTTGTAGAGTACATCGCAGTATCTGAATGTTGAGAATGTCTCTCACCCAGTCTCCTTGTTGTAAATCACTGCTAAAAAGTCTTTGGCCTATTCTGCACTTGGATGGGAGACATCCAGACAAAGCTCAAGAGTTTTTGACAAGAAAACGAACTTACATTGAGGGGAGAGTGAAGCATGTTTCTCATACAAGTTAGTCATGTTCTAGCCAATCAAATGGCAACAGGCAGATGACAGAATGACAGGTCTTACAGCATCTAGGTGACCTTACAAAAGGCCAATTACTGTTTCTAGTAAAGCTAAGTACGCCCTGTGGCCTGAGCTGGTACCGTGTCTTTTAGCTGCCTTTCTGTGGCCACAACAAACCTAATGAATTTTCAGAAAAAGTAGATGTAGTAGTCCTCAAGATCCAAAACTTCAATGGTCCTTCAAAGATGTACAAGCCAAATGTCTCCCCCTTCCGCTGATTAGATTAGATTCGTTGTCGTGTTCCAAACGGTTTTCACAATCTGTGCCTTTGTACATCGTATTGGGACATCTAGCAACTGGGCATTAGACATTACATCCATTCATACACACAAAGAACAGACATGACACAATCATAAAACATCAAAGAAACCCTGAAACACTGATAACCGCCGAGAGGAATGGCACACACTCTGTCATTATCCAGGTGGCTTCTAAACACTAGCAATATAACTCTTACCACTTGGGCCCATCTTCCACATTCCAATTCGACCCTGAGCTAGTTTTCCAGAGACCAAACTGAGCAATCTCAAATTAGCAGTCTTCAGAATCATGGCATCGGCCTCAGCGCTTCAAGCTAAAATTTTTCATAAGATCTTGTTCATGACATTTGTATGAATATGATATTGTGAGATCTAGTTCAAAATGATAGCGATATGAACACTGCAAGACACTAGAGAACACAAAATCAAATCATGGGTGCAGTGAAGTATACAATAAAAACATTAATCAGCAAAGGTTCTCTATTTTTTTTTTTCAGTTCAAAACTAAAAAAAAGGAGTAATATGGATAGGGTGATTTTTTTTTTCTCCTTCTTTTGGGAATGTAATAATTACATCACACTGCTTTCCTCCACTACCAAGTATTTAAACACCTACAGAATGCGGAACCATATCCTTCATATCAGACGGACTCTGACAACATCAAAGCTGTAAAGAAACACAAATTGAATCATACAGAGACTGACTGATAGTTCACACAAGCTGCTCATGTCTTGAAGCAGCGTTTGGCATTCTTTCAAGCAGTTTGGTGAGTTTTCAAACACGGCTAATTAAGGTCCTTATGTTAAACATGTTGTTAAACCCCACCCCCACCTGAAAACTAGGTACAGGGGGAGGTAACTTCTAGGCATGTACTGTTGTGGGAACTGTGGGCCAACGCAGACACACAATAATCTGTGTTATGTACATTTCTGCTAATGCCACCACTGATGCCAATACATAAACATTTGCAAAAGGTAGAAACTGAGACCGGATCCATCCGGATTAGCATTACAGAACAATATGGAATTTTAATGTTATCTGAACAAAACCTAGTTTTTTTGAAAATGCTAATGCTATAGGAGAAAGACATAAATATACATTACTTTTAATGTAACCAGTGCTGCATTACTCCTTACACATAACGTAACGAGTAACAGGTACTTTCAACCTTGTTTGGAACAAAAATAGCAGAGAGTTACAAATACAGTCAAAAAAAACTTATGTGTGCCATTTTGTGTTCCATTAAAAATATTATAGGTCAATATAGGTAAATTATATAGGTAAATCTATCCAACAATTTGTCCTCTATATATATATATATATATATAGACTGCCTGTATATTGTGTGAAATGACATGATAATTGGACCAATAGAAATCCTCTGAAGTCACCTGAAATAAAATATTTACTGTTTATCTGCATTGAACAGCAATCATATGTATTTGTCTGAAAGCAATTGTATGAAAACGCACTCCCACCTCACACACACACTGACAGCCCACTATAACACAAACACCCTGCTCACACATACACAGTGTGCTATGGCAGCTGTTAGACAGTGCAAATGGCAAAGTGCCATGTCACTGTCCACTTCCACTGCCCACAATGACAGCGTACACAGATTCCCCATCTCTTTGTTTCTCCCTCTCTCACACAGGATCAGGAAACACTTCACTCCACTCCTCTCAGCACCGGGTGTGTTTATGAGGGATGTGCGATGCTTTATTTATAATCCTCAAATCCTGTTTCCACAGCCCTTCACCTCAGAGATGACACCGAGCACCATGATCTTCATCACCACATACACTCAGGGGAGAACACACACACACACACACACACACACACACAGAGTTATGAATCTCACTAATAGACTGAGTTAATAATAACTGTCTTAATATCCAATTATGGAATGTAGTAATAGATTCTGTCACTGAGCAGTTTTGCAAACCTAAAACAGATTGCAGCACTTTTTAAAGCACTTTCCAGTTAAAAGCTGCAAATTATCTCTTTCTGGAAGTTTCAACAAGTTAGACCCTATTCACAATTTTTTCCATCTTTATTTGCTGATGACATCATCATCCCTAAAACCTTTGCCAAAAAGACAGCAGGGATTTCTAGGGCTACTTTGCCCCCTAGTGGCGAAAAGGTGAACTGTGAGTGTTGAGGAGCAGTTAGGAGCCATAAGCCTCCCGCTGCAGCTCAGCTTGCACAGCCCCTTTATCTGCCTCTGCAAACATACTCACAAGCACAGAGCAGAACCAGGCTTGTATTTCACATTAGCATCACATATCACGTTACCAGATATTACACGTCAATTAAGTTTTTCATTGGCTAGAGAAATTTCAGAGCAAAGACCGTTTTTTGGAAAAAAAAAAGAAAACTTGGAGCACCTTTTAGCACTTAATAAAATTTTACAAGCCGGCTTTAATGTTTACAAGGCCACAAAAGCCCTGGCAGGGCGTCTGTTTGAGCCCACGAGCTTCATAACCTGGGCTACTCTTAGCAGAGGGACAGGAAAACGGTCTATTTGAGCAAAACCTCTACTCTCAGCACTTAAACAGCTCACAGCAATGCGGCTAGCTGACCACTGACACTCCATTTTCCTGCCCACTTGCCAAATCTACAAGAGCTTAAAAAAATTATAAAGTTGGTTTTTGTTTTATACATGTGAGGTAACAACGGATTTAATTCCATGCTGTTTGAATAAATTTATAGGTATCAAACATTTACGGGAAAAAGCTGAACTTCACACAGTGGGGGGCACTAGGCAGTGGGCACTGAGTATGAATTACAGGAAATGTACCCGTGTCTGAATGTGTTTGTGTGTGCAGGAGAGTGTGTGGGCCTGTTTGTTCGGGTGTTGGGCGTCAGTGTATGTAAATGTCTGTGACTGTGTGTCTATGTTTAGTTTACGTACAGTGAGCTCCTGTCTTTCATCAGCTTGTCTGTGCTGTATTTTGGAGTAATGGACACTTGAACTCTGAAACTGAGCTTTAGGTTTAACTTCTGCCGAGTCAGAAATGCTGGCATGTAGCCCACACACACACACACACACACACACACACACACACACACACACACACACACACACACACACACACACACAGCAATAATAATTTTTACATTAGGAAAGACATTCTGTCCCAATGTATGTCTCTGTACAGTGGGACAGAGACATACAAAAAAAAGCGGTACGTCACTGCGTGCTAACATGTTGTATGCTAAGGGCTTTGACTAATTTGTAGGCCCTGTTTCTGTTTAGGAAAAATAAAGAGACAGAGATAAGTAAAGTAAACGTTGCATACAGCAGACAATACAAAACTAACGTAGAACCTGCATGTGTATTTAGAATTGTGTGTCCATGTATATGTACATATCTGACCTGTGTTTAAAGTACATTTATAAAAGTATGTGTTTTTACACCAGCATTTCATTCCTTTATTAAAACAATGATGATAATTTGTATTTCGTGGACACTACAGAACAGACCACTGACCATCTTTTATTACATAGAAAGTGCAAGTAATCATGTTTAGCTGAAAATATATCACAATTTGTTCATGGCATTACTGCAGTGCAGTGTTTGAAGCCTTAATACAAATCTCTGTACTGTATTTGACAACATTTGTATATCTGACCATCGATCAGGAAGATTCCTACTGGCTGCATAACCAGGGAAGAGCAGACACACGACAAAACGCAGGACACATAGCTTGCTGTTGCTGCTCTTCTCTGATGAGCTCATACACTGTAAACACAATCAGTGGTCAGCAGATACACAGCCCCACCTCTGAATAGACAGGACCCCACACATACACACACAGGATGAAATATGATTAGACTGTGGACCTTAGACTGTAATGTGTGAATTTATGAGTGTGAGTGTGTGTGTGTGTGATGTAGCTTCTAAAATAAGAATGCCTGTGTTAAGCAGATTTAATATTTGTGTGTGTGAAGGATTGTAGGACATGTTTTTATATTTGCATAATTGTAAAACCACCAATAACAAATACATGTGTGATTATATGTTTAGCCTCGGTCAACATCATACAATATCAGTTGCTTCATGAACGCTTTGCTGGTGTATCCTGTTCCTTATACTAACATTGACTGTAACAGTTACATAAATTGACAAATATATGAGCAAAATAAATAACTAGAAACAATGTAAGAAAAGTATCCAATTGATCAAAACATGATTAACACAAATAAACATTATATAATTTGACTTTGTGTGTGAGAGTGTTAGCTTAACCACTTCCAACCCTTCCCTCAAGGATCTACCATAGTTACAGAGAACATCCAACAGCTAGTTCAACTTAACAATCACACCTGATTTAATCCCTTTACATTAATGGGATTGTGAAAACAAATCCACACAGCTAGTGGAGTAAACCTGTGTTTTTCCTGATTGCATTCTAAGAAAAACTTACATTTTCCTGCATTTATGTTTATTAGTATATAAACAACTTTCTTGTCTGTGTAAGACTTTTGCACATTTCTGTATATGCTGTCTTGTTTATACTTGTCTATTATCACTATGCATGTCTTTGTGTGTTTGTGTAAACCCTTACATTTCATTTCATTATGAGGCTATTAATTTATACTTTATACTTTATACAGTGTACTTTCAAACATCTGGTCAGGGACATCAGACAGTTTTACAGTCCTGTTGAGAAGGTTTATGAACAGGCACTATCCAAATGAATTAGTAAAATAATTAATAAAAAAAAATAACTAAAGGAAAATAATGTGTAGAAAAATGTCTAAGTATAAAAGTATGTTGCTCCATCTAACCCCCTCTGTATTTGGCATTATGCAATAAGTCACGTGTCATTTCTAAATTCTTTGTCTGTGTGTGTGTGTGTGTGTGTGTGTGTGTGTGTGTGTGTGTGTGTGTATATGTGTGTAAGGTGTGAGAGGCTTATGAGCTCAGAACAGGAAACCCCACAACCTGCAGCCTATCCCACAGGAATGTGTTCAGCTAGACCCACCTCAATGCTTCAGCTCAAAATGTACACATACACACACACACTCACACTCACACACAAACTAAAACTCCTTTTATACCATAGATACAGCCCTTATGCACACTGCAGCTCTTTCAAGTTCAACACTTAGTCAAGAGTGCAGCTAATCAGGGGGGCATCTTGCCGCCTGCAGTAGTGGGCACTGAATGGAGCTGTGTGACTCTAAGACACAGAGTCTCTTAACCTACTGGATTTATCGGCTGCGCAGCCTTGTACAGACACAGCGCTCTCTGGCATTGAGAGAGAAAATGAGAGAAAGAGACAGTCAGAGGGTAAGTCAGGGCCTAAAATGACAAAGGAGAGAGAGCGAGTAAGAGCGAGAGAGAAATTCTTTTGCTCTAGCGCTGCCTGAAGCATGGAGCAGCTGTTTCCTTCATACCTACACCTCCCTCTGCCTATCTGATCTCTTTAACCCACTCTCACTCACACAGTGACTGAGATATGAATTATGACAGTACATAGCATAGATGAAATGCTTTGCTCTGTCCTTCATTTGGCCTCTCAGTTGGAACTCCTCAAATAGTTCTGCTGATGGAGAACACTGATTGAGACCTTTTTCCTGCAGTTATTCCAAAAGAATGCTTTCAGATTCACTAAAGCTAGGCTTTCCAAATAGCTGAACTATTTCAATGGACTGTCCTGTAGTGTGCAGCTTTACTTCGGAGCAGATGGTGCTCATTCCGGGGCCAATCTGTAGCCCACATATGCAAGATTTAAGAGAGGGGATAAGCTTTACTGCACATAAAACGCACAATTTGGAGACTCGGTACGAAGTAGGGCATCCATGTTTAGTTCGTCTCCAGAAAGGACACAGTGAGTGTCTTCACAGGCTAGATTCACATGATAGGTTAACAATTACACAATGCAGTCATGTGCAAATTTAACCGAAATGTAATTTCACAATTATATGTCCAAATAAAAGAATTTAAATCCTGGAATATCCCTCACTATAAATGCTCATTAGTTTGGGAAAAATAGGAGTGTGTTATTGAAGTACAACAACAAACAATGTTATACCTTTTTGGGATATTTAAATACAAAAAAATAAAAATTGTGCATGTCCATGAAGTCCATTTGTTAGCTATGCTGTCTATGATTAATATCCCAAAACAACAGCAAATTTCAAGTATGCTAATAACGGGGGATGCTAACTGCAGCATAATACACTGTTTGCAGTGATCACATGACCTAATAAGTGCTCTATTGATGAATTAGTCTTCATATTACACTATCAGAGCAGCACCAGGTATCCAGGTTATCTGCACACTATGGCGGTTAGCTGCAGGAGGCTTTACGTTATGAAGTCCAGGTAAAATTTAGCTTCAAGCTAATAAAGCGGCCGGTGTCTGCAGCTCCCCAAGAGAGATGTCATCACACCCATTCAGCAGACATAGAAGCTATAGATATACAAGTTATATGCCTGACATGCAAGTAGGTGGACTGTCTGCACCAGAAGGAAGTTGTAAAATAGAGAGGCTCCCAGAGAGGAAGTGTCTGTCCAGAGAGGGACAATATCTCCTTGAAAACTCACACAACTATAGCCAAGTCAAACAAACACAGAATGCACTCACTAGGTTTAAAAGCAAAGCTGAACTCCACCTTCTAACGCAATAGCCAATCAAACACATGTCACAGCTCCCACCCTACTCACAAACTCTCTCCCATCCTGCTCCATGTTTTTGCCATGTGGTAGAGCTCATGTGGTTTTAGCTCTCAAGCAAGATGCCACCCACAGCTTTAAACTAAGACACTTCAGAGCTTAAAGAGCCCGCCCTTATTAATGTACACTACTTTATTCATGGGATTTTGATTAAGGCATAGAGTAAAAGGTTACAAATTGAACTGTGAAAACATGGAGTTAACAAACTTTAAACTTAAACACAAATTATCAGCCTTTTTGTGAAATTGCTGTTGGTTTTGTAAATTAATAGAATCAGTAATCGTTTCATTATACAGAGATATATTCATGTATTTCAATCTTTACTAACCTGTCACTGTTCATATGATTGCATTGCATGTTGTTTCTCATGCATTAGTTTAAGGGCAGCTCAATAAGAGGTAAACACGGAAGATAAAAGTCTGTTAATGTGTTTATCTCCTTCAGCTTTAAACCTTCAACCAAAAGCTTTTACTAGCATTCTCTCTCTCTCTCTTTCTCACACACACACACACACACACACACACACACAGACTGCAGCTGGCTGCAGCTTTGCCTGTGACTGTGTTTATGATGGTACTATAGCAGGGTTGTAAATGCCTGTCAGAAAGCGAGAGAGAAAGCGAGAGAAAGAGCGAGAGAGAGACAGCATTGTTTGTCCAGACTGACAATCTGCTCCACTTGCTCAGGAGGTGTAGTTCACCAACATTCAAAGCAGTCAACAAATACAGCCTCCAGACACAACTCGTTTCACACAGATTCTGCTCCACACTGCCCCACATTTAGTCCCCCACTACTTGCACATTTCATTTTTACAATATTTTATAACTCCGGAAATCATTGACTGTTTTGCCCATTCAACATTCCTCCCAAAATATAAAACTTTAAGACACTGATTTCTTTAAAAACAACAGATTTTAAATTAAAAGTTAGTTTATATGGTGTTTAGTTAGTTGTCATGTACAGAAACTACCAATAAAAACAGTCTGAGATTGTTCGGTCCATAGTACTACAAAGAGATTTGGAAATAATGTTCAGTAAATAAGTTCAAATAAGTTCAAACCATCAGTACAATTAATTTCATGTATTACTAAAATCTGCTTTAGGATTTTATGGCTGTACCACAAGTTTGCACGTGTAATGCAAGAATGTGGTAAACAGAACAGAACTCCTTAAACCAGAAAACAACCAGACTAAAAGTGTGTCTGAGCAAGAGTGAAACATCTCCAGGAACTGACAGGACATGAAGAGCTACAGTGAAAGTTGGAGATCTATGAGAAAGCACTTGGTTAAGTGTGCTGCTCCATCACTACAGTGGCGGCCACCCGTCCCCTCTGTTCCCCTCTCAGCAGGATGTCTGTAAACATACACTGATGGACGAGAATCCAGGCAGATGTTTGAGATACAACTCTAGTTTAGGGTTAGTCTCCAAACAGACTGCACACAGATGTAGATTTGATTAGCATTTACTCGTATCTTGATTTTAACCTTACTAGTGCCGTTTAATATTGCAGACATGCAAATAGAAGAATAACAAGTAAACCCTTTTGGGAAAAAAAAATATATTGTTTTATATTCGGAGTGACGATTTTATCATTAACTGATTCACAATGCATTTTATTATATTGCAAGTCAAACTGCATTCACAATGTGCAGCAATATACCTGTATAGTGCACATTTTCATTAACAATATTAGATGCTAGTATACTGCACTATCCTAATATTGTATGCCTTTCCTTTTTTGGCACCTACTTCAGTGATTACTATGTTCATAAATGCCAGGCTACCTGCTTATATGTCATAGTAAGTTGCATTTCTTTGCATATGCTCTGACTTGCGTCCCGTTATGTATTAATAATAACGTTTTGTTTTTATTGTATGTCTTATTTATTGCACTCTTCTATACAATATACACTGCGCTGCGTATAATGTGTTGTTTTGTACATTTCTGTTAGATTTTACAAACATCTCAAGAAATAACAATGAAAAATACAATATTTAATAGCAGATTGTTGTAGTATATTCATATATGGTCGTTTGTAAAATTGCTCTTTTTTGGCATCTGTCCTTCTGACATTGTTATTGACTTCCTCATGCACCAAGTCCAGTGGTGTGCTCCAGGCTTTGTGCAATTGTTCTGAGCTGGAGTGGGTGTGAAAAACACAACACTAGAGGAAGGAAGAGGAAGAGGTGTAGGGTAGAGGGACAGAGAGATAGAGAGAAGGGATGGAGGGATAGAGAAGGGGTGGGGGTCTCATTCTTAGCTAACTGAGACTCCACTACCCCCAGCATTGTTCTCCATCACTCCAGGCCATTCCCATTGGAGGGGCCTACAGCTATACACATCCTGCTGTTTTATAGCCCTTGCAAGTACACACACACAGACACACACACACACACACACTCTTTTACACAAGTTTTATTGGCTTGTGGATAAAGCAGGACGAACCATACTTTGAAGGTGTGCAAGTGTGTGCGCATCCGTCTACGTATGTGTGCACGTTTTACAACGCTGGGCTGTAAAGAGGGGAAACGTAAAGCAGGGAAAGGTGGTATCACATCAGAAAAGAGGTGGGCCAAAGGATAAAGCAACCCCCCTGCCCCCCACCATCCCTCCATCACTGCCAAACCTCTACATTCAGCACCATCTAGTGGCTGAAGTCTGTCACTCATATCTGACACACCATTGCGTTTTTAAATGCTGAGCTATAGCCAGGCCCAAGCAGCCCACCTCAGCAGCACACGGCTCATGAACGGACAGCCTGCAGCCAACTCTACACGGAAATGCTACAGCGGGCTAACGACATGGTACATTTTCTGTAACGTACATCCCTCCTGTGCCCTCCGCAGCCCACAGTAATTGGTCTCAATGGAGAAGGCAAGAGAGAGGTCTGTAATTTAACAGGAGACATTTCCTTAAGCTGAGGCCAGTGTGTATGATTTATGTATTAAGGGCTGTAGGAGACGACGAGTTCGCCCACAGAGCTCAGGCTTTCGAAAGGCTCCCTATGAAGATCAAAAAGATACTGCTCTACAATTGCTGAGCTCAAAAAGAGCATAGTTCCCAGTTACGTATAAACATTTTCCTTATTTTGAAGATGTCGAACAATTACTACCACCACCACTTCTACCACCACCACTATTACTACTACTACTACTACCACCACCATCACTACTACTATTACTACTACTACTACTACTAATACTACCACCACCATCACTACTACTATTACTACTACTACTACTACTAATACTACCACCACCACCACCACTATCATTACTACTATTACTACTACTACTAATACTACCACCAATACTACTACTACCACCACCACCACCACTACTACTATTACTACTACTACCACCACCACCACCACCACCACCACTATCATTACTACTACTACTAATACTACTACCACCACCACCACTATCATTACTACTACTACTACTACTACTACTACCACCACCATCACTACTACTATTACTACTACTACTACTACTAATACTACCACCACCACCACCACTATCATTACTACTATTACTACTACTACTACTACTACCACCAATACTACTACTACCACCACCACCACCACTACTACTATTACTACTACTACCACCACCACCACCACCACCACCACTATCATTACTACTACTACTAATACTACTACCACCACCACCACTATCATTACTACTACTACTACTACTACTACTACCACCACCATCACTACTACTATTACTACTACTACTACTACTAATACTACCACCACCACCACCACTATCATTACTACTATTACTACTACTACTACTACTACCACCAATACTACTACTACCACCACCATCACTCCTACTATTACTACTACTACTACTACCACCAATACTACTACTACCACCACCACCACTACTACTATTACTACTACTACTACTACCACCACCACCACCACTATCATTACTACTACTACTAATACTACTACCACCACCACTACTACTATTACTACTACTACTACTGCTAATACTACCACCACCATCACTACTACTATTACTACTACTACTACTACTAATACTACCACCACCACCACCACTATCATTACTACTATTACTACTACTACTAATACTACCACCAATACTACTACTACCACCACCATCACTACTACTATTACTACTACTACTACTACCACCACCACCACCACTATCATTACTACTACTACTACTAATACTACTACCACCACCACTACCACTATCATTACTACTATTACTACTACTACTAATACTACCACCAATACTACTACTACCACCACCACCACTACTACTATTACTACTACTACTACTACTAATACTACCACCAATACTACTACTACCACCACCACCACTACTACTACTACTACTACTACTACCACCAATACTACTACTACCACCACCATCACTCCTACTATTACTACTACTACTACTACCACCAATACTACTACTACCACCACCACCACTACTACTATTACTACTACTACTACTACTACCACCAATACTACTACTACCACCACCACCACCATCACTACTACTATTACTACTACTACTAATACTACCACCAATACTACTACTACCACCACCATCACTACTACTATTACTACTACTACTAATACTACCACCAATACTACTACTACCACCACCACCACCATCACTACTACTATTACTACTACTACTAATACTACCACCAATACTACTACTACCACCACCATCACTACTACTATTACTACTAATACTACCACCAATACTACTACTACCACCACCATCACTACTACTATTCTTACTACTACTACCACCACCAATACTACTATTACTACTAATACTACTACTATTATCACCCCACTTCCAGAGATGACAAGGTAATAAGAATAATTGTTTTTAAAAAACATAATTGTTACTACAAATCAGAAAAACAATCTAACTAGCCCTTAATGATGTAATACAGTATAATTAATTGTTTTCAATAACTAATACTTGTATATGGTTTCTGGCTTTAAGTGTTTTAACTTCAAACATAACTGGATATTAGCAGACTTATTTGTGAAGTCAGTATATGAGCACTGCTACAGAGGGTCCCTGTCTGACAGATTTGTGTTACAGTGGTAACAGCATTTATACAATGTGAGCACAGAGAGCAGAAGTCTGCCCTCTGGTGGTGGGGAGAATAGCACCCTAAATTAAATCTGCGGTTCACTGATCATTCGTATGATATTTTCATACTACTATGTATAAAAAAAAAACAAAAAAACACAGGGAATATTTACCATGCATTTTGAATTCACTTCATATTGACAGTTCTGTTTAAAAATCCAAAGTGTTTTCAATCTTTACAAATTAAACTGTCGGCATGTTTGGTATTGCTCATATATTTCCCCTTAAGCTGCCTTAAATGTCAGAGAAGCTCTGTTCTTAAGATTTCTTCCAAATAATTAGCCAAAGTTTGGATTTTGACTGAAAAAGCTTGCGGAGGAAATGTGAGTATAATCCTAAGCCTCTTCTGCGTACGGTGTTGACTGTTCGCTCTAATTCAGTGGCTGCCGGACTATTTCCGACACATTTAAACAAAATGCACTCCATAAATCTGTGGGCTGTGGTCAGCTCTCGGCAGCAGCAGTGTCTGGAGCAGAATGAGATGTTATATATGTACGGAGCGGCTGTTAGAGGTGTATTTCTTCTGAGCAAATCACAGCCGTTTCTCAGAGACAAGCTGGCGCGCTGTGGCCAGGGTGGAGAGACGACAGAGCACTGGCATGATGCCCATACAGCGGCGTTTGATGAACGCTGCAGCCACAGTGAACATGACACATTTTACTACATCTGTAGGCCGTGGACAGAACTCCGCTCACGGGCCTCGAGCGCTAAGCCCAGAGACAGTGCTCGCAGCACAGTGCAGGCCTCAAGCCCTCGCACACAAAAAAAAAAACTACTGTCAGCGTGGCTACTTCACACCTCCAGTAAAGAACTAAGAGCTTCTACTTCAGGTTTACCTTCATTATTTCAAAGTCAACCCCTCAAATGGAAATACTGATGCAGTAAAAAGGTCCATAGTTATTCAGTGCAAATGTGTACACAACCTCCCTGTGAACAAAACGTATTACATTCATAGAATTATAGCCAAACGGAAATTATGTGCACATTTAAATCAAGCAAATTTAGTATAACCTCTTTTTAACAGCACATGCTCCATCCCTGTAAGTCATCATCTATAACAATTCCAATGACTTTTTAATGTCATGACCATTGTGGGTCAATCAGGGCTTTTGGTAGGAGATCAGAAGGA
Source organism: Megaleporinus macrocephalus (assembly GCA_021613375.1). NCBI lineage: Eukaryota > Metazoa > Chordata > Actinopteri > Characiformes > Anostomidae > Megaleporinus > Megaleporinus macrocephalus. The sequence continues at coordinate 21,212,118 of CM038709.1, read as the reverse complement.
TTTGTTTTAGACTTTATTTACATCTTCTGGGACAGCCAACCACACGCCTCACTTTCCTTCCAAATGTTCTCACACACTGTACATCTCAACTGGATTAAAATCTGGCATGATAAACCCAGCCTCTGGTCAATTAGACTCACTGCCTGTTTGAATGAAATTAGTGTCTGTGCTCTGTGTGTCTATCTTTATGTGTGTTGCTGGAATAAAACTGGGAATAAAACCAGAGTGAGAGAGAGTGCAAGAGAAAGCGAGAGAGAGAGAGAGAGAGAGAGAGAGAGAGAGAGAGAGAGAGAGAGAGAGAGAGAGAGAGAACAGAGCCATCACTATAAAGACAGACAGACACACAAAAGACTATTGAAAAAGTTATGCCCATAAGTAACACATTTATACAGCAGTGTGCAAATGCAGAGACCAAGTTTGTGTGTGTGTGTGTGTGTGTGTGTGTATTTAGATAAATAATGAATAAGTGTATTTTCACCAATAAGAACAGCATATTATTAGAACAGGTTAGAATAAACAAATTAGAATAATTTCCTTCACCAGCTTAATGAAGTACTGAGTAGTTAAAGCAGATATTAGATGAGAACTGTAAACAATATCAGGTAGTCATAAGGAAAAGCTTGGAAAGAGTTAAATAAACACTGACGTATAGTCGTTGTCCAAAGAAAAAAACATGCAGCAATTTTTTTCTACATCATTTGAATGCAGCAGCTGCCGTTTACATTGTTTGAAAATGTCACAATGAATGGACCAATAGAAATGCTTAAAAAATTCTGGTTCCATTCACGTTTTTGGTCCGTCCTGTAAAGCTGTCCTTTGGGAGACACTTTTTTATTTGAAAAAGGAAAAAGTGGAAAAATAGGTAATTAAATATAATATCTATTAATATAATATCCATACAATGTCCCCAAGTGCATATAAATATACATACATTTAATAAGCATAAAACAGATATATAAAATAAGTTTTTAAAAAAGACATTTTGAGGAATACTTCAGTCTTTGAGGTTCCTGAAAAGGGAGTAGCTTGAACTTTATGGACCTTCTGGCTGGAAATCAAACAATTTCTACTTTTTCACAGCACTGTAAACATACATGTACTGTATGTATGTGTATGTTCTATTCATTTATTCCAATACGTGATTAATGTAAACTAGACATGTTCTGTAAATAAGCTCATTACTGAACTGGAACACTTCATCACTCTGCAAGCACACACACAACCACAAATGCACACACACCTTTAACACACTATCAGTCTATCTGTCCTGCATGCATTCTTAATCTCTCCGTTGGAAAACAGCAGGCAGAATGAATAAAATGGAAAATGTGAGAGGCAAGTATAATATACGTGAGTGGGTGTGTGTGTGTGTGTGTGTGTGTGTGTGTGTGTTCAGAGCAATGCCAGTGCTCTCTAGGTGAGACTGATGGAATAATAAGGCACATCCTGAGTGTTCTTTTCATTAGTGGAAGGCTTTAATGTTTTTCATCAGCCTGCTGAGAGACAAGCAGAGAGCCTCCACTCCTGACTCCAACAAATTAGCCTCTCTGTGGGACAAGCAGCTGCATTTAATAAATACAGGAGTGGAGAACTAGCAATACACAACATGCGTTTCTACACCAACGCTGATGGTTATCTTCTGTGTTGTATAAACCTTGCATATCTAGAATGGTCATTTTTAAAGGGAAAAATTAAAATAGTTTTAATTTGTAAGGGTTTATTTACTATTTAAGTTTGTAATGACATTTTGCTATGTGCACTCCTCAGAGTGTAAGGTAGCTTTTAAATCCAACATTTCAGCCACTTTAGCTACTTGCAATGTATTCACATTTTCTTTCACCCACCCCTGTGTTTCTGTGTGTGTGTGTGTGTGTGTGTGTGTGTGTGTGTGTGTGTGTGTGTGTGTGTGTGTGTTTAGGGGTTCACAGAGGGGGATACAGAGGGATTTCCTGTGGAAATAATAATTAACCACAAGCTTGTTTGTGCACGCGGTGCTGAATGTCGGGTCCTGTTCTGTGGGTGTACGGCTAATAAGGGGCCAGGTAGCTTGAGTTCCTCTCATTTCCTACTGGCATCTGACACAGAGCCATGTTTTCCATCTCACAGTGCTGCTGGCGCTTTACATTTGTGACCTCAATATGTCAGCTGTGTACAGCTATCAATTGACGCTTGTTTAAAAGATATTAAGTTATGTTGGCTGACAGTATGAAAAACATTATGGGTGATTCATGCAAAGCCTAAGCCCTATTAATTCCCTCATTACACACACACACACACACCTGCAGACATGGACACACACATACATACACACACACACCCCCACAACAGTCATTTTACCAATTAATAACGTCATTAGCCCACTGAGTCCTTTCAAGTAGACATCTTGCGCTTTCTGAGAGAATTTTGAAATGCAGCCCAGCCATCGTCTCTGTGCAGCTGGCCCTGTGCAGCCTCCCCTGGGCCTAAGCACGCAGACAGCTGGGTCTGCACATTTCAGGCCTTTTGAAATTGCATGCTTCCAAATTCTAATTCTTAAAAAAAAATATATATATATACACACACGCATATATATATATATATATATATATAAAAAATCATTAAAAAAACATTCAGTAGTAACTGTTAAGTATTTGTAACATGTTGCTTTAACAATATGCAATGCATAATGAATAAATGCCACTTTAATACAGGCATCAAGAATACCCACAACTAGGGGCGGGCGATATGGCCCTACAATAATATCACGATATTTCATGGTATTTTTGTGATAACTATACTGTTGGCGATATGACAAAACATTGAATTAAAAAAAATATTTTAAGAATACACTACTGCAACAAAATGAAAATTACATTTTATTATTGCATACGATATGATATGACACACCCCTAACTGAGATATTAAAAAATACAAGAATTTTCATCAGATTATAACAGAAGTCAATGATCCAGAATGTCACGATACTAAATAATGCACTCCAAATATCTCCATCTATCCAGGACTGAAGTAAAATGAATGATACTGGACAGATTAAATATGTCTCTAGTAGATATATAATGGGAAATGAGAAAAGTGAGAATTTTTCTTTTGCTAAAAACAGTAAAAAGTAGTACCCTGATGTGATAATTAGGGATGGGTGATATGGCACGATATTTCAGGGTATAATATCGTTCACGATATTCAAAAATGTTGCCGATATTATTGTGTACAAAACGATATAGCTCACCCCTACCCACAACAAATACCCATCCTGGCAAAGATCCAGCATGTGGCCAGGAATGTCAAAGAGCTGGCATAATACAACACATATTCAATATTATTCAGCAGTCAACCCCTGTGCATGAGCAGGCCGTCCAAATTTGCTCTAGGCTCACAAACCCAGCTGCTCACCCCCTTACATAAAGTGGGTGTGAAATAGGGCTGGTCATAGAGCACCCAATCAGAATGCAAAATGAACAGCTTTTCAGGCCTAAATAATCTGCAACAAAGATAAACTGTCGCATATAGTTACATATTGCTGGAAAACTACTACAAATAAAGCATCGCTGAGCCAGTGAACCAGAGTTGTGGGGCGTTAAGCTGTTTCTGCTAAGTCAACACCAGCATCTAGTGGCAACAAGCACTAGATCAGCCAACAGTTCCACACACAAACATATCTCTAGATAAGAATCTTTAATATTAGAAAATAATATTATCTTAGCTAATGTGATTAAAGTCTTTGTACAACAGCTATACAGAGAAAAAAATGATGAGGAGTGTTTCTTGTCAGCGTGTTACTACTTACCGACAAGCGTGAAGACTAAGTTTTGCACGGGTGCTGTATTTAATGTAAGATCATTAGGACTGATATAGGTTCCATGTAGACCATCAAATATAAATTGGTTCAGAATGGTGCAGCGGTGAAGTGAAAGGGATTCCAGATGATTTGTGTGCTCAGCGCAGACAGGTCTTAAATAAACAGAGCTCTGCGGTTCTGGAACACACAGCCACATTTTATCCACAGAATGTGACCCTACTATGGGCTTCTCCATTAGAATCACATAAAATAAGAGGATGTAAAATACCTCCAGATGAGGACTTTTCCTTCAGCTTTATAAAAAAAATTGATAGTAGTTCAAACAAGTTATCAAGCTTCAGTCATCTTCTCACTCGCACAGTTTACTTTCAGCTTAAATCTTTCAACAGATAATAAATATCTTCAGAAGTATGATACCTTGCTGTTCACTGCAATGTAAAGACAATGTCATTTTCTGACATAAATGTATACGTTATATTCAAGATTCCAACTTAGTATGGGACAAAAAATCTATATAATTTGACTCCCACAGTTTTCTTTAACTTGGTCTCAAAGTTTATGGCATCTGTACCAATAAACAAGCTCAAAAACTGCTTTGAACAATATACGGTTCCATTAACTTACATTAAAAACAAAGATCGTATTTAATTTCTGCTGTAAAGTTATCATTTTGGGGACACCTGTTGTGAACAGCACTGATATGCATCAGTGGCATGTTTAATAGTACAGGTAAAAGAAATGAACTTAAAACAATGCGTACAAACTTTGAGCTAAACTTTTGTTTAGTAAACCTAACGTTCCTTACTTTTACAGTATTGAATGAGTGTAGAGCCAGTATTGACTGAAACTTAGGAGCATTTGGCTTTCTAGGCACAAGACCAGAGACTGCTTTACTCCTCGGGGATCTACTACAGATGGAGCAGTTAAGGAGCCAGTTCTATAATGACACACCACAGAGAGTTAGACATATTGGACAAAACAGCAGGAACAATGCATCCAGTTTAACAGTGTTTTACTGAACTGCATGAAAACAATATAACAGGTCACTGGAGACGAGGAGAGGTGTCCGAGAGAGAGAGGGAAAGAGAACCATCGAGTGAGTGAGCGAGCGAGCAAGAAAGAGAGATTGAACAACGTGAGGATTTCTGGGTCATTAGTTGCAAAGAAAGTCCCACAACAATTAATACTAAAGCAGCCAGGGAAAAAAAAACTACACAAATAGGCCGTGCACCGTTGCGCTGTTCAAACATAACTGCTCAGTTATTCAACACTACATCATACACAGCTTGGGAAAAGACAGACCTTAAAGAAGACTGGGAGTCTTTGCCATGTGTATGATTCAGTTCAGGTTACATCAGTGTGTCTGGGTTTTAAACTGGTGTGAATCTTTGAGATGACAGTAGGTTTATATAGATTCAGTACTGTTATCACGTTGTGACTTGATTATATAAAATGCCCATATATTATAATGAACTAAAAGATTTCTCAGACTAAAACCTGAATCAATTAAAGTGGTAAGAAGTTTATTACAACAAAAGGTGATTACAAAGAAACATTATCTAAATAGACTAAATTACCTGAACACAGACAACACTTACAATATAAACAAAGTGCGCCTGTTTGCTTGCCAATATTGCCTTTTTTTCCATTTGTTTGTGTAATATCACACATACTTCTTAATAAATTGACATTTTTTTCAATGTGTAGCATTTACCTTATAAGATCGATGTAGCTGCTTCACAAGGTTTTATAAAAGACACCCTGAGAAAACATATGAATCATTACTCTTCGAGAATTGAAGATCATTTAAGCAGTTGTAAGCAGCATTCAGCTATGTAACTGCAGTAAACAGTGATAGACAGATGTAATATCACTTTACACATACAGTGTTTCTTTGCTAACCATAGTGCATGAGCTATATTTGTAAAAATTAGACTAACGTGACTTAACAGTGTCACTTAACAGTAGTTACTCACTTACTTGGCATTTTTATACACAGGAACACAAGCAACACAAGAAATGTGCAATGAGCATAAAGGTCCGGAGTGCCGCGCCTCCTTTTACGTAGCCTTTTATACAGTGACCCTATTTATTTATTCATTACAGCCATAAAGGCATGAAGAAAACTGTACGAAATAAAGTATTTCTCCTCCACACTCTCCTTGTCACTAAACTGAGTAAAACACATCAGGGACAGACATCCCACATGCTCAGTGTATTCCTCAGTCAGTTTAAGTAAAAAAAAATTTCTTAACACTCTTGTGTGGTTGGCAGGATTCTGAGTGTCTTTACTGAGAAGGTTACATATGATCATATTTGGAGAATACAAGTTATTGTAGAACACAACTTTCTGCTAATGTCTGAAATGGAACGCAAAGAAAGTATGTTCTTCACTATTACAAGTTCTCCAGCACTAGTTGCTTCTGTCACTATCTGGGTGATCTATTTGCCCCCCCTAGCAAATAAAAAAAACATGTTTTCCAGTGGATGCAGGGATTCAGAGCACATTTTATTTTATTCATCAGATAGGAACCTCTGGAATGTGATCTTCACCAAATCCCAACAGACATCATGAGTGGACTATTGCCCACTAAGTTTAAATAGGTTGAAGTTTACAGAAAAGACTTAAAGTTTGAAGTTTTAATTGTGGAAGCTAATAAAGGAAAAAAGTAAGCTCAGTTTCTTTTCCTGCCCTGCAGTGTAAAGAACACTGGTAAAGGAGCACAAACTCTGTACTGAAAATTCAAGGATAAAACAGCAGATTTTTGAGTCCTTTGCTCTCTCTTTTGCTTTAGTGTTTATTTTTTCATAATGTTTTTAAAGTAAATAAGATTTTGTTGTTTGTTTGATTTCTGGTTTCTTCACAACACTGATTTTAATTCAACCGCTGACGCTTGTCTCACTTGTCCTCTAAAACTAAAGAAATGAAGCGTAACAGGCATTTTGATGGTGCTGCTGCAGAGTGTCACATTCCGCTGCAGTGTGAACACAGTCTAGTCTCATTGTGGAATCAGATCTCAGGTCCCATGCAGAGATCCTAATCTGTGGCACCAGGCTCTATGGCTCTAGTTTCCTTTGGCCACCGCCATCCCTACTCACTACCTGTTCCTATCTCTGTCCCAACTCTAGTGCACATATCCTGTCCTCCTTCTCCTCCTCCTTTCCAAAAACTGCCCAAAAAATCATGGAGAGATTAAGAAGAAAGAAGGAGCGGGAGGAGTGGAGGGAATGAGCAGAAACTGGAGAAATGAGACAGATGACTCTTTTCAACATCATTAAATTTGATGTAGACTATTGATGAAATGAGCCTATGACTACATTCACTTGAAATCATGCCGTCAGCTGCTACACAGAGCCTGCTGATTCACATATGTGTAGTTTTCTACTATATGCTCTTTATTTTATTTTACAAAACAATCATGTAAACACAAAGACAACACAGAACTAAAAGTATAGCTGGTTTGCTTTGCATTTGTCTGTCCGCTCTGGATGTGTGCGGTGATGTCGCTTCGCTTAAAGTTGCTCAGTTTCCAGGTCAGAAAGCAAAAGTAGTAACTTTCAGGGTTTCCGGACGCAACCCCAAATATACAAGTAGTATTTATATGCATTGTGTCACGCAAGCATCCATGTCTGTTGCAAGGAAAGTAAAGGTGGTGGACGCTAGTCCTGCAGATAGGACAAATGCCCCCTCTGTCTCTGTGAATACTATACGTCTCCTCCGGTGCTCAGCAGGAGAAGCACAGAGGGGCGGGGGCGAGGGATCACTCTCTAAATCGTATTTTCTTCCCCGTCAGGGGGTCTCAATCTGGCAACCTTAGTGAAGGCGGTATCTCCAGCCCAAGTGGGGGGTTTATGGTGTTATATTATAATTAATACAGGAATCTAATTTCACCCACTCTGAGTCAGGCTAAGGTGATTATGGAAAAGCTGATGAGCATCATCTGGCTCTCAGTGGGCGGCAGACAGAGAGAGAGAGAGGGAGAGCAAGAGCTGTAAGATATTTATAACAGTACTGATACAGGGAGTATAGCTCTAGTCAAGTTCGAACACAGCCAGGTGAGAAAAGGGCTAAAGTAGGAGTTTAGGAGTCAAATTGAAGCCTGGAGAGAATAACTACAGGGCTGTGTTCATATCGCCCCTGGCTAGCTCCAAGTTGGTCTTTGGCTTGAGGGTCTACACATGACTGTCATAGAAATGAAGGCTATGGTCTCTGGGTGGAGTCCCTGTTTGCAGGTATATTAGGTTAGTTAAAATCCATTGTGTTGAAGAGATCAGTGTGGCCTGCCCTCTATGTCTGTCCGAGCTGTAGCCATGCTGAAGCAGATGGTACCCAGTCTGCTGCTAATATATTCCACACATGCGCGCACACACGCACGCACACGCTCTTCATTATGTTTATTATGAAAGGGCCTGCGGATAGGGCGTGCATGGCAACCTGTTAGTCTGATGCCTGAGTGAGCAGTATGCTCTCATCATCCTCCTACAGAAGGGCATGTTTCTGTGAGGACTGCACAACTTTCACAGACAAAATAGAAACCTCTCATTTTCAGGCACTTTATAATCTTATACTTTTAACCACACACGAAAAATGATCCCTCAAAGCGATGACTGTTGCTCAGTTATACAGAATCTGCTGCAGCTCATCAGAAAGTTGTGAAACATCTACAAAACAGAGCTACACACACACACACACACACACACACACACAAACACACATAACACTGCACTGCACACTGCTGTCAGACACAGAGAGATAAATGTTTGATATATGAATGCGCTGCTTCTATAACTTTAAACCTAAACTCACATCAGCTTTCATTTCCTGAGCACTGTTGTCTCCAGCAGAAGCTCAGTCATTTTGCAGTTCTCTGTGTTTTATTAAAACAATAGTTGATATGCTGTGTGTGTGTGTGTGTGTGTGTGTAAGATGAGGTTTTTGTTCCCCATAGTAAAAGCACAGACAGTATAACATCAATATGTAGAATATTTCACTCTTATAATCTTTCCTCTCCATTTATTGAAGTGATAAAAAATAAATAAATAAATACTGTATCTGCCTGCGGTACACTTTTTTAAGGCCATTATTTGTGTGCTCCTGAGAGTCAGATATGTCTGAAACATGCTTTATCCATATAACAAAATATTTAGGGCTGCAAAAATTCACTAATTTAAATATTTAAAAATAAATTAGTATAACCAACATGCATCATTTTTAGAAACCACAGTCCATGGTAACACACATTTGTTAAGTTAATATTATAAATACATAATATACAATGTTGTAAATATTGTAAAACAGCTGCAACAGGTAATAGAATAAAAAGCAGTTGCAGACATGGCACCTCTGAGTTCTTACATAAAAATATGGTAGAAATCTTCACCCACCCACTGAGCCGTCAGGGTCAGCACTGACATTAAGTTTGTTAGCTGAAAAACCAATGTTGTGTTTGAGTGGTGTCTAAGACTAGAACACACCAACAGTCCTGCTTGTTGTGCTCGAAAGACTGAAAGTCATATTGATCACTGGTATGCTCAGAATCGTAGATTATACAGGAGTTTAACCTTTTACATGAGTGAAAATCGCTAAACAAGCAGTGAATGTGTACTGCATGCTCTGAACCTCCAGGCTTCCTTTACCCTGCATGGTGATTGTATTTACAAGTCATCTGGTACACACAACTTCATGATGATCATTCAGGCGCAACACAACTGTGGCTTTAGAAATTAGTTTACAGCAGCTGCTTGTGGTACGACGTAAGATTAAATCATTCTGGTAAAGGACGCCCGAGAAGCATCACCTTGATCAGCACAGAACCGGACATATGAGACTGATCCAACAGCCATACAGGAGATTCACTTATTTCAGTAATATCTTATAACGGAGACGATTGGAGATTTTAACCACCACTTTTTTTTTATCTCTGCAAAATCAAAATGATTCAGATGTAAAGAGTCATTCAGAGCACTGTGATGTGAACTGCTACTAGAGAAACTTGCAGGGTAAAAGCTCCCTCACAGATAAAATATTATAATTGTCAGACAAAATTATTATAATACACTGTTTATATTTATAATAGTTTTGTTTCATTCACAGAGATACATGCAGAGTGTTCTGTGGCAAAATATAAAAAAACAAAACAGCAACTAAACTGTACAGAGTTAAAACTAATGAAATGAGCGTGTGTATTCAGGCTAGCTGTCCAGAAAGCATATTCAGACTACACCAGAAAATTTTAATATGATTGTCCTGCACTGTTCATCACTAAAATCACAACCGCAACCAGTGCTATCAGTTACATCAGGCTTTAAAAAACCTGGATGACCATTTGAATTTTATGCGATTTGAACTATTAACTATGAAATTAATTCTTTACAGTGTTTACCTTGTGATATTTCAATTATGTTTATTAAAGCATAAATAAAAAACAATAAATAAACCAACAAACAAACAAACAAGAATTTAAACAACAGTTCAAAGGCAATAAACAATAACAATAAGTGTTTATCATTGTAATTAATAAAAATAAAAATTGCTAAGAAGAAAAAAAACACATTTTTCACAATTAAAGTGAATTATTATGAGTTTTCCTTATTCTCATAAAATGTCATATCAATCAATGAAATTGGATAGATACGGCCCTAAAACACGCTTAAATAATTAACAACTTGAAAAGCACTGTAGAAAAAGGCTTGATTTGAGCATGCCCAGAGATTCTCAGCTATTTTCCACATCAGATAAACACAAATACTGTGTTCCTTATGTGACCACAACACAAGACGAGCTAGATTAAAGGGATATATTTGCTGTTAGACTGGAGCACTCATAGGTCTGTTTTAGATAATGCTGTCTGTTTCCGCTATGCCCCATTGAGAAGGTATGTTTCTTCTCTTTAGAACCTAAACTTCAGCTATCCCCTTATTAGCTGTGTGCTAGAGCTCCAGAGTGTTTCGCTGCATCGACCCAAGACACAGAGTAAATCTGCAACGCACCAGATCTTCGTAAAAAGTTCCCAACTGTCCAACCCAAGACTGCTTTAGGAAAGACAAAGCAAAGTGTGAATTTTAAACAATATCTTCATCAGTTTGAGGCATTTGTTTGCCTAACATGCATAGCAAAAGGTGCACATTTTTCATGTTAAGCAAGCTGTGCTCTGTATTTGAGCTGTGATCAAGAATCGGTATGGTGTTTGGCTTTTGCACTAGACAAATTTGTTTTACCAAATTCTCTATGACTAGTACCAAAAAAGATGGCATACAGAAACAAGTTCAACATTTTTGACTTAATTGTTTCATTTTGTTGTGAAATGTGTGAGTTGGATTTGAGTTGGGTGGGACTTTACTGTAAGTTGTCAAACCAAAACCAGCTGTATGAATGGATGGATGGATGGACAGACAAGCACCACTATCACACACAAGTGAAACTGTACTTTGGCTTCCATGTCCACCTCTCTGTACAGTTACTGGATGCCTGCAATGCTGGGCAGAGCGTGCAAGTAAATTAACTAAATTATTTATGCATAATTTATTAGCTGGTCTAATTTAGCCAATAAATGCACACACTGTTTGAATGATTTATTGCCTATCATAGCAACGTAGACAGTACAATACCTTAAAAAATGCTAACACGTTTAGATAACTGACCAAAACCCACTTGCATTAGTCACTAACTTTAATCTGACATCTCACAGACTCAAGAGTCAAGAGACATTAACCAGAATATAAAGTCTTAAATAAGGCAGTCTCTTCATGCAGTCTGAAATCAGCAGGGGTGAATGTAAAAAAATATATTTAAAGATATTGTCACAATGCATCAAAAACAACGCTACTCGATTCAAGAAAAATAAAGTAGCATAGCTACCTAATACACTTCACTTAATCATGTCTTCATTTTATTCATGTGACGCTTATCCAACTATAGTACACTACCTGGTCAAAAAAAAAAAAAAATTTATATTATCATTAGTATTTTTCATTGGTCTTTATCTTTAATTCATCGCAACTGTTTATTCGGTCCATAGTTAAACACATTTATGTAGGTCTTGAAAATCGCGTATTTGCGTTTAAAGATGTATAAAATCGTATAAAATCTCAAAGACCAACCTTAGCAGGCAGCCAGTTCATGTGTGAAATGATTCCCCATGCTTCCTGAACTGCTCTCAGTATATATAGGAGTTTTAAGACTAATTATATTCATCTAAAAGTGTCAAACATACCTTGTTTCACAAAAAAAGGTTAAAGTCATCCAGTATAGTTATACAATACTTTTGTGATTATGGTAATGTCTGCTTAATAATTAAAGAATAAAGGAGGGCCTACTGTGCTCTGTGAAGAAAGGAACACTTATTTTCTTTTCCCTGTCAACACATAAAGGTGCTAGCCAGTCGTGTTTCACATAGCAACATCCAGAAGATCCCTTCTGGCTGTGAGTGATTACTAAGGATGTTTTGTGAAAGGACACTAACTCAAATCAACACTGCGTTTTATAAGTTTGTGAGTAAATTAGCCCACCTCAGCGTGTCCTGAGTGCTGATGCGCAACCAACCAAATTTAATACCTGAATATGTAATCCATAATAAATTCCATAAGCAATACTATGCTATGCTTTTTATCTCTTCATATCTCTTCCAATCCCTCCATACCTTCCAGGCAACAAATCAGACAGAGACGAACTTCAATAAACAGCTCCTAAAAACCTGCAGTGAAACCCAATGCATTGATCCAGAAGAGAGAACACACTGACAATGAACAGAGTCACAAAAGCAATCTCATCACTACCCATGGGCTAAGTTGTTGCTTTATTGCTTTATTCAGACCTCACATCATACTTTTCATACGTTTACTATTCAAATGGACTAAACCAACATGCTGGATTTTACTGCATCTATCTTTGTGTTAAACCATCTTGAGTATTACATCACAGACATGGCAGACTATAAAATTGGTATTCCCTCTAACACACACCAAATTCAACTTATCCACTAATTCCTGAGTTTAGTACATGAATCTGATTCTGGCCAGAACCAAATTGAGCTGGAAAACCCAATAACAGCTGGCATAGCTTTAAATAGGCTCTTGACAAGATGTCATCCTGGAATATCTGTAATACACTAACGGGATTTATAATCAGTATCCTTTTGTACAATTGATCATAGTTGGTAGATAACCATTAGACCCACCATGCTAAAGTTTCTCTCTCTATTTCTGGTTCTTTCAGAAATGCTGAACACACTTAAGCCAAGCCTAAAAACCAGGGAGAAGGATCCAATGTGATCTTTCCACACCAACTAAACACATCCCCCTCATCACATGTTATATATTGTCCCAGAAAAACATCTCCATTTATGTTGATTTTCTTTATTTTCATATCATATGGACACAGCAGCTGTGCTTTATATCCTGAGAAAATTTCATGATGGCGATTGGACCAATAGAAATGCTCCAAAATCAATTGTAATAAAACCTTTTTCATTAACTTACATTAAAAGTTAAGAAGGTTTTTGTCTTCTCCTGTAAAGTTTTTATTTTGAAGATTCGCACTGCTAACTTAGTGCTAACTAGAGCCCTCCGTAGTAGAAATGTTGAAGAATTCTTATTGACCTCGGGAATGATTTTAAGACACACAGATCATATGATTTAATATCTGCAGCCGTTTGATCTCCAGAAAATGTTGGTCAGTCATGGTAAGCGTGACCAATATGATGTTACCGTTATTCTGATGGAGTCCAATATCCTTTGAGTGCATCATGGGTATCAGGCATGTGCACAAACAAACCCCACCCCAAAGTGCTCACTGTACACTGTAAAAGTGCAGTTGCATTGAAAGAAGTGTGTTTTATACATCTCCTCCTCCATCTCCTCCGATTCAACCTGAAGCATTACCTGAAGCTTCACTGCGTTCCATGAGTTTTATTGCTGTAGATCACTCCCACAGATTTTGCCTGCGTATGGCTGTCAGATCCTACTAGCAGTGGGTAGAGGGATATAATTTAACACTTACAGCAGAAGAAATTGATTGTCATAGAATAGCTCTGTAATATTTGATTAATAGTTAATGTATTCTCAATTTACTGTCAAGCGTGGACTATTAGTATTAATTGTTGCAACTAAAAAAAATAATAATTTCCTCCACCCTAGCAGCATCTTCTCTCCGTGTTGACTCAGATGTTTAGGATCAGATCTGCTGATGCAGATAATACATTGAGGACATTTTACCTCTCCGTAGCACTTTGGCATTAATTATGCAGTGATCCGAATTGTCAAGAGTTTTAATTATATTCTGTCTACGAGCTAATTCAGCATTTATCTGTACACTGGAAATGCAGAACTTCAGGTCAGCGTTTCCACCCCCAGCCATCACCTCTCTAGCTGTAGTCATCTGAGGAAGAGTGTGGAGACAGTGAAGCAGCTCAGATTTTAGAAATGTGCTTTGTGAGAGAAAAACAGCAGATGGGTTTTTGAACCACAGAAACACTTATCCCACTAGATAACAGTGCCAATCCTCCCAACACTTGCTTTTCTGTTTCTTTTCTTATTTTCTTTTATACTAAACCAAAAATGACTGCTTTAGAGATTTAGAGAAATAATAGCAGATAAAAATGACAATGTCAATCATTGCTGGCCAGAGAGAGAGATAGCGAGAGAGAGAGAGAGATAGATAGAGAGAGAGGGAGAGAGAGAGAGAGAGATATGGGGTGTGTGTGTATGTGTGTGTGTGTAAGCATGCTGCCATAAAACATTAACGAGCCTCAGTGGCAAAGCAGCATGACAAGATGAATGTAATTGGCCATCAAAGCTCTATCTCTGCATGTTAATGAGAGAGGCAGGGCTTAAACGTGTCCTCCAGAGGCAGATTAAAAAGCTACAAAACAAATAAAAACACAAACAAAAGCAGTGCATAAACAGTGGAGAGGACACGTTAGCCTTCGTATTTATATACAGAAACAAATTTCAAGATTCAAGAGAGGATAAAACTGATGCCACAAATGAGGTGCTAATCAGATAATGGGGATCACACATTTGTAAGACCTGTGACTAAACGGCCTGACACAGCCTCGTCTTTCACAGTTTGGGAGCAGCATTGGGCATAAAGGAAAGCATACCTGCTAATGCTCAACAACGCTGGTAAGATTCAGTAGGATGATAGACAATACTCATATTTGCATGCATAAAAATTATGAACCTATTCCTCAGGAGCACCACAGATCACAGAGCTGACCTAGCTTGTTCTTACTGAACTGTTCTGTTTCCTATTCCTCTCTTAAGGGTTTAAGGATTTAGTGTTCTGTTTTTCATGTATTTTAACTTTTCTTTTAAAACAATCTGAATCCCCCATCAAATGATTTACATACTGCTTTTTCAACTGTACTGTAAGTTTTAGATAACATCAACAGAGCGAGAAGAAAGAACAGTTTTGACAGTATATTAAAAGACATCTATGTTGCAGGGAAGTCTATAGAAGGTAGCATGTTACCCAGCTAGCCCCAGCCAGTCATGTTCATGCTGAAGGTCTTGCTTCCAGTTAGATCATTTTAAGGACAGGTAGCCAACGAGAAGACAGTAATCACAACAATGGCTGAAGCTCCTGTCAAGCAACAAATATCACCACAGCTCTCAATAAACAAAAGAAGTAAAAGAAATCAAAGCAAAACAACAGTTAAGACTGCCGTGGCTTTTCACCACTGGAGAGGCTCAAGTAAAGGAATAAAGTCTAAACACGCAATGTTTCTTCAAGACTGATAAGTAAATGACTGTTATTCTAATGTTATTCTACTGTTCTGCTCATGATGAGAGAGAGCTTCATTACAATAAGCTTACAATAAGTTTTCATCATGCCGCTTACCATTTTCAAAATGTTATTATCAGGGTAAGGTAACATTGTGTCTGCTAATTTAGACACGTTTGTCATGAGTTTAAGATACATGACCTGAAAATAAGGTCCAACATCTCTCATCCTGGCAATCGAATGACAAGAGGTGTCTAGATTACTCAGAAACCGATGGAAAAACAAGACATGATCAAATATTTACCTTCGAGATGTAGTACAGCCTGGTACACAACAATACGACATACTACTACCACCACCTCAACTTGCTTTTCAACTTCAATTAAAAGCTGCTTCGCACTTTTTTAAAGCATGGCATGATATAAGCCTATAGGGGTGAACACCACAGCTTTCTGGTATGTTTATACTAGCTACATTTATTAGCCTATACCTTAGTGGCTAGGTTAGCTGTCAGGATTGGTAGATGATCACAGACAATGACAGTTCTGTATGTTTTATTAATAAAAAAAAAACAAAACACAGTAGTGCAGTAATAACACTGGAAATTATATAAAACTGTACATTCTGTAGAATGGATGAGGCTGAGGCATACGACACGGAGACACAAAATACAGAAATATCACAACACATTCAAGTTATTTATCAATACCGCTACAAGTTTTTGTTATCCATCAGTTCCACTACACACCAAGGTCAGCACTGTTGTGCGTCACCAATACCAGTACGCTGGTATAGACAACACATGCCCAGCACTTACACCTGCAAATGTGTTGCACCTGGCACCAAAGAGGCAGGCAAGATAGAACGCTGCCCTAAACAAAGCTGCTGGCCACCATTCTCAGAGCTATTACTACTGCAGAAGGGAGAGTCCCAGGGGCTTAACTGTGTGTGTGTGTGTGTGTGTGTGTGTGTGTGTGTACCACATTGTGGGGACCAAAACCTGATCATATACTCACGCTGCAGGGACCTTACATCCTTGTTGGGACAAAGAACTAGTCACCAATATGTAAATCATTACATTTTAAGGTTGAGGAAAGGTTAAGCTTTGGCTACATTTCCAGGAAATGAATGCAAGGCTATGTAATGGCACAACAAATCAAAAGAAACAAACGTGTGTGTGTGTGTGTGTGTGTGTGTGTGTGTGTGTGTGTGTCTGTGTGTGTGTGTGTGTGTGTCTGTGTGTGTGTGTGTGTGTCTGTGTGTGTGTGTTGGTGTGTGTGTGTAAAAAGATGCTCACAGAGAAGCAGAAAGGGGAAATGCAGCAGAAAATAATCATAACAGTTTGTATCTGCTATATTCAAGTCGTATATTCAGTCAACTGTAAAGGGAGCTGTCATACTGTGCATTTCATAGAAAACCAATAAACATAAACATGTGTGTCTCTCTCTAATGCATGGCAGATTTCTGAAGCTGATGCAGACTACACTCCCTAAACCCCCACGCTGCGCACATGCACATGCATGTGCACACACACAACTTAAGCACATGGTTGGAACACTGTATAACTGAACAACAGAATAGACAAAACTAAGACTACATCACTTTTTTTAGTGAAACGAGTCGCATTTTGAAGTAAACAGCATTTAACACTATTAACCATGCTGTCTTAAATTTTAAAATACCCACTTTGTGATCTTCCTCTAGCTAAGCAACCACACAATATTCATCATGATGTAATTTTTCTGAGGTACTTACGTTGGAACAGGCAAATAAAAAAAAATTTAATCATGATAATATTTACCACAATATTATCCATGTGCTATGTATAACAACACCACCACGACTAATTGGTTTAGTGCACTTTGTTCAGAGCCTAGGCCCCAAGTCAAATAAATAGACAACTCTAATTGTTCAGCACCAGAATAGAAAAGAAAACAGGACCAAATAGAAAACAATACAATAGAACACAATACAATACAATAGAACAGTGCTAAAAGTAGACCTAATCAAAGCAGATCCAAGCTTTGTGCTTTGAAGTGTGCGTGTATCATGGTCTTTCTCATTTGCTCCTCATAAAGACGAGCTAATTTCCTTTCATGTGGCACTGTGATCTCTCAAACACACACAGAGTGATCACTGATGTGTCTGTTTGGGGTCCAGTGTCACAGACAAAGACAAGGCGTGTGTGCTGAGTGAGTACATGTGTATGCTAGGACAAACTTACATCCAGACAGGTTTGTTTTTTAGACAGTGTGCATACATTTAGACGTTTTAAATTTAAGGACTTATCAAAAATAAATAAATAAATAAACCCAGGATCCAAGCTAAATACTGACATATTTAGTACTGAATATTTAAAATAACAAATACTTTCATAATGTAATTACATTATAATGGAATATATTTTATAACGTATAATGTAATTAATTGCAAAAAAACAGATCAATACTGTACACACCAGATGCAACATAATTTTTGAGGGGAAAATTGGACAAGTTATTCATGATGTAAAAAAAACTTAGCAGAATATGCATGAAATCAAGTCTCCTTTGCTGTACTTTCATTCACAGTTAGGATCTGAAATTGGGTCAATGTTTTTCCATACTGCATCGCATAACATAAAGCCAAAAAAAAAAATAAAAAGCATAAGCTGAATGCCTAGAAGCAAAAATACCTTTTTTATTTTATGCTCCCCAGCAATACAGACAAATGGTGGCACTGAGCTACTGTCCATTTTGGAAAAATAAAAGTAGCATGAAGCACTTGTTGAGCTATTCCATCTTTAACTCTGATGTTCGTAGCCGTTTGACCATAATTTGAGCTGTTTTTGGAGGCACTGTTAACTTTTGCATTTGTAAAAATGTTCCATTTGTTGGTACACAGCCGTCACACCAACAGCAGAGACAGCTGTGATTGGCCAGTAAATGCATTAAGCAAAGAGGCTGAACAAATATCAAAATTTCACCAGTTATGCGAATGCTTGAATGAAGAAAAAAATTTATTCCCTATGAAGTAAGATTGCAGTCAGAGTTGTAACGCAACACATCCCAAAGTATTAGAAATACATTTTCAGAATACAGACGTCCAAGTTACATTTTATAAAGACAGCATTCAGAACACAATTACTTTTAATATTTTCCAGTGCTTGCTTATGAACTACTTTAAAATCAGTGCATGGTGTGTACAAATTAAGAAAGACTTCAATTAATGGCTTTATTACAAACCATCAATTTCCTGCTGAAGCTTGAGCAGACTGAGTGACGAGCCAGTCTTACTGAGATCTTTTTCATGATGACCCAACTAATAATCTCTTTAGAAATGGATATGTTTTTGTGAGTTACAAGCTTATCATCAGTGTTGTATTGCTGTTCAGAGACAGCTCTAAATTATACATTTAAAACAGTGTATTCAATATTCAGCCATCAACACTTTTTTACATTAATAAGTATGGTTGTATTGTGTATTTTGGTCATGTATGTTCTGAAATTAAAATGCTTACAGAACGAATTATGATATTTTCCATGACTTCCCAGGTTTTCCAGCACCTATAAAAACCCTGAGAAACCCTGCTTGCATGTATATTTGCATGAGTGTGCATATGTGCATGCCTGTGTGCGCTACAAACCACATAAAATGTTGATGAAGGTGTGTGAGACACAGATGGTTGCATTCCCCATCCCAAACGACCCTACCCCCTAACCCCAAGAGACCAGAACACAGCAAAACCTTAGAGGCTACATGTGGAAAATGTGAATTTAACTCCATCAAATAAACTATTCATAGCCCAAATTGGATGACAACAACACACATACACTGAAACATGCAGTTGTGTAACCACAGCCTTACATTCCTTTACAGTACTAGTCTTCTAATGTTCTGAGGTGTTTTCTGAGCAACATACACACGCATAGGAAAACACACAACATACACAACACAGAGCTGGTATTTGGATGGTTGACTGTTCTCAGCACTGCAGTAACACTGATGTGATATGTTAGTGTGTTGTGCTGGGATGTGTGAATCAGGCGCAGCGTTGCTGCTGGAGTTTAAGCACTTCAGTGTCACTGCTGGACAGAATAGCCCATCCACCAAAACTATACAGTCAACAGTGTCCTGTGACCACTGAAGAAGGACCAGAGAATGAGGTAGGAGTGACTAATAGAGTGGACAGTGAGTGGACACAGTGTTTGAAAAAACTCCAGCAGCACTGCTGTGTCTGATCCACTCTTATCAGCACAAACACAATAACACAACACCACCACATCAGTGCCACAGTGTGCTGAGAATGATCTACCACCCAAATAATACCTGCTCCAGGGAGGTCGTGTGAAGGCCCTGGCCACTGAAGAACATGGAATGTATGCAGAGAAACAGATGGATAACAGTCTGTAATTGTAGATCTATGAAATGCACCTATATGGTAAGTAGAATAGCTAAAACAGACAAAGAGTGTCAAAACAAGGAGGCGGTTTTAATGTTATGGCTGATCAGTGTACACACATGCACAGCTACACACACACATATGTACTCACAGAGTTGTAAGCCCTATTTTGACCAAAGTTTCTCCCTCAGAAACTCTGCTGCCTCCAGGGCTCTGAAATGCCCCATTATTTTTCTCCCTGCTGTTTCCTGTTATTGATATACCAAAGATTTCCCTCGCTCCAGCAAGTCCAAGCCAACACAGGGACAGAATTAAACCATAGTGTCTGATCAATAATATGAGCAATATTATGAGGAAAAGAAATGTACAGGTGTAGTGCCATCGCCCAAGGACATTCCAAACCAATGAGTTACCAAGAACTGAGCAGACACAATAAAAGCAGTCATATGGATCCATAAATATACGACTTGGCAATAAAACAATGTAATTAGCTCCCACAGCAGTACAGTAGTATAGGAGGACACAACAGTATATGAAACACCAAGAGGTATATGAAAGACCAAGTGCTTCCGCCCAATTTAAATAAATAAATAAATGAATAAAATTAAAAAAGCACTGCAGCCGCCTTCACACGACAAACTGGCCTAACAGAATGCAAAGAGTCCTGTTTAAAATGTTGATGTGGTAGCTGGCACTCATTGCAGGTCCATTAGAAGGATGGCGCTCAGCATTAGCCATAAGCTTTGCCCTGTGGCAGGACAACAGAAATGCCATTTACAGAATGAGCAGCTCACACCCCCAAACGCCTCCATTCATTAATAATGAGGATTTGGAGATTGAGCCTAATGAAGGCTAGGGCTGGCAGCCAACGGCAGCAGTAAAGAGCAGATCAGGCCAGCCAGGACCTGATGCTCCTCCACTCCAGAGCCCTGGAGCCCTGCTCACCGCACACACACAGCATTAAGAGGAGCTGACATAATGAGAGAACGAGAGACTCATCTCGCTGCACTGCGCCGATGGAACAGAACCCACGGCGGTCTGGCAGAAAGAGCTGCACTGTTGTAAAGCGTGCAACTTGGGAATGTTGCGAGTCAGTTGTTAAACCCTTACCTTTCATTTCTATTGTAGTCCTTTTATCCTAGCCAGTAACACAGTGAAAAAAGTTAAACAAATTCAGACCAGTGTTAACAAAGCTATTACATTATGACTCCTTGAGAAAAAAAATGCTGAAACTTTGTTGAAACTAATGTCGCTTCATAAAAAATCAGCAAGTTGGCCAAAGTAAAAGTAATAATATCAAAAAGAATTAAAAAGACGCGTGGTGTATTCAGTTAGCATTTCCACAATGAGTAGAAAGTGAAATTATGGTGTGGATGTGTGTGTGTGTGTGTGTGTGTGTGTGTGATATCTAATGTAAATAAGACACTGTTTTACCCAGTGAGTTATAGCCTCAGCATGCTTTTTCTCTCCTCCATAAATTCAAGAACGCTAAATCATGGCAGCGTGGCAAGACAATAAGAAGCACAAAACAAAGCAATACATAAAAGATAATTAGAATGAGAACATTTGTATGTAATCAACATTTTTGTCTTCATTTCACTTTGTATTTATTGCTCCAAAGGTTATGTATACATTCTACAACATGCACCACACAGCAATCCCTGAAACAGGCCATGTGCATGACAAAAGCTATATCATATGTGTATTGTTTATTAAGTTGGAAGACTATACATATTGGGGAGAGGAGAACACCTCACATACTGGGGAGAAGAGTGGACTATGCATATCAGTTAGAGGAAAGGATTGTACACTTTGGGGAGAGAAGAGGACAGGAGAAGACTTCACATGTTGGGGAGAGGAGAAGAGAAGACTATACATAGTGGTTGGGGAGAGGAGAGGACAGGAGAAGACTTCACATGTTGGGGAGAAGAGAAGAGAAGAGAAGAGAAGAGAAGAGAAGAGAAGCCCCAGGCTTTCAGTCAAATTAAATTCAAAGCTTCAGCCAATCAAAAGAAGCAAAGCAACTTAAACTCAGACATAATACAGAACTGTACAGAATGTATTTCAACCAAATCAACTCCTTGAATCAGAACAATGCAACATAAGCAGAAGGCCGCTCTTGATGTCCTAAAACAATAAACAGAATAACAATTTTTCCAGTTCTAGCATACTACAGTACGAAGTGGTAACAAAGTAAGGTCTGGCTGAACACTATATAAGCAGCAAAACTATTCCAATAAGCAACAAGAGGAATGCACCGTCACTTGGCACCCAAACAGCAGAACAGGAACAGAACAGGAAGCACAGACAGGAATAAAAAGATATGGAAAGCGACAATGCACTCTGTCTTTCAGCAAACAAGGCCTCCCGTTTTCAGGGATCATCGCTACATCCACTCATTCACTGAGCTTTCATTTCTGATCTCACTGCAGATCTGCAGTTTTCAGTACGTCTCACAGAGCAGAAGAAAACTGCTGAGCCAGGACTGAAATGAAAATGAAGGGCTCTCATGGGACTGTCATTTTCCAACTGTTTATAGAGCACTCTGCTGTGCTCTGCTTTACAAGCTGAGCAGCTCTAATAATAATAGGCCGAGCAATCTTAAGTAGAGATGCACTAAAATGGTTATTCGCTTGCAATTACGCTAACTGATAAATAACACCTTAAATGTCCTACAGAATGCATGTATTAAGCATTTTAAACTGTTGTCTGATGTCTACATAGAAGGTTTGTGATTTTGATTGAGGTGAAAAATCCCCAGATGCAGTTTTACATTTACGCACTATAATTTGGCCCTAGAGTGAAACTTAAAGTAAATGAAAAGCTGAAACAGTTCATCAGTTTCAGGTATATTACTGGCCACCAAAGTATTTTTGGCAACATTTTTCAGACAGACATTCTGAGATATCACATGAGGAAATAGTGGACATCATGCTAACACAAATCAGGATAAACAACTAAACAATTTTTCTCTTTATTATGTAATTCTTCTCTGACTTATTACCTTCAGTTATATAAAAGAAAGTGGCATCTTTGCTGCATTGATAGCTACAAGACGCAAGTTAGTTATTTTTCATGAATTTACTTAGAAGTAGCCAATATTTTCCAACAATCTTTCAGCACTGAGTATATTTTGCATCTAACTTATATAGTTCATTTAAAGAAAAATGTCTGTTTTTTATGTTTTTCCAAGTCAAAACTCAGATGAGAAAAAAAGACAGCACCTACAGGTTTCTCCAGGTCCACAAAGCCAATATTCACTTAACACCAAAACAAGTATGTTAAACAAAGTTAACAAAGTAAGTATGTCTCCAGGCACCTGCACAAGTTGTAGCATTTGATTTAGAAACTGAAATCTAGGAAGCCAATTTCAGCTTTGTTTAATGATTAGCATCAACCTGGGCTGCTGATAGTTCCGTGTATAGGGTTATGAAAAGTGCTCACATCCCCTTCACATTTTAGAAAACTATATTTCTGCACAAAAAGTGCATCACTGCTGTTGCTGCATGGTGGCTGTTTCAGGGGTAACAGGTCAGGATTTTGGAATTGGCTCACTTGATTGGCTCACAATTTGTATTTAAACGGAGGCGACAACATTGATTGAGATTCACAGCATGTCAGTTCTATGTACTGAAATCTTGCTATTTAACTATGGCAATGGAAATCCATTTTTTACTAAATGGCACCTTAAATGTGCCAGATATCATCAATTACAATCATTTAAATTTTTTTCACAATAATATTGCACATTATATATCACTATAATACACGACATGCACTAAGTACAAACTAATGGATAAGTTATTAATTTCGTACAGCCACTGTACACGCAAATCAGACATTATAATTACTATAACCGTATACATTCGCGATGGTAAAGGAACACAAAAGGACTTTTATTTAGCATAGCAGTGGAGTTCCTGCCCAGATAGGGAACTGAATCTCTTGCCGTTTTTACAGTGACTGCAGTCCACTGTCAATAGCTACTTGAGAAGCCTGTAAGAGGAGGGGTTGTGGCTTGCACGTTCTGGTATTTATACAGCCAGAGCAAACTCGAATGTGGTCCACCTCTACCGCTTAATCAGACGTTTGAAAGTCCTCAGCTCTACAAACATTAAGTTTCTTATGCTGACGGCTAAAAATCTCTTATTCAAGCACAACTTTTTGACAGATTTGCCACCAGATGGACCACTTGGACACAATAGATTCCATCTGTGTGTACTGGAGTTTACTGAGTGTGTATACTGTGCGGTTTTATGGGGGCGAGGTCAGTCATTTCAGCATGCTAATTTAGACATGTTGAAAAGATCAAGGAAGTTGTGTTTTTTTGTTATTATTCTAAGTGTGCTCTTCTGACTCCACTGCAACAGCTGTAATCAGTGAAGGTAGTTCCCCTAAAATCTAAACTATTACTGATTTTTATTTTAAAAGCTGTTTGGATGCATTACAAAATAATACTAGATTTTTATTAAGCCATGAAGTCCTTCATACCATGGAACTATTTAACACACATTAAACCCCTGTGTAAATATATAATAGTTTAAACAGACTCCTCTGATGTAGAGTATTATTCACAGCATCTAATATGAAACAATTGTAAACACAACTGATTCCAGGCCAAAAAATGTCTGAGTCACAAACATATGAAGTTGTTACAGACAAAGAAAAACAACTCAGCGGGCAAACAACAAATAAGCCAACATATACTCTCCTTCTTGCATCCTGACAAGCATTTGTCGTAAACTGAATTAGCCCTATTAGGGACTTTATGGAGGGAGCTCTTATCAAATTGTTGAGGTCTTTAAAATAACATTCAATATCCTCAGTGAATTATTTTAATAGAATAAGTCATATTTCAGGTAGCCCAGCTTTCAGATGCTATCGCACCTCGACATTTGTCACCTGTCAAATTATTTTCCCCTGTCTGTCATGTTCATTTGTCAAAACGGAGCTACTCGGCGACACCGACTACTTTAAACCTGACACAATCAGATTTAAATTTAGATTCGGATTTGGACCTCATATTTATGGTAGTGTTAAACTAATAAAACGCAGCAATTGTCACGGCCATTCGTTTAAGTCCCAGTGTGTATTGAGCATGTATGCATGAACGGTAGTTTCCTCATCCTAAGAGAGGAAGAGTGCGTTCTGCGGCGGATGGGGAAGACGGATGGGCTGCACTGATCCAGTGGGCATTTCTCATTGAATTTCATTATACTTAATTAATATGAGTGTTAAACTCACAGGCAGGGAGCTGATTACCGTCACAGACGCTGTACATTTGCCCTCAGCGTTCCCTCTATTATCACTATAACTCGTCCCAGAACAAACTTCTTAAAAGACAATAAAAGAGAGCCACTGTGGCTCTTTTAATGCAGGAAGAGAGAGTGTGAAAGAGAGTGAGAGGGAGGGGAAACTAAGATTCATGTTGTGAGAAGCGTGTTACTTCAATTTTTAAAAAGGATTTAACCTGTGCTCATAAAGCAAGCAGTCTTGGCTAGCTTTCAGCTGGGGAGAGAGAGAGAGAGAGAGGAAAAGGGGGAGAGGGAGAAGAAAAGGGAGAGAAGGAGAGAGAGGGTTAGAGGGAGAAAGAAAAAAATTAGAGACAGAGGATGAAAAAGCTACTGGTCAGAGGAGCTGTGGGCATTTACTGTGTATTTACACAGTAATATTTTTGAGCTGCACTCTGATCAGTGCTGGAGAAAGCCATTTCTTATAATTCTTCCTGCTACTCAAGGCACATGGTAGGAGTTACAGCAGGCCAGTCCTGCCTGCACGTATTCCTTGGGTGTATAGGCTTTAAGGAGCTAATGTTCCCCGTAAGGCAGACGCCCAAGAACTCTTACTGTGCTAGACCGACAATTCCTGGAAAAGCTGGAAAGTCATGGTAAAAAAAAAAAAAAACATACATACATACTACTAACATATTTAAACATATTTAAATCAAAGAAAATATTATTAGGGGTTTCTTAATCATTAATATTTCATGATGTAAACTCTCAAACTGCGTTCTGACGGCACAGCATATACCAGTGAAATTGTCATCCTACGACAAAATGTGACTTTCACTGATAAAACACAGACCAAGATATTAGTCACAGTTGTATCAGTTCAAGCAATGACCACAAAGTCAACTACACAAACTGGCTTTAAGAAGAAAGCATAAAAAACATATGAAAAGGAAAACAGCAAAATAAATAAATAAATAAATAATAAAAGAAGAGCTGTAATTCTGACCTATATTCTGAGAATGCTGCAGCTGACAGTGAACCAGTGGATTAGCCACCAGTTGTAGTGCTATGGGTGGTGAGAGCTCATGTTTGCTCAGGGGCACTGTTAGCATTTCAACACCATCAATCTCTTATTACATAATGTTAATACACATTAATATTTTATGTTAAATGTTAACATCCTCTTACAGCCCTTTATAACCTAAAGCCGACAGGACATAGTTATCTGTTGGTCTGTTTAAGCTGTTTTTAAATTTACAATCATCTGTTTTTACGCTTTCATTAAGGTTCGTATTACTTTTCTGTTTGTTCTGGGTAGTGTATGAGTTAGGAAGTCATGGAAATTCAATATGGTCGAATTGTATTAAATATATACAATGCTAAGTAAGTGTGTGTGTATGTGCAGTGATAAAGCTTTAGTTTAATTTGTGTTAAATCATATTTATAGAGACAATGCAAATAAACACTAATAATTAAAATGCAATTATAATGTGCCAGTTTAGGACCCCTACTGTTATCTGAGATGCAAACAGGTTCGGAGACTTCCAGGGACTTTTGGTTGAAAGAAACCAAAAATATAGACATCCTCACAGAACAAGAATTGAAAAGGTCCGTTATATTGTTCAAGCTTTCAGTTCATTAGCAGCATTTTACAATATATTGTGAATCTGAAGCCCCACAAATGGTTAAATGTTGTGCCTAGAGAATCTGTAAAAGTTTATATATATTGTGTTCGACTATGAATGCTAACAACAACAGGTACGAGTCATGTATGTCCACCTAAGAGTTAGAAGTAATGAGCCATTGGTGTATATTGTGTTTTATGGATGCTAACTTTGGCAAATGCTTTTGTCCAATAACCAACATTCCTTAGTCTGTGACTAATGTCATTGTAACCCAACAAGCCTGTACCTATAGCCAAGTCCCTATAGCTACAACACAAATTCAATGTCTGTTTTAACAAAAATTTTAATTTGGGTGGAATTTAAAATAACTTAATAGTCCTAAATGATTAGGATCAACAATGTCAATGTCCTTTCATTCAATGACTCAATCACTGATTAATCTGACATGTGGTTATTCAGCATTTTGAATTCCTGGTTGTAAAGGGCTGAAGGAGGAAGCTGCAGCTATATTCCAGTATTTTTGACATCTGTAAAAACACAATTATTTAAAATAAGGAAGCTTACAACTAACCATTTTCTTAATGTATACCGCATTTTGTTACAGAAAGCATTACACAGAGCCGGCCTGTTTGCTATCAACATTCATTAAATAATTATGGGCTATCCAAATAGCTCTGTTTTTAAACAACTTATTAACTTAAAACATGCAAGCGCAATGGCCCTTTGGACCTACATCCGGATCTTGAAGTACCACTGCTCTGCACCCAACGCACTTGACATTACAAATAAACTAATTAGCAAGCCCTTCCTGAAGTGATCAAGCAGGGAAAACACTACAACATGAAGGGCAATGGAACTCCTGGACCAGGATAAAGAGCTACCGCCATATCCTATGGATGTCCTTATTTATGTATTCACCTAATTTTGTCCCAACCGGCTCAAGAACGTTACACAGGGTTTAGAACGCAAGATTAAAAAACTGTTAAATTATTGGTTCCATTGTCACAAAACAGCTTCACATGAAATCCAGGTCGAAGCCCCAGTGAGCAAGCCAAAAGGTGACAGTGTTGAGGGAAAGTCACTAAGCGGAAGAAACCAAGACTTAAAAGGGGAACCCATCCTACTCTGGTTGACATAGGATAGAAAAACAACACAAGACCAACATGAACAAAAGATATACATAGAAAAAAAAATATGTAAAAAAAAAAAAAAAAAAAAGAGTCACAACGAGAAATAAACCTCTGAATATTAGTTACTGTTATCAGTTAAAAGAAAAAAACAACAAAAAAAAACAGTAAACTACTGATTAGTAAAAACAAGAGTTACACTCATGACTGCCAAAGACTAGTTAGAAGTGATATGTAATAAAAATAACAACTTTAAAAACATCAATAAGAGAATTATTTCTGAAATTCTTGTTTCTGTTACACAGCAAAAAAGGATACAACAGGTCTGAGTCTTGTATGTCCACCTAAGAGTTGTGTGTTTTAGGTGTATCTATATGTTTGTACTATTTGCTGTTATGACACAATGCGTGTGGTGATTGTGCCCCAGGACCCTCAGGTGTGTCGGCTCATTATAACCGTGTTAATGAGCTACAGATGCAGCTCGGTGTGTGTGTGGTTGTAAACGTTTATGCATGTAAGGGCAGAGCAGGATGTGAGGTGTAACATGGGGGAGGGGTGTGCAGTAGGCGGGTGTGTCTAGCCAGGCGTCTCTGCACACTGATTGGTGGGTTATCTCTGTGGGGAGTACAGCAGGCAATTTATGATGCTGCAGCAGCAGCACTTCCACAGCCCTGAGGCTGCCCTGCTCACTCAGCAAGCACCATTACATACCTCTCACAGGGAGCACAGCAAAAACACACTTCACCATCTCGTTCTCTCCCATATACACAATGTACTAGACACTAGGACTGGGTGGCATACACACACATATTGACTTGTGTATAAACTAACCTTGCAATAGCAGCAATTTATAAATATTGTTAAAGTTCTTCATTATAAAACTATAAAAGGATGTTACAGTTAATGCAAACAAGTCATTCCTCTCTTAGTTTGGCAATAGACCTCAGCTTAAGGTAAGTAATCATCATCATCAATCACATCAGCAGTAGTAATAGCTATAGCTCATTTTAAGGCCCCAACAGTCACTTGGACTCCTTATCGATCCCAAAAACCTAACAGTATACAAATGTCAAAGGTTTTTCCTATTTTAATTATTAGCATGGTTTACATAATCCTTTCATTTAGTATGGAAATGTATTTTTAAATAATAAAATATTTGTATACAAACTGCACACAGAAGAACAAAATAGTCAAGCTGTGAAAACAATGTGAAACACAAACAATATCACATCATCAAATTGTAACATCATCAATTCTTATAATTCTACATGAGATGCTCAGAAATTCAGGCTGGTCACCGAGGAAACTGTCTGGGGAAAACAGTATTAAGATCAATTTTGACCATAAGCTGGATTTTACTCAACAATTAAAAAGAACCAGAGGAATTTTATCACCTATCAATTGCACACAATTGATTTTTCTCTGTAGATTAAAGAAAATGCCCTCTTACCAACCCCAGACCAAATTTAACTTTTCCTAACAGAACCTATTACTCTGTAAATGCTTTTGCATAATCGTCCAGAAGCATGTCAAATATTTTAAGTGTTATAAGCACACACTGTACAAGAGCAGACACATCTGATTTAAGATCACTAGATCTTCAATATATGGCTAGCATTTAATTGTGTGTAGTTTATGACTATCAATAACTATTGAGCTCATTAATCACAACTCTCTGAAGTCATTAAAATTCTAGTCTCTGGTGCTTTTATGCTCCCTGTAGTTTAATTGCCTGTGCCAGGCACTGTGTGTTGCCCCCACAGGGAGAAGAGTCTGGGTTCAAAACCCAGAATCACTGTGAGCATTACAGTCATGGCTCACACTTCAATAATGACTTAAACCTGAAATTGATACTTTGATAAAATGTTCTTTGTTTGAAACATGAAAACGTTTGAGGTCTATATAGGACTTCACTAATGGTCAAACTGAATGTGCGTATTCAGTTATTTCTATTATGTTTGTATCTGAAACCTAAGCTATTACATTGAAAAGCTATGCTTTACTTGATTTCTGGATCCCACCTTTGAACTTTTGCATCATGTCCAGGCTTAAAGATATCACAACAAGAGGGCGCATGCTCTTTGTATTTTCACAAACATGGGCCTGGCTGAGAGCAGCACAGCCCCCTAGCCACCAACAACAGGATTCAAAATCCTGGTTCTGGCTGGAGGCAATTCTTAGGCACAACAATACACCAAGCCAAGCCCAGGGTCGGCGGCTCCCCCTTTTACGGTTTTATGAGGTTGGCCTTCCCCCTGCTATTGAGGCAAATGTAGGCCATCAAACAAAACAATTTACGAGCCGAGCTAAATTTGACCTTGGGCCTGGTAAAATACCAGACAATTGCTCTCAGAGTACGGGAGTCTAAGGATTGGGGGTTGTGTCAAAGAGAGCAGCTTTTCCTCTTACTTAGAGACCATTTGGTGATCTACATACCACTACTTAGGAAACCAGTGGACCACAAAAGGTTCATACAGTCTTATTCTTGATGTGGGGGGATAGAATAAAAAAAAATTTAACTCTAAACTTAGTAGCAAAGAAGGATGAATGTACTATGTTTCAGATTAGAAAACAAAATGAGAAAATACAGTAAATAATACTGGGCATCTACTCAAACATATTAACTGGAGTTCATTTGTTATGATAAATGAACGAGTGTAAAACATCATTAAGAAAGAGAATAAGTGAAGCATGAGAGATGAAATGTGGAATGAGAGAGAGAGAAAGAGAGAGAGAGAGAGAGACAGACAGACAGAGAGAGAGAGGTTATAGTTCCTCCAGGCCCTCTGCCGTGCTGTTTGGAGCTCAAAGCAGCCCCAGGGTTCTAAGAGTTCTTTAACTATGAGTGTGTTGGAGGGGTATTTGATTTTTTATTGGGCCCCCTACCACAATCACCCCCTCCCATACCCCCTAGCACCACCATCCCTCATCCCCACCATCACCACCCGGCCCCAACACACACACACACAAAACTACAGTTCTTAACCCCACAGTCTGTCCCAGTACTATAAAGAATTTAAAATAAAGTATGCAGTAGCTTTTTTCAATCTTGTGCTGCTGTATGTACGACTCGCTCAAAGCTGGAGAAGTCTTCAGTAATCTCTTTCCTTTAGAGGGAACCCCGCTGAGATGCATTAAAGAGATAAATTGGCGATGTCTCTGTGGTGACAGAGTCCTCATCTGTCTCTGCTTGCCTCCATTGATCACAATTTATTTTATTTGTGTTGCTGGATTATTAGGCGGAAGAGAAGGACTGCACTAATAAAGAGGCTGCTTATGAAGCTAAAGGGAAATGCAAGACTGCCTCACAGGAAACATGTACAGGCATCTCATTAACGTCTTTATGACAACACAACCGCCTCCTCACTTCATCTATCCAATCGCAGTACAGACAGTCTCTGTATCAATCAGTATAATTTGATTTTTATCAATTTGTTTGTGCATTAGGGAAGAGCTTTCAATCATAGTAATCTAGTCCGATTTACGCAGTCATCAATGCCAAGGAAAAACTAAACATATTGCCCAACAAGGCACTAAAGCAACAATGCTACAACATAATAAATCTAAAATCGAAAGCGTAGTGCAGTATGACTCTGCTAATTTTATTATAAATTAGTATGTTCAAAACAAAGCGCAAGGGCTTCCACAGCTAACAGCCGATTTGATTTACAGGATAATAGCCTAAAGGACAGGGTGCAAACAAAGGGTTAGGTGCTGCTGGTGAGGTATGTAGTTCATACCTAGCCATCGTCATAACTCACAGTCACGCAGCGTGTCAGAACTGTGGGCTGAGGAGTTGATCACAGGTGCAGCCATGCGACGTGTCCCTGCAGCTAAACCGCTTTACCTACCTGACCCCAAAAACGCAGCTGCTTAAGTACACATTGATACACACACAAACACACACACACACTGACTTTCTCAATAGGGAACCTTTAAATAATTAATAAATAATGAAAACTTTATACAAATTATTAGTGTTGAGACAACACTTTACTTTGTGATGCAGAAAAATTACATTGCTCAGTACAGCAAGGCACAAACCATGGAATACTGAGCTGCCATTGCAAACTACAAAACTACAGACCAGCTACAACATGCAGAACAGAGAATCAGTGAAGAAATAAAAACCCAACAGAATTGAGGCTGAAGAACAACCAAAAACGTGTTCCATAATATACAGATTGCTCAATCATCTAAAATTGGTTGGGCTTTTATGGTTTCCATGCTTTAACAACAAAGAACGCTACCAAATTAGTCAAAATGCTAGCAACCATTCTGACCACCAGAAAACTCCTGAGCTACTTGAGCTACAGTGT
This sequence comes from Megaleporinus macrocephalus, assembly GCA_021613375.1. Lineage (NCBI taxonomy): Eukaryota > Metazoa > Chordata > Actinopteri > Characiformes > Anostomidae > Megaleporinus > Megaleporinus macrocephalus. The sequence goes on along the minus strand of CM038709.1, from coordinate 21,179,917 downwards.
GCACATACATACAATAAAGCAAAAAAGGCCCATTATTTGCAAACTGTCTTCCACTATGCGCATCATTTAACTTTGCAGAACTTATAAAATGAAATGTGAAAATACAAAGAAGAAGAAGAAGAAGAAGAAGAAGAAGAAAAAGGAAGAAGAAGAAGACATGACTTGTAAATAGCAACATTATATGGAAATTAAATTTTTTTTTAAATTAGGTTTACTTCTCACCTACTAAGTGACATAAAAGTAAACCGAAGTGACATACATCAGTGTCTACACACCAGAACAAATCAACAGAACCTGGATGGGAATATTAAAAGACCACTATGGGGAACAAAACATTTCCAAGATTTTGATTTTTGTGCAACTACTATTTATGTGTGCTAGCATAAATAACCTAAGTAATGAAGGGTAAGTACAACCCCTGGGGCAGTTTAATGGCGTGTAATTAAATTAATTGCATGGGTTTTACTTTTTATTGGCTCATTCTTTTCCAGGTTCTTTCTACAAAAAGATCGATAGTATCTGAAATCTCTGGCAATTACGTGTTTGAGCTCAAAGTAAGGCTTCGATTTAGAGTGCATTTCCTCTATGGAGAGCAGCCAAGTGCTCCTGCGGAGAGGTGCTATCCAAACAGGAAGTGACACAGACGTCCTCCATTTCCACAGACTGCCCTGCTCTGTCTAAACCCACTGGCACTGAGAGAGACCAATTTGGGCTTCCATATATCTCCACACCTCATCAATACCCATCTCCACAGAACTGAGAGCTCCTTTACGACGCTTTTGTATAAGGGCATTGTAATGCTGCCGTTTTGCTTTACTCATGCAGAGGGGTGATTTGCTCCCGTGGGATCCAATTGCACCATTTGCAGTACATAAATTTGAGCCTATTGGCCAATAAAGGTTCTGCTTTCCTCCTCTTTGTATTCAGCAGGGATTTTCTTGAAGCAGCAAGGCCCACAAATATATCTCAAATCAATGCATGTTGCCCTCAGCTCTGGAGGAAAACACTCATTAAGCTGTTCATAGTTCAGCATTTTCATATAGCATTGAAAGTTTAGTACCTGTTCATGTTAGCATAGCTTAAATCTCAGCCCAAATCTCAAACTGATATCTCACAGTTTTCCCCAGAGCTGTTTCCTGCCGCTGTATGCTTACAGTGTGATTGTAATGCTAATAGGATTCAGAGCTAAGTGTGAATTACCATACTATCACACAAATGTATTCTTTAGGCACATACTTTATTCAAGGTGACATTGGGTTCTACACATTACAGTTTGACAATATGCTGAATGAGATTTAATAGGATTCATTCAACTTGCCATTTATCACAGGGGTTAAATAAACACGCAGCAATTCAAACGTGTCACATGTTCTACATGAAAACAAAAGGCAGGACTCTCCTTTGCATATTCCCTGACACCTACAGGCTAAAAGATGCGACATTATTTAAATAAGTGCTGGCTTACCTCACCCACTGACCTCCTGTAAATATTATTTATGACCCAAAACACATCTTTTAATTCCAGATATGTATTTTTAGGGATATCCAAGAGTCAGCACACTAATGCTGAGCACAAGCCTGGGGCCATTTTTCACACCCACGATGAATATTCAAAAGATGTGCTTTAGAAAAGAGAGGAGAGGAAGAGAGGAAGAGAGAGCACGCGAGGGGAGGGGGATGCGAGAGAGTTAGCATTAATTAATATTCGTAGCAGTAAAAATGAAAGCGAGACTGAGGCTAATTTTATGGGACAATTAATCATGGGTCCCCATAATTACACTGGGGAGTTTACAAATGATTTCTTTAAGGGCCATGGCTAAAAGGACAGGAGATAATACCACAGCCATCAGAAGCACTGGCATACCCCCAAATTCATACACTACAGAGAGAGAGCAAGAGAGAGAGCAAGAGAGAGAGCAAGAGAGAGAGAGAGAGAGAGAGAGAGAGAGAGAGAGAGAATGTGTGTCATGGTGGAATCTTAATTGCAGGGACGAAGCCCTGCGTGTGTGCAGAAACACCTGACAGTGCTGAGAGAGAGAGGGAGAGAGGAGAGAGAGAAGCAGGCCACAGCAGGTCTAGAGGCAGGCCAGGTGCAGCAGGGTAAAAATAACAGGCCTCACAGCGCAGGGCTGCTTTAATGGGACTGGGTCACATGACACCTTAGGCATCTAAAACAGCCCTACAACCTGCTGCTGGGGCATGACAAGCTTCCCTCCTGGTCCCCGGTTGTTCCCTTACGCTCACCCGCACCCCCACCCACACCCACTGTGCATTCTGATTCATTTTGATATCTGAGCATCCAGAAAAGTTACTTTGGGTGGAACTGGCACATTGTTGGAGGCTTACTCTTTTTGATGTTAGCGCCAGTTTCAGGCTAAAATATTAGTAGTATAGCAGGCAGCTGAGGAACACATCTGAAAACATGTTTTATTTTAACTGTTTGGCACCTCAAGCAGTTAACAGAGAACTTGTTGGTTAAAGCATAGGACAACTCCAGAAAACCCTTGTGTATTATTAAAAAAAAAGTTTGAATGAATAAAATCTGCCTACTCAAATACCAACTGTTTACCATAAATAAATTAAAAAAAAATAATTTTTATTCAGAAGCATTGTTCAATCTTTTTTAATCTGATGTTGACCAATGAATGAGTTACATTTTTAGAGCATTCTGCTACTGACTAGTGCAGGAGGCATGGGCTAGGCTGTGCTGGACAGGGCTGTTGCATAGCTATTGACGACCTGCCTGATATTCTGGCCGTTCAGTAGCACTGAGCTGTGGGTCCTCTCGGCTACTGGGTTTAAAAAAGGAGCATCCATTTGAAGTGCTATATACCTGAGGGTCCTTCTTTTCCAAACATCATTTTGTTACCATCACAGGAAAGCCAGATACACACACCTCCTGTTTTTGTTTTCGTTTTTGTTACAGGAGCTTAATCTTCTCCTAAATCTCTGAGGTAAAAGTTTTAAAGTTAAAGTTTTAGATCTGAGCAAAAACTCAAATGACTTATGATGTATCACCCCACATGCAATCAAACATCATCAAACTCATAGTATCTGATGTGCTTCAGTTTACAACAGCATGTCTGACACAGTTACCAAACCCACCTCTGTGGATACATGCCAATACTCCAAAATGCACCCAGATCTTGACTTATAAAAATACGATGAACTTTTTAAAACAAGTGAATGATGGAGCAGCCATTGTGAATAACCACTTTTACTTACCTACTATTACCAAAGACGGGTGCTACATGAATTCCTAAACACAAAGATGTACCATAAGGTAACTTGGTAGAGGCTAAGCTGGTGTATCTGAAAAATCTGAACAAGTTCTGTCTACGACTTTAAAGCTCATTTGTGCTAAAAATGTGGTTCTCAATCATATATGAAGAAACGCATCAGCTGGATGCCTGACTTACAAGTGACTTGCCAGACATACTTGCATCGTACAACAGGAACTTAGTGGCGTAGTTGTGGTAAATGTCAGGTGATGGCAAACCGGGGTAGGGTGGAGTGTGTGGAATGGGAGCTACTGTTGCCAGTGCTTGAACAAATCAGCTTTGGTTTAAATTTTAATACAGTTTTACAGTACATCCGCAGCTCCATCATGGGACAGCACAGTGTGCTGTGGTCGCATACATACCTGTATAAATGGCTCTGGATTCAGTAGATCATCCGGGTAAGGTTCAAGAACTATTCGATGGCTACTCAGTATTCGGACATACTAGCTTCCTACTGATTTCGCCTACTGAGTAGTAGGCAAGTAGGCGATTTCAGACTCACCCAAAGTGTGAGTGTATTGTGTACACGTCACATGCATGGGGATCCTAAGCCTGTGTGCAGCTGCTCAGCCATAGAAGCACAAACAAGGTCTGATGCTGATTCTAAAAATGAGCTTGACAAATCAAGATGATTTTTTTATGATTCTAGTTCTGTGAGCTTGTGTGGCCCACTCAAAGACATTGGCGACACTTCACATTGATCAGGACGGGGCAGAAATTTAACAAAATGCTTTGGAAAGGTGGCATTCTAGGCCAATTCTGCACAGAAAATTAGTGAGCTACTGAGACTGAATGACTATGGAGATTTCATATGTATGCACCTGTTAGCAAAGGGTATGGCTGAAATACTCAAACCCACTAACTGAGTGTCCAAATTTCAGCCATGCAGTGCTTTTTTAAAACTTAAACTACGATAATCACATTTGTCCTTGACTAAATGTTTTGTTTGAAAGCGAAAGCCTATACTCTGCATGATCTAGAAGCGTTGAATGCACCAGCTGTGGAGCAGAGCAGACGGCAACTGCACTGGAATTCTCCTTCATTTGAAGTGACACATAATAAAGTTGCAGTGCAGGCTATATTGGCAGCAGAGGGGCCGCTGGGGCTCAGTTATAAGCTGTGCGATACACCAGGGGCTAATTCAGCGCACACTACAGCAGCACATCCTCTATAAAGAGAGAGAGTGTTTACTGGCCATACTTCTCCCCAGCAGCCATGACAGATCACATCTGCACTTCACTCTGCCCACTCAACAAGCACACCACTGTTCCAACAGAGCTATTCGTTTCATGCTGCAGCAGCTATGAAGAACCATAAAAAGTGCCGTGCTGTTTCACTAAGCCTAACGTCCAAATGCATGTCTTTACAGTATAAATAAATACTTGGGATTTTTTTTAGCTCAACCTCTATCTGCAGCATCTGCAGTAGGCCTAATTGTAATATGATACCAATCCAGTGGCAATGTGTAAACGGCAATAATTGCTACTTATTAAATAGAATTAGAGAGGACTAATAAAAAAATAATAAAGGCTTTACAACAAGTTAAAGTGGAATTCGCTCTAACCTGATCTGATCCCATTTTACAGCCTGTAAGACTGGATTTAAATAAAAGGTAATAAATAATATTAACGAATGTGTACACCATGTTTTTACTCACTTTTACTTTTAAACCACCAAGTTATAATGGGGAGACGCTGAGACCCTGGAAAACTAAACTCTCCACTAGGGTTTGGGTGACTAATCAATGCAATTCACAGTCTGCAGAAACACTTTGGTTTGGTTAATGTCTGCCTGCATGTTTCTGTGAAGTAAGATGGCTGTGACCAATCAGAGAGTGAATTTCTGGAGAATGGGCAGATTAAAAACCTCGTCCACTAGCATCCACAGTGTGGGAGTATTTTAGACAGAGGCACAACAATTCAGTGCTCTACAAAATGGAAATGGCTATGAAACGAAAGCACTGTGGAAAGCTTTGACAGCACCGTTAAGACCACATGCAGTGTCATGTCACATTGTGTAATGTCTCATAGCAGAGCACTGCTTTGGAATGCCGGCAGTGAAAGCTGATAAAAGCTAGGTTCAGATCTTTTATCACATTTGGCATCAGTTTGTTACCTCTTCGCAGAGAATCAAAAATAACTTTTTTGTAATGAACAACTACAAGAATTTCATGGATTTCACTCAATACCGGGTAGGACATCAAAAGTTTCAGGGAATCAATCCCAAAAACCAAACGTCTGTGACCATCAACCCATCTGACAGCACTGCATTAAAAAAAATCGCATGTCTCTGTGATGTACATAACCCTATGAGCTGGGAAACACTGACAAACTGTGGTCACACATAGCTCGTTGCTGCCTCTACAAATGCACGACTGTACAATAGTGAATTCAAATGTCAATAACTTCCAGAAGGCTGAGTACTTCTCCGAGCACGAGAAACAAACTTATGCATAGTGGAAACGTGCTGCAGTCTGATTTTCTGATTGTTAATGGGAATAATGGACATCATTTTCTCCAGGTCAAGGAAGAAAAGTAGTTACAAAATGTTAACCAATCATGGTCTGTCATGGTATGTGGGGTATTAATGGGTATTTTACACAACATTAATGCTCAATACATTTTGGAGCAACATGCTGCCTTTTAGACAACATCATTCTCAGGGATGTCCTTGCTTATTTCAACACAAAGTCACATTCTGCATGTGTTTCAACAGCATTTTACAAAGTGTTGCAGATATTAAATTTAAATAAGCATCCATTTTAAAAGAACAATAGTTCTTCAAGCAAAACATTGAATGTTTTAAAAATGTTATCCAATGATATAGCTATAACAAAATGCAGCTTTAAAGGCAAAGACCTCTTCTATGGTCACATATGAGCAAATAAGACAAACGCAATTAATTACAGTACAATTACAAAAAAGGGAAGTAAATGCAGAACACAATTGCAATACAATACGGAATTGCAATTCCCTGAATGTCATGACCGGCGGAAGCCAGAATGAGTGGGTGACAGACAACCATGATGTAGTGATGATCTTTTACTGCCGTTTCCCTTGGGTACATGGCTGCTCATTAAGTGGAGACTGAGGCAAGGACATAGGCACCAATGACCTTTCTGAGGGTCACTGTCGAGAAACACAACTCATACAATGCTGCGTGTGCAAAAGTCAAATCTGACCACAACACAAACACAGGACTCGTTTCTTTTATCCTAAATTTACTAGCACAAAAATTTGTTTACCTCCACAAAAAATTAAGTTAAGGTACTGCAGTCCAGCAAAAATACCACTGTGTGATAAAAGTTACACACTGGAGCTGAAATAAAAAGGGAGTTGAAATTAAAAACACAGTTGAAATCACTTAAAATGAACCTTGTACTGTTCCAACTTTGTACGTCTGTCCAGAATCTTGAGTTTGTGAGAGCCTTTTAATGTGTTGGTGTGGCTTGGCTTTAACGCTGTTTGCTGGAGGTTAGAGTAACTCCTGCTGCTAGAGCTGAGCTTGGGTTTGTCTTTGCTAACACAATCAGTCTGGTTGACCTTCCTCCTCTCCGGCTAAGTTCTGCTCTGATAAAGCCTAGGTGATTGGCAGATGAACCTAATGCCATAGCGTTTCGTAGTGCAGACTGACCGCTGGGTAAATGCACAACGATAGTTCTGACATAACCTAATCCTGGCCTGATGGCATACACACCAAGCCATACATCAGTGCCAGACAGCTGCCAGACCTGCACACACATACACACAGATTCGATCTGGGATTTACACATAACAGTGCTCAGTGCCTCATACACACAACACGTCTAAAAGTGGGTGGATAGATTGCAGAGGTAAATCTTTTCTTTATTTAGGAATTATATATTATCTTGCAACATCTTCTCAACTTATGAAATCCTGAACTATTGATCAAGATCAATTATCAGTTGTGCTGTTACCATGCAACCTACAACATGCAAACAAATGAAATGCAAAGACAATCAAAATTAAGGTACAAATATAAGTTAGTTAGTTAGACAGCAATCGCTACCAATGCAAAAGATGCCAAAACAGAACTAAAGTGCAATAAACCAGAAGTTAAGAATATTGTGACAGTTCTGAGAGCTACTGGGGCATCACTTTTCCCAAGGCTTTAGTCTGTGAGCCATGCTACTATTACTCCTCCTAATAAACAGCCACACATTCAATTTAGTCCCATCATCATTTACCATCGTAGCTGTACACTTTTTATTCAGCAAATTTTCAACAAACATACAGAGGTAATGAGAGGGAACGGAGGAGATCATGTCTGTAGTGTTCACACAGCAAGTAAAAGTGGCATAAATCTCATTTCCAATGCGATTTTCTTGTTAAGCTGTTCACACTATCTTCTACATGTGATCTATAGCCGTCATTAGTCAATACAAATCAGCTCCTAACTGACTCGCATGCACAAAACCACATGTGCTTTATGCTCATCCAGAGGTAAACAATGACTGCTGACAGGACCAGGTCCGCTCTTGGTCTCAGTTTCATCTTCTCCAGCATCACAGCGGCAACAGTGACTGACAGCTGGGCTTACCACTAAGAGCATGTTTGCTATAAAAAGGTCACGTTATTTGGCTGCAGCCATTTACTTTCGTTAGTTCTTTAGTTTCTTGAAACTCTGCTTTTAGTTTCTTCATTTTTCTCCCCTTTTGCGCTGCAGCCTCACTCGTAACACGTCTGGTCATTTCTATTAAAAACTCTTTGAACGCGGAGCAGCTAATAACTGCTTTATTATTTTTATTTTTATTTTTTTACAGAAATATCAGCCTAAATGTTTAGGAAGTCTTGGCAGCATGAAATCATGACCAATGTCGAGTTAGATTCATGTAAAAAAAGCATAAATTCTGATCTGGCTGTGGCAAAGCACATATGAAAGCACATATGAATGTCTCACAGAAAACACATCTGTGTCACGTATGACGAAAAACACTTTGACCTGCTGTGTAAACGTAGCCTAAAGTTTTAACATAATATGAAAAAAAGAATAAGTAAAACCACTATTTTAAAAAACAACATTATTGCCCGCTATAGTTGCCTGGAAACAATTTCAGCAAAAACGTTAAACCAACGTTAGGTCCCAAATGGGATTATCCTAAATTTATTGTAGTATTTTGTAGGGGTGTAAGAAAATAGCTAAATATTGACATGTTATGTTTGGTAATACTGTATTGATTCTCAAAAACACAGTATCGATACACAGATTCCTGTCAGACAGTGAATAATTGTGTGTTGTGTTTAAACCTCTGACCACTAGATGGCAGTGTTGTAATCCATTTTTAGCTCCACTCCAACATTAACAAGCAGCACAAGGCCGCAATGCAATTATAAGCATTGGCAAACCTGTTCATATAGTGGTGTGTTTCAATAGTAAGATTTTTAAAATCACAGTATATAACTTTACTTGTATCATTGCAATATATTACGATAGACTGAATCATGACCACTGCATCACGATACGTATTGTATCGTCAGGTTCTTGCCAACACACAGCCCTAGTATTTTGAAAATTTGGTTTCGTCAGGATGTTTGTGTAATACAATTTTTTTTTATCTGAAGTTATGATAAGATTATTAATTTAGGAAAAGCTATGGTTCCAAATTTAGTAATGACTAAAGATGTAATAGTGACTAATTAGTTAAGAGTTAGAATGTTTTTATAATATAGCCTCTATTATCTTATTCACTGAACACTGTCCTGGAAAGCAGAAATCTGATTACTGCCTGACTCATGTAGACCCAAAGTTGTCCCATTATCAAATTACCCAAGTGCATGTAAACACCTAGAATGGCTTAACAATAACTGTAGAAAATTAGACTTTGTAATTAACTGCTTGTAAACGTGCTCTTTAACAACTCCATGCAACATTAATTAAGTCCTTGATGCAGTTAGAGCAGGATGAAAGACAGAAACAATTTGGTCTAATTGTGTGACTACTAGTATTTGTTAGCATCACCAAGTCTGTTTATATGATTTCTAAATCTTTAGATCTCTCTACGTTTTTGTACATAACACACATGCCCTACTGCACATAGATGTCATGGGCAAAAACCAACATAATAAACCTCAATATAGTACAATCATCACTCTTCCTTTTTAAACCTCGCTAGCTCTGAGAGAGGCGTTTGACAGCAGCGAGACTGGCCCTATAAAAATAAGCAATTGTGCAGAAGGGATATATGTCCAATAGCTTTGATTCATAGCACTATAATAGCCTTAAAGATAGGGCAAATCAGATCGGTCAGATTACACCACTGGGTTTGCCATTTTTAATAATGAAAATTACAATGCTATCTTATAATAGAATCGGCTGATGAAGATATGAAGATTTTTCTATCCTGAAACTAATGAAGCCTACAATCATCTTTTGCACTGAAAGGGGTGGTGCAATAATAATAGAACAATCAACCAAATCATTTGTCATTCTCCTATTCCTCTGCAGAATCACAGCGAGTACCAATGAATGCAAATTGTTTTGCATCTTCTCTTTTCCATTTAGAGAACTGCAAAAAAGATCCAGGAGCAAATCAGCACACACCAATCGATTACCATGACACATGGTTGAGGTCACTTAAAATTACTTTTTCAACAAAGAAATGAATATCGCTCTGCATATTGTTTGCACAGTGCAGACGAGGAGAAATGAATTCCTTTCGTGAATACTTTAACACAAATCCATGTCTGTCATGGATTTGACCTACCTTGTAATAATACGAAGAAAGGATAAGAAATGCTTTAGAAAGAAAGTTTGCACTGCAGTACTAGCAGTCACAGAAAACTGCATTTAATACACATCAAGGTTGTATGATTTATATCGTGCTTCATATCTACAGGGTAAACTGCACTACTTTGTCATGAAGCAAAAGCTGCTTAACATAAATAAAAGCAAAAAAAAAACATCAAACAAAAAATAATGACAAACCCATTAAGAGTGAAAAAAACTAATAAAAAATAATATTTAAATAATAATAATTACTATATAAATAGCAGTAATAAAACAGATAATAAGAAATAGAATTTAAATAAATAAAAAAGTTATGTTCCATGTCTCTGAAAAAGCAATATTTTCTTGTGGACTGAAGTAGTTAGTGAACAGTCTACTGGGAAAAATGATGCATGAACTTCAGCCTCTGCAAATGACATATTTATACCAAACAATTTAACTGTGACAACATAAACTATGCAGAAGCTCTATTTGTTTTAGTCTTGAGTTACACTGTAATCCAATTAAATTAATTATAAATTTTGTGTTAGGTTTTATTATACATTTGGGTATTACAACTTTGGACAAGTAATGCATAAATCTGAACGTATAATAAGTCATTAAAAGCTGCCAGTAATATGCTAATGTTCTAAATTAAACTGCCATCCCTGTTTCTGAAGCTGGGACAATAAAGAAAATTGATTTGTAAGCCTTTTGTCTAATAAGGGAAATTAACCATCACAGTGCCTGTATTTCAGTCATACTGAGCCCACAGTCCTGAGGACTGGGCAGAAAAAGCCTCACTGGTACTCAAAGAAACGTAGCGGTCAGCATGCCCACAGAGAGCGCGACCCTCCTGTACCCTCACTTAGTCTTCGTCCAACCAACGTTACACCCACTGGAGTCAACTACTTCTACACACCCCCACATAGAAAGAGCTTTCCATTCAGACAGCTCCAGTGAAGAGAAGTAGTGTGGAACAATCCAGTACATAATCAACCCTGTCCTGTCTTCTTCTTCCCAAACCTACAATCCAATCTCATCTCAAAACCCCCACCCCCGTCCCTACCCATCCATCGGTCACACACAGGCCTACAAACGCCCCGAGCATGTCCCAGTACACTCTTAAAGCCATAGCAAACCTATGGGGCAAACACGAACACACACAAACATTTGGCTGGTTGACTCCAGAACGGTTTGCACTAATTCAGTCTATTTGAAGTTGTTTTTCTGAACATTTGAACGACAACTGCAAACAGAATGTTCAGGATTGCCCCTTCGGTGTACTATGGCCTTCAAGGGAACCCGTGTTGTCATGGCAACCTTTCTCCTGTTTGGAGGGCACAGTTCACTCCTCCTTAAGAGAAATGAGAGAGATAGAAACAAATAGTCACAAAGCGAGAGCGAGAATATAACGAATGTCCCCAGGAGAGTGGCCCACTGTACTCAATTACCGTACATTTTGCTTAAAGGAAATGATTTGTTGAAGCAGCCAGTATTCAACCCCGCCTGACATCAGCGTTGCCACGGAGATGCAGAATTAGGTATTGATCGAGAGAGAGACCGAACGAAAGAGAGAGAGAGAGAGAGAGAGAGAGAGAACAAGAGAGAAACAGAGAGAACGAGAGAGAGGCGCCACTATCAAGAGCCTGTTCCAGCTCTGCAATTTACAGCAAAGCGACTTTAACAAGCAGCCAACCACACAAGAGCCAATTTATACACACACTCACGCACCGATATCTGCAAGAGTCAATAATGGAAATCAGATGCCCCTCTACAGCACCATGACGACCCCTGCAAGCCCCCTAACCTACCCCTTAGGCACCTTGAAACTTCTGGTCCAATCCATGGGCCCAATGGCACCACCCCAGCTTAGAGTTATTTAGAAAAGAACACAAGACTTACTTACATGCAAAGTCACAACTAGGATTGGATACCCAGTTAACTGTGTAGTAGTAAAAAAAAAAAAAAAAAAAAAAAAAAAAAAAAAAAAAAAATTATAAAAAGGACATGTCCAAGAACCCACGATGTCCAAGAAAATGTAGTAGCAGGCAGAGAAAAATAAATTGAAAACTTCTGTTTGAGTAACAGAGGCTGTGTTTTTAGATGCAAGTTAAACCACAGCTAACTGGTGCATGACTAGATGAGGCCTTACAGCAGATCTCTCCTCAGTGAGCAATGTGCCAACTTGTTAGTAGTTCAGAGAAATATGTCAGCTGTTTCTACATCTGTTTCTGGACCGGGCTAACATCAGATAATAATTAGTAACAAAGCCGCACTACGTCTGCCTTCTCAATTACGTTCTTAGCAACACACTTACGTTTAGGCCCCCATGTTTCAAAGTGGTAAAGTGCAAACAGGGCCTTAAACATGTGCTTAAATACCGATGCACACAATTACTCCCTACATTACATAAAAAAATTTAAAAACAAATAGGTGCATGATGGGAGACACACTACTGATACACATCAACAGATCATCATCAGTTCAGTGGAAGGCAGAAAAAAATCTAGTGTCATTGATATGACAGGAAACCCTCTGAGAGTTTTTAACTTTGGAAATAAATTAGAGGAGCAAACAAATCCTTTCCACAACTTCTATCACTTTGAAGCATTATGTACAGATCAATTATATAGTAATAATACTGCTGCATATAGGCATGGCTGAACACATCACTATATGAATTTTATTTTAATGCACTGATGTCAGATCACAAACGTTATAATCAAACACGGACATGTGTAATATTTGGAGAATCTGGAAATGTTCTTACAAACTATTTGAACATTTTAATTTTTTTGTTGTTATTTGTTTTTTTTTTTAGTTTTGTTTTGCAAGCTGGATCATACATACCATTACTGGTTTCTGAGATTCCTGTGAGTCCGTTAAGAGAGCCTCCCTGATATCGTGTTTTAATCAGAAATATTATGATTCCAAAGGAAAACACCATATAAGTTGATACGAGCTTCCTTTTGTTTCCTGTATGGTGAGCAACATAAACTAACGGAACTCTTTCACCAAATAAAACATAAGAAATATAATATCCAATTTAGCATTTTGTGCTGATAATGCTAGGAGCATCTGATCTTAGATCAGCGATCTCTGCACAAGCCTTAGCCTAGCTATGGCAGCCGATGGGAGGGTTGATGTCATCAAATACAGGCATTACTGTTAAATTATGGCACCATCATGGGCAAGGCAATGACAGCTTCATAAACTTTGATTTAATCAGATGGAGAAAATTGAAGCATTATATGAGATAACGTACGGCCGAGTGGTGATATATTTGCAGTCTGATGCACCAGTGACTCCCATCACGATTCATCTCCCCATTCTCTCACTGGCTACTGTGCCACTACGGTTCAACTCTTCAGTCAACCTGCACACCGTCCAACACATTCCTTAGGGAGAGAGCCAAAGAGAAGGAACGAGGAAGAAAGAAAGAGCGAGTAATATTGCGTGTAGTATACATGCGCCTGCTATGTGCATTAATTAATCAAAGCTAGAGGCCGGTCCGTGCAAATTGGAGCGTGATAGTAGCCGTCTCCCTTGTGCTGCCAGGGTCAATGTCATCTCTTTGTTTTTGTCTCCTAATGCAATCAATGGAGTTCTTCTACTATCTATTGAAAGTCAAAGTGGACATATCTGCGGTCGCGCTGAGAGGCTCTGTCAGATAGAGGAATCAAGCCCATATTTCTTACAGTCATGTTGTGCTAGCCCTCACTCCTGTCTGCGGAGCGCGCCCGCTCCTAATATACAAAAGATCTATTGAAATATGCATGAGGGCCGTGATGGCAGCTCTAAAAATACACTCAAATAGGGAATACATCGACAGCCCTGTCATTGGGCTCTCCTTGAGATACGCCATCAGCCTCGTACCGATCTCGCTCTCTCTCCCTCTCCCTCACTGTCCCTCTCCTGCAGCTCTCTTTATCAAAAACATATTGTCCAACATGCACATGAAACCTGCACACAAAGTACATAAACACTCATAAGGTGATTAGAATAATTTTACTAGAAATATTAGCCTTTTTATACCATTTGTTTTCCTTCAAGTGCATAATGTTTCTGTGGCTTCTGTAGGTAAAAAGCAAATTATCAGCAAAAAGGGGCAAAAATGGCACTACACAAAAATTTTAATGGTAAAAAAAACAACAACATATTTTTGTTCTCCTGTGGCACTCACTGCCAATGCTTTTAACTGTATAAGCAGCAAAAGAAAGAAAATGAACCAAACGGTTGTGTGGAATCGTGTCAAGTTCTCTATAAGGGACGTCAGGTGAGCAGTTATTAGTCACTGTTTGTGCCAAGTATAAAAAGGGGTGAAATATCCAAAGCCTTCTCTACTACAGGTTTGATGCCACCTGAAAACAACATACCACTCCATAGGTAGCATGCAGCAAAACAATAGGAGCAGAAAGGTAAGACCCTGTTAGCACAACAATGCCATCTATAGCCTCAGTCTTCTAAAACACAAAAATTCACCAAGCAAAAATAGTAACTAACAATAGAACTGTGTGAAATGGGTGATTTCATGGAGGTACTGTAGTCTGTATACTGTTTTTTTTTTTTCAAATCTGATTACTGCTTTCAGACCAGCATGTCCTTTCGGTCTCAACCAAGAATTTATTTCAGTCCATCACTTTCTTCAAGAATTTTTAATAAAAATAAAAACTTCCAAAGTGACATAACCTGTTGAAATAATATTGTATAATGTATATCGTCTACATATAATCAGCGTAATTAATCAGCCACACTCATAAGTATACACTTTCCTGCATTCAGTTTACAGAAAAACCCACAGATACTACCAACTGTCCATCATTGAGCTGCTTCTACTAAACCCAATATCCTTATGTGAGCACTTACTTTATTGTTTACTGCTAGACAGCAGCATTTAAAGCTACATTAAACCCCAGTTCAACAAAGAAGAATCAAACACTGTAATATAAGAAGGAGCCCTGAAGTACAGCAGTCATTAGATGGCGGTATGACTAGACGTGAAACAATTACAGTTTTCATAATAAATGGTAACATTTCAGAAAGTATTACCGTTTAATATTATAATCATCATTATATTATCATATATTACTACACTATATATATAAAAAAATACTTTTTAATACTGTCCATCATCAACCAACGTGGGTAACAGTAACCCAGGCACCTTATAAAACTTCAGCTAGACTGTTTTGATAGCTTTAATAAAAACATAATACTACCAGCATTACAACTTTGACTCTAAAGAGATTTTGCCAGTATTTGTTTTGAATGCTCTGAAACTGGTGTCTCTGGGGCAAGAATGTAACTACTGCACCATTTAAGGTGGAAAAGAACAATTTAGAAAGAAGCTGGTGAATGTCTTTATCAAAAAAAGTCACCAGCATTAACAGAAGGACAAACAAAGAAGCGTATCAGGGGGTAAGTAGTAATATTAAGCCAAATTAAAAACATTTAAAATGGCAAGTTTCTAGGCTATATAAATGATATGAACATGCTTAGTAATCCCCTCAAATCTAGTTAAATTCCCATTAGAAATTAATTGTGTGTATGTTTGTATTCTTAAACAATTCTTAAAACAGAGCACTGTTTAGACCAGTTTATCGTCTAGTATAGATTTTCCAGTGTAACTTTGATGTGACAGCATTATTTGTATTTGTCTGACACTAGTAAATAGCTGAACGCTTATGAACTCCTGAATCAATTGGTCTACTTCACTGTCAGAGGGAACTGAACAATGGAATACACTACTATTTCATTTGCTGCCTTCAGCATTATCATGATATTCTGAAACGACCAACAAACACTACTATTACACCAAGATTTTTTTAGATATCACTCACTCATCCTTCTAGGATGCAGGTGTTCTGGAGCCTATCCCAGCACTTACTGGGCAGAAGGCAGGAAACAACCTTGACAGGGCACCAGTCCATGGCAGGGAAATATAAAAGGTATATAGAAAAGAGAAATTATACCCAGTACAGCTGATAAAACTAACTTTCCTGGCCAAAAAAAACATCGAAAATCACAATCCAAATCCTGTCGCTAGCATGCAAGAGTAAACTGTTTTCAGAGTTTCATACACCACACATGAAAGGATATGTACACATAAACATTCTCAAACTCAAAAAAGACCCTCACACTAACAGACTCTCTCTCTACTCTCTTTAAGCAAAGGCGTATGGAGTGTATCAGCAGCTCTCCCACAGAGCATGCCTGCTTGCTGAACTGGTGGGCTCTCGCACCAGTATCACCTCTATAATTGGGTGGATTTTTCCAAGGCTGGTGTGAAATATGCCTGTGTGAGTTTAATAAGTTCCAGAGTGTCGGCCTGTGTGCTGCTATTCCCCAGGTGCTGCCGAGAGTTCACAAACATTTATCACCTAAAGATCCAGCAGCACTTGGGCTAAAGCAGACTAATGCCTTCCTGCTTCTGCGTTCCAGCACATCCAGGCCAACAAATACGCCTTTAATAGTTATCTATGGAGCCCCTCACATGCAATGAACAGCCACATTCATTTGACCGCTCTCCAGTTCAGAATAAGTGGATCAATTAAGTCAGACTACAAGTTCAGCAGCTTTACACATAGTATCAGTTGTATAGTTAAGCTTAAGTGGAGAGCCAGATTATCCGTTATGCAACCCCACCACCAGGTCCGGCTCCAGACTCATTATGGTGGCCGGATTGGAAAAAAAAAAAACACCTTGGCACATGCCTGTGTGCGCTAATGGCCCTCAGATTGATTTTTAATTAGTAACACTTTTGGATCAGGGCCAATCAAACAGCCCCTTTATGCATAACTAATCAGTGTTTAAGATACTGGGAGGTGATTAGAATTGATCTCATCTTTAGAAGACAAGATGGCCAAAGCTACAGACAAATATCACCTTACGCCAGGACAAAACCCAAAGCAATAAAAGTAATACAACTCCAAAGACTAAGTCAATATTTAAATTCTAGCATGCATGTAAGCCCAAGACACACACACACACACACACACACACACACACACACACACACAATGGCCAACATTACAAAAGCAACGACTGCATGACTTACATTAACCCAATATCCCCTTTTCTTTTAAATATCATTGATATCCATCCACCTTTTTTATACCTTCTATACTTGAGTGGTCATTATACTTTACCAAGCCTAAGCAAGAATGTAAGGACAGAGACAGAGCTTTGGAAAACACTAGAACATTGTTTTATTTAATTTTACAGTAGCACAAAGTTTCAATTCAAAAGGGTAGTAAATCAATATGGCACATGGGTGCCAATAGGTATGGTATTGGGTTGATAGCCGTAGAAAATTCTAGACACTATTATCAAAGGGAAGAAAGAAGAAACATGATCCTTGAATTTACATTTATGACATTTAGCAGACGTTCTTATCCAGAGCGACTTTTAAATTAAAGCTTGAATATTTGTTGAATGTTTTCATGACATTAATAAAGAACAGGCCTGTATCTTGGCATTTGGTTAATTTAGTTTAACTTGATTTATTGCACCACATGCTCTGTATCAATGAACATAAAATGGCACAGATTAGGATAATGCAAGCTTGTTTTTATACCAAACAGCACACAAACCCTACAGGAATGTATGGTGCTTCTTCTGCAACGCTCTTTTGCAAATCTGTGAGGCACTTGCAGTGGAAAGCTTACTGCGGATGGCTGATATAGGGCAGCGGCATCATGTTTAACAGTTAATTAAAAATGCAATACAACAATTTTATTTCATTTGTAATACTGGCGACCTATTTAAATATAAATTTATTTATTTGTGTATAATTCTAGAAACTTCTTACGTGACACTGCCAGCCCTTATAAGCATACTAGCCCATATGTGTTTTCACTTAAGGCATTCAGACGACGTTTGAAATCCAGTAATTGCAATAACAAGTACAAACAGAAAATCACAACATATGCTGCTAGTGATCCTAATGTTATGAAGAGCAATTCATAACTGAGCTGTAACTCAAACAGGAGGCTCCTTCAGTCCTTACTGTAGACAGAGGCCCGCAAGCCATTTTCACCACCGTTTTCTGTCAATCTCAGTCATTTATGATAATTATTGCCAAACACCAGTAAACAGCATCTTTCAGATCTTTCTAGCAACCAATGTTTTTTATTAGACACCTTGTGGCCTGGACTATTTACCTTAAAAAAGATCTGGGTAATAATCTGGGTGGCAAGTGTCTTTCAAACACTAACATTATTAAATCAATGCAAATAAACAAATAATAAAAATCACACTGTTTTTGAAGAGAGTTAGTTCAACCATGTTCTATACTTTTCCTGGATGATGTTCAGCATTTAGAGTTACCATCCAGTACCCAGCTTATTTCAGCTGACATTCGTTAGGATAAATTAGATGCCACTAATGTAACTATATAAATTAATGCAATGGAGTGTAGCGAGATGTCAGGTATCAGATCTGGGTTTTTCTAACAGTCGTCTTCATGTCGTAACTCTGTATTGGCTAGTAAAAATTCAAATTTAAGAAATTTCTAATGAAGTTTCTACTAGTAACTACCATGACTCCAGATATCTATGCAAGTCATAATATCAAGTATACATATCTATAAAACCCAGAATGACATATGTTTAATATAATTTTAACTTATGTAAAAAAAAATAATAATAAAGATCAGGACAATATAGTTACCAATAATAACATACTTTAGTGATTTGCATATATTTAGATCTCCAAAATACACATGTAGATATCAAGAATGAGAAGTAATGATATTACTTGCATATCTAAATGTAGAATTATAACAAGTTAGAATGCAGTTTCAACTAGTAAAAGCCACATTTTAACTTTGTATATTATCACTGACCAAAGTAAAACAATTATCCAAGAGAACAAAAACTGTCTTTACCTTCAATGTAAGTCAATGGAACCACAATTAATCCCAAGCTATTTTGGAGGATTTCCAATCATCCATTCATTATAAAATAAATATTGGCAAAATATTTTGTCTAGTAGAAATTACATCAGTACTTTAGTAGATCTAAAATTAAAAAGTTAAGTCTATTTATAATAGCACTGCAGAGATCTTCAGTGATGTTATTGAGATCTAAAAATCAACAATTCTTATTTTTACTACTTAAAATCTCTCTATAACTCCAACGGTTTCAGATATATATATCCAACAGGATTAATGCATTTCATTAATATTTATGAAAACATTAGGTGGTAAAAACTACGTTATATGTGCAGCAAGTCAGTGCAAGTCACAAGATTGAAAGCAGTCACAAAGAAGAAAATCTGATCAAGCCAAAGTGTTCAGTGAGTGAGAGACTGGAGCGCTCCGGGAACACTGACAAGATTTCAGCGACAAGAGAAGCAGTTAAATTATCACCAATTAGCAACAATTAAACTAGCTAACACACATGCCAAGCAGCTTTACTGCCCATGACATTTTATACTGAGCCGGATCATAAAGTGTGAAATAAAGTAGACATTAATTTGTCGTGTCCTTATGTAGGTTTTGTGTCAGATATAGTTGTATTGTGTCATTTATTTTTAGAAAGTAGGTTAATTTGTGATCTAACCTACTAACCTACTATTAAGTGTGCCTGATGAAGGCGCATTGTAAATAAACAGCAGGTTAATTATGTATCCAGTTATTGCAGAAAGGTTGCTTTTCTTCTTACAGCCTGATTAAAAACCAGACCTATTCAAAGTCTTTTTTTCTGGCTAGTCCACGTCAAAATCAATATCCTGTGCAGCCAACAAATAAAATATTTAATTATTAACCAAAAATGTAACTAAAATAAGCTAAACATGCATTAGCAGATAAAATTTAGCAAACCATGAAAAACACAATATTATACCAATTAATAGATCAACGTAAAAGCCAAAGTATGTCTTCTGTATATAGGTAAATGTTAGCAGGAGATTTGCTTCACCCACCCGACATCTGTACAGTGCTGATGACGGTGAATGCAAAGACAGATTGCTGCAAGTAAAATAACATTGTTTAAATGGTACACAATGAACGTTCATGGTTTTAATTTCATTTAGCAAACTTCTCTTATCAAACATGTTCTGTGCAGGGATGAATTTCTATCTGGCATTCTGAGGGATGAGTCTGGGTTCAGCAAATGTCAGGAGAAAGTTACCTGCCTGACTGCAATGTGCTGACTGTAAAGTGCTGATTGTTAAGTTTGGTGGAGGAGGGATAACGCTATGGGGTTGGACTAGCCCCCTTTGTTCCAGTAATGGAAAATCTTCAGCATATGCTTCAGCATACCAAGACACTTTGGACAACTGTATGTTCCCAACTTTGTGGGAGCAGTTTGAGGAGCACTGACTGCATGACTGTGTTCTAGCATACAAAGCAACGACCATAATGTTGGTTTGTTGAGTTCAGTGTGAAAGAACATGACTAGCCCACACAGCACTCTGACCTCCATCAAACACCTTTGGAATAAACTATAACAGAGATTGCAGGTCAGGCTCGTCCAACATCAGTGTCTGACCTTATAAATGCTCTTCTAGATGAAAGGCGTCAGGGAGCCCATTAATTGTTTTTACGCTTGGGTCCACGAGAGCTTAGTTATGTTCCTATTTCTGCTAGTCTGAGTAGCATAAGGATAAAGAGAGTTTAAATGAATTCTTGAATGTTTTTTTTTCCTCTAAAGGTCTTTCATACCACAGAAGGTAAGATCTGTAACTTGACCCTAATGTCAGGATGGTGTGATGGCAAGGCCCACTTCAGCGACCGGCTTACAGAGACCGTTAAAAAGCCAGTGGTTCATAAGCAGCAATAACCACTTTCATTCCACTATCCATTATCTCACTTCATACAAGTTCAAGAAAAGAAAGAAAATAAGACATACACTCATATTGTTACAAGACAAATGATGGCCAAACAACCGTTACACTGCCAAAAAGATGACGATATGAGGTTCACAGTTAGTCCACTGAAACTAAAAGACAGTCAGTAAATTTCGTATCACTTATTATGATCACATTCACATCCAGTTTATGTTAGCGCTGGAGGAACCTGGAGGTTTCTCTGTTAGCACGACGCCTTGTTGATTCCCGCGGTGTTTACGTTAAACCAGTCCTACAACATCAGCGGCCCGCAACTCGACTCGATTCAAACACATTTACAAATCACTAACACGGATGTCGACTCTAGTATTACAGAACAGCTTTAGATAATCTAAAAGAAGCCTTCACAAACACCTGCCAGTGACCAACACCAGCTCTTCACGACACACAGCCCAGAATCTTCTGCCCGGTTTCCAGTGTATGTTAAATCAGCCGAACCTACCATGAGGTGAGTTACTCACTGATTTATTCTTAATCTTCTACAGTGTCCGACCGCGATGGTGTTTCTTCACTTGTAAAGTCACTGTGTCTCTCATTTAAAGAGTCTCAGTTTCTAACCGCGCATTTAAAATATATCACACTGAAACCTTCACTCCGACTTCTGTAACCGGCGCCGAGTTAAAATGGCGGTCACGTCGGTCACGTCGATCACCCGACCGCTTTTGCCCGACTTATTATCTCAAAATATTCACCTGATGTTTTCAAAATAACACCAATTGAGGGATGTTATTTAATTTTGTGTTATAATACAACAATTAAAAACGTAGACTACTGAAAAAATAGAGTCAAGACCACCAGAGACCAGGAGTGGTGAGACCAGACGAGAAGGAGGCCAAAAATTATTGGTTTAGGGGGGTGAAAGATAGGAAGTATATATATATATATATATATATATATATATATATATATATATATATATATATATATATATATATATATATATATATATATATACTTCCTATCTTTATTTACAAAGTCACTTTCAAACTCTGAATTTACTAATGTTTTACATGTAACACCCATTTTGCAATCTCCTCCAATGTAACTCATACACCCCTTGCCATAAACTATTGTCTCCGTCTCTCCTTATATATTAGCTAAGGCCCCGAACACCATCAACACAAAGGAATGTAGGATAGGATGGGTTGGACCCCATTTTCCTGAAACATTTGTCATTTTAAATCACAATATACACATTTTAATCTCACTATTTTATTAATCAGAATTCCTGGAAAACAGCACATGTATTTGTTGAGTTGAGGCGTTAGATCTTACTAACTTTATACCAATATCAAAACCATGATGTAGAGTAAAAATTTTAGAAAACTTAGTGAATGGTCAAGACATTTCTTTGTGAAAACTCACTTCTGTCAGACTATCAATCTGGTTTTAAATAAAAGCATAGCATTTTCTCTTCCACTACACTCACTCTAGATGATCTCTTGACTGCCTATAATAATTATGCAGTAATCTTTTTTGACCTTTCTAAAGACTTTGATACAGTTGATTATTCCCTACTTCTAAAAAGGCTACAAAAAATTGGTTTTGACCATAATGCATAATGTTTCCTCTCAGATAGTCTCCCTGCAAATGCTCCCAAGCACTAAGGGTGTCCATCAAGAATTAATCATTGGGCCTATATTATTTAATGTTTATATTAATAATATTTTCACCTCTGTTGTCGACTAGACTACAAAATAAATGTATATGCTAATGACACAATTCTGTAATGCTTGGCTGATCACATTGGTGCTACAGTATTTTTAATGTCTTATGTGTTGGGCCAGGGAATAGCTGAAACAGCCACAGGTTGCCAGAAGCAGGATTAAGAAACATTTTTATAGATTATTCTACTGTGTGTAGGATATTTTTACAGTGGTTTTGCAGCCCTACAAGTTTGGTACAGCAGTTACACATGAGTTAAAGATGCTCCACGAAAGTTTGTTTACACAATATCATTATTGGACCATCAGTGAATAACTGAATCCATCAAGTGTTGTGAGTGCAAAAGAGTCAATTTTTAACAACATTAGCCTGTTGTGATTTTTGGTGGGTTGGAAAACTTTGTGACTGAAAGAGTTACAGATGTTAACATTATACTATTATGACTCCCTTATTCATCCTGACTATAAGCTATTGAACCTTCTAGATGGAACATGAGTGCAGTGTAACAGTCCACTAGAAAAACATGGTGGTTCAAGCCTGTGTATTTTGTTATATAAGAATACTGGTGGAGCCCACCCTAGAATTGAACAGTGGGATGTGATGTTTTTGCCAAGTACATTATTAACTTCTTCAGAGAATATCCCAACTTTGATCATGGCCTTTGACAACCACCGCTTTCATACTTGAATACATATGTGGCCAAAATTAATAAACCAAACACATCACCAGTGGTCTGAGGTCAGTTTGGTTCATAAGACTAAGCATTGTTCTGATAAATGCATTATCTCTATCTTTGGCATCTCGGTGCTGAGTCATCTTGCTTTCGGTTGCAGATATTTGTCAGAGACTGAAATGTGATGGTGGCTAAGGTGCAAAGAATCCTACTGAAGGTTGCTTAGAATGGTTGTGAAAACATTCTGAAGACGCAGGTACCAGCAAATGGCATTCCAAATCCTGCTTATAGGCTGTGCCTAATTTTGTCCACGAATTTAGGTACTGAACGCTACTGAAATTCTGGATTTTCACATTAAGTTAAAGTAACTGGTTGGCTACAGGTTGGCTCACTGACTCCAGGCTAAAGTGGTGAGATACAGTCTCTATGGTACATACTACTTGTTTTGCATATTTACCTGGACAGTTATTTAAATGCTTCACTTGAAAAAATAGTAAAATAGTTACACTCAATAATACAAAATCAAGGCTTTTGTAAGTAAGAACAAAAAAATAAAAGCATGAAATAAAGCACATCATTCTTTACTGGTATAACCCTTTTACATTATGTGATACTATGTTTTTTAACCCCATAATTGCCAGGCTCGTGGCATTCCAAATTAAATTATAATACTGAGGAGTGGAAGTCTTAAAAAAGAGAGAGATTAAACATTACTTTGACATAGTGCTTAAGTAGAACTAGTGAAAAACAAAAAGTATCAGTGAGAAAATGGTATCAGAACAGTTAAAATTGGGTAATGGTTTCAGGCTGTTAAATAGTGGGGTTTATCTGAACTTGTTCAAGGTTTTGAGCCTAAAAATTATGTTAGATCCTGTTCTAATTCAATTAACATTTTTTTAGGCACAATGAACACAGTAACTTTTTTAAAGATGAAAAATTTATATTTTTTTACAATACATAGAAGTATAGTCTTTAATATGGAACACTCCCTAATTGTACTGTTTTTCTTGAGCATTAAATGCTTATTGAGCACACAGATTAATGCTCATAGAGGTTACAACCTATATTTATGCGTATTATTTAAAAATCTTCTTTTCACCAAAATGACTCTACAAAGAAGTGCCAATTGAAGGTTCTTCAGAGAACCAGAACTGGTTCCTCTCTGGTTGGGTAACCAATTCTGGTCCTGGAGATCTACAACCCTGGAGGCTTCTGAAGGCCTTTATTATCTGGATCAGGTGTGATAGATCTTCAGGACCATGTTTGGATACCACTGTTCTATGGCATTGCTTCAAAGAACCCTCTGGTACCTTAATGTTTAACAGTGTACTTGGAACTATGATTTAAAATAAGACTGAAATTGTGAGCTGCGTTGAATCAGAGAGGAAATACTCTTAGAGGCATGTGTGAAGGATGACTGTTTCCTAGCTGAGAGCCATAGATCAACATGGCTAGTGAGAAGCTCCTGGATGGGTGTCTGGGTGAAATAGACCTGGCTCAGCAAGGGGCCTTGGTGGGGCTATAAGCCGGCACTCAGTAACTACAGCATGTCTCTTTGATTAGGAAAGTCACGCATGACATTATCGCTCACTCATAGTGGACATAGCACACATAACTCTCCTTCAGCAAGGCGGATTAGATGGCTAGCACTAGGCAGTGGAAGGGGCTAACACTAATCTTATCTGAAAGTTTAACCCTGATATGAACATTAAACACTGCCAACAAAGCTTGTTCATACACTATTTAAGCTACTTTAAAGGAATTAGTGAAAATTGTAACTATGGAGACTCTAAAATGGTGCATTTTTTGATGGAATTCTCTGTCTGGGATGTAATACCACAGCCTCTAATGGCGTCCAGCTGGTAGTGAGTAAGACTGGGGAGATAACTAGGCTATCATAATTAAAGAAATTCCAAATGTTGTAAGTCTTTACAATGGCTCACTTGCACATACACATGTGCATACACACACTCATACACATGTTCAAACACACATACCCTGCCTAGCAATTCACTCAGCAGTATGTCATGTCTGTGATCCATCATTATCATGTTTTATTATGGCAGCTGTATGACATATAATTCATGAATAGACAGAGATAGCGGAGCTGACAGCACACATGAGATGTGTCCTTTACTGCTGTCCTCTGCTAACAGTAGTGGATAGAGCATAACCAACACACATACTTTTCACAAGCTTACACACAGAGTTACTTATATTACTTAGACACCTACACCCTCAACCAAGTGATGACAGACACTGTGTCTCCCACAGTCACCAGTCTGGTTCCATTCAGAGATCTAGTGTTAAAGAATCGCCAAGCATATCTTTTTATCTCTTCGATGACTTTTGTATTACTGTTTCATGTGAGCTTGCTGCTTTCATGTTCTCCTTTTGCTTGTGCTAGCACTTTCTCTAACAGTATACTTATTATTTGAATATCATGTCATGATATTTTTTAGTTACAATAGGCTTTACAAGAAATGTACAACAAAACTCTGATGTACAACAAAACTGCTTTAGTGTAACATGCTATAATCTATTTTTAGCTATATGCCTGGTGCAGTGGGATATGTGGTTTGTCAGGTGGTATGTGGTGAAATTTCATTTTTCAGCACTGCGCTCGCACCATTACAGCTGGTGGTTAACAAACTATTAGTTTGTCAATCAAGAATAGAGTTGGGTTTCATTCACTGATTCTTTGCAGAAACCAGGAACCCGCAGTTATATTTAGTGTTAGAATTAGTTTTTAGTATTTAGAATTATTTAGTGCATGTTTCTAGTGGTATGTTGCCATTATGAATATGAATAAATGTTTAAACTGAACAGAACTTCACTGAAAATCTGATATATATTTTATCTTCAATTATTTAAAGAAATACCAATCTGTGAGTAAGTAAGTAGCATCTAAATATGAGTTAGTAAATAAAATAAAAAGTAAAAGTTAGAATATAAATATAAGTTAGTACATAAAATAAAGTGAGTAAATGCCATTTTAGATTTAAAAGATGTGTAAATGTTTGGTAAACAATGTCTACACAATGTCTTCCTAGTTCAATTTATTTATATTACCTAATCAAATCAACTCCCATGTAATTGTCTTCACCATTAGATTAAGTTATACATAAAGTATAGTTTATATCAAACAGCCCAGTCATTTTAAATGGTGGCAGCTCAGCTGACAGTAAACCATGTTTTTCAAATATTGCTTACTGTTGAACTAGTTTAACTGGAATCAAATACTCTTACTTGTGTAATGTTTTGGCATCACTCATTAGATTAACTGAACATGGTGTTAGCATTTATGGCTCCTGGCCTACACCTGAACTCAAAACACTTTCACAGTGAGAACAACATGTAAAATACATCCAAACTTCACATTTAGCTTAAGAATAGTTTATGACACAAAAAGAAAATTAATTTTTCTGTCATAAATGTATAAAGTAGGAAAAATAAGTCAATAATTAACAGGAAGCAACAAAACCACTAAGAATGCTGGAAAGTGTCTGTAAGACGCCACAATAGCAGACCTTAACTTGTTTTACTTTAGTAAATAGGATTAGTCAACAAATAGTACATGTTACTTGATTTGTAATAGTAATTCTAGCAAATGCATAAACCCCCAAAAAATTAAGTTACTGCAATTATTGTGTTTTACAGAGCCTGTTTTTTGTTTGTTTCTATTAAATGTGAGAATATTTCTTCATTAGTGTGACCAGAATCTTATAATGTAAGGTATTTTAAAAAAGGCTCATGAACTTTTACATTCAAAAGAGGAAAAAAACAGACATTATATAATCGTTTTCCAAAGAAATACAAGTATCTCCAAAATAGTAACTTTATAGGAATTTTTAATATAAGTTCATATAAAAAGATTTTGTTTAAAGTGATGTTGGAGCATTTCTATTGGTCCGTTCATTATGAAACATTGACAAGATATGAACATCAGTTGGTGTGTTTAAATTACATAGAAAATAATCACAAATGGAGTTACATGTTTTTATTTGTACAGCAAAACGGACTGTACTTTGTGATTTCTTTCCATTTTGGAGCTAGAGATTTAATTGTTATTGGTAATTGGAATTCATTTGGAATACCAGAAGTTTGCATGCTTTTCTAAAGTTGTATGTTACGGTTTCTCATGAAAGCTGCATTATGTTACCACATGATATTTGTAACTGTAATAAAATAGCTCATATGCAGATCGAGATGACTGACCCTCTAGAGATATATACAGTCTGTATATAACCCATTTCTTTCCAGTAATGCTTTTGCAGAAGAAGAATTTCTGCCTCTGTCTGCACTGGTCTTGATTTTGTAGTGCAACAAAACTGATCTAGAAACAGCTTTGCATGAAGAGGATTTGTGGACCCTAACCAACAGATTAATACCACTGGGACCTCAGAGCAGGAGCCAACATCCCAAATCTGTGTCCTGCAGTGTGTGAGCCTAGTGTTTATTTGGGTAATGAATTGCCGTAATTAATGCAGTCATTGATTCTTCTTCCACGTCCCCAACAAAGGCCAGTCCGATTTTTAATTTAGAGGGAGTTGGAGGGCAGGGAAAGGAGAGGAGGAGGAGGAGGAGGGCGTGCAGGACGAAGAGAGCCGATATATTCAAAATAATTGCCATGCATGTATAGGAAGAGAGTGTAATTGTTCTATGAATCACATTTGAATACATTCAATTAACTCCCACTGGATGTAGCAGCTTTTGACTCTTCCTGTGCCTCTTTATTCTGCCTCTCACTCTCCTGCTCACTTGCTCTCTCGCTCTAATAAAAATGCAAATATGGCGAGGGCAGCCAGGAGTAGAGGAGAGGAGGACATTCTCATAGCAACATTTCACAGCCCCTGTGTCACACTAATAACCGCCATGCAATTTCCTCTGGAAAACAGAAAAGTGCAATAGCATGTAATCTCTTGAGACGAGACTATGGATGTGTTAATCGCTGTTAGAATACAGAATACAGGGCTTTTGCAGGGAACGCTCTCCCTTAGAGGATAAATTAACCCCAGTAAAAGGTAATCACCTTTCATCATACTTGGTCCTGGCATAAATAACAAATACAATAATACCATCTATTATAAAGCAATGTGTACAGTATGGTCTGTAGAGACTCTTTCCTAAATGTTGAATTTGTGGTAGGTAATCACAACAAAAAATCTCTTCTTTAACTCAGCAAGGTTCTCCAGTCTAGAGAGGTTTTTAATTGCAAACCTTGAAATAGTCTTTCTTCAGCTGTGTCTGCGGTGGATCTTTACATTGCATTACCTCAGTATTGGAACACCTGGACTGGGGTCATTGTGACTATGTTACCAGGGCAAAAAGAACAATGAGAGTTCTCCCTTGGCCCATTTGTTATTATGGGTTGATTCTCACCTATAGTGCTGCCCGTCTCCCCTGAGCGTCATTAGCAAAAAACGAGCAGTTGACCTCCGATGACTATTGGAAAAAAAACCCTGGTCTTGAGCAAAGTAATCAAGGTTGAGCCATTGATTGACTCCCTACACGGGAGCAGGCACCTAGCCATGAGACGTGTGATTATTCAACTCATCAACAGTTTATTAGAAAGCAAAAAAAAAGAGAAAACATAGGTCACTCATGGATCTTTTCTTCTCTTCAGTGTGCATTATGTTACACGTTATGTTAAATGTTGAGCAGAATGCTTTGAATAAGAAGTGATGGCTTAAAACTATCCTAAATGTCCTAAATGTATGTAGTAATTTATTTTATTTAAATATATAAAAAGTTGCATACTGTCACTGTCCAAAGAAAAGCATTTTCCTTTTTTGTTTTTCTACATCATTTGAACACAGCAGCTGCCGTTTACATTTTGTACTTTATGATGAATGGACCAATGAAAATGCTTCAAAATAGCTTAAAAACATTCTGGTTTCATTAACTTACATTGAAAGTTAAGAAGTTTATGTCCTGTCCTGTAAAGTTGCCATTTTGGAGAAACTTGTTTATCTCTGGACAGCGATGATATTTGGAATACACATTGCTAAGTCAAATAGGCAAAGCCTCTGGTGTAATAATATTTATTTAATTTATACTGATACTATGTAGGTGGCAGTTTTCTTTATGTAATATATTTTTTTAATTGAGTCTTTTACATGCGATCCCTTCGTGAGTCAAGAGTATCAGGATTATATCTTCATATTCTTCAGGGGATGTTCTGAGACACATCTGATCCACGTTACAGCAGTGTAAACGCTTTCATCTCTCCAAGAGACATTCGACAACCAGAACCCCTCCAAGTACAACCGCAACTCCTCCCCATAGACCACGTCACTGGACACGTGATCTGTATTGGGAAAGAAGATAATCATGGAGGACGCACATGGTTGAAGCCAAACTAAACTAAATACTTAATAACAATATGGACAGACTTAAGTGTGCAAAGCAAACTGTAGATGATAGAGGTGAAACAGAAGAACAATTTTTTATTCTAAACATATAAACATATTTCGTCCCACACAGCAATCAGATTTCAGTCTGATTAGCCGAAGACAAGTTTGACTCATCCCTCAACAGAGCTCAGTAACACTTTCATTTATCAGTCTAATCAGGCTTTAGCAGGGACTAATGTGCTAATGCTCCAATTCTTTAGGGATGGCAAATATTTTTCTAAATATTCTAAAATATTCTGTTAAAAATGTATAAAGTAACTGAATTCTGAAGGCTGCCTTTATGAAATGTAACTCATAATAAGAACATAAACTTAATATGTATATTCTACATATGCATTCTGAATATTTTACATCCCAAATCTGCTTACATCCACTTCATTTGGTTTAGTGTCAGGAAATCAGTACGGTACTCAACTTAAAGATCACAGGCAAAAAATGTCAAATACAACCATATATTTGTTTGAAGCACTCCTTTACCCTAGAAGGATTACTTTTCTAGTAACTGAGTTTCTAACTGAGTTTTCTGAAATGGTGCATAAAATCAATTCCAGTGCTTGCCTTGTTTGATGATGAAATAACCTCTTCCACCTTACTTGATTGCATGTGGTTATTGGAAGTTGAAAATATAGCACAAGTAATTACAAACCTCATCCATAACATACTTAAGCTATATTGTGCTTGGCAGAGAGCTGAGTCTATTGTTGAGTTTCCCAGTGCTTTAGAACAATGATTATGAGTGATGAATCGCTTTAACCCTCCAAATTTCAGAGGAGGCTGTGGCATGCCTTATTAAAGAGAGAATAGGTGAGAGAGTAATTAAGGCCAGCAAACAGCAGTGACGGTGAGCCGAGCTGCTCGGCTGAGGCCGCAGCATGAAAAATGGCTCCTCCGCCATTCCAATTAATCAGCTGTATTTGGTGTAATGTTGTTTGACGTTGGCAGGGAAGACGTCCTCTGGGAGGGTCTGTCCTCTGACCAGCCGTGCCTCCGTTATTCCCCCATCAGTGTGTATGAGTGCACCAATCACACACCTCTGGACGCATGCGTACGCCTGTGTGGTAAGACAGAGTGAGAGTGACACTGAGTGAAAGCGAGAGAGAGAGAGTGCAATGGAGTATGTGTTAGCTGCTCTCTCTCTCTCTCTCTCTCTCTCTATTGTTATCAGTGGCTGGTTTCTTTTTTCTTGCGGCTGATTGGGAGTTGATTGTGCAGGCCACACAGACCAGCAGCAGAACCTGATTAACCTTTCAGTGACACTGGCGCACGTGACCACGGCCGCTTCCACTCTTCCCTATCCGATATCCAGCACCTCACCTCTCTCCTGGTGATAAATTAACGATGGAGGAATCCAATGGCCCAGTAATTACCAAACACTTCGGACACGCTAACATTTTTCAGCTCTGTCAGGGGCCTGTCTTGTGCGGTGGGGCTTTCACCCGTTCTCCGGCGGCTCCTCGCTCTTCCTAACTTTGTTTTCTCTGACGTAGATTAGATCTGCCACCCCATTACAGATTCATTTTCCTAATTTTTCATGTCTGCTCGGCGGCCCATCTGCGGCAGCCTGATAATTGTGGGGACCAGCCCTGGTGATTAACATCAGCAGAATTAATTACGGCCGCCATTAAGGCTGCAGGTTGCGCACGGTGATCAAGAGAAATTAACTTTTTCCCAGGCCTCTACATCATCTCACCTTCAGCAGCACTGACGGCCCACAGACAGGCAAAGGCCTGGCCTCGTGTGCCACTCTACACAAATAAACACACGCTAGGACACACACGTACACACGCAGCATGGACCCCGTGCTCCAAACGCCACTCTCCAACATCCCACCTAAATAGCTGAACAGACCGCTGTTGCCACTGCCGTGGACTCGTTCACTGATGTCCTTTGCGTGTCAGGATCAGCTGTAGATGGAAAGGGAAGGTTTCCATCGACTTTTGGAATACAAATGGGAATTAAACCACACAGAGGGAAGATGGAAAGTGCATCATGTTTTAAATGGCCCCTCGTTACTGTAGCGATATTTAGGCCAACACCTTAGATCAGCAGTACTATATCAGTTCATCATCAATAAGTCTAAAGGATGCATGTGTGCATGGAAGAGAAGAAGAGCGAGAGAGAAGGAGAGAGAGGGAGAGTGATGTGTTTGCGAGCTATGTTAATGGCGTAGCCCCGCGGCCCTGCGCTGAGCTATACAGTGCTGGTGTCAGGAGGAGATAAGCAAATTGCGCCTGTATCATATTGACTCGTCAAGGTTAAGCACAGA
This sequence comes from Megaleporinus macrocephalus, assembly GCA_021613375.1. Lineage (NCBI taxonomy): Eukaryota > Metazoa > Chordata > Actinopteri > Characiformes > Anostomidae > Megaleporinus > Megaleporinus macrocephalus. The sequence continues at coordinate 21,148,036 of CM038709.1, read as the reverse complement.
GCTACAGGAAGCAAGTGCAGCCTGTGCAGCCTCCATCCTCGCCGGCATTGTTAGATTACTGAATTAGCCAGCATACACACAACCACACACACGAAAGCGCAACACACAGCCAGCAGTGGGTTTCGCCTTCTCTTTCATTTAAATGAATTTGATTTAGTTCTATGAGATCTAATTACAAGCTAAGCCGAGCCCCTTTGGAGTTTTTGCCAGCTTAGTGTGAGAGTCATGCAGGGAGAAAGGGCTGTGGGCGATTACACTGAACACACTGCCAGTGTGTTATACAGCCATATCACACAGAGCCAATGATGACAGGCTCTCCATAGCTGCAGTAAATGGCAATCAAATCTGTGCAAGATACACTAGGTGCACTAATACACACATGCCTACACTGTACAGAGTCGGTTTAACCTATAAAAGGTGGTGTTTAGGCTGCTGAATTTTAAATAATCAATACAAGAATCTGTGCTTATGCCTAGAAATGTATTATTTCAAATAACTCAAAATAAGTCCAATTTAAAGCAGTCTGAACAGTACATGAAGAAATTACACCATAATTATTAAGTTTCACAGCAGTACTAATAAGTAATGCAAAAAAACATTTAGTAATAAAGTGCAATAGTCAAAGACCTCCCTTCAATTTCTGGGGGCCATTATCTACAAGTCTGTAGAATCAGAGAAAAGGTTGAAGGCATTGTGTGAAAGGTTTAGGCGCCTGAGAGAATTACATTTAAATAACATTGTTTTATTAGTAAACATTTGTTTACTCATAAAGCCGACTTATATTACAATTGTGTTTTATTCAACCATTTTTTCCAACCAAACTTCTCAGTATTATTTGGAGTTACTATTGAGAACCTGTTCTGGATGATCAGTACTTTATAGTGTTCATTATGTTATCAGGTGTGCTGCTGATGCAATTGTCTAAATATGATGATGTATGATGTCTGGGGCACTGCGGAGAAACCCTGAACCTACGTTTGTACCCAAAACTAGCTCTCAAGATAATCTTTACTGTGTACTTTACAAAAGAAAAACACTCTTGTTCATAAGATTATTTTTCCTAAACCATGTGATTTAGTACCTAAGACTTTTTCACAGTACTGCATATATATTTTCCAAAGAAAAACATATATTGGTATTTTTATCTTTCAACATCATTTGAACACAGTAGCTGCCATGTGCATCGTGTGAAAATTTCATGGTTAGTGGGCGAATCGAAGGGTTCCAAAATATCTTAGGGTCCGGGGAGAATAAAATGTGAGTAAAGTATGTTTGTAGGCTCTCCTGTAAAGTTGCAGTTTGGGAGGTACTTGTTTTTTTCTTGGACAGCGACCATATTTAACACAGAATTACAAATGACAAAACAGGGTGTCCACATTCTGTCTCTATCACAGCTTTCACTTTTTTTTCACTTTTCCACACTTCAAAAGTTCAGAAGTTGTTACATTTTCAGCTTCTTGTGTTTTGCATGATCCTAAACACATTTAGTAATTCAGATTTGTGACACTTACACACCCTTTTGGATCTGTAGCATTTTTCTTTACACAGTAGAAAGATGAACGGAAACATCAGTTTTTTTCAGGTCTGAAGCAAAAGTGGAGCTTTATTTTTATTTTTTCAAAGATTAAATGTTTAAGGCCTGTTTATTTTTTGGAATCTTTTTTTTTAAAATAATGTTCTTATAGCAAACACATTCAATACAAATTAGAATGCATTCTAGCTATTATTAATATGCAATATACACATTTTAGTTAATAAAAGCAGGCTTTCCTGGATGTATTATGTTGAATTTAAAGTGAGTAGTCATTTTTATAAATAGAGGAGAAGAATTATTTACTTTGGGTATTAGTTTCTCATCTTAAGTATATTTGGTTAAGAAATTCAATTTTACATCCATTTTAATGTTTAACCAAAACAAATCATTTATTAATTAGAATCATTTCCTTCAGCATTTTCTATTGTTTTCTGTCTTACTCTGTATGTGTGTGTTTATGACACAGTGTGGGGACTTTACTTTCACCACAGTGTAAATCATGCTATTTTTAAGTAAGGGTAAGGTTAGGTTTAGGCTAGTAGTAGTTCTGGGTAACAGTTGGGTAAGTCTCCAGGAAATGTATTGAAGTGAATGAAGTAATGGCCCTACAGTTCATAGAAACAGGAGTGTGTGTGTGTCCTTGTCTTTATATCAGTCTCACCTCTGGCAGCACAGCTGTGTGCTGATTTGAAAGGTTAACAGACTAGTCAGCAATTACACTGCACTGTGAAGTAAAGCACAATCACATTACAGCTAAGGACAAATGTCAACCAGGCCCTGCATCTAGACAGAGAGAGAGAGAGAGATAAAGATAAAGAGAGACTCTATTGCACTAATGCAAGGGCTTAAGGGTCTTTAGGTCGATTAGCTATCAGCGTGTGCGGCTGTGTATATGGGTGTGGGGAGAAAATGTCAGTGAGAGATGGAGAACGCTCATGTTTTGTCACTGTCTGGATAGTATAAAGACCAAGTGTAGACCCTGTGACCACAGCTTAGCACAAGAAAAGTAGAAACCACATGCAGAACAAATTCAATTTGTGGTTAACATATGACACACGTGATTGAGGTGCACATACTTCCAAACATTTTTGTTTCTCTTTCCTGATTCTACCAGACCAAAGACTAATGAAATTGTCAGTGGGGAACTAAAGGCTATCATATTCAGTTGGATTACTGTGAGATATGAGTAATGAGAAGAGTGAAGACCTCATCTAAAAATGCACAAAGTACAAACTGTGCACTGCTCTGCCGACAGTGGCACTTCTCAAATCATGACTCAGCGTACAGACAGGCATCCCTAAAACCTCAGAACTCTGTGTTCATGTGGTTTTGTGTATGTGTGTGTAAGACAGAGAGAGAGAGAGAGAAAGGAAGAGAGACAGCATCAGGTTGAGCATCAGAGGAAAGAAAAAGGGGTCTGGCGTTTGTCTGCAGGACCACTGGAAGGGTGTGTGGGTTTAAAGTAGGGAAGCAATGATCCAATATACTGGACTGGCAACAGCCCCAATACTGGCCTTATTAAATTGGCCGCACATGCTCAGTCCTAATCTGTTTCTTAGTGACAGATGGTCATTATCCAGTAGCATACTTTTCAATGCACTTCATTTATTTCTTATCTTTACACATTTATTTGTTTTTTCTGGGTCAGCACACAACAGTCGTGGTTTACTGAGTCACTGACTGACTCACTGACTGACCGATGCCCATAGTTGCGTGCTTACATGTCACCTGACACAGTAGGTAGCACCTAATTAAATTATGAGATGACATCACCCGTATACTCATATTCCAAATAGAGCTAACATACAGGTAATGAAAGTAAGCAAGAAATGCATTCACAAACCACAAAATCTCCTCTTAATAACAGGCGCAGTAACACAGCAGTACATACTGAGTGTTAGCTGTCAAGCTGTCTCTTACTTCACTCTGAAATTTTCACTTAAAAAGTAAAAGCAAAGCTATTTACCAAAGTTTTTACTACATCTTTTATTTAAAATATCTAGTGTCAGTAAATGAAGACTGTTAGTGTGTGCTAGTGTAAATGCTAGTGTAATGTTGCACTGTTAGGTTACCATTGTTTTGTTACCACTATTAGCAATGTGCTAGCTACACATTTACATATGATTTAGTGCAACTTTAGCAAACTGTAGATATTTGTATTAATGTGTGTATGTGTAAAAATCAATTTATACCTCTTTCACAAATGCATGGTAACCAATGATTCTCTGGACATTACCCAGAGGAGCTTTATGTCTTAACATTAATGTCCTGATTGGTTGTACCAGACATTACTCAAACTTTACCCTGCAAGCCCCCTATACAAAGTCTGGGTAATGTCTGGGTGAGTCCAGGTGATGATGTGTTGATGACATTTCTATAAAAACCAGAAAAATACAAAAAACTACTGTGTTTTACTGAAGAGATGAGGCAATTTGTTTGCAAAAGAGTATCATAAGGCTAATAACTGTCCTAGAACTTAGCTAATTTAGCTAGCTAGAGAGCTAACAAGATATTAATGGATTTGTTCATGAGATAGCAGTGAATACACCATGTCAGGATTATGTAACAAATTCTTATATTATTTACAATTTACTTTATCAGGTTATTCATTTTATATAATATTATATTCATTTATTATTAATAGTAGTAGTTGTGGGAATAGTAGTAGTGGACATATTGACAACAGTTGGCTGGTAGGAATTCTAAGTGGACATCCACTAGACAAAAGATTTTATAGCCATCCTGCACTTAATACAAGGGCTTTTTTATATTATCCCATGCATGACACTGACACGACACACTTGATGGCAGTCCAGTAAAACAAGATTTCCCCAGTCCTGTTTATAGTTAAAATCCAATATGTAGCTACACTCTCATGTTGTTTAACACACAAGAGAAATTCCAGTGAGGTCTAAAGTGACGAAGAAGAAGAACAGTACTCGAAATCATTCCATACTATGAGTTCAGGTATTGGAGTTGGTGCATTCTTAGTTTAAGGCGTCTCACAAAGGCCTGCCTTTAAGAAAGTAAGGTTGCAGACAGATCACAGCCCTATACGCCTGCACTCTTTTCTACCCCACCCCCACCTCCCAAATCTCCTCATTACATAATCCTTCCTGTGTGAGAGCTCTGCTGATGGCGGCTGATTTACTGCCCTCTGCGGTTCTGATACGGCTATGCTAACTCTGCTCATTAAAGGGAGGATGTCATCACTCCGCGACGCCGGGGGAGCGCTACGTGTCACGCGTATCCGCAATACGGCCAACTGCTGTCCAGTGCGGCCCGCAACATCCCCTAAATCTGTCAACGCGCCTATGGACCGGGGACGCACACCCCATTCTACTATGTACACGCACACACACCTTGCTCCAATACCTAAGCCAGATCACACGGGTGGAACACACAACCGACTCTGACGCATGTCCATTCCGACCCACTGCTGAGAGAGTCTTTTCTCTCCCAGGCACATGGCTGGAGGTGTGTGTGCTGGGCTCCTAACAGACTTACTGCTGTACACTGACCAGATAAGCAGCACAGGACAAGATAAGAGAAGTGGCAAGCCAGAGGGCCTATGCTCGCACACACACACACACACACAGTTACTTTCCTAAACCATCATATTCCTTCTGCTGCTTATTATTGGATCATCTCCGCTGAGTTTGTGCATCAGCAACTAGAAATCAAGGGTCATCATCTCTGATGCTGTCCAGCCAACCTGGACTCCATCAGCCTCACTTTGGCCCTCCTATTAAAGCTTCTGGACCCTGCTGGAGCAGACCACCTCTACACAGAGCAGTGTGTATTACCAGCGCAGGAGATCAACAACAAGCTGGAGACTAAGTTTGAAACTAGGCGCTGGTAAACACAACAGCGCCAGAAAAGTAGAACAATGAGGATAATAAATGAGGAAGCTGGCCATTTGTTTTTTATTGTGGCTGTATATTTGCATACCAATGATATTCCGCAGTTTTATATTCATTGCTTTTCCTTAAATATGTCTCTGTTTTTTCCTCTTTTCCTCTTTTTTGTCTGTGAGGATTATGAGGACTAAAAAAAAACAGAGAAAAGTTGAGCCGCATCCAGCCACATGTGTTGTGTGCTGTGCGTGTGAATTAAGGGGAAATCAATTCAGATGCTAATGAGAGAGGCTCTAATTTATTAGCTGCTGAGGAATGCGTGTTACATTAATTTCAACTGTAAACAATTATTCCAGGCTGAGATTTATTGCTGTGCGGAGGAGAGGCAACAGCGACACAAAGCAGCTTTTATCACACGTTCAAAGCGTGCTACTTTTAGATAAGATTATGCTTTCAATTTTGAATAAGCCTCAGAGGTGTTTGAGTATTATATTGGAGTCCATCTATAACTGTCAGATACTTGTATTCTACGGGCCAGCTCGGTTCACTTTGTATTACCCCATGTCCATGATTGTAGCCTCAGTATTCATTGTGGACTCCTGCAGTATAATAAGGCTTTCATGAGTGAAAAATAGTTTCTTAATTTCATATGAAATGCACCAGCTCTACGAAAGTAATGGAGATACTCTGTTTTATACTCCGCCCACCCACAGCATAATGTTTTACAGTTGGAAAGGAATTAGGCCTATCAGGTGGGTTCATGTCACCCTTAGGAATAAGGTGCCCTCTGTTGACTGTGTTATGAACTGCACTATCCTGAATTTGTGAGCTGAGAAGTTGTTTTCATTTCTTTCAGAGACCCAAAACGGTTTAGCTTGTTGCTGTTTTAGTGCATTTATCTCAGTCACTGAGTACAGAAGAATTATCGGTCTTTCAAAAAATTTAAACATACATTTAAAGAAAGCTAAACTATATCGTTAGTATATCATTTGAAAATCAACAACATATTAACTTGCCTGGTAACTAAAACGTGAAATAAAACATGAAGTGGAATACTATAAAATAAAACAGGACTAAATAATGTGTTAATTATATTTGACACTTCTGCTCTGTAGAGTTTCTGGACACTCAGCCAGAGATTAGATTTTTTTTCTGAACCTGACTGGCCAATGCAAACAGCTGGAAACAGTTAATGAACTAGTCGAAATCTTTATGGACAAGGAAAGTTATTTATACTTAATAAAACACACTAATATATGAGAATGCTTTGATTCCATTTTGTGTCCAAGAAGAAAATTCATTTTTTCCTCTAAACTAAACAAACAACTAAAATGAGCTACAGAAATCTATGACGGTGGCAACTTTACTGATCTGAATGAACCATGTTAACGAGCACTGGCAGTTCAGTAAGGCTAAAAGATTCATCATATTTATGCCAAAATCATAATTTTAAAATCGGCTATTATTAGTCTATTATTATTATTATACCCCTCTTTATCAAAAAACATCTTAGGTTTTAAGTGGTGAAATTTAAAGGAACGGTCTGTAATATGATGAAGCAACTTATCAAATTCATATTCCAAACAACAGGGGGCAACAAATAACCAAAATGTTTTGGTGTCCACCCCTATCATAACCCATATCCCTCCTCCTCTTTTTTAACTCCTTTCCAGTCTAAAGCATTGTGAGATCAGCATCAAACTTCATCCATTTACTCACCAAGAGCATCTCCAGTAGTGGAAAGCATCTCTGGCTTTCTTTTTACGTCACTTATTAGGTTTCCAGCTGAACGTGGATCATTGATGCAAGCAAAATGCTGTTGTAGCTACTTCCTTATCCTCTCAAGCTGGACTAATTTGACTCTACAGTGACTCGGTGTACAAAATGGTATTACAAGACTAGGGCTAGCTGGTTAGCATGCTAATTTTAGTAGGATATACAGAATACAGGATACACAGACATGATATGCTAATTTTAATTAGTATTGGAGAAAAACATTAAGCAAAAAAAAAATCATATTGCTCCTTTAACCTAATAATACAGGGCTTGTGAACTGCCTGTAGCAGAGGCTAGATCAATCAGAGGCAATGAAACCAGTCACAACAGTCTGGCACAATACAGTATATTAAGACTCGAGCCAAAAACAGGTGTATATTCTGATATTGACCAATATTTAAAAAGAAAACAGGCAGAGTATGATCTATACAAACGTTGCTCAAGGCTTTCAGAACATTCTCTACATTCCACTCTTGCCTTGATGACTCTCAGCGATGCCATAAAAGCCGTGACGTGTTTTTCCTACTTGAGCGGCTGTCGTATAATGCGCAGCCTTTTACAGGCTGAGTGCGGCCAGGTGGCTTTGCTCTCAGGCGGCAGCTACGTAAAGAAGCTTTGCTGAAAAAGCGGCTCGTTTCTGTGGCTGTCCGTGTTGTCATAGTTGCTGTTTCCTAAAGCGAGACTTGCTTCCCTTAACGCTGCCCTCGCTCTCAGCATGGCTCCAGCACTGGGCCCGCGAGCTGCAGCCGCCTCCGCGGCCCGCTAAAAGATGAATGCTTGTTATTGTTTGTGCGATGACAGTGTGTTTCAATCTGGTCCGGTGCGGCGCGGCCCCAGGTAGAGCGGCGAAACGGCTGAGTCAGTTCCTCTCTTATCCATCCATCACACGCTCTGGCCACGGCCGGCAGGTGTAGTCCCGCTCTCCCGAGAGACGCAGGAAACACCTGCCCTGCTCCGCTCTCTCCTCTCCTCACGACTTCATCAGCACGCCTCGCCAGCAGCTCCGAGACACAGGCGCCCAAAAAAAAACTGTCACAGCAGCACTTTCCCGCTTGTTTGTCGTGCGTGTGAGCGTGTTAGGGGAGCCGGAGGCTGGCTGGCTGGCTGGCTGGGCCGATGCAGGCCAGGCTTGTCCAGGTGGAGGCTAAAACAGTGGTAAGACCCCACACACACGCCTGGGGCCCGGCTACCTGCTCCAGACCCAAAATGCAACACACAAGCACAAACCATAATATCCACTCTGGCCACATTAATCAACCCTTTGGAGTTTAGCACATATGACCCTGCTCGTTTTTCAGAAATAGGGATGATTTTACTAGACAATGAATTCCTAAATGAATAGCCAGGAAGGTAATTACATTTGAAAGTAGCGAAGCAGAGAGAGAAGCAAAGAGTGTGTGTGTGTGGTAGCCAGTCGATTGGCAGAAGGTGCAACGCTACAGTAGCTCCCCACAGAGCTGCAGTAAATAAAGCTTTATTATTGCACAGTATTGATGCCCCCCTTCACACACACACACACACACATCAATACTGCAATAACATTTTCCTCATGCCAGCCTGGTTTCACCATCTCTGCTTTATGGACTGGACACTCTGAAGTCTCCTTTCCAAAAAAGAGACAGCAGTCACTTTGGCTAGGACTGAAGAAGCACTTTTAATACTTTTTTTATGTGGGCATAGTAGTTGTGACTGTTTTTATTTACCTGTTTGAGATTTCTGTTTACATGTAGAGAACCATTAGCAGCTGACAAACTGGGGGAAGTGAGGGGACAAAAAAATACATGATACACAGAATTACATACATGCATTCTGAAGCCTTTCTTAGCAATAGTACAAGAAAACAGAGCATAAAAATCTCCAACAGCAGATGTCCTTTCAGCCCAAACCTGTGTCGCCATTGAGGAAGCGGGCAGAGAACATCGTCCGTGATCCATCACACCCTGGACATCACCTGTTTCAGTATCTTCCCTCAGGTTGGCGTTTCAGCCAGTTGAGGAACAAGACCTCCAGACTTTAGAGAAGCTTCTTCCCACACGCCATCACACTCATGAACAGCTGAACATCACAACACTACATTCTGAATACAGTCTACTGCATACATCCATATCAAGATGTTCTCTCACTCTTCTTCTTTGTACTGCACTTTTATTTATCTGATAGGGTCTCAGATCAGTCTGTACCACCGTCTCCACCAGTGACTCTTCTGTTCTTCATATTTATATCTATTTAATTCAGTCTGCTCTGTCCTTTACTGCTGCACTTAGCACTTTACTTTAAATAAACTCTGCACATGTTAAGTTTACAGGTGTGTCTGTGCGTGTATGTCACTGTGTGTGTGTGTGTGTGTGTGTGTGTAGGTTGGGTGTGCTACTTCTGTAATGTCAGTTATCGTGCACTGTGAGCTTCTGTATCCAAACACAAATTCCTTGTATGTGTGAGCATACTTGGCAAATAAAGTCCGATTCTGATTCTGATTCTGACTGAGCTGTGTTCAGCCTTGCAGTCAGGGTCACAGTTCTATTAAGTGTAGGTTAGAACTGAATCCTCGACTTTTTTTATCTACACAAGTGCCAGAGAAGAGCATTCTGTGCTGGCTAATTACTTTTTGGCTCTATTAACATGTTCAAGGTTGTTACAGATTTTAGGCTTTCCATTAGTTGAATCCAGCAAGTGCCCGCAGCTCATTTCCAAAGCCACTCCAATGTTCGAGATAAAGCCACTAATATGGCGTGCACATAATTCCATCTTAGCCTTTTCTTTCTCCACAGTAGCTGTTGGGGGAACCTAGCGCTGTACCTCTGATGCTGAGTGCTCACTAAAAGTTAAAACGTCTTAAGAAGAATGTCTGTGCACACTTTATTACCTGATAAAGGATATTAGGTGCTGACAGTGTAGGAATAATAGTGCAATGATGTGCTTTTCCATGCGTTTACCTTAAAGCTGTTTGAGTTTATTGAATTTGCTTATGATGTTCTCTATCAGACAGCTCGAACACTCATAAAAGCTGAGAATAATAGGCCGGGTGATTCATTTAGAGTCTGCGTGGAAGGAGAATCGCTTACAGTAGCTAGCACACTGGCATGTAAATGCAGTAATAGGTTTCTCAGACATGGCAATGTAAAAAGGCCCATTTTGCTTGCTGAGTAAATGGCAAGGCAGAGCAAAAGAACAGGGAGCAGGTAGGCCGTCCAGCGCCTGGCAGGCAGTCTGGTGTCCAGCCAGAGATCTGTCTGTTCCCGCGGGCTGACATGCAGTGACTTGGACAACAGAAGCAGTATTTGATACGAGAACATCTCTGTGGTGCTTGGCCTTGGAGGAGCACCATGCAGAGATGTTTACGAGCCTCTGGAAGAAAGAAAATGTGCTGTTTGAGTTTCCATAAGCATTCAAAGCCATTCAAAAGTCTGATTTAATACCGTCAATTTGGCCAGACATGGCAAACCATAATTCAGTGCGCAGCTCTCATTTTATCAGCGTCACTGGGAAATGTGATGTTAATTCATTAGTTATAGGCACTGTTTGCACTGGATGTCACGACTGCCTGTTTTGCGTGGATGTGTGCGCGCGCTACCCCATGAATCATTTAAAAAAAAAACAGTAACATGGTCCTTATAACCACAGTTAAAGTTTATGACGAATATTATATTTATTAGAGAAATCATGACTCCTGCATCACCGCTCATTTGTCATCAGCGCAAAGGTGAGTTGAAAAATCACTGAAGTCCACCCAAAGACTCCCCGCTGGGTTTTAAACAACACCGTGGATTCTATTTTTATTCGGTGTAATTTCCCTCCGGTTTCCTGCGTGTGCCGGCCGAGGAAACAGATGTGCGGGACTCTTCATGTCCCCCAAATTCCTGGGAGAGCCGGCCGGCTAGCGCTGCCGCTGCTGCTCAGCTTTGTGCTCTCATGCGAGCGGCCCGTAGACACGGCGCCTGGACGGACCGCCTGTTCCCCGCCTGCGGTTCTCCGTTTCCTCCGCGTTTCCATTTGCGTATGTCCGTGTGGCTGAAGTGTTTTCCCAGCGCAAGGTCAGCGAGGTAGCCGCTGCTGTGGGGCGGGGGGTGTGAGAGAGGACCCCTGGAGCTGGAGCTCTGCCCACAGCCCTGTTTACTGCCGCCTTAACGCTGATCACTCGGTATAATAATGAGAGCTGCGAGGTTGAGCTCCAAGGTTGAAACAGACCTCGCCATCCTACAGAGAACCATCAAGTTCCTTCATATCTGTATGTGTATGTGGCAAAGGATGAACATATTCCGAAAATATTCGGACGTTTTTTAGCGACTCCGGCCGAGCACACAGGCCTTTGTTTGGGATTAATGAAAAAACGACCGGCTCTGATAAGACTGCAGTTATTTTGTGGCTATGATAAACAGAGATGAATTTTGTTTGCCAGTAATAACGATAATAGAAATGAATAGGCTGGCAGTTGAGGATTTATGGTTTTATCAGCATTAAATGGCCGATGTCGTTTCCCATTGCAATAAGAAATGACGAGAGCGTTCCGTGGATAAGAGCTCCATCTAGAGGACGCTGTGAAAACGGCAGCGCTGAAAGAGTGCAGGCCGAGAGTGATCTCACACTGATCTCACACTGATCTGAGGCTGAAACTGCAGAGCAAATATCCAACACAAACAAAGTGTTTTTGCTGATTTTATTTTTAGTCCAGATATAGTTTGAATTTTGTATTGATCATGTCAGCCAGTATACTTAAAACTCATTCATTTTAAATATACTGACTAATGTTTGATGCCATTATGGTGCTGTTAATTTACAGTAACATCTTAGAAACACAATGTCCTCATGTTGTAGCATAACATCAGTGCATTTTGGATGTTTTTTTCTAAACTAAAGAAGATTTAGAGAACTAATCAAAGACAGCAGTCCTGTGAAGCTTCTGTAAATATTGTATATACAATATTTTACTGGATGCTTTACTCTGCTCTATGTTAGTGTACCATCACCCTCACAAGAAAATAAAAATATGGGAAAAATAAGTTAAATATATGTATTATGTTTATTATGTTTAATTATAATGTTGGTAGATATAGAGGTGGTGATATGGCAAAACTATAAAAAACTATAAAAATAATAATAATTTAAATTCAATATTTGGCACACTGTGTTACAGTAAATCTAGTTTATCTGAATTATTTTACTTTTTCATTATAATGAAATATGCTCTACAAGTGCTGACAATACATGCAATATGTTCAAAATGTGTGTTACCAATGTAAATAACCATAAATACAATACAAAGTAGAATAAATATCCTATTTTGAAAGAAGTAGATAATTTCCAGCCAGTTGGAAGAACAAAGTTTAGTTCCAGATCCTTGATGCCCCAGACATTGTAAGAATCTATTAATTTCCTTCACCAGCAATCCTGATTAAGCCTAATAAAGTACTGAGTAGTTAAAGCAGGTATTAGATGATAACTGCAAATAATACTGGTTCATCACAAGGAAAAGCTTGGAAAGGGTTAAATAAACACACAGACATATATTAAAGCGCTACTAATATTTAATATTATTTAAATATTAAATATTTTTGCTGAGCAAATAAAAGCTTCCTGGAAAACCGCTTTATAAATAAAATGCCTCCAAATGCCTAAAACTTTTGCACAGTACTGTAATTTACCACAATAAAGATATATCACCGCTGTACAATGAAAAACAAGTATCTCTAAAAAGACAACTTTACAGGACAGAACAAAAACAGTCTTTACTTTCAATGAGAGTCAATGGAACCAATTTTTTCCAAGCTATTTTGAAGCATTTCTAATTGCCCATTCATCATGAAATTCAAAAACACAATAAACGACAGCTGTTGCATTTAATGGATGTATAAAAACGGAAATTGAAAAAATTGTTTTATTGTTTATTGTTTATATGTTGTCATATTGCACAGGCCTGAATTACTATGCACTTAGGGCTTAAACTGTTGACAGTCAATGAGGTAAATGTTTTGAATCGTAGCTACATCTTGCTGTAGTTCAGTGAGGATTAGACTTAAACTTAATCTCTGTTCCAAACCATTTAATTAATGAGGAATTTAAAATAATCACTCTCGGTGTGAGATGTTTCTTCCTTATTGCTCTTCGTTACACTAACAAAGATTTACTGTCATTTTTACTGAAACTGTTCAGTAATTGGTTGAAAGTTGGAACAGCTGTTAGTTACTATACTAACCTCACTTTATCTCACATCTTCAGTTACATCAGCACACCAAGAAGTGCTGCTGACACACCCCCTTCAGAAACACTGTCTGTTACATTAGCTATTAAAATGCTTACAGCTGCACTGAATCAAACTGCTTTCTTTTCCAGCAACTGTGCTGATGCTTGTTATGAATGACTATTTACGAGCTAATCACTTTTTAGCAAACTAACTTACTTCACTGCAACATATTTACTGTTTAAGAGTTTGCTTTCTGGAAGAATCTTGGAAAGACTCAGAAAGTAGTGTGGCTCCTTTCAGCCTTTTCTCTGTCTGCACTCTACACTTCTGAACTGGAGGATCAAACCACTTTTCCCGGGACGATGGGTCAGAAAAATGGCAGAAAAGTAGATAAAGAATAAACAGACAGATTAGCAGAACGATAGAATTTTGAAGTTAGGATGTATTTCTATGATAACAGAAAGTATCAAAATATTGAAAACTAGAAACAAAATTTATTATTTTCTATGCTTTTGGAGGAGCCTCCATCCTGGCAGGGCCCTGGTACGTCATGTCCCTTGACAGCAGCTTCTATCAGTATTTTCTGAAAATACTAAGCACTGTGCTCATATTCAGAGGATTAAACACCCGACTGGCTCACTGCGCCATCTACTGGCGTTATAAGATGGCAAACAGCAGTGTAGAGCAGCCTAAACTCAGCATAAAACTAATACCAGGCAAAATAACTGACACTTGAGTTGAAGTACAACAGAATACAATAATAACGTGTATCATATAAAACTTCAGTTGAAACGTTTAGTACATTTAGGCACAGAAACTGTTTGTTATACTCTGGAGTTTGTTATGCTCTGTTCTTCTCTTTTTGGGTTTCCTTTGGTCTAAAAGAAAATGCTAAAACTCCAAAACAGATGCTGTCACTAACTAAACCTATTTAATACAAAAACATATCACTGCCCAACTAGTTACAACCAACTTCTGTAAGACACTATTCCAGCTTTTCATCCTTACAAATTACAAATCAGAAAAAGTGCACAGATTGGTACGTAAATATAAATGTGGCTTGTGGCACACACTAAAATATTTATAATTTGAAACTGTCTGTGTATGACCTCTACAGCAGAACCAGAACACACTCAGATATACCACAGCAAGCACATAATTTACGAAAATAGCACGGCTACTGTGTCTTTTGTACATGGGCTGCTTCTTCTTCTCACTAAGATTTATAAAGCGTCTGCTGACAGCGGCGGCTAACACACAGAGACAGTAAAATATCATTTGGGTTTCTGAAGGAGGTATAAAACTGGGATTAATTATTGCCTTAAGTGCCATCTTTAAGTTCAGATGACAGTCCGACCACCATTTGAGCAGTGGGTTACGTCATACATTTATCTGCCAAACGGTGAGATATACAGTTAAATTCCACAAAAGAACGGGTAAATCAAGGGGGCGATGCTGAAAGATTCATTTTCAGATGTGCTTTTAAATAATCACAGCCAATTTGTCTGTTCTACTACAACGTGCCATCACAAGCTCCCCTAAATCCCTCAGTTGTAATATGTGCGCCTCTTTTGTAGCTTACCTGATGGAAGGCTACCATATTTTGAAGTGCATTGTGGTTTTTATTTTTGTTTTGCATGCACATACACTGGGCATCACTGATAAATATCATCAATAACAGATCTGTAAAAAAACGAAAAAAGACTAATCTCTTAATTAACATCATTAAAATGTGTATATATATATATATATATATTTATGTATAATGTGTATATATAATATATTTTGGTCATTGTAAATAACTTTGTGGTCACTGTGTACACTGTTTGAGAGTTACAAGCATTTATAGCCATAGTGGCCTACAGACGTCCCACAAACAAGAATGAGCTCAAGACTAAAACTACAAATCTGCACTCAATAAAGTGAAATACGGATCAAGCATCTGCCAGTTCAGCAGTTCATGGTGGGAAGATCAATGATATAATTAGAACACACATAACAAAAATGCACAGTATATTCTGTTGCATATGGGCACTGAACTGCTACAGCTGACCAGGAGATCCATATCACCCCATCATATAATTTATTTGGAGAGTGTATCACTGTGCACTGACTGAGCTGACAAAAATGCTGCATTTACATGATTAAAGTGTATCAAATATCTGCAAGTTGAATACATTGTTGTACAAAGCAAGACATGCCAAAAGAATCAAACTGAAAAAGTATAGCCATCTGACACATTTGAATTGATCTATCTGAGCTATTTGACTAATTACTTCCAAAAAATGACAAAATCTCATAGCCATAGCCTGTGTGACTACTTAAAAGACCTTATCTTTTGCCTTTACGTAGTTAGTGTAATAGCTCAGGTAATCAGATGTAGTACAGTGTACACAAGACATCTAAATATAATTTGTTTAAAAAAAAGAAAAACTAAAAAATGAACTAACAAAGAATAATAAAAACATACTAATATGTTTAACACATATAAATATGTTTGAACACATATAAATGAACAAAATAACAGTACATTTCACAAAAATCACTTCCACTACATGTCTTTGAGTCTATAAGTTATCATCCAGTATCTGGTTTGGCTAATCAGTACATGCAACATTTTTGTTGTATTTACGTTTTTGTATTATGTGGAGCCTAAAGTATGCAGAAAACTAAAAATCGCAAGAAAATTTGTGTTTTTAAACTTTAACTTTGTTTATAGCTATCTAAGAATTATGTAAACCTTTTAAATCAAGCATGCTGGTGATTCTGGTGAGAACAAGCCTAATCTACAAACCCTTGGTTATCAGCAAAAACACCTTTAGCTTTAGTTTTAAACAGTTTTTCATAACTGTCTGAGACTCTTGCACTGTACTATTGTGCTTGCAGAGCCACAATTGTCTGTCGATCTGTATTAATAAAATTAACTGGAATATACATATATATATATATGAACACATGAAACATAAAAGCCTGTCAGTTGCAAAAAGCACTAAATGTTTAGCGGCAGGCTGGTGTACAACTGGAACGAGTCCATGTTTAGTTCCACTGGTAAGCTGTAGCTCTTTCGTGTTTCATAAATAAACAGCAAGCAGTACTTAACTTGTAGGCATCTATGTCACCACAAAGAACCCACTGTCAAGTGGTGTCTGCAGTGGCGTGTGTGTAATGTGTGTGTGAGTGAGTGAGTGGGCTATGAAATATCTGGGCGTCAGGCCACTGTCACCTCTGAACATTGAGCGTAAAGGGGTGTGACGAAGAACGAGTAGCAGCCCTGGCCGTGTGGGCTGCAGTGAGCACAACTATTCAACAGATCAATCATGCTGCAACTGTGGAATATACCCTCATACAACACACACCCACACCAGCACACTGTCCTGAACACACACTGCCCTCTGAAAACACACTCACTCAATAAGTGACACAAAGATAAAGGCATCAGCGCTGCCCTGTGAGTGGGGTGAACTGAAAAAGCTCAATGGATCAACGTCACAACACAGCCTGCAAAGGTCAGGTAAAAAAAAAAAGTACAACGTATCAGTCAAGAAAGTTGTTATGCAGAAGTAGCACCAACTTTGAGTCAAGACCTTATTAATTACATTAATACTGCATCTCCTATTACCTGTACATGCTGAAAGCTATTAGCTAATGAAGTACTCTTAAATCCTTAAGGCTGACCTGATATCAAAAATGACCTTCTTTACCTTGTTAGTTCATATTCCTAGTCGTATTAAGCATGATTCATCCTATCATAAAACTTAAATGACAAAATTCTTGTTTTTGCTGTAGTCTTCCATAAAAATGTTATGACTTTTGCCTGCCTCTGAAACGTTCTTTGATTTTTGATTGTGTCATTATGAAAAAAAAATCCTAACCAATACCCTCCACCTTCCTGTAAGTCAGCAAAAACTCTCAGAGACCCTCCCTGTTTCATTCATCACTTGTTATTATATTATTAACATTGATTTTCATTTTTGACATGCACATCTTTATTGGAGCTTGTTCAAAGGAAGGTTACCTTGATTTGAAGATTTGAAGTTGTAGCTTTGGCTGTACATGCACTAGGATTTTCTGATTAACAGGATACAGCCGCAACCTCACTATAAAAACATTACTAATTCAATTAATGTTGCATATAGTTATATTGCATATTGCAAATATTTCAATAGTTAGTTGTATACAGAAATCTATCAACCTAAATTGAAGTAAGTGTTTCTTTCCTAGAGCTTGTTTTCTATTCTGAGGGTCTTGGAGCGGTATCTTTCATTGCAAGCTTTTAAGGCCCATGTTTTTGAAGGTGGAAGATGTGCAGTAGGTATCAGCTGAATTCTTTGCATGCCTTTACCTGGTCTGGTTTTAAACACATCCTTATGCTAAGCTATCATACATTATTCTCTCTGGTCCCTCCTACTTTGCCCAGCTTCTCATTTCTGCACCAGATACTTTTAAAGCTTTTTTTAACCACAGTAGATATGTGTTTCAACTGGCTAATATTTGCCTCAACAGTGTAACAGGTTAGCAGACAAACACTAGCCAGATTGTCTTGGCCCAAGCCCTCGCAGTAATAAGTTCATGTTAAGAACTAAGGAGAGTGTTCCAAGTGATGTTCACTATCCAGTTCATTTCAAATGTTTGGCTTACAGTACTGCTCGTCCATAAGTGAGATTATCAGAAAGTATTTTAGCAACATGGAACCAACTGTGAGGAAACAAAGCTCTGATTGTGTTCATCTTAAATCACAAGATCAAGGAAGCTATAACTAGATAATATGAAACTGTGGTGGTTGAGTAACCTAAGCCAATAGGCTGTATGTTTAATTATGGAGTAAATGTACTGGAACCTACATGGATTTAGCATCTTGTGCATCAGTTAATCTGTTAAATCATTATACACTAAATACATAATACCTTGTACAGAGAGAGAGAGAGAGAGAGAGAGAGAGAGAGAGAGAGAGAGAGAGATTTACTAGGGGAAAAACTTGCATATAAGTAAAAGCTGGACAGCTCTTATTAGATTAAATCAATCAAAACTCTACTCATTAAAAACAAATATTAAAAATGATGCCTCCTGGTGGTGTCTAACATTCACTAGAGATATTTTGTGTTGTCCTGATGGGCTGATTTCACAGTGTAAATGATTGAATCCAGATACAAGTGATGGTTTCCTAATATCCTAAATGTGTCCTGCAGGAACTAGTGGTTTGTAATGGTGCCATTAGAAAGCAAAGGTTTTAATCCTAATAGTTTTATTTGTTCCTGGCAGGGGAATGTATTATGTTCTCTGAGAATAACAATTTCCTTTAATGATTTTATGCATAATACTGTCATTAACTACTTCTAAGGCAAGACATGTTGGATTTTCCTAAAATGGCATTTAAGCACATTAACCAGAACATGTTTGTCCTATTGTCATCAATTAAACAGGAACAAACTTTAAACATCTTACCATTATTTGAATTATACCTATTTGAATGATAGAAATAGGTTATTTATTGTGTACTGAGTACGTAATGACTTTAAGATTATGTACAGATACAAGTTTGATACCTGATCCTTTTTAAGATTCATAATGAAAATTTCCTGATATCCTTCATTAAACAGATTCTAAAAATACACCAACAATGCTCTTACAATCAGAGCTGCGGCGCCATCTGCAGGACAAAAACACACATTCAGCTGCTTCAGAAATCACACCATTACACACTGAACACCAGTGGTGATGCAGCTCCAGACCAAATCTAGAACCAGGATCAGACGTGTTTGATCAAGTGAACTAATATAGAGCCAGGCTGGTGACCGCTGGTATACAGTGAACATAGTTTCAATCATTAGTTTTCAAAATTGAAAAAAGCAACATTATAGGGCTATGAATTTATAGATGTTCACAAAACAACAACTGTGGGCCTCTAATACACCATTGTTTATATTATTAAATCATATCACAAATTATTTATACTATAACACATAAATAAATGGTAACAGGAGCAAGGAAGGCAACAGTAGCACAATCAACTGTGTCCCATTTTCATGAAATTAACACTACACTGAAATCAGCGTAGTGAATTTGTTCGCTTCAAAAACAAACAAATTAACAAAATTAACAGTTTGCAGATTCACTAATCCGGATGTGGGCATTATGTATTGTGTTGATTTAAGTGCATCACTATCAAAGCAGTTTTTCATAACAGTTGGTGCTAAAAAAAGATAAACAATGTTTGTAAATTAAATTCTAAGTACTATTATTATTATTATTGCTGTTGTTGTTGTTATTATTATTATTATTATTATTATTATTATTATTATTATTATTATTATTATTATTATTATTATTATTAGATTGTTGTACGCTGAGATTATACTTGTATAATATAGAGTATATTTATCTTGTCACAGCCAGCAGGTGGCGCAGTGCAATAAAACTTAATAAGGACCAGGGCTGTTCTGGCTGCGTCCAAACCCTCATTCTGCCCTATTATAATAGTACTGTATGTTAAATTCCTATACCACCGCTAGCAGTGCATTGTTTGTACAGTTCACAGAAAGTTTAAACTTTAAACCTCTGCTCTATTGTGTTGTTACAGCTGAGTAAGAGTAAGAGTACACAAAGTTGCCCAATCAGCAGTGTCTGTGACGAAACATATACTCCCTCTATGTCTGTGCATGTGTGGTTTATCTTCATTATGCTGGAGGCTCTGATCCTAACTCGCTGTTTACAAATATTCAAAAGCTTAAATATCCAGTATCCAAGGCTCCAGTATAGGATGAAATCTCTAAGCCCAGACTAACTACCACACACAGGAGTTAACCCATGCTCATTTAAAAAAAACAGATATGGAGTCCAAGGTTCACCTCAAGGTTGTAACTGTGAAGAGCAGCAGTAACCAGAGACCGTATGAGAGGGCGGTGACATCACGTGAAAGGATGAGGAAAATGAAGTTGCATCAGCCTTTAGGGCAGTATTTCCCAACTTTGGTGGCTCACCTGCAGGCACAGTTTTGTGTTTACTGGGTCCAACACAGCTGCCTCAGCTCCAGATGAACTTGATAATTAGTGCTATGAATCAGGTACAGGGAAAACAGGAAGCTGCAGTAGAGGTAGAGTACAGCACTACAGTTAAGAAACCTTAGCTACTATGGTCAAAAGATAGCAAACTGGATAAACAGCAAATTCCTGCTGTCTGAGCAGAACCTTCTTCACAATGATAACTTTACAGAAGAAAAAATATGTCAATGTAACCACTTGGGCTATTTCGTCTGGTTCATTAATCACAAAATGTACATTCAATGTAAATGGAAACAGGCATTTTCAAATTATGTCAACTACTGACAACTTGTTTCACAGATATTGTGCATGACCCAAACCTGTTTTCAAGAATAAACATTCAGCGGACAGTCATTTGAGAAACAAACATCTGTGTAGTTCTATTTTTGACCCAACATCAATATTCAGTTGAGAATCATTAGTGTTCATAAACTAGATCTTAACTGTTCAACGCAAGAGATATGATGATTATTGTGATTACTGAGATAAACACTCAGCATCATTTTAAAATAATTTCAAACTGTTGTGTTTCACCTAGACTCAGATGAACCTCTTGACACTGGTATGTTTAAAACACACTGACATGATCTTACTTGTAAGACTGGAAAAGCTGGTTGAATGGTTTTGATGTTCCAATTGTAAACAAGCTGACTTAAAATATAGATCAAACTTTTAATAATAAGTCAATGGTTCACAGATGTTACATTTTTAATGTTTACATCATTCTGTACTATTCTGTATATAACACTTTTTATACATCTGCTCAGACCAGCATATGTTTAGACATGCATGTGTATATGTTGCACATCTCCTTAACTCATTTCTATGGTTATTTATAGGGTATATTCTTTATTCTATTTGTTATATTTATATGTGTGCCTTAGTTCACTGCTGGTTAACAGTATGTGTGCCTGTCTGGTCTGTTTAGTATATTACACATGGGTGATCTCATCAAAACAAATTCTTTGTATATGGAAGATATTTGCTAGAATTAAGGGATGGAGATTCTGATTAGCTCTGATCGTACAGCAGACGAGCTAATAAGCTCGGTTGAGGATGTGTAACTGACTGAGGCAGCTGTGATAGATGGTAGACTGCTCGACCCCCTGGTGGTGATGTGTGATGTTTACAGCCCAGCAGCGCTAACTTTCCTGCTGGTGTTGAACAGGAGGGGCGCAGACGCTGCGACATGGAGGTAAATAGCGTTTTATTAACTGTCCCTGTCACCGTGTCGTGGTTGCATGGCGTGTGAAACACTATTAGGGATTTAATTCGCTGCACAGTTAATGTTTGTTAAACTGCGGCTCGCGCTGCTGCAGCTGCAGAGAGCGTGCTGACAGGTAGCTAACGTTAGCCACCTAGCTAGCTCCCCGCTTCCTGACCGTTCCGTGGTTTGGTGTGTTCGTCTATCTAAAGCGCCGCATAATTCCAAAAATGTGCTACATAGTTCATATTCTGTGCTTTGATAAAGTCGATAGCTGCTGAGTCGAGTAGTAACTTACTGTTTTTTCCAGTGAAATCATGAGGAAGAATGTACATGTTTTTATTTTCGCGTTTATATAATCGTCTGCGCAGCTAACAGTTTAAATATTTCTTACACGAAGGTTTGGTAATGTTAGGCAGGTGGAAATCTGTTAACCATGTTTTCAGTACAATCTATTCCATCGATAAGTCGCAAGTGTCACACAGACTCCGGCTAACCATACAATATGGAGGAGAGGAAGGAAAAGAGCTCTAAAATGGCGTTTGAGCGAGAAGCCGCTCGGAATATTCTAGACGTCGATGCGGCTGATAATGATAAAATAGCCACGTTCAGCCAGTTTTACCTCCAAACAACACAGCTTGTGATGCAAACTGATCGTGTTAATCTAAGATAATACTTAATAAAGAATGCGTGCCTTTATCCTGATCTGAATGAAACACTGCAATCCTTACCTGTAACTTTAAAGGGGAACTCCACCGCATTTTCAAAATGTTATGTATAATTACTTAGGTAACATGCCAAAAAAATATTCAGAGTAGTTTGGTATAAAATGCTCTGCTTGAGGGAAACTTCAGAAGTCAGAATTGTTCATAGTGCTATTGATAAGAACCTGGCGTCTGAGGAGTTTAAAGCCTCTTAAAGTTCGCTCACAGTGACAGGTTTTGTCCAAAACATTGATTCATTGTGGAGGGATATCCAATTTTTTTTTCCAGATTGACAGTTATTTGACAATCATCAATGTGGAGACGCATGTAGGTGAAGTGGTTATTTCCAATAGTAAATAAATTTGCATTGTAGACATGGAGACTCCTGTTTCCTTTTAAAATGTTAAACGAAATCTGAGTCAGTAAGTTTGTCTACAGATGAACTACCTCACATTACAGCTGAATGACCAGGCATATATATTAACCACTGAATTATAAAGAAATGTAAAAAAAAAATCAGTAGAATTCCCCTTTAACATCAGACCAGACCTCCATGGTGTTCTAGCAGTGTATTTCTAGCTAGAGACCATGTTATTCATCTGTTCTTTGCCAAAATTGTTGATTTGTAATATTAATAGCTATTCAGAGGAACATGTGGTCATTTTGATGTTAATAGTTATGGTTTCTCTGCGTATTTTTTTTATTGATGTCAACAGGGCCATGACAGCAAGGAGCCAGAACAGCTGAGGAAGTTGTTTATTGGTGGTCTCAGCTTTGAAACAACAGAGGACAGCTTGCGTGCTCACTTTGAGCAATGGGGCAAACTTACAGACTGTGTGGTTAGTGAAAGTTACTGTGCTGTTTGGAGCTTTTATTTGATTTTAATTGATAGCTGGTACTCTTTTATTGGAATGGTATGTGTACTCTTTAACTGTTACATTGGCTTTGTAATTTTTGTTTTACTAACGACTTTTGTTCACAGGTGATGCGGGACCCTGGGAACAAGCGATCGCGAGGCTTTGGCTTTGTAACATATTCATGTTTGTCTGAGGTTGATGCTGCAATGGGGGCCCGGCCTCATAAAGTCGATGGTCGTGTTGTTGAGCCTAAGCGGGCTGTTTCCCGAGAGGTATCGTTATACACTGTTGCTCACACTGCTGGATGTTAATGGATATTAATTATAAATAGATTCATATCCTGTATGCCTAGTATGTACACTTCATAGAGATTAGCCTCCCAGAATACAAACAGAATGAAATGAGAGAGAATGAGTTATTATACAACAACGACATAATAAACAGTATATTAACTTAATGTGTATTATGTTATCTAGGACTCAAATAAACCAGGGGCTCACTTGACAGTGAAAAAGATTTTTGTTGGAGGGATTAAGGAGGACACGGAAGAGTATCACATACGTGAACACTTTGAGCATTATGGGAAGATTGAGAGTATTGACATTTTGGAGGAGCGACCAACAGGGAAAAAGAGGGGCTTCTGTTTCGTAACTTTTGATGATCATGACACTGTGGATAAAATAGTTGGTAAGAGAGTTGTTCAGAAACATCTGCCTTTTTTCTTGTCCTCACTCTTCTGGTTTATTGTGTGCTGAAATTTCCTATTTGCGTTTTTTTCTAGCCCAGAAATACCACACCATAAACTCTCACAACTGTGAGGTCAGGAAAGCACTGCCCAAACAGGAAATGCAGGCAGTTTCTAACCAGAGATGTAAGTACAGTGTTGTCACTTTAAACTTTCATGTGCATATTTGTGAGAGGCACTTGTTGTAGTTGTTATTCATTCAATACCACAATGTCTTTGATTCATTCAGTTCATTTCAGTTTTTGCCTATATAGTTCAAGTTAAAATGCAATAAATATTTATTATAAAATCTTTGGTTTATAACATTGGTGTGAACTAACAAATCATCAGGAAGGAAAACAAAAAGCTTTGACTAGTTTACAGGTTTATATCCTTTTTTCATTTCCATTTAGATCGTGGTGGTGGTGGAGGAGGAGGTAATTTCATGGGCAGAGGAGGCAACTTTGGAGGGGGGAATTTTGGTAGAGGTAAGAAAGCAAATGATCTTAAATTCTGAGGTGTATATGTTTATATAGATTGATGTGGCAAAACTATATAGCATACTTTGTTTTACACAGGGAGCTATGGTGGAGGCCGAGGAGGCTATGGAGGAGATGGCTATAATGGATTTGGTGGAGATGGTAAGATGATCCACAAGAGAGTTTTGAACTTAAATGAATTTCTGCTTTTTACACTCGCTATAGATTATTTTAGTGGTTTGAGGATTTTATTCCAGGCACTGTGATGAGCTGCTAGATTTATTTGTGTCTGTACATGTCTTCAGGTGGTAACTATGGCGGTGGCCCTGGTTATGGGGGTGGACGTGGAGGATTTGGTGGGGGCCCTGGCTATGGTAACCAGGGAGGAGGGGGAGGAGGAGGAGGAGGAGGCGGAGGCAGTGGCGGCTTTGGAGGATATGATAACTACAACGATGGACGCAATTTTGGTGGTAATTGCCTTAAAATAGTGGATATCATTTAAGGCTATTCATTGATGCCAAATTGGTTTTGTCATTAGCAGTGACTATATACGATGATGAGATTTTATACAAGACATGCATGCTTAGTTAGTATACAGTAACTAACCCTAACCCCGTGGTTTTAACATAGGGTCTTGAGTATATGCCTACATGAAGTGCAAAAGCAGCTGTTGGCTGCCTGAGCAAAGTCACCTACCTTACCATTGTTCACTGTGATTTTAAGGGAATTTCGGTGGTGGAGGAGGTGGAGGTGGAGGAGGAAACTACAATGACTTTGGAAATTATGGTGGACAGCAGTCTAACTATGGCCCAATGAAAGGCAATAACTTTGGAGGGAGGAACTCTGGTGGACCATATGGAGGTAAAATACTCCTCTCAGGCTATGCTATACTGCCTGTCCTATTAGCGACGGTGTCAGCATGAGGACAGGTGCTCGAAGTTTTGCTTTATTTTTTGTTTCTAGGTGGCTATGGTTCAGGTGGTGGTGGCGGCGGCAGTGGTTATGGCTCAAGGCGGTATTAATGTGCGTATGTTTGTGGTAAGTTCAGTTGAACCCACTATTCAATCAGCCTTAGACTTTTGCTGACCTAGTGTAACTATTTTTTTATCCTGTATCTATTCAACAGGCTTCAGGTGGACAGTTAGCAGGAGATGAGATGAGAGGTCAGGAAAGCAGCAGGTTACTGTGAGAAAGCCAGAACCTGCTAGTCAGAGCACTTAAAATGGCAACTCAAAGAAGGACTGTGCACACTAGCTACATTGAGCAAGAGTGTAGCCAGGTACTCATGATCTAGTATGTGTTAGTGTATGTACATTCCTTTGCTAGATTTGACCCCCTTTTCTTTTACTCTTTTGTGTATATCAGAAAGCTTGCCTTTTTCTTTATGGAGTGATTTATCAAGTGTCAGTCGTTGTAGTCAGCTATTAAATGGTGTGGTCTTAAATGATTTTCTTTCCAGGCTACTAGCTCTGTATCTTTAGCTTAAATAGATATTTAGTTATTACAAAAGAAACAAAAAGCAAGCAATGGTATGATATTTTTTTATTTCAGTGATTTATTATTTGTTTTTTTATTTCAAGGCAGTGTCAAGTGTAACTTTCTGTTGTTAGTGTGTATGTGCTGTCTTGCGTTGTATGAAACAAAGTAATGAGCAGTGTAGACTTTTCAGATTTGAGGGCATGTAACAGGTGCACTTGTATAAATAGAAGTCTAGATTGTTAAACTATTTTGGAAAGTGAAAAAAGAAACCAGATTAAATAAAGTTGTGTAGAAAAATTTCCTAATTGAAGTTTAGTGCATTATTGAGTCTGGAAGCAAGTGCAGATGTTTTGAGTGTTTGTTGTATGTGTTCTCTTGAAAGTTTAGTCGATAAATCCAGATTGTCCAACATTTTGAATCATACATGTACATGAGGCTCTTGAATGCATAGGCAGAGAACATCTAACAGGTCTCAGTTGTCCAGTGTGGATGTGAGAGCCTCAGCTGGACCAGGCAGTGAGTTGTGTCAGAAAACAAGCAAGAAGCAAGGCATCAAGAGCCGTGTCTGTGGAAAGCCATCAGGTGTTCCTCCAGAAAGCTAGCATCTGTTTTTCGAGGAGTAGCCTAACTTTCCAAGAGCAGCTGACGCAAGTGAAGAAAGACTAGCGAGTTCATGGATCCCAGAAGTGACAGCCAATGCTAGCCAGCAGAGGAAGGGGAGTGAGTATGAGGGTTTGAGACACAGGTGAATGAAAGACAGAAGAAGAAGAAGATGACAGTCTTAGGACCAGGTAAGAGTAACCATTCTGCTTAATTTACAGATTGAAAATGAAGCGGCTGCTCAGAAAATCTTGTATGACACGTTTTCAACGAAAGTTCTGGATGGGTAAGATTAATTCCTTAAATTGTGTGGACCATTATAGCATATCCTCCCATAGCCACAGACAGAACCTCATACAGAGACTGTACAGAACAGCACTTCGCTGGCTGAGTATATTAATTAGTAGATGTGTAGGTGAAATGGAGGAAAGAAAGTGGCCAAACTTATTAACATGTGCCTTAAACAGCGTAGAATGTACAGGAATTGATGGTTTTGTCATCCAAGGTTACAGGAACATTACACCTCTTGACCATGGGATGCTTTGCTGCAGTACATTTACAGAGTATTTAAATGTGAATACTAGTATTGTGTGTTAAAGATCTGTACGAAACTTTTTATATTAATAGTCACAAAAAATATGTATGTTCTTTTAGGATTTTTTACTATATTATTTTACTATAGTATTTGTCATCTAACCAGGAGAGGTTTTTAGCTATTTCACTCAGATCTGTGAACCACTGACACAAGTACTCTTTGGAAAAGATACCTCAATACATAAAACCATTAAAGCATTAAAAACTGGCTACAGCCTGATACTGAAAACATCATTTTGCAATAGTTTTGATATAAATAAATGATATTTTGAAAAATAAATACATATAAAATAAAAAACTGGAGAGGTATATGCAAGGTGCTGTGAGGCGAACTAGTACCCCCCAACATTATTATTTTTTTAAACAGTTTTCCCCCCCAGATAACCAGATCCACTGTTCATTTTAATAAATATTTTTTGCCATTTCACATCAGAACACTCTGCTTTCGTTTACATGTCAACTATTAAATCACACTAAATACAAATCAGTGGAATTCCCCTTTAAATAGCGGTCAGTATGATTGTGGTAAAACAGTGTAAAGAAGTCTAGCATTGGAAATTTTTATTTAGGCTGTGATTAATTGTCTGACAGGTATGCATTCTCTCAGTAGTATGTATTCTTTAAAAAATGCCTGTGTTCATATTCTGAAGTGCAAAGCCATAACTTTTTTAAAACAACTACAAATTTGAGGTCTTAATCTATATGACTGACATTCCTTAACTACTTTAACTGATATAACTGATATAAGAATTCAGTGGATTTTTATTTAAATGCTGTTTCCATATATGAGGTAACATGTATTTAGATTTTATCTGCAGTAGAGATAACAGTGTGGAGCTTTGTTACTATCTGCTGTGCTGAGCTTCTTGACTGACCCACCCTGAAGATCCTTAATCAGATCACTACAAACTGCTGTATATTTTGTATTATTTGGATATGGGAGGATATAGAAGTATACTATTTACTCAGGGATTACATAAATAAGAGTTCTGTATGTGTTTGTTTGGTGTTGCAGCACACACTACTTTTAATGTGCATCTTATTTTATCTCAGATTTTATTTTTTATACTTCAGCTGTGTGTGAATGTATGTGTCTATCAGGACACTAATGTTTCAATAAAGGTGATTTGTAATCATTAAAGAGTGTAATTCTCCTTGTAACGTGATGGTTTGTTTCTTCTTTTAGGCAAAATCTTTTTTTTTTTTAAATTTCAGCCTGAAACTTGTTCTCTTAATCTCTTCATCCGTTCCATAAAATGCGTGCAGCTCACACTACAGCAATGGCTTGACTTTTATTGAAACCCTTTGGACTTACATAATGTTACTGAATTATGAGGCCTGTATTCAGACACAACAGAACAGGTTAAAACAGGTAAGGTCATCAGAGTTGAAGCAAGCGTTTTCAATAGTGGCGCAAGTTGTATTTAATGAAGGTGTAATTTATCAGTGTAACAATAGAACGCTGGTGGAGCTGTCGAGAACTGAACCTCTGTTCTTTGAGTTAGATACAGGCTGATAGTCACGTACGTAGTGGCTCTTTGAACCGGCCCGTCCTGTTTGTTCTGTCAGGCTAATGGCTTCTGAAGGGCTGGTGTGGAGGGGGCTTGGTTTTCAAAGATAGTGTTTGAGGGTGAAAGTGCCTGGCAGTGCAAACACTACAATGTGCAGAGCTGTGCTTTTCTTCTGTGTTTGTCCAACAGAGCTTAGTGGAGCTATCATACAGGTTTCACATGGGCAACGGTCAAACAATAGAGCTCTGTTGCATAACCCTACGTGGTTTGGGCTCCTGGTTTAAGTACAGCTGTGACTTGTATTTGTGGAACACATTATACACAAACACTCTTTTCAAGACAACAATAGATTTTTTTTACAATAAAAACTGAGGCATGGAGTCACAGTACAACATAAACCAGAATGTCTATTTGTGCACAATATCTACAGCTTGGATCTTTTGTTGTAATGTAAAAAAATGTCAGTGGGTGTCATGTTTCCGTAAGGACAGGACAAGTCGTCGCCTGATTAAATGAATGTTTTATTTTGTATAAAGCATAAAGTAAAGAGATAAAATCGCAGTAGAACTGTAAATTAAGATATAAAAACATACTCGAGTGCCAGTGATTGCAACAAAATTGATAGCATCCTAAAACATGATAGATAGATATATATATATATATACAGTACATTGTTTGATATTTCAATAGCAAATAAAGTATAAATGTATTTACAAACCATAAAGATAAAACAACCTCAGATAAAATATAAAGAAGTACAAAATAACAGATATTAAGAATATTAAGAAAGTAGAATAAGCAAAAACTATATAATAGTTCTGCCATCTTTACTGCTAAAGCTTACACCAAAATAGCTATAAAGTTTTTTTTTCTTGTTTTGCATAGAACGTAGCTAGAGAATATGCAGTACCAAGAAGAAGAAGAAGAAGAGGGAAGCTGAGAAAGTGCTAGTTGCTCTTGACGAGAGTCTTTTTGATGCGGGGGACGAGGAAGACGCTGCCGTCAGACGTCTGCTGTAGGGAGTATTCGTTGGGGGAGTAGGGCTTGCCCTGCTCGTCCTTCAACATGCTGAACACCTCCAGGTACAGGGAGTTCAGCTGCTGCTTCATCTCCCTCAGGCTGCTGCTGTTTTCACTCTTCTCCTTCATCAGTCGCTCCTTCTCCTCCTTCAGAGAGTCTAGCTCGTACTCCAGGCCCATGATGTTCTCCATCTTGCGCTTGCGGCAGTTCTGCGCCGCCACCTTGTTCTTGCCACGTCGGCGGATGTCCCGGACCAGGGCCAGCTGGGCTTCGTTGAGCTGGTGCTTGGACATCAACTCGTTAAAGTCGTCCACGGGCAGGTTGATGATCATGTCCACGGTGAAGGGGATCTGCAAGGTCTTCGCTCTCTGTTCATCACGCGAGAGC
The DNA here is from genome assembly GCA_021613375.1 of Megaleporinus macrocephalus. NCBI lineage: Eukaryota > Metazoa > Chordata > Actinopteri > Characiformes > Anostomidae > Megaleporinus > Megaleporinus macrocephalus. Next base: position 21,118,095 of record CM038709.1, on the reverse strand, counting down.
CGTGCCTCTGAGCGCTTCTTTAGCTTGTCTTTGGTGAACGGTGGTTTGGAGAAGCCGCTGGCCTCTGCTGGCTCCGTCTTTGGCTGTTTGACCTCACTATCTGGAGACAAGTTCACAGACGCTTGCTCTCCGAGGGCCTGTTGGGGACCATCACTTTGGAACAGCAGGGGAAACATCTCAGCATAGCTTGATTCTGCACTCCCAGGCCCCCCCTCTGTGTCGTCCATATCCGAGTCGCTGAAACCATAGGAACCATCTCCGTTTAGGGATTTTTCGGGAGAGCTCATTCTGGGACTGGCGTCCAGGGACAAGCCCGAGTCAGAATCCGGAAATTCTGCCATGGCCTCGGCTTTCCCCGCGCTGAAGTCTCCAGGAGAGAGGCTGTGCAAGTCCATGGATTTCAGCATGGGGTCACTGGATATCTCATCCAGCTGGTCCACTGTATTTGCCTCCTCACACGGGACAGTCGCAATATTCACTTTAGCCTCCAGATCTGGATAAAATATGTCAGAAAAGTCGTCCGCCGCGAAGCCTTCGTTTATGTCTGCAGCTTTCAGACTCATCTGATTAAGGCTGGGAGGCACTACACTGTTAAAAGCTCCGTCGTAGGTGTTCATATACTCGGGAGGGCACATTTCGGCAGTGTTAGTGGGGATGTCGCCCAGTTCAGGCAGATACTGGCTGTAGTTTGTCTCCTGTACGTTGGGCGCAGGGGCTGTGTTCACGTATCCTGTTATATCCAACATCTCCTGGAGGTTCAAGCAGTGCTAAGAAAACACAACAGATAAGAGGAAGTCACAATATGGAATGAATAAACATTCTGAAACAATCTGAATACTGAAAGAAAAAGAACAGATTTAGCCTTAGCGGGGATCTGGTTAGATCTAAAATAGGAAGCAAAACAAAAACAAGTGAAGCAAACATTCCCCCAGTAGCTAGTCAAAACCACAGGGCGACCAGAAAGGTGGGTCATGTGGTTGGCTCTCATGGCAACAGGCAAGTTGAGGCCTCTCTATACCACATGAGATGAGAATCAGATCACAAGGTTATGGACCTGAAAGTGTGTCTATGGCTTTCTTTCTATGTAGCCAAAACAATGAGTTGAACATCACAGGTTGTGAATGTTCTTTACAATTATTCCATGAAGACAAGTCATACTTGCAGATCCATCCAGGTCTGGTCCATAGGGCCGGGCATCAACGGATTCTGGGTAAGCACAGGCATTTCTCCAGACATCATTAGATGGCTGTTGTCTGTGGAGGGAGGAATGGAGGGATCCAGACAAGAAGTAGCACTCTGTCAAAAAAAAGATCACAGACTTCAGTTATTCATTGATATTCATTCAAATATTTATAATATGTTGGTACATGACATGCTTATACCAGCCTGAATATTTCAATATGGTTTTACCTCTGCTGGCTCTACTAGAGGAAATGTCTCTGCCAGTAGCTGCATGCACTCATCAAATGACATGGCGTCTCCATCCTCTTCTGTGAACGCCACATTCTGCATGCACAAAGCCAGACGCATCCATGTTAGAGATCAGTGACTTAACACCCAAAGAAGAAAGCATATGATTCCAACCTCTGACATTTCAGATCCTCATCCCAGATCCATTTCAAATCAATAATTCAATACTGAAACATTGTAGGACATCACACCACACACCTAAATGAATACTGCAGTAGAGTGCTGTTAGCTCGTATTATAGGAAGGTGTTTCTCTGAAGCCGTGTGCCATCTACTCGGAAACCTAAACCACCTGAGTTCCAGTAATTACACTAAAGCAGCAGTAACGTGGCAACCCAGCATCTGCACCCTGCTGGGCTAGCAGGAGGGCGTGTCCTTTCCCAGAACAGAACATATATGGAGAGTGTACGTGCATGTGTGGAAGCATATCTGTTTACGTGTATGACCTCACAGATGTTTGTTACCTTTTGTCTGTGTTAGTGTGTGTGTGTGTGATATAAAGACCCCTTCAGGAAGCATGTTAGTTTACACTAGAAGGTTATTTGAGTGTGTGTGTGTGTGTGTGTGTGTGTGTGTGTGTATGTTTTTGTACATTTTCAGTACAAATATCTCCTGATTGTAGCAGATGATGCACAACATATACTATTACTATAATAAAGGTGGTGGTATTACTCATAATATAGCATTATTATGATATTTATAGCATTATTATGATATTTATAGCATTATTATGATATTATTTGTACATGTGAAACCCACTTTAGAAAAACAGCTTACGAAACACAATCCTAAAGGTGTCAATCAACGTGTTTTGGAAACCTTTTTATATATATGATTATATAGCACGTGTCCTGACATGCTAAACACAAGCCTGTGTGTGTGTGTGTGTGTGTGTGTGTGTGTGTGCGAGAGACCTCTGCAGGTGCCCTGTTAAGTTTACATCAGATGGTTATTTAAGTTTGTGTGTGTGTGTATGTGTGTACCTGTGTGATCTCTGCAGGTGCAGTGCTGGCGTGCGTCAGAGCGTTGTTGACAGGAGTGGGCCGAGGCACAAACTCTCCAGTCTCCTCGTCGAGCTGCAGCTGGGCAAGCAGAGCTTTCTCCTGCTCTCTTACTCTCTGCTGCTTTTTCTCCTCCTCTAGCTCCCTCTGCCGCTGCAGCTGCACCTCCTTCTGTCTGTAGCTGAAGTCGAACACCTCCCTGCCTGCTCCCAGGTCTATATCCTGCCTCCACAAGATATCAATCAGGTCCATATCCTACAGGGAGAGAGAGGGAGAGAGAGAGAAAGAGTGAGAGAGAGCAGCTTTCAGCACCTTGCCACCACGCCCTATGAGTCTCTGAGGGATCCGCTGTGTTGGGCTACACAGCAGTGCACACGGCACCCGTCCCATCCCACCCCATCTCGGCTCACAACTCACAATGTGATCATGAATGTAATGTAGAGGAGGCAGCATGAATAATAGATGGTCTTCTCCTTTTTCCTCACATCTCTGAGACCCGCCCACAATGGACTGATACACACGCACACACTCAACTGGGCTTCAGACATACTGCGTGGCCCCATATTTCACATTTTAATGTTTGTGTAGTTCTATGTACCAAAAAACTGTCATACATGACCATTTTCAAATCATGATTGTTACTGTGCCTTCAAACCAGCATATAGAAATGACCTCTGTTCTGATTGGCTGCCTCATTTAAAAAGCAGTCCAAGCTGAAACACTCTATATAGCACTGGGGCTACACTGCTACAGTCTGAACAGGTGAATATATGTTAGGCCTTGTTCAGACTGCCAGCCCAAGTTGATTTCTGGCATATCCGGATTCTATCTGGATTAATTTTTGATAGTCTGGACAGCCAAAAGACACATGAAGGTGAAGGTAGAAGGTGGTTAGAAATGAGATACCAATTGGATCTTTAAAGATACATCTGGTCACTAGGGGTGTGCCATATCATATCGTACACAATAATATCACCAACATTTTTGAATATCGTGAACGATATTATACCCTGAAATATCGTGCCATATCACCCATCTCTAATTATCACATCAGGGTACTACTTTTTACTGTTTTAACAAAAGAAACATTCACACTTTTCTCATTTCCCATTATATATCTACTAGATACAGATTTTATCAGTCCAGTAAAAATTTTTTTATTTACCTCAGTCCTGGATATATGGAGATATTTGGAGTGCATTATTTAGTATCGTGACATTCTGGATCATTGACTTGTGTTACAATCTGATAAAAATTCTTGTATTTTTTAATATCTCAGTTAGGAGTGTGCCATGTTTTTATTATTATATTGTATTGTATTGTATGCAATAATAAAAGTTCATTTTCAGTAGTGTATTTTTGAAAAAAAATGTAATTCAATGTTTTGTCATATTGGAGTATCGTTTTTGCAAAAATACCATGAAATATTGTGATATTATTGTAGGGCCATATCGCCCACCCCTAGTGGTCACTCAAAAGGATTTCGAACAAGCAATGAAAATGTCCATCCAGAGTGATGGATGTGCTGGGATTGGCTGCATGGTTACTGACGCCTATGCCGTTCCCCCAGCAACCCATGCAGATACGTTGGTGATGTCTGGACCTAAAAATCCGATCTGATCACTTGCAAAAAACAGTATGGACAGTCGATTTAGATCTGACCAAAAAGATCTGAACATAGCCCCAATGTCTTTAAACAAATTCAAATTAGGCTTATGCAACTGTTAACATATCACAACTGGGTGGTGAAGGGTACACTTTGAAACCGTAACAAAGCTTACATACCACAAAAAAGTGAGGAATATAATATGGCCTTTAAAATCACACAAATTACTGAAAAGTGGGCTTTTTCAATGTTCATAGACCTTCAAACACATTCAAGATCACGCCTGCATGGTGAATATTTCATCTTGACTCTGGGTCGGCTAAAACAAAATTCAGTTATGATTGACTTCTTACGTAACATGTAAAACATCCAAGTGTCAATAAAATCCTCCTTAACTGATACTGGTTAAATAAGTAACCAGAGCCATCAGCGTGTTATGGTGGACTGCCAGTTGAATGGCTTGTGGGTACTCATTATAAGCAGATCACTGAGAGGGCAGGAGCGGAAGGCCAGTTTTGACTTTGGTGTATCCTTGTTATCTGAGTTTGTTGACATAGCCTTGGTAAAGCAGTGGACATAATGATGATATCTCTCTATGTTTAGAGCAGGCCGGAGATGCTGCTTAGGAAAATATCAAATCTCCCAGCACACGAACGACTAGACACAGCGTAGGTTTGAAGGGCTGTTGATTAGATAAGCACTGTAACCAAGGTCTTTATTGGACTCGGTGTAGGCTAAAGATGTATGTAATATAATTACATATGACAAAGGTCATATGAGCAGATTCAGGCTGAAGATCACAGGTTGGTTCAGCTTCAGCCCCTCCTCTCAACAAAGGAAAAAAGTGTAGAGACAAGAAAGGAAGACATTTTTAAAAAGACAAATTCTTATGGAATAATATGATAGTACAATTTCATAAAACAGAATCAGATTACAGGTAAATTAATACAAAATATGGTTATTGTCCAGCCCATAGTAGCATGAGTGAGACTGGCCTTCAGAACGCTTGCCTTTTACCTCTCCATGGCTGACAGCCAGAGCTATTAACAGCCATTAAATCAAGAATGTCTAGAAGTAAACAGTTAAGTCTCCTCTTCCTCTTTCCATCCTCGCCCACCAGCTTTTCAGTCCATTTATTTACAGAAGGGAAACACTGCATATCTGCTGGAGTATTGTATAAAATGTGTTTAGAAGGCCAGAGAAAGATGTTGGAGCATGTGACTCTGCTAAAGTCTGTAAAAAATCTACTTCCTCTGAATGCTGATCACAAGGCCTGCCACCAGGAAGAGTGGGGACTATACAAAGCAGAAGCAGATACCACATAAAAGTGGCTGCTCTGTCTTAAATACTTGGAAGTAACTGGGTTTGCGTAGGTTAGATGCCTTGGTTGCTAATGAAAATAAAAAAGATTCATGACTCATAAAAAGATGTACGCAACTAACCAGAGACAGTTTATGTTTCTCTACATACTGAAACAAAAAAAAAACTTTTCATGCAACCCATTAAAAAAACAGACAAATGCTCTTCAAGTGAAATAAACAAAAAATCAACAAATGAAATATTTCCTAAACAAGCTGTGGGTAACTCTATACAGACATCAGTGATCAGCACCATTTCCATGTGTGTATCTGAAGCCAGACATGTAGCCTCCTTCAGCCCTGACCCCACTTCTGTGTTATGTCAGGGCCTTCCCAGCACAATTCAAGCCAGAGACGCTCACTGGCAAAACATCAGCGCTGTGAGCGCTTTAGGCCAGGTCTCATTAATCTATGCGAGTCAGGCACACTTTCCAGGCCCCAGATTACAGCTACAGGAGGGAGGTGGGTGGGGCGGGGGCAGGGGGCGGGAGGGGGGAGATGATGAAATATCTAAACAAGCGCTAAATGGATCTCTCTCACGACAAGCCTGGCCTGACTGCCTACACTTATACAAAACTGTCTCTTTCCCACTCTGCTCAACTGGAACAATGAATGGAAGTATTAGGCTGTTTGACTTGAATGTTTTTTTTTTAGGTGGAACCGTTTCTGTGGGAGTGTTTCATAATTTCAAAACCTGCCCACTGTCAGCAGATAAAAAGCATAACTCTGGACAAATAATCGGTGATTACAGCACCTAGGATATGATAAGAGCACTCTATGTTTGGGGAGTATGATAAAATATAAATTTTTTAAACTGCCTTTACAAAGTAGTCATAATATAGATTTTATATGGTAACAATAATAATAAATAGTAATAATGTACAGTAATATATATTGATAATAATAATATAGTATATTACAGTAATAATATTTGTTTATCTATTAATCTGTTGTTTCAATTAATGTCTAAAACAGAGTAAAGTCATGTTAATACATTGTACAGTATAACTATACCCTATATAATGCTGTCAATCATATGTATTCATTACGTATAGCAGAATTTGATCCCATAATAAAGATTAAGTATGTCTTAGAGACTTATTTTATGTTACTCCATTACTTGGGAACAGTATTTGGTTGGTTCTATGTTGGGTGGCTACCTCACTCGCCATAGCGGCATGGATGCTAACTATAATGCTACAAATGTTTAGTTTGAAAATTCTACTCGCTCTTTTCTAGTTTTGTAATCCTCTGCACATTAATGGATATTATATTAATTAATCTTACACATCTCAATCAATCAACTGGGCAAGTTTTCTGATTTACAAAGCTGCTGTTGCATACTGTAAAGTTTTGCAGAGACCGTAGTTACGGTTGCTATGAAGGACCTGTGGGGTGAACCAGTCTGCTACAGCGCCACCCTGAGGCAGGCCAGTGCTGCCAGTGCTGCAGAGTTTTAAAGTTGAGACATTTAGGGGGTCCAATGGGGTTAATATCACGGTCTTCTGTATTTCACAGTTTAGTTTTCACATCAGTAATCACCATTATTCGCCTTTTCTATGGAAGCTTAAATGTTAAAGTTAAATGTGTAGAAAGTTTCCGTTCTGCTTTTCCAGCCTTGCATTCTGCTTTTCCTAGAATTTCTAGCCATAACAAATGACAACATGTGACAAATTGGCTGGTTGTTTTTAAGTCAGTTTCTAAACAACATTGGCTGGTTTTGAATATAAATTCCAATTAAAACATCTGACATTTAACATTCAACCTGACCATTTTTCGTTTATCATGAGAACACAGTTTTCTGTAATCATGACAACATCACTGAGATATGAATTGTATTATGGGCTGAGAGTATAATCCCACGACTAAGCGTTAAAGAAAGCATTCTGTGGTTGATCCATGTATCTGTGTGGCCACAGCCCTGCGGCCTTAATGTAAAGTTTAACTTTAACTCCCCTTTCAGGAGAATGATGCAAGTTCTGGGAGAAAGATAAGCTACTGTCAACACAATATTTAAAATACTCTCATGAACCCACAGACTTATTGTACCGTTGCCACTTATCGTATTGTTTATATTTAGGAAGAAAATATAATATTATCATGATATGGGTCTTTTAAATGTATTTCTGTGCTTCCACATTTGTACAATGTGATCATTACCACACTCGGCCCACTGGGCAGGCTGTGTTCGTCACTGGACTACAAATGAGGAAGTAGAAGTGTAAAACACGATTTCTTGCCTCACTTCCTTTTCACGCAAACTATCGGCTCCTCTGCTTTGACATAAATCTACAGGTGATCTATACGTTCTGTTGAAGGAAACATGTTTAGGAACAGATCAGTCATTTATATTCATGCTTTTCTTATTCACGGTCACATTTAAGGCCTCGACTTTGATCTTTCCTGGACTACAAAAGAGGAAGCAGTCTTAAAAATTTCCAGGTAAATTAAGGCCTGAAGGCTTTTGTACTGAAATAAAGGAAATAGAAACCTGCAGTTGTTGTATTGGCCAAACAAAGGCTTTTCATATTCCAGTAAAAAAAAAAAGAATAGAAATAGAAATCTGGCTGCCAAACCTGTTCAGAACCTGTTTAGTAAACACTCCAGTGGAAAGCAGAACAGACCAGTCTGATAATGGGAGGTGAACAGAGTGCAAGTGTACCCTCTCTGCTATCATGTGATCATACAGTAACATACAGGAACAGCAGCACGTAGCAGAGAAAATCTGACTTTCTTCTATCAGAGAAATCTGATATATTTGAATAATATGCTTGTTTTTACATAATTCTGAAGGTGTCACCTTTGTCCACTACAAGTACACGCCTACACACCTGACCACACATCGAGTCCTGTGAAAGATTGTGTGCCATTTTAAACAAAGCTCTGTGCTCGGTTTTCTCGAGACTGAGCTCTTAATAATACATACAGCGTCTTTACGTCATGATCAAGTGGTTTTTAAAAAAAACAACGACATTCCCGACCAGGGCCTTCTCCTATTGTGCAACGTGCTCAGAGCGTGGAGAGCAAAGGTAGCTCAGCTCCACTGATGGCCCGGACGATATCACACGCAAGTGGGGCAACAGCGCTGCTTAGGGGGGCTTTAGACAGCCCACAGCACAGGCAAAGTTAAGGGCCGAAGCTAGGCTAACGGCAAACGCGCTCTCCTGATAAGACAGCCTCACATGACTAAGAGCGAGTGGACATAACCTAGGCCACTTGACACGAGCTGCGTTCTCCGAATGATCTATTCCCAAATGATGATGATTATTATTATTATTCCGGACCTGACAGGGCCTGACATCCACGAGTTCTCTACAGGAGCAAAAGCCAAGCTCGGAAACAAGTGCTGGAAACGCCTCCTTGAGATACAGAATGAAGGGGGAAAAACAGTCACGGTTCCAGAAATTTCCCGGTATTTTCTGTAACTGTTGTGTAAATGCGCTCGAACGGGGGACACAAATACGGAAACAACCTTTTAACGTCGATAAGAAAATAAAAATTAAAAAGTCACACACAGGCTTATCCTAGCCACAGTTAGCATGTCGGGAACAGCGATGAGAGAACCCTGCTGTGTGTGTGTGTGTGTGTGTGTGTGTGTGTGTGTGTGTTCCCTAGAAAATAAAAGTTCCAGGCTGTCGGTAACAGCCTCCCCGACTCTCTACCGCCCAGAGTTAAAGTGAAATCCAGAGAGAATGAAATATTCTTTCCACATAGCCGAACAAATAATCACGTCATCGTCCCTCAACATGATGTCAAAGCCCTATAAGAGGACAAACATTAAGCAAATGTGTACCTGTTGACTTGGGATCATTTTAGGCAACTCGATCTCCATCATTACTGCGAGATACTGCCTCCGTTAACGGCGTGACTCCCAGCGCTGTAAGACACTTGATATTCCTTGACAAGGAGCGGAAACTACAAAAATCTAAATGTATGAAGTCTGCGCCGACTCAGTCACCCGGCCGCTGATGAAGGAAATACAGTCTGTGGAGTTATGAAAATGTACGGAAAGCCCCAGACATTTGATGGGCGTATACACCGACCCTCGCTAACCAATCAGAAGCGCGCGTTGACCAGCGGCGGGATCCGCCCCATTTCAGAGCCAGAGACGCAACCACAGGCAATCGGACAGCTCCTCCCGCTGTGCCAAGCATGTAACCCACATTCAGAAAAAATGGAGTTATAACATTTCGTTTTAAATGTCAAAATAAAGAGAAACTCGTTTTATTTCCAAATGTTTTCAGATCAGAGACAAAAATAATAATAATATGTGGTTTATGTCACACAAATGTACAAATGCACTTTAGATATTCAGACTCCACTGTGTCAAACCAGAGAGTCACCGAGGAATGAGGAGCTGGTCAGACTTACATGACCTCCAAAATCACACTCCTGCGGCTCAAGTGCACCTTGACAAGCAACATAATCAAAGGCTTCAGGAGCAGGAAGAACAAATATTCACAGTGTAAACACCAACAATATTGGCCCTGAGAAGAGTATGGAGTGCCAGACAATGAGATCAAATCCAGGACAAGTCTTCTACCTTCATATCTGAGCAGTGAAGTGCAGTGATATCAAACATACTGCATGTTCAAAAGCAGAGGCAGGTAGAAATTAATACAGCCTAAATAAATACTCAAATAAAAGTGTTGACTCTTGGGTAAAATAATAACAAATTCGAAAATAAAACTTCTTGAGTAAAAAGTACAAAAGTATCAGATCAGATTTACTGAGTCAGAAGTACTGAACTTCAGTGGAACCTCTTTGTAAACTCAGTATCTATAAGCACAAGAACTGAAGTTTGTATGACTCGTATTTTCAGTTTTTATTACTATTATTTTGGTGCAACATAAAAAGCTCTAAAATAAGAAATGTGACAAATAACAAATCGGAATGAAATAAACTAAAAAAGGAATTAGTAATTAAATATGAATGGCTAAAAATGCCTCCTTAAATGCTTGAGTAGAAGTAAAAGACAACTCAACGTCTGAACTGATATCTTCCTGGTACATGTACACTCTCTCTCTCTCTCCAACCATTTACCCCAGATAAAAAAGGGAAGCATTTTTGCACAAAACATTGCATTAATAACTTTACTACCTCACTGGACTCTATTTATTACACATTGCACAATTTGCACACTACCAGCAATTATTTATTATTCTCTGTCTGTACTGTGTTGTGTTGTGTTGTGTTGTCTGTCCGCACTTGTTTGTTCGTGATGCACTTGTGTCTTGTATGCACTGTCTATGTTGCACCATGGTCCTGGAGGAACGTTGTTTCGTTTCACTGTGTACTCTGTATGTAGTTGAAATGACAATAAAACCCACTTGACTTGACTTGACTTGACTTGAAAAGTATGAATTACTTCTGCAGAATGTGAGTCCATCAACATTTAACTTATATGCTTGAGTAAATGTAACTAGTTTCTAGCCACCTCTGTTCAAAAGTATTCAGACATCTCTTCAAATTCAGCTATTTTAATTTGAACATATTGCACTGCACACATACAGCATGTACAACTTCTATAGAAAAGCATGAGCCTATAAGGCAGTGGTGTCCAATCTTATCTACAAAGAGTGGCTGCAGGTTCTTATTCCAACAAAGCAGGACCACACAAAGACTGGGACCAAATGATCACACAGGTGTGCTGTCTTTAGGAAAACCTAAAGGCACACTGGCCTTTTGAGGAATGGATTGGACACCACTGGCCAAATGTCACCATAGCCAATGCTAATAAAGCAGTGGAGCTGCGTTTTTTGCTGTGAATGAACTCTATCCAGTACCTGGAGTAGCACTTGTACTCTGCAACGCTCCGTCTGTCTGTCAGCGACCTCTGCTGGTCAGCTGTCAAAATCCCATTTCAGCAGGATACTAGAGGCCTGGAAGTGCCACATATTGAATTTCACTTAGGCTTTTTGTCACGTCCAATCCCAGAATATTTCGCCATCCTGCTCGGGTTTCATTTATTACAGTAAAACAGCTAATAGGACGTCATCTCGGTGGGTTAACAGCGTGGCCTGAATTGGTCACACGTGCAGGTTAAAATGTGCGGAGGGATACGCGAGTTCATTCGGTTTATTTGTCATTTTTTCTTCAAGCCTGTTCTGTAGCTCTATAAGCATTCCGCCACCTGTGTGTGAGACGGAGCATAGGCCCATCGCAATTAAGCTCTGCTCAAAAGACGGCTGCAGCTAAATGAGGCTATTTTTATACTGACACGTATCTGCTAAGAACCTCACTGCACCTCCAGCTCTACCTAACAGTCCACCATGGTAGGCCAGTGTGTGTGAAACTCCGCCAAAATGAAACTTTTTTCTCTCTCTGTCTCTCTCTCTCTCTCTCTCTTTCTCTCTCCCTCCCTCTCTCACTCTCGAGCGCGCCCGTGTTTGCGCGTTCACGATTGGCAGCTCCACGTCGACATTCTTCCAGCTGCGGAGTCCGGTACACGGGAGAGAGAGAGAGAGAGAGAGGTGGAGAGAGAGCGAGAGAGAGAGAGAGAAGAGAAAGAGACGAAATCACCTCAACAACACTGTCCAGGGCCTGAGGAAGGACGCCAAGTGCCAAATTAACGCACAAAATCATCGCTGGCTCTGGTAGTCACGGCTGCCATATTTGGACATGGCGTTTTTTTTCACTCTTTTTTTTGCATTTTCTCTCTTTCGCCTCGTGCATAATGTGCTGAGTTGCAGCTGTGAGGTCCAGCAGGTATGTTCTCTAACGCTTTTTCCTCTATTCTGCTAAAAGTACAGAGAGCCACGACACACTGCTTTAAATGCACGTAGAAGGACACAGCCTACTGTTTTTTATTTCATTTCTGGGACCTCGGCAGTTAGCAGCCCGCTCCTTTGAAAATGAAAAAAAAAAGTTTTGCTTTTGTAGTATATAATATGACATGAAGAAGATCTGGATAAAAGGAGTGATTCCCTGCGTGCAGATGTCATTGTGGGCTCGGCTGCGTGCAAAAGTCTTTGAAAGTCATTCCGTGCACAGTCCCTAAAAGAAGCGCAACATTAAAGTTAAACTGAAACGCGAGCCGTGTGTGAAAGTTAAGCATTGTGGATGTGCTGGTGAACCAGTCCAAGATTGACTTTGGTGATAAAGACGGACTTCTCCACAGCTCCGAATAGACACGTCAGCTGTTTCACCTATCGACTGCTCCAACTGTACAACCTTGAAGCTAGGTAAGGCTGAGCCCGAGAGTCAACACGAGACCTTCTCACGTTTTGTCATGTCACAGTTTCATTTTGCCCTGTTGCTTATTTCATTCCACACAGTGTCCTGAGCCAACGCGTGGCCAGTGTGCGACTCCATATGTAGCTGTGTGTGAAGGGGGTTGGGGGAGAATGGGTCCAAGTTTCCAACTGTAGGCATCTTATCGTCCTTTAAATTCCTCTTACAGTCATTATAGGCCTGTGGAGTGCCTGCCTCTTTCACACTCAGCTCATGCTCAGCCATATTTTACTCATGTTTCTAAGCTTTTTTCCCTCCTCTTGACTATGGCACAGGATGGTTAATAGAACTCGGCTCACCACTACAGTGTTTTAAGACTCTTTTCATTTTGCAGGATGGTCTAAAAGGCAAAAGAACTGGTAAAGCACATCATGTGCAGCCCTACATTAAAGTTGAGAAGTCTAACCTGTCTCTTTACCCCTCTGTTTGACTGTGATGGCAGGGAGAAGATGGGAAGTCCCACAGTGAGAGAGGATTAGCGTGCTTCTTCTGTGGCTTTCCAAGTAAAGTTCTGTGATACACTCTGACTCTTAATTGTTTGCAGTCAGTGCATTACAGAACTTTGTTTTGGGAGTTTAAAGCTCTGGCCTGGAGGAAACAAACTATTACATCTGGAGGGAGGGATAACCACCCCACACACAAGCCCCCCAACAGCATTTAGCTCTGTCTCTCCTAGGCGGATCACACGCAAATAAAACTGTTCATTGTGACTGTCTCCCTTGTTCATTTCTCACTCTGTGCTTTGTAACATATGCAGTAAAAATAAAGCCCAAACACGTGAAAATACAATCAAAAGGTTTTTGATGATGTATAGAAATGAATTTGCCAACGTGCCCTGCTCATGATGTTGTGATCATACCCCAAGCCCAGCTTACAGCAGCCTAGTGTCTACGGAAACAAGACAACCATAAGGAGTGTGTTGTGTCTGGCTGTGAGAATGACCTATTATCAGTCACGGTTCCACGTGGAAAGCATAGTCCCATAGCCTAGAGCTATTAAAATGGAGAGTGCAAGCTTTGGTTGGAGCTGTTACACAGTCAGGCCCACAGGAGGCACACTACACTCCTGGCTGATCTGAGAACAGTTTTGCCATTTGACTTAAAACACCCAGGGTGAACGTTTGAATAAAGAGAGCTGCTCTTATAACTGTAAAAGATCAGCTCCTACCCAGACTAGCACTTACCTGGCTTTTTCCTGAGGGTGCATGGCTCTACAGAAGGGCACAGGTAACAGGAGTAGAAGTGGGTTGCCACACCTACTAGGCTTAACATACTCAACCCAAATTGCAGTTCCTGATTCAATCCCCCTGTGAAATGAAATTTGATATAATTGAAAGTAACCCTACTACAGTCAGGAAAGCTGGTTTTGTTAGAAGGCTTGGGAAGCAAAAAAAACCCACTCGTGATTTACATGAAAAAAACTCAAGAAATGATAATCTCAAATTAATTAATCAGTTAAATAATTAATTCATCAATAACAAAAGATTTACCCTTTTTGCAGGTATGCCTGTCTACAGATTTTTTTTTAATTCCATTTCAGCTCAATGAAGTGGTTAAACATGTTTATCAGCAGTCTTGGTAAGACAAAAGTAAACCAAATGTTTGCAGAGAGAAACAATTTAGGCTACCAGGTTGTGACTCTGCAGTATTACTTTTGGCATAACTACACATTGCAAAAGGCATAAAAAGCTCAAAGCAATAGATCAATTAGTTTTATGGAGCTCTCTTTAGTTTTATTACAAATACTTGACAAGTGAAAGTGGTTTTATATAGACCTGTGTGATGTGATGTCTCATAACACTTAAGACTGATCAACAATAGCCTGCACTTATCTAGGAGATCTGTGAATGGCAAGAATGGCAAATACAAATCACAGGCAATGCCTTCAAACTGTAACTACATTATGCTGCACAAGTATTATATTGCTCTTAAACTTGCTAACTTCTGCCAGAGACTCTATGACTTTCTCGTAGTTTGTTAGCACTAAGTTATTGACATTTTGCGTGAATGTTTCAGTTAAAAAAGACATTCCACGTTGAAGCTCTTCACAGACATATTACAGACATGTTTTTTAATTTCTATCAACCCACTGAACAGGCTTATATCTACATCAGACCTAAATTTATTTAATTTTAAATGAAATTAAAAAACAACAGTACAAAACCTAATAGAGATCCAAGAGAACTGATTTAGCATCTTTGGGTAATTTATAAACTGTCAGGTGAATATATGCCGGCTCTGCCTGCCACAAACGATACATCAAAATGTTAAGCTTGAGCCATTTTGAACATTGTCATGTCCTTTCCATCTCCCAGCATCAAGTATGTTTAGAGGTGTCACCTGTATGTTCAGAGGTGTCCAACCCAGAAACCTATTCCATATTGAGTCATCAGCTAAATAAATTACCAGTGAAATATTAGTTTTTACAGTATTTCCTTATATTATGTGAAATTATTTATTTTTCAGTACTGTGCAAACAGTATTCTAGCTAGCATTAGCACTGTGCTCTGACAACTGACCCAGCTAGCTATGGTAGCTCAGTCATATAGCCTGAGTCCCATCCAGTACATGGCAAAGAAACAAATCTAAAATTAATATTTCTCTAATACAACTAACCACACGGCAACTCTTCAGCATAGTGTTATTAATTGATTGTTTCCCCCCCAAATTGTACATATTGTAAATTAAAGCATGATTGGTTGAATCCACTATATATTTTTAATTATACTGATAGTTAATCTAACGTGTTATATCTTCTTTTTAGCTCTCAAAGTCATAATCAATCTACGTAAATACCACACAGAAGAACAATTGCTGATTGGCCACATTTTACCTTGTTTTAAGAACTGAACTCTTTTGTGTCCACTTGAAACTTAGGATGAAAATAAGTACTAGTTCGTACATACTAGCATGAATGTTTAGAATAAAGATAAAAATGAATGCAAGTTTTTATGTTCCCAGAAATCATTAGGCCCTCTTCATAGAAGGGCCTCTGTAACAAACTAAAAACTGAGCTTCTTACACCCATCCAGCTTTCATCCAGTGTTAGTAACTGTACCAATGTCACTAAAATGTTGTGATTCTTTACAAACACAGATACAGCAGGCAATCTTTGCTGTGCTTCAGACTCAGCTCAACAACCCATAAAAAGAACAATAATAAGCAACAGTAATAAAAATGTGAGTAAAGTAAAACCACAAAAGTCAACTCAATAGAAACGAAAGCAGCCTACACACTTTGGTAGTGTCTGTCTCTAGAGGAGGTTTACAAGCAGACATCACCACTATTTACTAACCTTCATTGTTTACTTTCTAATATTTGGTATTGGTGGAGAAACAACCCAAGGCATTTCTGGGCCCATATGTCCAAAAGTCTGTAGACACTTGTGCCTCCTATGTTTCTTTTGAGTTACCACTAAAATAAAAAATAAAAGACTTGCTGTAGTGTGTAAACACAAGTTTACTGCACAGTCAATACAGTCTTCACAATGAAGCTAAGATCAATGGGCCTTATTCACTGTTTCTAAGAATTTCTTCTTAAAACCCACTTACACAGTTTTCACACTCTACATACGCTCAGGAGCACAAAGGTGTTAGAAACTGATATCAGTGAATAAGAACCAATGTTTTTACCCAGAACACATTTACTTTATAACACAGTAACACATTTACATATTGCACAGTAACAAAACAAACAAAAAACCCAGACTATTTGATTATAATAGATAGGTGCATATTCGAAATGGTCATAAATATAGAGTAGCTTCTCTCTTCACTCCATTAAAACTTTTGCTTTATGTTTTACCCCTCTAGCTGACGCTTGGCATTAAGCATGGAGCGTGATTGACCATAGTATCCCACTCTGTCGGCAGTGCTTTCCTAGTAGGATCGCTGTACAGGCAAGATTCAACGCCGGTGCCCTTTAAAGCAGCTAAACGCTTCATAAAGAGCGCGTCTGGATACTTTTGGAAATATGGCTCTGTTTGTGTATCTGGGTGCGCGAGCGCGCGCGCGCTCCCTCTCTTACTACCTCACATCCTCCCTCCCGTCGGCGCGCGCCGCTGACCCCGGCCCTCAAACGCGGAAGCGGCATGGCGTCAGACGGACACATCTGTGAGCGCAGGAGAGCTGCAGAGAGAAGACTGAGAGTTATTAGCGGACATCTTCAGCAGCGGGACCAGGATGGACACACGGCCGTATCAGCGCAGGAGTGTAAAGCCGAGGCGCCCAGAGGCAACCCCGCTAAAGCTACCCCGGTGCCGAAAAGAAGGTGAGCGGAGCGGAGCGGAGAGGAGAGGAGTAGAGCTGCTGGTGAGGAGGGGGAGGAAACGGGATGAGCCAACCGAGCGATTCAGTTTAGCTCACCGGCTAAAGCAGCTAACGTTAGCCAGCCTGTTAAAGGAGCCGAGCAGAGGCGAGCAGTCAGAAACCCATAAAATAACATCCCCTGTAACACTGATGTGAGGCGAGTAGCCGCCTGTTAGCTCGTGGCAGTTGACAGCATGCTAATGGGCGGGCAGTAGCTTCCATGCCCTGTCTGTTAGTTAGTTTACCACCTTATCACGGGCTCTGTCTTCAGTGGCGTTTACACAGCAGGACTCCGGATTTCTGACAGCTGTTGACGTTTTTAAGGGGTTGCCCTAAAACTCAGACTTTGCTGCTGGCTTTCTGAAGTTAGCTTCTTATTCCAATTCCCAGGTCCACCTTAAGTGGAACAGGGAAGTCGAATAAGAAGCTAACTTCAGCCACGTCTTTTTTTCAGGTGTAAACGAGTTTTTTTAGGGTTTACCCAGGTTTAAAAAATTGGGCTAAGGTTTTTAAGACCCCCCTGTTAATGTCTTCAGTTTGTACGAGTCGAGTCAGGCCGTGTGGGAGGGTGCTGTTAGCTCTGGTCGTGCTGTAGTAGGCGGCGGTAGGCGCTGACCTCTCAATGTGGTTCTTCTTTCCAAACAAAGTCCTCATTTATCTCCGCTAGCTGGCCGCTGTGGAGCTGTTGTGCCACAGAAACGCAGGACTCGTTATTAGCAGCGGCAGCATGAAGTGCTCTGACAAACTCCACAGCCGCGCAAAGCCGAGTCCATTCATTCATTAAACAGGAGGTGGGCTGCCTCGAGTACTGACAGCTCTACCGTGCGTTCAGCAGACAGTTTAAAAGTACAGGAGGAAGAAGTGAACTGATAGAGAAAACGATTTAAACTGCTGCATTCCGCCCAGTCTTTGCTAAGCTCGAGCAGTAAATATATGTATAGTTTATATAACAGAGAACTTATGATAAGTTATGAACGACTGAAAGCCGTTATAACGTATCTGCATGACTTGTTTCACTTTAAGTAGGTCATATAGCCCCAAACTGTTTATGTCAGTTCTATTACAGCAGTCTGTAACTTTAATTTAGTACCCAGAAGTTTTAACAGAAAACCTTTGCTCTGATTGGATGAGGACTCTGGTGGTCTGACTTCAGATTCCTGAACAGGAAAGGCAAGTTTCCTTCTGTAGGAATTTTTCTGTAGTGACCTCTAGTGTCTGACACTATTACAACAGTCCTCATTCCTGCAAAATCAAATTATTTTTCTAGATCCTTGTGCGAGACACATGGGAGGAACTGCAGAAAGTGGGCCACTATGCCAGAGTAGAATGTGTGCCATTGATTTTCAACATCAGAGTAAAAGTCTCTGTTCACAGATCTCAGGCATGCTAGTTAATACACATCCATTGGCATATCTTGGTTGAGTATTTGTTAAGAAGTTCAGGAAGCTATTCATGTTTGCTCTGTTGCAAAATTGTGATGAGAACATAGCCTTCCTGTCGTGGGTATCTGATAAAGCACTGGAGTATTTCCTGTGTGTGTTTAGTAGGTGTTTCTGTCACTTGCTGTTGGGAAATCTAAAGAAAGCTAAATAAACACTCAACTCTTTAGGTAGCAAACTTTGGAAATTCTTTATTTCTTATTTAGGATGTTTATTTTAGGAGCTTTAGGCTATTTTGGGATCGTTTTCGTGTTTTCAGTATGTACGTTAGCCTGTGTTTTTCTGTTGTTAGTATAAGCACTACATTGCTTGGAGTTGCTGCAGGGGTAATGAGGTCAGGTTGCGGTCAGTGGTTTGTGAGGGTTGGGATGGTAAAGATGCCCTTCAAGACATGATACAGTGTTAAGCTTGGGACTGAGTGGCTTCTTCTAAATCAGGGAAATCCTAATTTTAGCCTACTACCCTTAACAAACACTGTTCTGGAGAGAATCTTGTCTTTGGCCCACATATACATAGCACTGACAAAATCTAGGTCATCATTTTATTGTCTTTCGAGTTAAATAGGGTATATTTGAGGGTGAGCTACAAATATCCAGTGTAATGTATTTAGTGTACATAGCACATTCTGGAAAATATTTAATTATGTTTTTTCTAACTGATATTGAAACAGCAATTTAAGTGAAATCAATGGCTGGGTCGTTGACTGAGAAGAGAATATAAATAGTTTTGGCTTGAAGATTGAACACAACATATTACAACAGACTACCAATTACTTTACATCGACAACAACCACTACAACAAAATCACAATAACAATAAAATACAGTCAGATTGTTCATCTCTGCATGGGCACTTGTTTGCTTTTGTTTGACCTCATTCATTATTCAGTTTACAAGTTCCATGTTTTAAAGCTTGACAATAGTTTAATAATATAGTCATTAGAATGGCAGCTTTTATGATTTTAGAAAATAGTGAATTGTGATTTAAATATAAAAATCTTTCAGCCTGGTTTAATAGGACTTTAGGAAGGCGAATACAAAACTAAATAGATTGTGACTTGTGTAATAGAGTAAAGGTGAAAGCATCTGGCCTTGAATATCAGTGTTTGGTGGTCATAATGTTCCTTTTAATCAGGTCATTGAATGTAAACTTGTCATGATGTTATCATTTTGTTTGACTCAAACAATAACTTGTTTGTAAAATGACTAAGACCTATCTGATTTTGCAGTACATTGCCCTCAGTCACATATTGTAGCTGTTACTTTTAATAAATAGATTCATACACATTTAGAATGAATTAAGAGTTAAGTGTTAATAAACTTTAGAAAAGCCATTATTAAGATATATTGAACAAATTTAATAACAGATTGTGTGGAATGGGCCCGAATGACATTTGAAGTATTTTAAAGATTAAAGTATTTTAAAAAGTTCCAGAATTATTAGCACATGAGCATTAAGCATGTGACCTTTGAATTAATTTAGTTATACAATGTGTCACAACCTTAGAACCAATGAGAAAATGTACATATCTGGTATTAGGTAAACTTTATTCTTACATCACTATAAAACTACAAACTGCTCCTAACTAATCTTATGTGTCCTTTTAGGAGCATTGCAAGTCTTTAGAACTTTGTGGTTGTAATAGCTAGACACTGTAACCTGACTTCTAGGCCTAGTTCAATTAATCCCAAGCTAAAGTATTACATTAAATATTGGTGGAGCTGTAATGGTTGATGTATAATTAGTTCATGTGAAAGCACATTTAGCTTGCTAGCTGGCTAACCTTTGCTAAGATGACACCGTGTCCTTGTTGTAACATACAGTTAATATCAGAATTATGAATAAACTTAGAATAAAATGAGAAGACACCCGTTAAGATACTGATAAATACAGACATTAACCACCCTAATCTACAGTTTAGTGCTCTTCTATTTTACATAGAGACAGAGAAATATAAGAAGACAGTTTACATTTTTTATACTTTTGCTCTCAATTTTTTTTTTCTGTTTTCAAAACTTTTTTTTTTTTTTACCTCTTTTGCTGTTAAAGATCTACCTATCAGCTTTTTGGCTAAGTCAAGCAAGTTTTTGACAGAAATGTTTGGGCGAGTCATTCTGTGATAATATAAGTAAGAACTTCCGGATCACTGAACTTGAAAGTCTTTACCACAATGTTCCCTGGAAATTGTGACATGCTCCGCTTGCGTGGGTCCTTTGTTTGGCAACCAGATTTGTTTTTTGGTTTTATAGGATAAAGCGAGCTCCAGTGCTCAAGTTGTTCAGAGTGTGCATCCTCACCTGAATCGACATCTTAGCCTATGTAGCAGACAGCAAGTGAAGTCTAACCGGGACATGGATGTTAATTGGGAATTAGAGTTATGTAATTGGAATCATTAGGAAATTTGGTTAAACATTTTTGCAGATTTTTGCAGTCTTGTGCTTTATGAATGTGAGCCAGGTAAGTGCATTCGCACCTCTTTTAAATGCTAATGATACATCCACAACAAAATTTTGTAATATGTTAATTATGCATGACTTATTGTGCTGAATAGACAGTTGCCTGTGGATTCATGTTGTTTAAATAAGCAACTATAATTTGTTTATAATTTAAAATTGTAGTCTGGCAATTTAAATACTTATTATCGTAACTTGGCTAACTCAAAATCTGGCACATAATTGTATTACTGTTGCATCCTTATTAATGATACTAACTGTGCAAAAGTTGAATTTGCCTGTTGCTCATTTTTGTATTTTGATAAATAACATTAACCAAGTAATGTGCTACCCTGCCTAATGTGCTTATAAGCTACTCTCATCAGTACAAGGTATATTTACACCTGCAACCCTCTAATTGCATGTTGCTTTCCTATTACATCTTAATATAATCAGAGCAAAACCATCCATCCAGTCCATCATTATTTAATACTGAGCAACAAACCTAAATGATATGTCTTTACTAAAAAGCTGAGATATTTATATATTATATTTAAAGTTATATATATATGTGTTTTATTATTTCTCTAAAATAATGTTTTAGACTGCTGTTTTAGTTAATACTGGCTCTACATGGTTTACACACCCAATGAGGTCATAAGAAGTTACTAATGGTCTTAAATTTTGCCACTTTGCATTTCACTGCTACCACATTTGGAGAAGAGCTCCTAACAGATGTTTGCAAGTGGCCAGCATTGCTCTGTATCCACAGGGAGGGAGAGGATCCTACCCAGTGAGAGCCTGTGAATCCCAGCCACAGACGGCAATGTATCAGTGGAAACTGAAGTCATGTCCCACAGCTGGAAGCCGCTTTTGCTTATGAGGGGAAAAAGTACTAGAAAACTTTAAGTTTAGTCCTGATTATCTAAGTTTTGTTTTAGGCCATTACTTCTTTCTGGTGGGCTACAGACCAGGCCGAAGGAGGGTAGTTTTTCGTCTCCGTCACCTCTCCTCCGTTATTTACCTTGATCCAGAACGGCCTGCGTTCATCACTGATTCATATGCCTGTCACTTCACATGCTGCATTTGAGTTATGGCAAAGGAGCTCAGATAAAATTCTGAGTTATGTAGGTTATTTATTCTGCTCTCTGATTCGTGTCCATACAGATTGAATGCTGTGATTTAGCACATGCCCCATACACACACCTTGCATTCTCTCTCGCTCGCTCTTAACATATCAGACCTGAGAGGAAATGTGAGTAAACATGGGTGCTGCACTCGCAAAAGAAGCTGCACTTGCAGCAACTGTCAGAACTGTCAGTACTTTTTTTAAGTTAACGGTATTATCATTATTATTATCAGTAAAATAAATGTATGTTTAATCGTTTCCAAACCTATTCTTAAAGAAAAGTATTATTAATAGTCCAATAAGTGGTTTGTCTAATTAGTTCTTCATTAAGTTGCCTTTTACACTATAAAATGGCAAAAACTAAATAGGAAGAACAGTCTTTAGGGAAAACACATGTTAATATATGTGTATGTGTGTGTGTGTGTATATGTATGTATGTATATGACTAATGCCTGCATGTGTTTCTGCAGTGTGGCAATTTTTATTTTTTCATAGCTCTGAAACTTTTTAATGTGCAGTTACTCAACCAGTAAATGGTGTTCTTTCAAGGTTATTATATCTTATTCAGGATAAGACATAAAAAATATAACATGTAAAAAGTGGAACACTATAAATATCAGGATTTATAGACGTATATCAAGCATTTAAGTCAGAGTTGGTATCGGTATCGGTACTCGGTATCAGCAGATACCTGAAAAGCTGGTATCGGTATCGGTAAGGAAAAAGTGGTATCGGTGCATCCCTAGTTCTGAATATAGTTTAAAGTTTGCTGTTTGAGAAGAAGATGGAAGATATATGATGCTGTAAGAGTACAGTGCAGCTTGAGTAGGCATGTCAATATGAATAAATGAATAGAAAACGGAGCACCTGTAATCCAGGTATGACATTTTGGGTTTTTTGGGGGAAACCTATTGTTTAACTAATAGTGGCGCTCTTCTTATGAATTAACTGCAAAAGCTCTGTTGACATGGAGCTAAAATTAGTAGGGAGAGGTTTTCAGACTGAGATCAGTGTTATATTTAGGATCATACTGATGTGACCCTGTCAATTCTGTAGATTGTTCCACTAACTGTGAGGGTGTCAAATGTTCTGAATGCTCATTTAACAGGATACTGGATAGTACTGAAAATCAAATAAGGTGTATTTTCAAAGAACTTAGTGAACGTAGTGCACATAATTGCACACTTGCTCAACAGTAGTTCTCCTATATAAGCCCTTCAGACAAGTTTAGACTTGGACTAACCATGCAGGATGAGAAATATTACAGATTAGAGAGGAGACAAAGGTTCCTGTGTATACAGTAGAAAGAAGCAACAGCCTGCTTATCAGTGTTCTCTCTCTCTCTTTCTTTCTCTCTCTCTCTCTTTTTTTTCTTTTTTTTTCTTTCTCCTTTCTTCTTTTCTTTTTATCCAGAAATGATATAATGAAATGGAATGGATGGGGTTACAGTGATTCCCGGTTCCTCTTTAATAAAAAAGGCCAGGCAGAATTTACAGGCAAAAGGTGAGTATACCAGCCGGCTAACACACTAGTGTATTTCAGCCTAATCTCTATCTACTGCATCTGTCTCACACCATCAATTACCAAGGATGATAATTTCAACATGTACTTAGAAAACAAGAAAAACACCCCTGCTCTAAACTCACTGAGGGCTTATTGTAGAAGCTGAGAGGAGTTACTTCTGCACCTGCCCACTAGCTTCCATTAGAAGTGTTTTTATAAAGGACTGATTTTGTGTTCTTTTCTAAGCACAAGAAAATGACATTATTAACCATCATCAGCATCTGGAAAAAGCAGACATATTCCTTTTAGCAGTTCTTAATGAGCATCATGGAAAACTGGATTTTCATAATAGGATCTAACTGCAGAACCGCAGCACAGCATTGTTAGCCTCTACTCTTTCCCCATTACTATAAAACAAACCATTTTAACCGAGAAACTATTTGCATTTAACCAAAAGTATATTTTGGCACTGCAGGCTGCTGTTAAGTGTGCACAAGTGTTAGTCATTACTGATCAGCTGCACATTCACACAGCCCGCCTGTCCAGATCAATCTCAAATGACACACTCCCTACAAGAAAGGCCATAAAATAACCAAATAGTGCTTTATATGTCTGAGCAATTTATCTTCAGCCAAAACTGTACGACAGTGTTTGCGTGCAGGATCTACAGTTACTGTGCTATTTGAGATCCAGCCTCTGTTTTCCAGTCTCAGGAACACCACAGACTTTGCTGTTTATTTCATGATCACATAAAATATAAGGGTGTCTGTAAATGTTATGCACTGCAAGAGACGGTTGGTATGGCAGAAATATATCAAGACATGTGATGAGTTGAAACAGGCAGAAAAGAGCCAGAAATGTTTCACACAATATGCTGCACCTAATCTGGTTAAACAGGCCTAATGTTACTGTCTTTGTCAGGAGACACGCAGCTGATCTTGGTTCTTTAATTACTAACAATATCCAGAGTATGCTTAGAAATGCATATCGTCACTGTCCAAAGAAAAACATGTATCTCTAAAATAGTCACTTTACAAGCAAGTCCAAAACGCTCCTAACTTTCAATGTAACTTTCATTCCAAGCGGTTTTGGAGTGTTATTTTTGGGCCGTTCATCTTAAAACTTTCATAGGATGTAAGGGCAGTTGCTCTGTTTGATTGCAATAGAAAAGTGAAAATCTACAAAAATGGAGATGCGCGTTCTTCTTTGGCCAGCGACGATATTATCATTTAATTTATCACATTAACTATATGTGACTCTCAGGGACAAAAATAAAAAGCCAAAAGTTATGTGACTGTTAAATTGACTGTTGGCTGTATGTGTAATAGGGTTGATGTCTGTGTAAAACAGATGCATGTAAAACAGTGTCCTAAAACAGAACAGTATCCTCTCAGTCCTCCCAGAAAATGTAGTTACCACAATAACCACACACCTCAGTAAAGTGTGGTGTGCTAGTGCCATCCAGTGGTGGTTGTGTGCACTGCAGCCTCTGTTTTTAACGGAGAGCGTCAGGGTGTTGAAGGACAGAGGTGAAGGAGATTTAGAGGCTCACAAATGCTTTCTTTCAGCACATCACTGAACTTTAGAAAGTTAAATTAGTACATGTAGGGATTACAACCTCAGATGAGTAGTGAGGCTTCAGGCATTCTTCCTGTAAAGTGACTGTTTGTAGGAGGTATGTGAAAGGGCAGTTAAGTATCCCCTTTTCCCACATCTTCATTTTCCTTACAGAGACACTATCAGAGAGTCAGCCTTGTGCAGAAGACCTCCCTCTTCCTTCTTTCCATCTTTTTATTAGGCTGTGTCTGAATGAATGCTCTGCTGGGCGGAAGCTCTGTACACTGGCCCTTTAGTGACTGTTGCCAGTGTAGTTAACAGTTAACACCACCTTCTGTGTAGTTACCAGTTAACACCACCCTTAGTGTAGTTACCAGTTAACACCACTCTCAGTGTAGTTACCAGTTAACACCACTCTCAGTGTAGTTACCAGTTAACACCACTCTCAGTGTAAACAGTTAACACCACTCTCAGTGTAAACAGTTAACACCACTCTCAGTGTAGTTACCAGTTAACACCACTCTCAGTGTAGTTACCAGTTAACACCACTCTTAGTGTAGTTACCAGTTAACACCACTCTCAGTGTAGTTACCAGTTAACACCACTCTCAGTATAGTTACCAGTTAACACCACTCTTAGTGTAGTTACCAGTTAACACCACTCTTAGTGTAGTTACCAGTTAACACCACTCTCAGTGTAGTTACCAGTTAACACCACTCTCAGTATAGTTACCAGTTAACACCACTCTCAGTGTAAACAGTTAACACCACTCTCAGTGTAGTTACCAGTTAACACCACTCTCAGTGTAGTTACCAGTTAACACCACTCTCAGTGTAAACAGTTAACACCACTCTCAGTGTAGTTACCAGTTAACACCACTCTCAGTATAGTTACCAGTTAACACCACTCTTAGTGTAGTTACCAGTTAACACCACTCTTAGTGTAGTTACCAGTTAACACCACTCTCAGTGTAGTTACCAGTTAACACCACCCTCAGTGTAAACAGTTAACACCACTCTCAGTGTAGTTACCAGTTAACACCACTCTCAGTATAGTTACCAGTTAACACCACTCTCAGTGTAGTTACCAGTTAACACCAATCTCAGTGTAAACAGTTAACACCACTCTCAGTGTAGTTACCAGTTAACACCACTCTCAGTGTAAACAGTTAACACCACTCTCAGTGTAGTTACCAGTTAACACCACTCTCAAGTGTAGTTACCAGTTAACACCACTCTCAGTATAGTTACCAGTTAACACCACTCTCAGTGTAGTTACCAGTTAACACCACTCTCAGTATAGTTACCAGTTAACACCACTCTTAGTGTAGTTACCAGTTAACACCACTCTTAGTGTAGTTATCAGTTAACACCACTCTTAGTGTAGTTATCAGTTAACACCACTCTCAGTGTAAACAGTTAACACCACTCTCAGTGTAGTTACCAGTTAACACCACTCTCAGTATAGTTACCAGTTAACACCACTCTTAGTGTAGTTACCAGTTAACACCACTCTTAGTGTAGTTATCAGTTAACACCACTCTCAGTGTAAACAGTTAACACCACTCTCAGTGTAGTTACCAGTTAACACCACTCTCAGTATAGTTACCAGTTAACACCACTCTCAGTGTAGTTACCAGTTAACACCACTCTCAGTATAGTTACCAGTTAACACCACTCTTAGTGTAGTTACCAGTTAACACCACTCTTAGTGTAGTTATCAGTTAACACCACTCTCAGTGTAAACAGTTAACACCACTCTCAGTGTAGTTACCAGTTAACACCACTCTCAGTATAGTTACCAGTTAACACCACTCTCAGTGTAGTTACCAGTTAACACCACTCTCAGTGTAAACAGTTAACACCACTCTCAGTGTAGTTACCAGTTAACACCACTCTTAGTGTAGTTACCAGTTAACACCACTCTCAGTGTAGTTACCAGTTAACACCACTCTTAGTGTAGTTACCAGTTAACACCACCCTCAGTGTAGTTACCAGTTAACACCACTCTTAGTGTAGTTACCAGTTAACACCACTCTCAGTGTAAACAGTTAACACCACTCTCAGTGTAGTTACCAGTTAACACCACCCTCAGTGTAGTTACCAGTTAACAATAAATCATCATGATGCAAACTCCTGACTATCACATGACAGATCTAGGCATCACTGATTGTTAACCAAGGCGTTGTTTGGTTATAGTGTCTGCTGTTTAATTTAGAATATGTTGGGAATAAGGTATAGGAGGCCCTTTAATTTCATCATAAGTGGGTTTACTTTACACAAAGTGAACTACTTTGTCACTGATGCACACTGGTGTTAATTCTAGGTATCGGTTAAGTGGGCTTATTCTGCCTACTTTGAAGGACTGGTTTGAGGGCACATTTGGGGCCAGCCTACAGCACAAAACTCCAGCTACAGTAAGTACTGCTCTTACTGGCTCTTTGACTAGTGTGTGTATGTGCTTTGTGTGCGTGCGCTTGTTTATCTCTGTACATTTTTAAGATATTTTAATGTCCTGACTTAGTAACAAAACCAGATATCAAGACTAACCTTTCTCTAAAGTGCCTTTACCTTGGCTACCAAGATAATCTTTCTTTTCATTGAAATGAACTTTTATTTTTCTTCTATATATTGTTGCTGACATAAAGTTTAGGATAAGACTTTCATATTTAGAGATCCTGCGGTCTCAGTCTTAAACTACACTTGGAAAATTAAAGATCAGAAAATGTCTGACGAAAGTATTAAATTAGGTTATGCTTACAAAGCATTAGATTTGTAAAATTATGCCACAACCCTGCTAACTCCCTTCTCTCCTTTCCCACAGCCCACTCTGAATGTGAGTGCGGTCCCAGCCCCTAATCTGAATGAGTCGTTTGTGGAGGAGGTAAAGGCAGCAGGTGTGACCCTGTCACAGGAACCAGAGGACCGAGTGTTCCGCTCTCATGGTAAGGTTTAAGTACATGCTTGGATACTAATGCAGTGGATTGTTTGTTAAGAGAAATGTTTAGTTCCTGTATTCAGTGATGCAGCAGGAGCAGGATGACTGTGTTTTCCTTTCTGTACAGGGCACTGCCTGCATGAGATCTTTGCTCTGCGAGAGGGGAGAATCGGAAGAGTACCAGACCTGGTGGTTTGGCCAAGTGAGTGCTCTAGAGAATTTGTATGCTCATTTGCTTGCACACATGAGAACACCATGCTAGGTGCAGATATGTGTGTGATATATCATACTTGTGTCATCTCATCCTCTGCTAACTAGCCTACAAGCCCACTACCATTTGCTAGGTCACTGTTGAGCTCATTCATAGACATAGTTTGAAAAATTAGTGTCAAGTCTGTAAAGCATACCTGAAAACTCCTAGTTTTATATCTAAATCTTGTTTATATCCTAGTATATTTTAGTATTGGAGTGACTAAACAGAGTTAGAAGTCTAAACAGACTGCTCACGTCAAAGATTTTGACAGTGGTGGCGTTTAAACTCAGGTCCTTCTGGTGTTTCTAAACATAGGTCCGAATTCCTTTCAGTACCATTGGGAATTATATGAGCTGTGAGAATTCCATGTGGCAATTTGGACCAACCGTTTACTAACCTGGAAAGATTAGTCTTCACATATTATGTAGCACTAGTGCTCTTATCAACAGCCTTATCTTCTTCTACTGCAGCTTTGATCTAGCAGGATCTGTCTTGCCTTTTCCCATCTTGTTAAAACACAGTCATCTGCGAGTTCCAGGCACATTTTCAATCAAGTTGTGGCCCTGGGCACCGTACCCAACTGCTCCTGCTATTGCCCTAATTCTGACGAGCAAAAATTCTGACGAGCTATTGCCCTAATTCTGACGATCATCTCAATCACATTAGTACTAACTGACTGTAACTGAGGATCAGACATTTTTTTGACTGATCCTCTCCTTTCTCGTTATTGCCTCTGTCTTCAGCCCATTTTTGAGAGTCTCTAGACTCATTTACACAGCTGTGAACATAAGCTATTGGTTTTCTCTGCAACATGTGGACTCATCTGGTAGGTTCTGTGTGTAGAGCTGCTCCAAGTAAAGTGCACCTTGTCCTTGACTAGACCTCCTTAGTTGGTTTCAGTATCAACACTGTGCATGCTCTAATGTAGAGTGTGATGGCAAGCATTTAATATCTTAGACACTGTTTACCTTTCCTGATGTGTGAAGATGCATTCTTGGGTATTGTAAGAGACAACCTTTATCTTGTTTTGTATAATAATAATAAAAATAATAATAATAATAATAATAATAATAGCTACTTTGATTTGGAACTGTGGGCTGGAATAGAAAATAAATAAACATTAACAGGTTCACCAAAATTATCAATTGCAAAGTTACAAATCAGTAACCCACTAACAACAAAGATAACCCTCTCCCAATCATGCTTCATTTTGAGAGTAATTTTATAAATGTGTAACCGTATAGTGATGGCAAGCTCTCCTGAAAGCCATCTAAGACTCATATGTGGAGGCTTCGATATACATCTAATTCAAATCATGCAATGTTTTATAAGTAATTAATACTAGTAATAAGTAAAATAATTAATACCAATAATAAGTAAAATAAATAAGGCACTGGCAGTATCCACAAAATGCTTATAAAAAATATATAATGATATTCTAAAAAGAAATGTGATCATATTGCCCACCTGCAATTAATGTGGAGCTACAGAAGCCATGTGCGATTGCTTTATTTTTTTTTTCCTATTTAAAGATCTATCAGATGATCTCTGAACAAGCTGAAGAGCATCAATAGTGTGAATAGTGTCATTACAATATTTCTCTTGAGAAAATAAATGTGATGGAAATGATGGTGATTTGGAACACCACTCCTCTCAAAGTATAAATGGGAACGGCTTTCTGCAGACATCTCGCATCACTTTCTCTACCAATTGGTTAAGTGGGCTTGAGTGCAGGACACCTTGTTTAACAGATGGTAGGTGAATATTTTTCCCCTAATGAAGGAGCCACTGAAATACAGTTTATTAACACAGTTTTTCCCCAAAGAGGTCTGACCCAACTCTGCAGCATCCACTTTGCTCTGGTGCACATCTGTGTGGCTGTGATTAGTTATTACATCATCTCTGAATGTCTGCTTCAGCCGAGTCAATGCCTCCTCTGCGGTTATGCTGCAGCATGTTGTTGACTATGAGTAGATACCACCACCTGGCCCAAAGTCTTCTCTCTCAAAAACGTTTTTCACTCCAGCAGACTAGAACCAATAGACACCTAGACCAACTTTTTTTCCAGTGTCACTGGCAAACCAATCAACCAAGCCCACCTCTGCTCTGCCCTGCTGCCAACACCTACACAATTTAACTCCAGCAGTGCGGACACAACTATACATATATATGGCTGTGTATATATTATGTATAGGGCTGTATATATATATATATATATATATATATATATATATATATATATATATATATATATATTTTTTTTTTTTTTTTTTTTTTTTTTTTTTATTAGGGCTGTGTATTGGCAAGAACCTGGCAATACAATACATATCGTTGTGGTTCACGGTTTAATATATCACGATATATTGCGATGTGGCAAGCAAAGTGATATATTGTGATTTTTCTAACCCTACTATTAGAACACACCACTATATGAACAGGTTTGCCAAAGCTTACAACAGCATTACGCCCTTGTGCTGCTGGTTAATGTTGGAGTGGAGCTAAAAATGTATTACAACACTGCCACCTAGTGGTCAGAGGTTTAAACACAACACACAGTGATTCACTGTCTGCCAGGAATCTGTGTATTGATACTGTTTTTGAAAATTGATACAGTATCACAAAGCAATGTTTTCTTACACCCCTTATATATATATATATATATATATATATATATATATATATATATATATATATGTGTGTGTGTGTGTGTGTGTGTGTGTGTGTGTGTGTATGTGTCTTAATTTTGAGTTTGCTAGAACATTTGAATAAGCCAGTGAAATTTTGTGAAAATTTGATAATGAATGGACCAACAGAAGTCCTCAAAAATAGCTCAGAATAAATTCTGGTTCCATTGAAAGTAGTGTATGTTTTTGGTCTCTTCCGTACAGTTGCAATTTTGGAGTTTTTCATTGGACATATATATATATATATATATATATACACTACATGTATATTGTCCAATCATAAACATACATTGCTTTTTACATGAAAAAGTATGTAAGGTGATTTCATTGAGGAAATGTGAAAAATGTAATTCATTGTGAATGTAATTTCTCAGGACCATATTATTACTTTGACATTACTTTGCGTAATCATGAACAAATGGTCTTTATATGTGAAGGTCTCTGTGCATGTGTGGTTTACCTGGTGTGGTGAGGTGTTTGTATGTGCACACTGTGAACACTGTGCAGACAAGACTTAATGGCCTAATGTTCAACTTGCTGCATCAGCAGGTATGCTGCTTATTAATATTCATGAGCTACTGCTTTATTGGGGTGTGACTTTCAGTAATACTTTGGTCACTTGAGTTAGTGCTCTCATGGTTAGTGCTGCCATGACTGTGTTTATTTCCTATGTAAATTAGCTCCGGTTGCTGACTTAGACTTGATTAACAGAGTCCCAAATGGGCAGAAAATCACTCTCCTCTTATCATGAGTTGTTCAGGAAAGGCCTCTTTCCAGGTGGGCTTTCTGAACTTTTCTAAGCACAGACTGAGTGGAGACAGAGGCTTACTGATCAGAGACCTCCCCAACTTCTGCTTACTGCTGTTGTGTTTTTGAACAAATTACTTCTTCTGAATTGCTTCGGGGAGCTAGAATACCGCTGACCATAGCAGTGACCCCACTCTTCCTTCCTTCCTTCTTTCTTTCTTCTCCCCTTTCTTGTCTGTTTGTCCGTTCTTTTCTTTCTTTCTTTCTTTCTTTCTTTCTTTCTTTCTTTTATTTCTTTGTCACTTTCTTACTTTTTTCACTTTCTTTCCTTTCCTTTCTTTCTTTTCTTGTTCTTTCTTTCCAAAATTTCAAGAAACAGCACAATGAAGTTGTATTGTAGCTAAAGTTGGGTTCACTCGAGATGTACCTTCGTCCCATTAGAGTTAAAGAGCAAGTCCTTCATTAGGCAGGCTTACATGAGCCATAAGTCTGCAGAAAAAGCCAGCTGTCTAATGGAAAAGCAGAGTTGGCTGTTCTGTGACTGCTGCTCGAGCATATGTTAGATAATTGGCTGTAGTTTTAGGAGCTCTGGAGGTCCAGCACTCTTAAAGATCAGCCCTGCCCCTTGTAGATGTATGAGCTAGATCAGAAAAAGCTGGAGCCGTACCTAAAAAGCATTTTCCATTGCAGGCTGTTGGATGATCAGTGCTAATGAATAGGGGGCTATGTTCACGCTGTTGGTGCCGTGTGGGATGTAACTCTTCTCACACACACACACACACACACACACACAGACACAGGCACGCATGCTCAGTGTGGGCGGAGACAAAAACCTCTATTGGCTACAGATATTACATATTGATCCCACCCACAGAGAAGGAGGAGGCTCAGAGCCCCTCCCCTTTTCTTTGTCCTCCCTCCTTCTCTCTGTTTTGCTCCTTACACTCTCACACAGTCAAGAGAAAAGTGCCATTGAGACTGTTTTAAAATTGTAAAATCAAATTTGTGTCTTTGTTGTATATAATAAATAACAAACAATCAAATGCATATGTTTTTCATAGGTTGTCACAATGATGTGGTGAAGATTGTGGAGCTGGCCTGCAAGCACAATGTCTGTTTGATACCATATGGAGGTGAGGACAGAGCCATGTTTTCTTTTTTAATTGTTTGCTTTCTGTTTGCTTTTTTAAACCCACTTTCTGTCCATTCAAGCCCTGACATGCACATTATGAGTGAAGTGTCTCTGTCTTTTTGTCAGGTGGGACGAGTGTGTCTAGCGCTCTAGAATGCCCCCCGGAAGAGACTCGATCCATTGTCTCTTTGGACACCTCTCAAATGGTGGGCACACACTGTTCACACAGAGACACAAGAAGAATTAAGACTTCAGTGAAGATTTCTGAATTCTCTCTCTCTCTCACTCTCTCTCTCTCTCTTTCTGAGCTGCTAACCTCTGTGAAAGGTCATGAGGTCAGAAGGGTGGGACATGAAAGGCAGCGGATGCCGGGAATGGCTGGTTTATGAGCACAATCGGATGATTAATGGCTGAGAGTTAGAACTCATGCAGAGAGTATTCCATATCATGAGAAACCCCAACCCAGACAGGGACTTAGAGGATTATGCAGTAAAACAAAGTTAACTTTTAACCCTGTGACCCCGACTGTTATACTGTAACTACGATGTCAGGAGATCTGTTTTATGATGGCGTAGAACAGTTGCTGCTAATTTTAAAACAGCTAAAAATCAGATTGTGTAACTGCATTAGATTATTCCAGAACCACATGCCGCAAATCTGTTTCCTCTAATAGAACGTTTCGCTTAAGTAGAGAAAAAGTCCAATCTGAGGTTTCACTGAGAGCCGAACCATTTTTTATATGGAGGTGTCCCATAACTGTGCCACAGTTAAGAGTTGTTGGTTAAGAGGTTAGACAGCAACAAAACTCACCATGTTAAATAGTTAGCAGTGTGCAATTGCCATAAAACTTTTCCTATCAAGCAGTGTTGTGACTGTTAAATATGCCGAGCAAAGTAAAAAATAAATAAATAAATAAAACCCAAAAACTTGAAAAGAGCAGCGTTACTGAGTCAGCAGAAAAAAACATGTGCATGCCAACTGCTCTGCAGTCACCTTGTTAAGCCTGAACTGGAGCTTTAAAAGTCAAAGATGTTGGGTCATATCTTTGCAGGTGTGTCTTCAACAAACACCATATACAAAAAACAGTCCAGCTCAATGTTTAGGTCTTACAATTATACTGATTATGACAAAAGGGATAATTTACTTACATCCTTGTAAGATATGCCATGTTTTGAGTTCTTGTTCTATATTCATTCAGTTTGTTAACACAAAAGATTAATCTGCTTATGAAAGAGGGAGCACAATCAGCGCTAAAGGCAATTGCATTTTTCCACCAGAGGGGTCTCTAAATCCTCAAATCTTACAAAATGCAGCTTTAACTATTTAACAATAGCCTCAGCCAATCAGATAGAACTATGACTGTCTTTTTTATAATAGAAGTTGTTCAAGTTTGATAAATAATGCATCTCCCACATGACCAATCCTTCAGTTCAGCTGCTGCTTGACTGTTTCTCACAGAGAACAGAGAAACTAAGGACCATCTAAAGCAGTGTTAGTGCTGTTAGTGCTGTTAGTGCTGTTAGTGCTGTTAGTGCTGTTTGTGCTGTTAGTGCCGTTTGTGCTGTTTGTGCTGTTACTGATCCTAATAAAAAAAGCAGTGCTTATGATAACAGTAGTTTTGATGACTGAACCCACACTAAATGTAAAATGCCTTAATTGACTCTCTGCACACATAAACACTCCAACACACATGTCCCCATATAATGTAGACCATGATTCCTAAGTCCCAGAGAATGTCCAGAAGGGTTTTGGTGAAAACATCATGTTTAACTCGTCTGCTAACTGTGTAGTTGGTATGTTTGAGCAAAGAGAGCGGCAGACTATACTGCACACTGGCCCTTCAAATAAGGGAACCTTGACTGATTAACTCCCTTCTCTCTCTGACATATCAAAACAAACTCTTTGTCTGTCTGCCTGCCCCCAAATTCCTCAGATATCTGCTTGTAACTGTCTGAATGGAAACAACAACTTTTGATGATGTACTGTTTGTTTTTTGTCTTGTCATATAGAACCGAATATTGTGGATCGATGAGAAGAACCTCACAGCCCATGTAGAGGCTGGAATCATTGGCCAGGACCTGGAGAGACAGGTTAGAATCACCTGTCTATGGTCACACAGAGAATGTTAGGAGGCTTTAATGAGGTTTAGCTTCAACATGTGGATTGAAGTGCAGAGATTGGCAAGCAGTTCTCATACTATTAACCACACACACAAAGCAGATGGCAACATCAAACTAATACAGAAAAATGGCAGCGTAGTCTCTGCTGTAATGTAGGGGTGTGGGTGCCTGCGTGTGTGTGTGTGTGTGTGTGTGTGTGTGGCGTATTAACAAGCCCATCACGTTTGTGTGTCTGTATATGTGGCATATTGTGAGTGCGCAGATGGCATGCCATTAAAGAGCGTGTTTCTCGGGAATTTAGTAATAAAACTCTGGTTGTGTGTATTCATGTCATCTTTGTGTGTGTGTGTGTGTGTGTGTGTGTGTGTGTGTGTGTGTGTGTGTGTGTGTGTGTGTGTGTGTGTGTGTGTGTGTGTGTGTGTGTGTGTGTGTGTTTCTTCTCAGCTGAATGAAAGTGGGTACTGCACTGGCCATGAGCCCGACTCAATGGAGTTCAGTTCTCTTGGAGGCTGGGTGGCCACGCGTGCATCAGGAATGAAGAAGAACATCTATGGCAACATTGAAGACCTGGTATACAAACAACCCTCTGTACTTACAGACACAACACCCACCTAAGAGATGGCAAGATACCACTTTTTTCAGTATCTGAAACTAATCTGAGGTGTCTTCTTTAAAAACTACTGCTTTAAAATGAGCCATTTTAAATTGACGCACTTAAAAAAGAGCCACTTAAAGTAGTCCATCATGCTCAAACTACTCAAACTACAACTGGCAGTATATTTTGAAGCAAAACATCGCCTCTTTCGCAGTATGTGCTTTCAGTTCCTATAGTTCATAGTGTTTGCTGCTTGTGGAACATAACTCCTATTCACTGCATAGTTTCTTTAGTAACCTCCCCAAGTTGTAGATTCAGATCAAAGCATCATGGAAAAATATACCTGATGCATTTGTACATCATTTATACAGTAAAGTACATATTTTCTAGATTCTTGCTTTCTTTTTCTGTGTGGTTGGTGTATCATTCACCAAACCCCTTAAAACATTAGTACTGGTTTTGTTTTAGTAGTGATGGTTTTATTGTAGCTTTCCATGGTAGTATTTGTGAGCTGTTTTGCGTTATCTCTAGGTGGTGCATATAAAGATGGTGACCCCTAGAGGAGTGATTGAAAAGAGCTGTCAGGGTCCACGAATGTCCACTGGCCCTGACATTCACCACTTCATAATGGGTTCTGAAGGTATGGCCATTCTTACTGTGCTATTGTGAGAGTAAGAGAGAGATGGAATCAAATACACATGCGCACACTCACACAGACAAATCCCCACAATCCCTCTTTTCTGTGTCCTGTCCTTGTAAATGCCCGCTGAGAATACCACAACCATATGCCAACCCTTATTAACAAATACAGGCAGTGTTGGCATTACAGCATTCAACATCTGCTGGTGCGCGCGGACACACACACACAGGCCCACTGAGAAAGTGTGCAGGCACACAGTAGTCTGCTAAGAGATAGAGTGGTTGGTGTTGTAGTGTGTTTTGTATCCATTATATTGGCTGTGGGACTATAAATGACTCTTGTACATCTGTGAATCTGAGCTTTTCACTGGACTGCATTAACTTTGCACTTGATTTTGCTGCCGTAGTTTTAGGAATTCTTTGACTTTTAGTCTGTGTTACAGAGTAGCAGTTATAATATCTGTGTCGATTGAGCACGTTCTGTTTATACTTTGTTTAAGTGATGTCAGAAACTTTGATTATACAGTTTTCAGACTTTGAACAGTTGACAAAAGTCCAAATGAGAAACTAAGAATTACTAGGCGATAAATAAGGTTTTCATATGATGCATAATAATAATTGTGGTGGTGAATGTGGAAAAATATATGCCTAATGCGTTTCTATACATTTATGTGCTTGTTAATATCACAATGAAAAGCAGTAAACACATTTTTTTTATTTCTGTGTGGTGGGCCTGTCTTTCATTATGTAACCAAACAACTCATCACTTCATCAGTATGATGGCTGTAGACATTGAGTACAATTATAGAATGTTTTTAGGTTCACTCAACAGGTATCAGCTACTTGTAAGAAGTAAAAAAGTAAAAAGTGCTGTTTTTAGCAACATGTATTTATGTTGGTTGGCATGTATGTGGTATGTGTGGTGTGTTTACAAGCACAAACACATTATTCTCAGCATAAATGGTTTTAAATGATGTGATTAATGTCTAAATGTTTTGCACAGCATTTCAGATATTTAGTGCAAAATATGTAACATTTTATTTGTTTATGTTTATTTTTATGGTAAGCGATTGATTGAAGTAAAGAAAATATTTGTTCTCCTTCAGCGAGAGCAGCACCATATGGAAACTACAGGGTGAGTCAAAAGTCTAAGGACACCCTTTTATTTCAGAAATGAAAGGGAAATGTTTTGATCTGCTACATGTCCACATTCCCACTGGGAAAAACCTTCCCTTTATCCAATATGGCGGCTTTTAAGATGGCAACCATGTTCGGTACATAGCCTAAAAGATAGACCCCCTCACCCATTACATGCTGGGGTATTCAGATATATTATTTTCCTCTTTTGTTTCTGGAATTAAAGGGTGTCCTGAGACTTTTGACTCGCCCTGTATAAACAGAGTAGGATGCATATATTTTCTGCTGTTCAACCAGCAGTGTACCTAGACACACAAGTTCCAAATTGGGCCACTAGAGAGCAGCATGCCATGATCCAGTGCCACCACATTATCATGGTACATGTGGGAATGGCTCAGCTAGAAAAGGTCAAACATTGCTACATTCACAATGCATATACATTATTGTGCAAATGATTGACGGAGAAAATAGCTTTTGATAAAAAAAAACACTTTTCTTCTTATATTAAAACAAATATTAGTACAATAAGTAGTGGTTTTATGCATTTTTGGTTGGGATGGGCAGTGTGGAGGAGATGCCAACTTCATAGCGTAAATAACAAAACTCTTGATTTTTCAAAGTTCTTGTTGTTGTTATATTATATACACACATAAAAATTGTGATCTCAACAGACCATTGTAATGCTAATTATCAGATTTTCCTCTTCATGATAATGTGTACATTTTCAATAGAATACATTAAGTGTATTTCTCCATATAACTCTAGCCCTCGCATCAATGACTCCTTCTTAAATATGCAAGTCATCCATGCTGTGCCCCCCATACCGTGAGATGTTGACTTTTTGCTTATAATAGTCTCTGTTGTCCGATTTGTGGACATTGAAAATCTCTGCTTTCATTTATCTTTAAAAACAAGCTGCATCACAGACTCACCTGATGACAGCATACATCTGGAATGAACCCAGGTCTGAGAACGTGGCAGTGTTTCTGCATAGAATTGACGTACAGCTGTCTTCTCACATATTCGAATTTTTGAAGCTACATTTCTTGATGCAGCAGCAGGCTGTGTTACGTGACAGCGGGTTTATGAAGTACTTCTGAGCCCACATTTAAAACAGCATAATGGTTTCTCATTCAGTCTGAGAGTTGGAAGAATATGCACAGTCCACAGCAGGTATTGGCTTACACAGGCTGAGATTTCTCTGGGTTCCCTGAATCTTCACCTGCATATTGGGAAATGTTTCAAAACAGTATATCTTAAATATTATATGAACTATGCTCTCATTCACATTTTGTAGGATGTCCCAACGTTTCTGAAATTAGGGTTTGTATGTGTATGAGTTTATCTTAATTTTACATAATGTTTTTATGTATTTCTAATAATACTAAACACACTTAACACCTACAAATGGTTTACCTGGGTTGCTTACGAGCCAAAGTCTTTTACATAACACTACATATATTTATTATATATATTATAATGTACATGTCAATATGATAATGATTGTATATAACGTAATGAAAAGCTGAATTATACTAAATTTACTGCTGTTTATTTAGTTTGATTCTTTGTTTAGCTCTTATTTGTTTGCTTAATCCTGTTCAAAGGAATTGGAATAAAAAGGCTTAACATAAATTTGGCACAGCACTGAGAGCTAGCTTTTACAGCTAGTGTGTGTGTGTATAAAATCTTTATGGTGGTTAATTTTCTCAAATTAATAGTCTTTCATAAACATTTATAATCCCATTAAGAAGACATCTGGGTTTTTAAAATGAATTTAGTAATGGCGGGGGCGTTTGGATGCTAAAGACGGGGTCCATTTCAGTTCCTTTTCACACAAACAATGCAGTGATGACAGAATTATGGTGTGGTTTTATGATGGAGCTTATGAGTATTTACTGTCATCTGGTTAAGATGAAAGTGTTATAAACGTCAGTCCTGTGACTGAGTGTTTGTAGAGGAGGCTATTAGAGGGTGTATGTACTGTATGTATGTGGTAGTAAACGGCCTTATTGACATGTTTACTGCGATGTTGGGCCCATTTGTTGGTTGTATTTTGCTCAGTTTGACTGCAGGCCAGAGAAAAGTTGGCTCTGAGATCTGTCATCTTTTCTCACCCTGTTCTGCGCAGATGCTATATATTTCACACAGCGTACAGAGATTTGTTATTCATTTCCAAACAGTGCACTGGACACTGGTGGTGCTGGCCAGGACAGATGAGCTTAAGTATATGTGCAGCAGCATGTTTGTTCTTCGTTCTTCGTTTGAAGTATATTGCCAACTTAAGAGTGTGATTAAAATTTCTATGTAGTTTCTGCACCATTGCTTTTTTTATTAGTTTAGATTGCTGTACTGAACATGTATGTGTGTTTTGTTCCACCTTGTCTTTTAATTTGTATCTAACTCTAGAGTTTAACTCCAGAGTTGATCCAGAGTTTTTGTGGTGGTATTTATCACCTCTGGTCTCTGTAGGCCTGCCTCTTAAGGGCAGAGAGCTGGTCATCTCTGGCTAAATGAAATGGGAACATGAGACTCAAAGCAGCAGTCGCAGTTTTGCTCTCAGGGGTCGTGAAGCATGCTGGCATTGGTGGTTTAAAACCTTCTGTGGCTCCGCTGTTGGCCCGACACTTCCTTTGATACAGACCTGCTTTATTTCAGCTACGCCAGCACCGGTAAATCTCGCATAGCTCCCCCTGTGCTGGATGAAACCAGATCACTGAAGTGAAAATGAGCACACAGGCCCCCGCTGGACAGAAGGGGCTGTGTTACATCTGCATGTGTGCGTTCTTATGTGTTTACATGCAGTTGCACCCCGAACAAACTTTAGCCTGAGGCTGGTTCTTTATTGCATACAATACGTTCCCACCGTGTTTTCCTCACAAAGTCAAATAAAGAAAAGTTTAACAAACACTCTCGCAATCTTGATGATGATTCATTACATTCTTATTAGTGCTGCGTTAGAGTTTTTTTAAAACTAGGCCTTCTGTACATAGCCTCTTGTGTAGACACTGTTAACTATTTGTGTTTGTGTGTTGTGTTTTACAGGCACGCTGGGTGTAGTGACTGAGGTTACTATGAAGATCCGTCCTATTCCTGAGTATCAGAAATATGGCTCCATTGTCTTCCCCAACTTTCAGCAGGGTGTTGCATGCCTGCGAGAGGTGGCCAAGCAGGTCAGCATGGACTAGAGGTCCTTCGCTCAACATGTTGTTTTGCCTAATGTCTTTCTGGCCATCCGGCTTATTGTTGGATGCACAGTTTGAGCAAGCACATGCACATACAGTCATAACATATGATGTTTCTTCACATAGCATGCTGTGCTGCACATTCTAATTATTGACTAACTTCAGAATGTTTCCTGCATGTTAAATAGCATGAGCTGTTTAACCCTTTTGTATAATTCGTCTGTAATACAGACTCTTATGATGTAAATGACACCTTGTTCAAACTGTATGCTCAGGCTTCAGATAACAGCCATAGACTCTGTCTGTTCAGGCCTTAGCTAATTACTTAAGCATTGACTAGTGCTGATGGCAGTATTATTAATGAGTGTATGTGTTAGCTCTATGGAGCTCTGCTCCTTCTGAGGGCATAAATTAAACCAGAACACAGCAGACAATTAAGATATTGATCGTGCTGTTTAGGATCTCTGAGTTACAGACCCAAACTTTTCCCCCAGACTCCCAGGACCCGAGGCTACTTTTCAACACAACAGTGAAATAAGACAACTCTTACTGTGCCATTTGGGGAATACATGGCCCTGCTTTTCTGTCTTTATTGATTTAATTGTTAAAAGGGCAAATTAAAGAAAGAAAGAATTGTGAGCCTGTTTCCTGTAGAAACCAATTCCGAGTGTTTCTGTTTTATCCTATCTTCAAATTCAGACTTCTGTTCCTGGTTCTCCCGACCTTACATCCAAAGTGTAAATCATTCTAGGGGTTAGGAAGTTTATAAATGATACCGTTGTTTCTCGAGTACTTTTGTTGCACTGCATTTGAAATTGTTTTAAAACATCAGTGCATTGATTTTTAGTTTCTTTGTGTTTTCTGTATAGAGATGTGCTCCTGCTTCTATTCGACTGATGGACAACGAGCAGTTTCAGTTTGGTGAGTTCTTTCCCAGATCGGAAAGGAGGATCATATAAATGTTGCCCTTTACCTCTTGCAAATTCAGAGTGTCCGGCGCTCTAAACAGTTAAAACGGTTAAAATGGGGTGCCGCGGTGATGCAGCACGCAGCGCAGTCGCCTCATGTAACAACAGACCTTGGTTTGATTCTGTGTGGAGTTTGCATGCTCTGCTTGTGTCTGTGTGGGTTTCCTCCAGGTGCTCAGGTTTCCCCCCACAGTTCAAAGACATGCAGTCAAGTGAACAGGAGACACTAGGTTGCCCTCTAGTGTGTGAATGTGTATGTCTGTGTGTCTGCCCTGTAATAGCCTACCATTCTGTCCAGGGTGTTTCCTGACTTCCGCTCAGTAAGCTGGGAGGGCTCTAGCATTCTTCTCAATACAGAAGGATAAGCAGCTTAGAAGATGGATAACTTTATAAATGAACTGGAAATCAGAAAACCTCTTACTTGTCAGAAAAACTTTTTTGTTTTGTTTTTTTTATATATCTGATGTGAAGATTTGGCTACCAGTTGTAGTGCAACAGACCTTGTATTGCAGAAGCAGTTATAAATGCAATGTTCTTTTTATTATAAAAGTAAATCAAAGCATTGTCAAATCATTGACTCTAAAAAGCCCCATCTTGCAAAATATTGTTTTGGCAGATTTGTTTCTCATTATTTCATTAAAAAAGGCAGTCCGAGTGTAAGGAGATATGAGATTATAAACTGGTAATGACGGCAGATGTAGGAATGAGTATGTGTTGCCATGGTTACATAGCTTCTTGATGATCCTATTAAAGACCACTGCCCCTAATGGACAGATCCATGTTCAGCCATCATCCTTCACAGAGTTTAAGGTGTATTCATGCAAATGAAGTTAACACATGCATAGTTTTATTAGTCAGTTGAGGCTGAGACGGTGAGTGTAGTGTTATATATAATATTATATATAATAGTATAATATATAATAATATAATATATAATCTCTTTGAAACAAAGTGATTTTTTTCAGTGTAGATCTATAAATTAGGAATACACAGTTTTCAGAGATGGAGCCTATAAGCAGTGTATAACCTCCGATCTGCCCTGTTGCTTCCACCACCCCCCACCCACTGAGCTCGTGAGGCTCGGTAATACTGCAGAAATGAGCCGTGCACACGTCTTTGTTCATAGGTTTGTCTTAATGATTCAAGGGCTCAGTAGGTTTTGTTGGGCCTTCGTATCTGTTTATGGAGACAAAGTAGCGTAGTATGTGTACGATTCTTTGTTTAATTGCTTGTAGCTGATGCTTTCTGTGTTGTTTGGTGCATCAAGCGGTTTAATTTTGCATGATATAATTCATCTACAGAGGCCCCCTCCATTCGCTGTCTCGTCTAAAGTTAAATTGATCATTATCTCACCAGCTGAGCAGCAGAACAAACCAATGTACAATTCAGGAACAATGAAAAATAGCCTTGGCAACAATTAAGCTCACAGCGTTTTGTTTTATAAAATTATATCTGGAGATATGAAGGAATCTGTGAGGGGTTGCCAGACATCATTGGGAAAGTTCCTCTGGTCTCTAAGGACCTCATTAACTCTCTTGCAGTCTCACATTTTCACCGACGGTGCACTTCTCAGCCTTAGCAGAAGAGAAATTGGCTCTTGGTAACAACTAAAACAGAGAGATTCACATTCTTATTAATAAAGGTTTCTCTCTTTTTAATCATTCACATGTACACTTTTAGATATGTGTGTTTTTAACAAGATGAGGTAGCAAACAGTCTTTCTTTCTTTCTTTTCTTTGTTCTTTCTTTCCTAAATAAGCCTTACTGAATGCTCTTATTGTTATTAGACTTACTGTTGGATGTACTGTTTAATTCCAGTTTGACTGGGGCTTCAGCTCCACCACTCCATGTTTACTGCAAAGCATAATCCAAACTATTTCAGAAGTATTTCCAGTTGGTCTTCCTGTTTATCAGTGTGATCTCTGGCAATGCCACAGCCATCCGTAGCTGGGTCTCCA
The DNA here is from genome assembly GCA_021613375.1 of Megaleporinus macrocephalus. Classification (NCBI taxonomy): domain Eukaryota; kingdom Metazoa; phylum Chordata; class Actinopteri; order Characiformes; family Anostomidae; genus Megaleporinus; species Megaleporinus macrocephalus. The sequence goes on along the minus strand of CM038709.1, from coordinate 21,074,708 downwards.
GGGGAGTATAATTTGCCTCACACTCTCTGGGTGGGTAGGTTTGCCTACCTTCCCACACTGCCTTGTTAGCTTATTCAACAGACTTGACAGTTCTCCTTTAAGCATGTTCACCTGACAAATGGCATCGCTTTAAGGGCAGTGTGGGAAAAAAATACAGTGATTGACTTCATTTGACTTAGAGAGAGCAAATGCTGGCCTTTACCCTCCCAGCTTGGTAGCGGATAGTGGTGGGGAAGATCAAACATGACCATGTATTTTTAAAGTCTATGTTAATGACATTTACAGGTTTTGGATGATCTAAAGACTTGTAGACATATTTGAAATAGGAATGATATACGGGTCAAAAGAGCAAACGAGAGCGAGTGTGTACCCGGCTTGACTGCCGACTGTGCAGTGTAAATGAAAGAAAAGAAGGGAAATTGAAATATACAGAAGAAAAGTGACATGTAAACTCCCTCTGGGCTATTCCACGATGTTTTTGTCCTCATCTGTGTCCGAGTGTAAAAGATTGATAGCCATCCTGTTGGCTGTGACCATCCGCTTTCGTTTGTGTGCTACGCTTTGTGTGTCCGTTCAAGAATAAATCAGACAGCGTATGTCAGAGAGACGGATACGGCAGCGTGGAAAGCATTTCCTCTCAGTGAGAGGCTGATTTATGGCCCTCAGCCTCAAAGTACCTGCTGCTATACTCTCCCCCATTCATTACACTGCTATTGTTCAACCAGTGGATCAATCTGCTGTGCTAAGCCTGTGTGGATAAACTGGGGAAAGAGGCCACAAATGGCTGATGAAAATATGACCTTCATTTATCTCTTGTTTTTAAAGAGTCAGAAGCCCACTTGTGAGGTACAGGACTACTGAAACATTTCATGCACCGTTTAGTTGCTATTGTATTGACGTTTTGTAAATATGTTTACATTTTTTTCCAGGTCATGCTCTTAAGCCTCAAGTGTCCTCCATTTTCACGTCGTTTTTGGATGGGCTGAAAAAATTCTACATCACAAAAGTAAGGGGCACCCCCAGCAGTACTTCAGCTGACATTACATTCAAATCTTTTAGGAACCTCACCTGATGATGAAACCCACTTTAATGTCTTTTTGCTTCCAGTTCAAAGGCTTTGATCCTCATCACCTGTGTGTTGCTACTCTGCTGTTTGAGGGAGATCGAGAAAAGGTTTTGCAGCATGAAAAACAGGTTTATGACATCGCCTCCAAATTTGGGTATGACTTGATTTGTTTAGCAGCGCCTACTTATATATATATATGTATGTATGTGTATATAAAACTGCACATATGTGTATACATACATACGTACATATGTAAACCCCTTATGTTACCATCACAAGTTGACTGTATGGATTTGACAGTTTCTAGTTATTAGGATATATTTGTTGTTGTTTGTTTATTTTTTCTTTATTAATTCATTTATTCATCTCTCTTTCTCTTACACACACACACACACACACACAAACTCACTCGCTCAGTCGCTGCTGTGTGAACTCTACTCTTTACACCCCTCTGGTAAGAAGGTGCTTCAGGATAGTCTCTCTGTTCTATTCAGTAGACCTGTTATTGAGTTCCTGAGACAGAGTGGGTTTAGCTGTGTAGAGTAGGTGCTGGTGTGTGTGTGTATGTGTGGTGTGTATAAATGATGAATCACCAGAAGTCTTTCCTCTGTGCCCTTTGGCTTCTTTAGAGGAGACTGTAAGGGTGTTTTCACATATTGTCCTTTTTAAATAAAACAAGCTGAGTTCTATTAATATGTACCTGAAAGAGAACCAGCTCCAAATGACTGCAGTGCTTTCTGTGTTCAGTGTGTAAGCAAACTTTGAAGAGAGCTCAAATCTCTTTTTGGTCCTCTTTAGCACTGATCTCAGACCACTTCTTGTTCACCTTTAAATTAATATTCAACGGCTGGGTGCTGCCAAATTATAGATGATGTTGTTGAGGTTCATATAACAAACTTTACTGGTTGTTGTGGAAAAATATTCCAATAGTGCAAAGCTATTATAAAAAACATTAAATGATCACGGCTGTTCAAGGAACGATCTTTTTTTCTGATGAACTGTTGGACAGTGTATTTTATCATAATTTATTCTTTATATGTATTTGATTTTATTGCATGTTGTATATTCCTGTTTTCTAAAAGCAGTAGGCCACTTGAGGCATTGCATAACATTGATTTTATAGGGGTTGGAGGGGTTTTATCTCAGAGTTGTGCCTTGCCTCACCCTTTAACCACTGCAAAATTAGTCTAACACATTCTCTTTTGTGGCTTATTGTTTTAATCTGTCTGCACTGCTGCCGCTTTGCAAACCCACAGGCAGACATTCTACTGAGTAGTTTGCTTTTGGCTGCTACGGTACTGTGGCTGTGCATGTGCGGTTAGCGTCAAGCTTTAACAATAAAACAAAGCGCAAGATGGACTGGGGTCATTTTGTTTTCTCAATGCACTCATCAATCAGACGACAGAATTAACCGTATCTCTGGAGGTTTCCTGAGTTGGGTTTGTTAGTGGGCCTGTTTAGAGGCTTCTGTGTTTGTTTGACATGTTCACACATGCACTAAAAACCATGACTCGGTGGTGCGGGACCATTTGCGTTCTTTGGGTGTTTAGATTAATCAAATGCCTTAAAATATGAATAATTTTGAACCGTTTAATATAAAGTATTGCAGTCTGATTCTTTTTCCATAATATTTTTAGTACCCTAATACCTAGGCCCTCCCTTTAACCACATCAGGGTGTTCTCAGCTGTGTATCTCACTAGCCTCACTAGCCTCTTGTGTGTCTGTGCTGCAGGCCAGCCTGCTGTTTCCATTGAGTCAGAGTAACTATTTAACCTGTGTGGATCACTAGGGGTCATCAGAGACATAACCTTTAACCTTAATTGTGACCATTCTAATTCACTATATCACTTCTCTTTCAGACACAAGCTGTTTTCTTTTCATCTTTTCACATTCATCATGCCTTCTTTTCATTGGGGTAGTGATGGATTTGATTGATTCTTGAGTGGAAAGCTTGTGCGTGTGCTCAGGGGAAAAATAGGAAAATCGATCCATGATTTCAGCTTTAACAAGGTTATGTTGATTAGTTGGGGAAGAAAATTAATATTTGATTAGATCATGATTAGGATTGATATAGAGCTGAAACGGAGAACTGAACTTGATTGATGTGTCTGTATGTGTGTGTGTGTATGTTGTAGTGGTCTGGCAGCAGGAGAGGATAACGGGCAGAGAGGATACATGCTCACCTTTGTCATCGCTTACCTGCGGGTACGATTGTCCTTACTTGCAAACACCTTGTGTCACTTAAGCGTTTGAAACCAGCTAACCAGTGCAGAAGACATTACAGTAATAGATGTCTGTCTTTGTGTAGGATTTGGGCATGGACTACTATGTAATAGGCGAGTCATTTGAAACGTCAGTGCCTTGGGACAGGTAAGAACTGGGACTCCTCAAAATAAAGTGTCAGTGTTTCAGAAATACATATTTTAGTGTTAAAATGCTTCAAAGTTGTATTATGTATTATATTGCAAAGCCAAGAATGAAACTATGTTCACATTTCTATGAATTGTACTTGCCATTGTTGATCTGGGAGAATTCTCTGAACCCACAAACTCAGAACTCAGCAGTACTCATAGTCTTGACTAGTCTTCATTGGCCTACACAAATGAATGGAGATGGGTAGCCAAACTTCATTTACCACAAGCTAGAAAATAACTCCTTTTAGCTTTCTGTAATCTTCTCTTGCATGTTAAATGGGAATGCTTAATTATGTAAATGGAAAAAATGTTTCTAATGCCTGGTCACTATGGATTTGTCAAGCATTCATATTCCCAAGCTTTAGAAAACCTTAGAAAAGACATTTTTAGAGAATTTGTCGATATTTCTTTCTTATATTACATTCTCATTTCCACACTGGAATTGGTTTTTACTGTTCCTCTCTTTTCCCATGTTGTGCCTTAATTTGAGCCACAGCTTCGGTACTGCACAAAACAAAATCTAACAGTTTAGCAGAGCTTCATTTGGTTTGAGCCACTTGCGTTTATGACTGGATCCCTGCGTTTTTATGTCATGGCCTTTTGAAGGTCTTTAAGAGAGACCGCTACACTTGCCTTCATTTTTCTCTTTTTTACTCTGCCAGTGAAGCATACATTACCCTCTTTGGGAGGATAATGACACCCATTATATTTTTCTCTGTGTACAATGAGAGTGTTGCTCCCTGCCTACACTGAGTGAGGTCACTGTTTCACTTCAGTTTAGTAGATTTGCACAGAATATTGTCTGGTGGTTTTGAGCCTTATTTGTGTGTGTCGAGTTTTAATATTGTGTGCCGTCTTCAGTGTTTGTGTTTGCTGCTTTGCAGAGTTTTGGACCTGTGTCGGAATGTAAAGGAGAGGATCGTGAGAGAGTGTAAAGAGAGAGGAGTGCAGTTCCCCCCACTATCTACATGCAGGTATGTAATCCTGCTTCACTAACACCAGTGAGGTATGCGATTGGCCAAAACTTTAGTCTTCAGCAGTTAGACAGCAGATAAGCTTAGACTTGGTTCAGTCTATTATACAGTTTTTGTTTTGAAGAGAACTAAGCTGGTGTGAGTTTGTCTGCAAGCTAGTAACCTACACAATCTTTGAACACAACTCTGTTCACCTTCACTGTGACCCTGCCAAACAGAGAAAGAGAGCGAGTTGAAAGGAAGTGAGTAAAGGGGAAAGGTGGGGGTTTGGACTGGGGGGCAAGTGAGACACCGAAAGAACAGGCAGAGTGTGAGATTAGGTTTGAAACTTGATTATGCCTTGGCCATTCATTTCCTGTCTGTTGCTGTGCAGCTGTGTGTGGCGTGATTGATGTGGCCATTTAACCTCTGGAAAAACCAGTGCCCCTATTGATAACACACACACACACCCCTCCACACACACACACACGCACACACACACATATACGTTTGTCTTACTATATTTGTGTGGTCATCCATAGGTTTCTATAGGACTTTGTATTACTGTAGCTAAATAATACTACACGTACACCTAACCCTAAACCTAACCCTAATCTTAATCACAGTACCCTCCTGGCTATATTTCTGCTCTATTAGCTTGTCCAAAAATGTGATTTGTGGTGAAAACAACACAAATCTCAAATGAAGACCAGCAAAATGACCTTATTTCACCAAAGATTGTACATTGCTCTATGCTTGTGAGGATATTTGGTCCTAACAAATGTACCACTCTAAGAACACACACAAACACGCCTATCTGAACATGTTTAGAAAAAATATATCTAGAGACTTTCTCTCTGAGAAGACTGAGGAAAGAGGAACTAAGAGGTTATTAATGGGAATGCACTAATATTGAAATTCTGTGTGGATAACACTAAGCATTATGTAATGTCTTGTTGTCGCTGATACCAAAATCAATTTCCTGACCCCCCTCCACTCAATGATTTTGCTGTAATCCATATATGATGTATAGGGAGCAGAAGAGAGGGTAAAGAAGCAATATATAAGATGTTTGTTCAAAAAATTTCAAAATGAACTAAAATGAATGGGAAGAAATAACAGCTTTGATGGTTTGTCCAATATGTCTGTGTATCGTGTCATAGCATGCTAAACCTGAACTGACCTATGTCATAATAACATTTTGTACCTGTAATGGTGATGGTGAGTCACTGTAGTGTCAAATCAGTCCAACATTAGAGGATGAAGAAGTAGCAGTACCTCAGTGGCGTTTTCACGTCTCTTGTCAGGCCCTTTTACCAGGTGGAAGCAAAAGTAAATGCAATGATGGCTAAAGTTGTTTATCTTTTTTTTTTTACCCCTACATGCCACACAAAAGTAGCAGTTTGTGGTTGTTAATTAAATAGTCCCTTCCTGTTAAAGCAGTCAGTTCTTGACCATGTTGAGCAATAAAACTTAGCGAAAGTAATCATAGATATACATGTTATTTAATAACAATCATATATGTACATTGCTCAAATGATTTTGTAAACCCTACAGCCTGCCATGTCATTACTTTCACTTTCGTGTCATCTTAATTTACTCTGTACACGTTCGGAGACAAAAAAATGGACATTAAAATGTTGCAGTAAGCATTAACTGTGCGTACTGTGTGTTTTGAATGATAAAATTGTACAGTAGTGTACCATGGTGCTATGTGTCTGTGATGTCCCTGACTACTGTTTGTCCAGATGGCTGCAGTGTGTGAGACTGATACTTTATTAAGGGGCATTATGTGGATGGACGGTGCTGAACTGAGAATACGGCTGTGTGCCAGCGCAGCATTAGTGTGGTTGGTGGGTGCTTAATATCACATGAATGTGATGAGATTGAAAGTGACAGAGACCTCCCCACCCCGGCCGCAGCCATGCCACACAGCCCCCATTTATCTTAACATCAGTGCCGGCTGATGGACCACAATGAAGCCGGTGTCTGTTAGTGCTTTTAAATACTCTGCTATTAGAGGGGAAATGAGAGTCAGATGATGTGCCCTTAACCAAATAGCCCTTCATTCAAACAGAAGTGCAAAAGAGGGGTGTAGTTATAGTAAGAGCGTTTGATGGCCAATGGCATTAATCCTGGTTTTAAATACTTTGCTGTAATTTTATTCATTGCCTTACTGTTTAGACAATAATCCATTGATATTTGCTGTATCTCTAATTCACTGTTTTCTTCTTTTTCTTTCTTTTACTTATTCATTTTTTATCTTTCTTTCTTTCTGTATGTTCTTTTGTTCCATTCTGTCTCCCCTCCACAGGGTAACACAGACCTATGATGCTGGTGCCTGTGTGTATTTCTACTTTGCCTTCAATTATAGAGGACTTGGTGATCCAATACATGTCTATGAGCAAGTGGAGGTAAAACTTTAAAATGTTGGCCATTTGAATTTTACCTTGCTCTTTAACTAATCTGTTTAATTTTAAAATAAAACATAATAAATAATAGTCCTCTGCACTGGTAGAGATTAAATAATAAATGAGTTTAAAATGTTTCTTTACAATTCTATACAGCATGCAGCCAGGGAAGAGATTCTAGCCAATGGGGGAAGCCTGTCCCACCACCATGGAGGTAATTTTCTTCACCATTAAAAAAAAATGTGTTGCTCAGCTGCTGTACTGAACAGTTTAATAAAGACCTCTAGAGTTAGTATTTGTTTGGAAAACTCTGCATTACTAAAACCTCTAGCTGTATATATTATATGGAAACCACATTTAGTAAATAATGCAGACCTCATTGAAATGTTCACTAAAATTGTCCAGCCTGCTGGTAGCTGAAAGGAAACATGTTAGGCTTGGCCGGTGTGCTTCATGAAGCTTTGGGACTCAGCTGAAACAGAGGCTTTATCTATATTACTATCTGCCTGCTGCAAGCCATACATCACTAAACGCATTAATCACAGCCGTCACACATGTACACACGAGCCTCTCGTACTCAGGCTGCCTCCTTGATATCAAACGCATGTCTCTAACAGCGGGAGGGGAGAAGATGCCAAGTAAAAACATGGCTAATAAAAAGCTGCTGGTGCGATGGGGCAAAATTAGGAAGCTGTTTTTAATGGAGTTTACTGACCTCTTCACAGAGGACAGGAGGTGGAGGCAGGAAGCACGGAGGTGCTGAAACAAGGAGCTAGGAAGAAAGAAGAGTTTAGAATTTAGAGTGTGTATTGATACACTGTGTGTGTGTGTGTGTGTGTGTGTTCGCGCACAGATCTGTGTAATTGTGATTAATAGCAGTAGCACAGTGCTATCTGGCTGCCGACAGCCTGCTTTGTCTACCCACAATCACAGCATGACAAATGGGGTGTGAGAGAGAGAGAGAGAGTCAGAGAAAGAGAAAGGGAAAGAGAGAGACAGAGAAAACAGATGTAGTCTGGACCTATGAGGTGGGAGGGCACACGAGGGAAATGCACACTTTACCAACCTGTGTTTACTGCAGGTCAGATCAGTGAATAGAGAAAGACACACACACACACTATACACTTCACAGAATACACATTTCTTTTCTCTGCATACACAATCCAAATAACTTCAAATCCTTATAACATAATAACACACAACCAACAGTAACTGTAGGGTTAGCTGCTTAGTAACCAGCAGTGTGGTTTTCTTCAAGAGCCAGTAAGATGAAGGGTCCAAATAGCTGATAGCATTCTCTGTGCACGCTCAACTGGTAAACTACTCAAACAGAGCAGCATATGGTATTTACATGGTTTGAACCTAAAAGTGGGTGATGGTGAAAAAATAGAAAACAATATCATAAGGGCCCCTAGCATGGAAAACTGAACCGTTCTCACTTTTCTGAAATAAGTGTTTGATAATGTGTTAAAAATGTGTTAAAGTTTCAAAAGATAGCAAACCAGTGCATTTACACACATCCACCTACATATTCAGCCCACAGCAGCTTAGGTCTGCACATACACACTGAAGGTACTGAGGAGGTATTTCAGTGCAGTACAGCGAAACAGAACAGAAGTCCTTTACAAAACTTAGAAACAGTAACACAAACAACCTGTTCATCTTCTAAAGAGTAAAGAGAGGTTACTATTCTAGTTAAAGCTGTTTTTCAAATTGAATATATGCTTAGTCTCTCAAGTGGACCAACACAAATGGTCCAGATCCTGAGTTAGTTCAGAATAGCTTTAATTCTGTATAAAACACAGCCTGTAAAACATCTCATGATTATTGATTACATCACCATGCACAGGTACTTGGAGAGAAAACGATTAATATTATTATTACATTATTGTTTATAATAACCGGTAATATGTTTCACCTCTCTCTCCCACCACTCCCCATCCAGACCTGTGGTTAGAGAAGGATAGAGAATGGAGTGCAAATGCCACACACACACACACACACACACACACACACACACACACACACACACACACACACACACACGGCTAAGTTTTGCAGATTTCCCTCCTCACTCACACCAAAAGTCAGACAACACAGCTCTAGTCACTCTTCCACACATATTCACTCTCTCTCTCTCCCTCCTCTCTCTCTCTCTCTCTCTCTCTCTCATAAACATCCAGCACATTGACAATTTTTCAGCCTTTTTTTACTTCAGTGTCTCTCTCTTTCGCTCTCCTCAGTGCCTCTTTCGCTCTCCTTAGTGCCTCCTTTTCTTTCTCTCATTTGCTCTCCTCAGTACCTCTCTTTCTTTTTTCCCTCCTCAGTGCCTCTCTATCTTCCTCTCTTTTGCTCTCCTCAGTGCCTCCTTTTCTTGCTCTCTTTTGCTCTCCTCGGTGCCTCTCTTTCTTTCTCTTTTGCTCTCCTTAGTGTCTCTCTTTCTTTCTCTCTTTTGCTCTCCTCAGTGCCTTTCTTTCTTTTTCTTTCGCTCTCCTCAGTGCCTCTCTATCTTTCTCTTTTACTCTCCTCAGTGCATCTCTCTATCTTTCTCTCTTTCGCTATCCTCAGAGCCTCTCTCTATCTTTCTCTCTTTCACTATCCTCAGAGCCTCTCTCTATCTTTCTCTCTTTCACTATCCTCAGAGCCTCTATCTTTCTCTCTTTCGCTATCCTCAGAGCCTCTCTCTATCTTTCTCTCTTTCGCTATCCTCAGAGCCTTTCTTTTTCTCTCTTATTTGCTCTTCTCAGTCCCTCTCTCTTTCCTTTCTCTCTCTCTCTTGCTGTCTTCTGACGTTGCAGTTTTGCTTGTCTCAGCTGTGTGGTCATACCTGTGAGAGATAGATAGTGACGAGAGCGAGAGAATGGTGAGAAAGTGACATGATAGATGTGTAAATTATCTCTGTGATGGAGGCAATGATGCAGCCCCAGCACCTTCTGTTTCTCCTTCTCTCCCTGAGGAACGAGGGTTAGAGACAACCAGGGGATGGAGGGAAGGAGGAGGGGTGAGAGAGATGGAGCGAGGGGGAGAGGAAGTAGTAGATAAAGCAGGTTACTTTGTTTTTGGTTGAAAAACCCTGATTGGTTGGCTGGAACAACAGTCTGTCTTATTGTGTGAGGTGGAGTTGTGCATTTGCATAAGTATGAATATGTATGAGTGTCTGGATTTGGGCGTCACCGGTAGCATTGTGTCTGTCCTTAACCCCTCCTTCTTCAAATAATGGCTAAATTGTCAGGTGAGATGAGGAACCTTACCCAGTCAGCCATGTTGATATTGTAGAAATGAGGGCTTTGTAAGGAAATGCTAATTATATGGCACAATATGTTTGTTGATTTTGCACATCAATGCAATCCATATTTAAACCGGGGGAAGAAAGAATTGCCCTAATTAGGATGATCTTGGAGAGTTTTTTGATAGATCAGTGGAAACCATACCAGACTGTATTCAGTATGCAGAACCTCATAAACAGTAAAATCTCAGCACCACCTCACATAAACAAATGTAGTGTCCCACGTAGATAAAGACACATGTACTGTACTGTCCTACTTTGCTTTTTATTAATCTCTCATTTCATCACTGACTAAGAAAATGTACTTGTCTAGAAACTTTCCTCATGTGATTTCTGCTTTCTGATAAATGTGCTGTTCTTACTTCTTACACTAAGGCACATGTGATCCTGACAGACATTCATCATTTGTTGTCAGACCTGTCTTTACCAGGACACACACAATATCTTGGCAGTCATATCGCAGTTATATTCTATAATGATATAATCTCAGGATGGCATGTCGTGAGCTCTGTGCAGCCACGCTTACGTTACATTGTGCGGTAACACTAGTACTGACTTTACCACAAAATAAAAATAAAAAATCTCCAGAATGGTAACATTACACAAGTGGCCAAAACAGTTATTTACTTTCACTGTGTTAAAGTTTAACATGAGATATAAACATTTAAGGCAGCACTGGTTCTGAGAATGATTCAAAAACGAAATGTTTTAGTTTAGGACTGCCTGTAATTTCAGGCACGGTGTCCCCAAAGCTTTAACATACAGTGTATCACTCATAAGCAATAATACTAATCTTTCTAACCCCTATGGTGGTGTTGAAAGCTGGATTTATTTCGTGTTCCTAGAATGCCATGCTGATGGGATTTACACTGTGGATATCCAGGCTGGTGGTTCAGAGATGCATACCGGATTTGTTTTGTGTGTGTGTTCTTGTAGAGGTATAGTTGTGAGGACCACATGTCCTTACTAGTATAGTACAGTCTGATCCTCACTTTAGGACATGTCATTTTCTCCAAAAATCAAGTAAAAAAAAAATCTAATAGAACAGAAAATTAGTGTTTTGGGTACTGAGGTTAAGGTTAGATTTAGGTGTAGGTGTAGTATTATTTAGTTATAGTAAAACAAAGATCAATAGAAACCTATGAATGACCTCACTAATATAGTAAGACAAACGTGTGTGTGTGTGTGTGTGTGCACGCCACAGAACCTTGTCAGATAAGCTGTTTCCATAACAGTGTTGAATGAGTCTTAGCTGTCCTCTCACAGTGGCTGTGAAGGGACAATGAGGGGTTTACAGACAGAGAGAAACAGGAGAGCGAGAGTGGAAGGGAGAAACAGAGGGGCTTAGAGGAAGCAGACAGACGTAGGGAATCGAAGAGAACAGAGAAAGGGAGCGAGGAGGGAGTCAGAGCGTGGCAAGCTTCCCTCCATAGGGAACAGTGGCAGCTTAATGAGTTTGATAGTCTGCTGCTCTCCATAAATCACACCATGCAAAACATCTCACAGCATTTCAGGAGTGTTCCACCAGATCCAGCAGAGCTACAGCCCCCCCATAAACACATCCATCAAGACCTGCTTACTCTCTCTCACTCAAGATTGATGCGCTCGCTACCGTCTGCCACACAGCCTCATTTTTTCTCTCTCTCTCTCTCCCTCTCTCTCTCTCTCTCTCTCTCCCTCTCTCTCTCTCAGTGGGTAAACTGCGGAAGGAGTGGATGATGGAGGCTGTCTCGACCGTGGGTCTGGGCATGATCAAGTCCGTGAAGGAGTATGTGGACCCCCATAACATATTTGGAAACCGAAACCTCCTGTAATTGAACACCACTGTAATACAAAACCTTTTATTCAATGTTTTTCTAACCATCTCTAGTCATACTGGATAAACACGATTAAGGCTCAATATGTGCTAATTTCTACATATATAAAAAACAAGCAGTGATTTATTTTCATTGGTGACATCTGAAATTCCATTCCAATACTGTACTGCAGAACTTTCCCGTCCTGTCCCACGACTCCCTTTCCTTTCCTCACTTCTCTTGTCCTCTCCTCCACTGTCCTCTTGATCTGCTGTTTTTATGTGTAATGTGGTGAGCAAGGTAAGAGATGAGAGTCAGGTTCTTTTTTTATGACCGTTATTTCCATTTCACAAACTCATAGACTGCCAGAGAGGATCTGACTTTCTCAGAAAGAGTTTATTATAGAAGAAAGCTTATTATATAGAGATGTTTGTTTACCCATTTCTATATTTGAAACGATTAATTTCTCACTGATCTTGCCAACTTTGGTTTGATTGATCTTTTTGATATAGTAAATGTAAGGATGTTACTGTAAAGTCTGTGTGCGACACTACTTAAGTGTTGACCGAATTGCGCTTTCTAAAGCAGTGTGCCTTCTCTTGCTCTGTCTGTGTGTGGGTGTCTGCCTTGCCTTCCTCTGCCTCACTCCCTTTTTAAAGAGTGACTCCAAAACGTTCACGGTCTCTTCCAACAGCTCCTTTGTACCTGCCAGTGTTTCCACCTGCCTTTTGCCTTTTCAAACAGTCCATATTGAACTGTTCAGCCAGGGTTTGACGTTTTCTCTAAAGCCCCTTAAGATTTCTATTGGTTTTTTGTTTAGTTTTTTTATGTTTGTAGACGTGCCTCTGTTTAGTGCACTGAAGGAAACACATGTACAGAGAACCATTTCACATTTTCTGCAGGGTGAGAGAAACTCCCCTACCGTGGTGAAGTGATGTCTCATAAGCTCTCATTCATTTCCTCTCATCATTACAAGCTTTATCAGAACATGATGTCTTTGGTCGGAGTCGTTTCGGTTAAGTTTGTAAGCGTTTTAGTGTGAAGATGCGAGACCCCTCTCCTCATGTTCCTACCAAAGACTCTCAGCTACTCAGACCTATCCATCACAGGCCAAATTTCTTTGACTGTATGCATACATGCACCTGTAAATTGTGTATATAGGGAGCACACACACACAAATGTATGTTAATATATTTAATATCTCACCATCAAAGATTCCTCATGATGACATTTTTTTTTTCTGGTTTGTTTTCAACATGATGTATGCAAAAAGCCAGAGATGATCTCAATGTGGATCTTAAACATGTCAATATTAGTGACTGTTATTTTGAGCTAATGCTGAAGCTAATGTTCATCCACGTAGATGAAGATGAGCCTGGCTGTGGACGTTAAGTGAACGCTAGTGGATTTTCAGTTCCTCTTTGAAAAGGTGCCTGTCTTGTTTTTTTCCAAATGCATCAATGATCCCTGATGTCTTGTGTTCTTGTAAGAGTTGCTTATGGTTTCTTTTAATTACGCGTCTAGATTATTTGGTTTTCTGTGTTCTCTTTTAATTAAGCCATTAATTAACCCTTAAGCCGAACCTAAGCCTTTCTAGACCATGGTATACTGCTGTATGGTGCTAGAGTAAGATGCAACGTTACTGATGTCAAGTTTCTGATTTTTGTTTCTTGTAAAGTCTCAGCATTATGACAGTCCAGCCATCCATCCCATGATAATTCGTAGACATCACATTCATGTTACAGATGTTAACTAAAGCATTTACACCACCAGAGTGCTTACCTGGCCCTCTGATCCACAGCATTTGTTGGAAAAGACATTGCCCAGTGTGTGAGGCTGTATGGAAATCTTCATGGATGTTCTAAAACCTCATGGAAGCCCCTCTTGTCTACTTCTCTGGCTTTTCCCTGTGAAACACTGAATGAAGGAAATGTTGGGCCTCACTTGCTCTTAGAAACATTTTCTGAACAGTTTCTTTCACAGCAGCCTGCTGACGCTGTTTCACCTACGAATGTTCTGGATGTTCCTTTTGTCTTTCTGCAGTTTCCTTGGTAATGTGTTTAACATCAAAGTACATTTTGTCAATGCTGTTTGTGCAATAAATTAACATATAAAAAGCAGTGCCTTCACTCGTCTTCTGTTTGAGTCTAGGAGTTCATATTCAGAGTCATGTGTGATGTTACTGACTTTAGTTGAATGTGTTCTTCAAATGATTTGTGGATGATTAAAAGGTCTATGCTCTTTTTTTCATATCACTACTGTACCCAGTCAGAGGTGCTGGGACACGCTGATTTAGTTCAGTTATGAGGTCTGTATTGTCACCTCCCTTTCTTTGTACACAACACAGATCATTACAGGGACCACACTTTCAGTATGTCAAATTGACAGTTGCTTAGCCGGACCAGAGCGCTGAGCCCAGTGTTGGCCGTAAGGCTATTAGAAGTGCTCAAGTTTAAAAAAGGACTTGGTTGGTGATTAAGGTTGCTGTTAATCTATCTCTTCAATTCTGCCATCCCCATATTGATGTGGATCAGGACAGTCTTTCCAAATCTACAATTATTAGAACTATTACGTAGAACAGTGGTCACCAATGCTGCTTCTACAGACTAGATTAAGCCTAATCTAACTATTATTGTCTTCACATGTTCTTGTCTAGCTGAAAGAAGTAGATTCTTTGGGTTGGAGGTAAAACATGCAGGAAGGTAGATCTTTAGGAGGGTTAGTGTCCACTGAGATAAAGTAGATTTCCTGAAAACATGGGTAGTATGTGGATTAGCAATGCTAAATTGTCTCAGCAAGGTGTGGTTCATTTATCTTGTCAGTAGCACATCAGTTTAACACCCACACCTGCTTCCACCTTCCTTCATTTTTCCCACTGACATTGAAGATTTTTTATTTACATCAATCATGCTTGATGACACTAGCCCACAACTATGCTGTAACAGTGTGAATGTTGTGATGCTTTACAGAAACTTAGAATAGGCATTGTTCAAATTTGTATCCTGGCTGTATCAGAGTCTAAATGTAAGCATGGCAACTTCTTACAAACATTTTGTACGTAATAAAAAGTTAATGCTGAACAGCAAGACCAGCATGTCTGTTCAAATAGATTTGGGGCTTCTCAGCTTTGTTGCAGTCCACACGGGGTCACTGTTGAGCAGGATCTGTATTCCCTCATTCCCTCAGATGGCAAATTACAGTTTTTCATCTTTTTGCTTGAGCACAAATCCCAAATAAATCCTGTTGTTGAAAAATATGTGGAATACTCCATCACCGTAGTTCATTTCCTTACAATGCTGTAAGCATTTATCATCACTTTCACACAGAATTCTGGTGATTAAGTTTTGCAAAAGCAAAATTCAGTTGGTTTACACTCATTTTTCCATATGCTAATCCAAATTCTAACAGGTAACACAGAGTAACAGTCTATCAGGCAGTATTGGACAATACATTAGTGTAGGAAACTAAGCACATTACTGAAAAACATTTATCTTGGCAATGCTTCTGCTTGTAAAAATGCCATATATAATTTGAATATCAGGAAATAGTACATGGTAAAATGTATTTCACATATAAACCTCAAAAATAATTTATGTGGTAACAAGCACTTTCACTCTACTTTAGCTTCAGATTGTTCTTGATAAGCTCCGCCTTTGCATGCATTTGTTAAATTATATAAAGTACTGATTAATCAAACCAGATATTGGAGTTCTGGAAGATGTTAAACAAAACATTTAATATACATAAAATCACTACATATTGTGTTAATAAAATTATATGTATTTATTGTTAAAGTATTGTCATAATTGAGCAAGCAAAACTTCTGCACAGTGCTGGATATTTCATAAACTGCAGTGATGCTCTTTGGTTGTAAGGCTGTAGTCACCAACCGTCCTCCTGAAGATCTACTTTACTGCAGAGTTCAGCTTTGATCTGCATCAGTAATGCCGCCGCCCCCTTACCTAACTGCCCAACTCCACTAATTAGATGGAGCAGGTGTGACATACTGTGGTTGGAGCTAGACTCCACAGGAAGGTAGATCGTCAGGACCAGGTTTGGTAATTACTGCTGTAGCATCAAACCAGTTGATAACATGTGAAGCTTGAGATTCAGTAAAACTAATACAGCGACCAATCGTGTTGCTAAATCGAGCTTGCAGGCAGAGATGTTTACCTGAGAATGACCAGCGATTGCTCTTTTAAGCGATTGAGAAAAACTGCAATATACTCAGATACCCAATTACCAGCACAGGCACTGTTTACTAGCAGCACGTTTATTTGAATTGAATGCTTCACATTTCAAAATAACATGCTTCAAACACACCTCCAGTTTCTGCTGACCCTTAAAACAAAAAAAAAGGTGTTCAACCAAAAGAATGTGATTACTCCAGACTGGGCATTTACCCAGTTCAACAGAAGATAATAATTATAATTACCCCAAAAGCTTAGGCCATGTAAAAAATAATTATAATCTCACAGAATTATATTACACGGTGGGGAGTGTTTTGTCCTCTATGGTGCAATATCATTACCCATGCACGCACATTAAATTAAAAGACTAAAAGATGAAATTACTTATAAATCTGAATATTAGAGGTAATTCATTTGTCATTTTTTAATTGCTACATCTAGAGCAGTAATTTCTTCATGCAGTTAAATTTGCCCCATTGCCAATTAGTAAGTTGCTCTCTTTAATTTCCCCAGAGCAGGAAGACCCATGCCACAAACAGCACTGCAATGCTCCAGTCTTCACTTTCACAATGCCACAACACAATTTCAAACTGCAATCAGATATCATAGGAAAACAGATACAGCAAAAGAGTTCAAAGCAAGTGTGCACAATCGGAAAATAGGGGTTTCAGTGGATGTGATTTAAAGTCGCTAACTAAAACCATTCCCAGAATTTCAGCACGGATCAATGCATCTAGAACTGTGTTTTCATATGTTATGTCCTTTTAGTGTTTCTTTGTAGCACATCTCTATGGACATTCATTATGAGTAATGTATGTGTGTATGCATTTGTTTTACATGTAAATGCTATTTTCAGTTGTTGAATCATCAAGAGCAATTTAGAAAAGAACAAACCGACTCATAAAAACACAAATCTGTACAAAGCCATGTAAAGGCTGACTTGATCAGCTCATTGGAACTCTAACTGCTGTATTAGTAAATAACAGTCTGAAATTTGATTGGACTTAGCTGCAGCTGAATGACCTATGAATTTCCTACACATCAGCATCGGTGCGACAACTGAATGGATTGGTGTGCGTGGGTGCGTGTGACCATATGGCAGCGGGCATGAAGGGCAGCACAAAAGCTTTGCATAGCAGCTAGCAATAATGAAACTACAGATCAGTTATTTGGCCCTTGTGTATTCTTGGTTGGCCCAGGTTGTTCAACTGATAGTTCATGTCTGTGACCAGTAACGTGGAGGTGGTAACTGTAGCAGCAACAAGCTCTTCATACTACGTCCCACCTCTTCTCTGACAGCAGTGTGCCCCTTCAATGGCTTCTAAATAAGCTCTGTTCTGATTTGGTAAGACTTCCACAGATTTTCATTGAGATCTCATACATCTCTGCTGTCTGGCTAAAAAGTAGTAACACTTTTTCCATCAAAGTCTTGAGAAATTGGCAAAGTTTTCAGTTTCACAAATATGCTATTACACTAAGGTATCCCAGGCACACAGGGTTATGACTGGTAAGCTATCAAGGACCAAGTGGGTGAACCAGTTTGCTACAGCGCCACCCTGAGGCAGATCAGTGCTGCAGCTTTAGTTAAGAATACTGTGTCTGAAGCAGCTAAACAATGAAAGCCTAACTTCATAATATATTTATTTTCAGGACCCCCCTCTCATAATTTTGATTCTGAGACATTCAGAGGCTCCAGGAAATGAATATGATGTTCTGGAACCCCTGTATTGTCTGACAGTAATACTTATCTCTGTAAGGAAGAAGCTGCAAAACCATCCATGTTGCTTAATCACCACCAGTAATCTAGAGAAAACGCCAAAGCAGGTTGATACTATATGAGCTAAATATTTTAATAATGCTGATATTGTTTGATTTGAATTAAAAATACTTTTTAAGTCTTAGATAAATTCTCATCTGTGGTTTGGTAATCTTTACAAAGGCACAAGTACTTTCTGTATATCCGACTGGGCTCATGACAATAATACGGATGTAGTCTAGCCTACACGAAGGCCTAATAAAAAGTCGACATACAAAAGCAATATTCTATACCTCGGTTTGTATAACTAATGCTTGGTTGAAACCTAATAAGGTAAGGTGTGAATATAGATGAGTGAACTAAATGTTCTATGGTAATGCATGGACCTCTTGGCACCACGCCTGAGTTAATTAATGGAGTCAAAACAGGCACAAGCAGCAACATCACAAATCCAGAGGGAGTTTAAGACATCATACCGGCTGCACAACTCTTAATGATATACAACATAGTTTCTGGATAATTATGAAGCTGGAAGAAGACTGCATGCATCTTTCATGAGGGATTTCTAACCAAGGCACAAAGAGCAGCACTGTATTGTATTTGCATTGCAAGCATTGCCACGAGCCTTGACGCTCAGCAAACCCCTGATCCAGTAATAATTACGTCAGCTGAAAAACAGAGCCAAACCCTACATCAAAACGCTTACTGCAGTACTCTCTCATATCCCACCGCCTCAAATTAAATATGTACAATAAAAAACAGAGGAAGCCCCCCGAAACTCAAACCCCTGAAAATCATTGAACGTGATCAAAGCAACATTAAGAAATTACACTATGACAAAATGCTTGTTTAACAGTGGCAATGCTCAATCCCAGCCATCCCTGCTAGAGCTAGCTAACATAACAGGCTTGCTAATGCAATGGAGAGTCTATGTTAGAATCCTAGCTCTCTTCCTGAGTCTAGAACACATCTCAGCCACTTCTCCGGGTTGAGAAAAATCCAGTGCTAGCTAAACGTGCAGGAGTTGCACTGCAGCCAAACAGAAAGGATCAGTCACAGCTGCCTGAAAATTCTCCCTCAGTGGAGAGGGAGGTCATACATGCACCCTGGTGGGGTGCCACGGGATCAAAGCCCCCTCATTGCTCCAGCGGCTGGAAGCTCACAGCAGAGCCAAAACGCCCCACATGCACAGCACTGCGTTTGGGTTACAGGTCAGAGGGCCGAGGCGGTGGGACAAGAGCTAACTGGCTGGCTTCGGGGGGTCACTGTCACTGGAGCTCAAACAGGTGCAGCCGCTCGAGCCGTCGCCCTCGTGGAGAGCGTCAGGATTCAGCAGTTCTTGGCTGCGCTGCCGCTTCTGATGGAGCTCGTCCCACTTTGCGCGGTTGGCCTGGATCATGTCAACCATCGGCTGGAGTTTAGGGTTGAGTCTGACGAGAGCCTAGAGAAAGAGAGAAAGAGGAGAGAGTACAGTATACAGGCAGTCAGTGAGAGAGCAATCACACTGCTGTGATTAATGCACCAAGGTTATTTTAGTGTTTTTAATTTTTTTAATTTTAGATTTTAGTTACGGAGACGGAACCGTCCTGTTATGGTCTAAAAGCTTCAGGACAGAATCAGGACATTTTATCTGTGTTACTTTTTGTTCTTTCCTAAAGTATGTGGCAGTCACTACCCAAAAGTCATGCTGTTGTAATGTGTGCAGAATGTGGCTTGTCGTTGTCATGCTGAAATGAGCATGGGCTCTCCTGATGTTTGGTGTATTTTATGTGTATATATATTTAGCGTTATTGGTGAGTGCAGAAAAAGTTAGGGCATTAATACAACACCCTCACATGACAGCAGACCCTGGCTTTTGAACATTACGCTGGTAATAATCCGGATCGTTCTTTTCTTCTTAGGCCCAGAGAGCACTGCCTACGTTCATTTCATAAACACTCTGTCCCAACAGACCACTGGAAAAACACTCACTGAGTAATTCTCCTTTTTTTACACTTTTAATAGCATTTACATATTGTTTTGGAAATTGATGTCTGTATTATTATTATTTCAGTTCTCAGCTTCTGTTTTTAGTCTACAGGGATATTTTTCCACACATCCAAAGTTCAGTCTTGGAGGTTGGTAGTATTTTGATTTTCACAATTTAAGTGTAATCTAGTCAGTCCATATTTCTCATATGTTGTTTTTTGCCACTTCCTTTACTTAGTAAGGGCTTCTTGACAGCTACAAATCCTTTCAGACTCATAGCGTCGGGTTGTCTCCTCACAGTGAAAGAATGTTCAGCTTTGAGCCAAAAGTAGATACTGATTGTCTCTTCACTTCTGAAGATGAAAGCTTTAAGTACTGTTTATTTGATGATGATGAATTTGTGGTCTATCAGTTTTTTTTTGTTTTTGCATCTTTTAAAGTTGTCCACTTTTTTTCAAATATCTATTTTTAGCATGTATATCTCCAGAACAGTAACTTTTAACTTTAAATTTAATTTTTGTCCATTTATGTTGGTTTAATAACTTTGACACAGAGTAAATGTTTTCAAATTATGCTACTTATAGCTATGAATTTTGGGTAATTTGGAATAATCTGCTCTTATTCAGACATAAAAAAAATATATAACGTGTGCCTAATCGCAATAAATTGGAAATGAAATAGGGTGACCTCTGACTTGCACATTACTGAATATATGAATACATATATTTTTATACCCCTCTATCTGCAAAACAAATACCAATTAAATTTTTAAAAAACCTGTTAGACCTACAAGGCAGCACAATCATTTCTACCAAGCTAGCAGAGTTGCATTTAAAGCAAGCAACCCAACATTTATATTTCAATAACTAAGTAAATACATGCATATCAGTTTTCTATGAAACACACCAGTCCCCCACTTCTTTGGTAATGGCTTAATTGACCATTAAACTATCACACGTATTGTTCTGCTCATGCTGTCTTTTCATCTACTTTCTCTAACTGCAGGCACGGAGGAGCAGATTTAGACCCAAATGCCAGCAGACATTATCAAAACAGTTCTTTTATCTTCAACACCACACAGTCTCTCTGCTTTAATACATCTATAAATATTAACCCCCCAGTCTTCTCTCCCCTACTGGAGCAGATCTGCAGACTTTTGTTTGAAACAGCAGGAGTTAATTTTGTTCTATAGGAGTTCTAAGCAGCCTTTTCTGTTCTAGTTAACTACGCTGCTGCAAAACATAGGGGGCCTTTTTATGGCTAATCGCTTTGACGGCTCAGTCCAGCGTAGCTCTGATTAGCCAGCAACACAGCAATAAACAAACCCCACAACAACTCACACATTTGTTCAGGAGTGCACACAAATTGCTGCTTTAGCTGCCAGATATGCTTATTTTGTTAGTTTCTGCAATCCATGTGTCTGTTCCTCTCTACATGTATCTGTATTTAACAGGAGGAGGCAAAGCTCACCTGCAAAGGGGTTTTGTTTAACCTCTTTAGCTTTTCCAAAGCTAATGGCAGTTTTTTTTCAGGTCTGTTGTGAGAGGGATACTGAAGTGAAAGACATTATTAACAAAGTTAACATCTGCTTTTAGGATCATGATAAGCGGAACTAAGACAACAAGGGGGAATGTTAGTGTTTAAGTGCTGTACACCACTGACTTTAGGCATCAGTTATGTGCACATTTTCGATTCTGTTAACACATATTCCTTCACAGCACAAGAACCACATTGTGCATTAGACTGATGGGTACTAATCTTTGTGAATGCAGTGCAGTACTGTTTGAAGTGCTAAGTGTAACACCACACTCTCAGTACAGCATGGTAAAATGGTCATACAGACTGATTAAGAGTGTGTGGTTCTGGGTACTTTTTGAAAACAGTTTTATTTAGCACTGAAAGAGTTCCTCTATTATTACAAGCTCAACATCGTAACAATAGAAGAACCTGCGTTACACATGCAAACAACCATGTAAGCATGAAAGTAGTCATGGTTCTACATAAAACCATTCCCTTCACTGAAGAGTTTCACAAGTGTACTTCTGTAGTTTTAAAGTTTAGTACTTTGAAAGGAAATAGTCTGTTCCCTTTGTAAAATAATGCAGGGTGTGGTGTTTTGTTAATACCCAGATGATACAACTGCTGAAAAATAGAAGTGTGAAATGTTACACACGGTTTGCACTCCACAAACACCAGCTACATGGCAAAAGAAGAGAAGCCAGCAGAGGCTGCGGCAGTTTGAAATTTTTAAATGAGAATTACAACATCACACAGTCGAGTCACATTATTATGACCACTTGCTGCTTTCGATGGCGGCAGCGTTATGGTCTGGGGAATGTTTCCGTGGTATTCTCTGAGCCCGCTCACCTATGTGACAGGCACTCTCAACCGATTTGGGTATGAATCCATCCTTGCAGATTATGTACATGCTGATTGTCTTCCCTGGGGCGGATGGAATCTTCCAGAACAATGCCACATTGCAACTTCACATGGCTGGAAATGTCCAACACTGGTTGAAAGAGCATGATCAAGACTTCCAAGCAAATATCCTACGCCCTTAATTCCCTAGGCTGAGCATCGGTGAGACCACCTTGATCATAGCTTTGGCTCAGTGGATCCTCCCCCATGCTCCCTCCAGCAGCTGGGGGATGCACTGCAGTCAACATGGCTGCAGATACCTGTGACAACCTGCCAGGAGCTTATTGACTCTCCCAGCCCGTCTAGCTGCTGTCAGTGACTGTCATTACTCTGAACATTAGCTGGTAGTCATAATAATGTGACTTGACTGTGTATTTTTATGACACCTTGTTACACTGTGTAGCTAAGAATTCCCGAATGTTATAAACTGAGCTGGGTGTTACATCATAGCTAACTAGTAGTTAGTCTACTACTTAACTTCTAACCTGAGTGCAATTCAAAGGTACCATTTAACAATCATCATTATAAGAATATAGTGGACAGTGCTCGAATTGAGGAACACTTCTATTTGGGCTTGAGGCATAAGTATGACCCCACATCTTGGGAATTAACACGTTCTCTAAACAGAATAATATCTGCACATTTCAATGTACGATTACTGTTTACTGTTAATTTAACATACTGGACACAAAATTAAGCATACATAAATAACTACATATGTTATAAGCCTAACTTTCAAGTTTTGTTTTGCCCTGTGCAGATACATGCAGAAGTTTGTAATAATGTATGTAATGTGTCCCTCTTGCACTGTGTGGGGGTAATAGAGGAGGATTTGCTGCGGCTAGTTCCCCATATGGTGTGAGTTATGGAGACCTGTAGCTACAAGCACTGCACATCAGTATTCAACAGAGTTATACAACCAGAGAGGGAGAGAGAATGAAAGAGAGAAAGGACAGGGTTATCAGGGCTTTGAAGACAGAGTTTATGTAACATGAGATTAATATTCTACACAACAGCACCAGCAGCACCAGGGGAGGAGAAAGAGGGAAAGATATGTGGGATTTTCTTCCACCCATGCTTTAAAGCCCCTCCATGTCTCTGATCCTTCCTCCTTTGCCACCCCCCACACACAGAATCCCCTCCTGGTTTTTCAGCTCTTGTTTATACAAAACTGGGTTTAGCTCAGAGACACAATAGAAATTGTAGGAATAAACTGAGGGGGTATCAATGGAACTGATACCCAGTATCACTATTGTGTCGATTAGATATTAGAGGAGAAAATCTGATCTGGTTCTGTAACAATCAGAAGTGTCTGAAATGTCACAGAATTAAGTGCAATGTAATGTTAAAGCGATGTAAGGTAGGCCACATGATAACAACTGTAGATGTTGACAAGTCTCAGCCTAAGACGCTCCACCTAGAGTCATTAACAGCTTATTAACTGTATATGTCATTTACAGTTAATAAGCTATATAAGCTATAAGTAGCTATGCGTTACACATGAATTACAATTTCTTTGCAGTGTAAGTGATTAGTGATGCTTCTTATTTGCATTTTTTGTTGGCAAAATGCAAAAAAGCTGCTGTTTGAACATGTTGCTTCTAAAGTAGCTCTTTTTTAAGATGCACTATGTCACATATTTTTGTTCAAATATCTGGGGGATGTATCTGAGGGGAGCACAATCAACATTACAGAAGTTTTACCAGAGAGGTGTTAGGAAAAAGGAAGGAAATCAATCAAACAAGCAAAAAACTAAGTCAACTAAAATACAATCAAAGGCAATGGGACCCTCAGATACTGTATAAATAATCTGCAGTTTTCTGCGTGCCAGCTAGAATTACTGTAAACCACTAACGAATAACACCCTGCTTGTAGGCACCTGCACAATAAATAACTTTGTCTAGCAAAGAAATAAAAACTGTGCCAGGAGAGTAAGCAGAAAACGCAGAGCTGAACTTTCCAACTCCAATGCACCACATTACCAATTACATATTCACCGCCGTCCTCAGAGCTGAGTAACCACATAAAGACTATAAGAACATCATTCTGAATTACTTGCCATTTAGCACTGTTAAGCAACTTATCACGCTCAGAGGAGAACATGGAAAGGCCTGACTCACAACCATGCAGAAACCCAGAAGACTAGTATGTTCACAGCAAATGAGAGACAGCAGGACCCTGCTGCTCAGTAACAACCTAAGCAGATGTGTGTGGGTCATAAATAAGACAAATGGGACACCCAACTGAATCACCAGTGCTAATAATCACCTCCACCTCCGTCCTACCTTCAGCACCACCCCCCCTGTTTTTGTTCTCTCTTCAGAGAGAAAGAGACAGAGAGGGAGAGAAGCAAATATGTAAATGAGTTGAGCTGTCAGAACTCCTTTCATACTTAAATAAATCAGAAAAAATAATTAAAAGTTAAATGCAATTAAACTGATCACTGAAACATTCCTATGAACCTAGCCATAATGACATAAATCATAAATCCCATTACTGATACTAATAATGATGGATGAGAGGGCAAAATCCTTTACATTTAATATTACATGTTAATTAAAAAAGCAAACTGACATATATTTTTGTAGCAGTGATAGTAAGTATGCTTTTCTAGCTACTTTGGCAGATGAAACCTTTTTTTGAATAAACCAGTAAAAAATCTGTGGAAGAAGGTGAGCTTCTTTGCGGAAGAGACAAATGCGAGACAGTGCCACATCTACTGTCCGTGGCTTAAACAAATAAACAACAAAAAAGCAACACCTATAACTATTAATTACGAATCTGTATCTTATATATAATATATTTAATTTAATATTTAATATACATATACCTTAGTTTACTGTTGCCTGGGTTGTTTTGTGTTCCGTGTACTCTAAGAGATTTTTTTGTTTGTTTGTTTGTGTGTTTTGTGTATATTTCTTAGTGATTGTTTATCTGTGTTGTTTTCTCTTCATTTCCTGCAGAAATGTGTAATGATTAATGGGGAAGGGGGTTGTACTACTCAGTGCTTACTGGAGAGGGCGGCATTGTTTTAGGGAGGCTCTTGTGGGGGCGTTTACTACAGTGCTAGCAGTCAAAGCACTGGCTTATAACAGCTTGAGGCAAATTTGTATGTCTGATGTGTGATGCCAGTCTGTACTGGGTGAAGAACAACTACCTGAGGTTCTAGTCTGAATAAGAATAACGCGCTGTTCTCCCCTTTGTTCTCCTTACAGGTACAGGTATGTGCTTTGTGTCAAATAAGACCAACAATCCAAAAATCAAAACCAGTAGACATCTCTGAAGTCTGAAGTTGACAGAAGCCGTAATTTCTCTTTAACCACCACAGCATCATCACTTTATCGTTTTTTTTAACACTGTTATCAGTTTTATTTGTAAATATGTGTCAGTTGGTGATTGTCATTACTGGATGTTTTTACCTCATACAGTGGAGAACAGATGCCATCAATCCATTCCAGCTGTAAACTTGGTAATTCATCCTTCCGGTTCCGGTCAAAGATGGCCTGGAAAACACAGACGTGCAATGAGACAAAGTACAAAGTTTGTTTTTGCTAGTTGAATGATCTAATTATAGTAAGTCGAGACAACCGGACAGGTTACACATTCAACCTCAAAATTTGGTTGGAAACATCGAGAAACGTATCCTGTCTGAGTAATGCCGGCCTGGCACTGGAGAGCATATGGCACACCAAACTTATGTATGTACTTTTTGTACATATGTATTTTCCTCAGTGATTATATGCATGTGCACCGTGATATATGAGCTTTGAAACAGAACAACTTCTCTGATTAGATTACAAATGAGTTTGTTTTCTAGGAACAGGGCTTTGTGCCAAATAGTCAATAAAAAAATGCCGATTGAGACAAAGAGAATTAACCCGTGAGTGTTCTTAGGGCACAAAACATAAGATGAAAGACTCCATTACAGTACTCCTTAACATGCTGCAGATAGATGTATACTGACTGTGTCCAATGCAGCTTGGTATTCAATGTTTGATAGTAGCCAGGTTTAAGACAACATCAATAATAGAGAGAGACCTTCTACTACATACTGTACTAATTCATAGGTTTGAAATTAGTACCCGACTTTCTATTCTATTCATTGTTTATGCCATTGTTAGAGAAATGACAGTATTAATTTGATCTGATCTTAAAGTGATTCCAGATTCTTGAGCGTTACAGCACTGTCCTTTATCCATTGTCCTTTATCCATTATCACTAAGTACCACCAGTTTCTTCTCAGGATCTTATCACCAGTCACACCACTGGCGCTTGTGAGCATGTGGAGTATGTGTGCATGTGTGGCTCACATAAATAAGGAGAGGGAGGAATAAGAGAGAATGTTTAACAGAGTGGTTCATTGATTCCTCTGTTTCTGCTACTCGGTTCTCTGTGTGAATGACGTTAGAGGATGGGTGAAAGGAGGCTGTGGTGGAGAGATAGTTCCCAGGCTGAGGCGCTGTAACTGAATATATAATGCAGAACGCCCACGCGCTCTGTGCTAAAGACTTTGACTGCCCGCTAAACCTGAGGCTAGCAATACTTCAGAGCAAAAGCCAATGTGTCCGGCCTGGATTATGTGCAAGGCCATAATTACTACGGGGGGGCACAAAAGCATCTGAGCTTCAAAGCTTGGGAGTCTGAAGGGCTGCCTCTTTTGCTAATGTGCTCCCGTTTGTTCCCAATTAGCAGCAAACAAGATTGAGAATGACAAGAAGAAGCTTTTGACTTTTTGTTTTGCTGACTGTGTGGGATGTTGAGTGTGTGTTTGTTTACCTTGTAAATCCAAGTCTGGGTATAAAGGTCTTATTAATAGACTACTGGGGTTTCCTATCTAGCTTCACTATGATATAATTTATAGTAGTTACTGAATACAAAGTTCACACAATTAATTACGCATAACCAAAATATATAAAGTTTGTGTCTATTTATCATATTTATCACATTATTGTATGTATGTACAGTACTGTGAAGAAGACACAGCTGTTCTAACTAACTCAATAGTTTTAAGAATGGGAAGATGGGCTGGAAATGGCAGTAGGGTGCTAAATATTCTAGATGGGCAACACTGAGCACATTGTGTTTGGACCCCTGAATTGCAGCTTGCAACTTTTATTTTACTTTTATTTTATTTAATAATTACATATGTTAATGGCTATTGTGATTGACAAATGATCTAAACAATATAAACTGAATTATACCTGTAGTTTAAAGCATACATCTAATGTGTATATGTGTATTTTAATATTGTTAATCTTTTTATTTAAAAAAAAAACATGTAAATGAGGTGTTGGCATGTGGGTGTTAGTGTAATGCTGTTGACTATACTTACAGAAGGAGTCAGCTTTAACTCGAATCTCTCTCTGTCACCCTGCTCAAAGAACTCACTAGTGACCAGCTCTGCTACCTGTAGGAGCACATATACACACACACACACACACACACACACATACACACATATATATGCACACACAAAGTAGCCAACAATCCATTACAAACAATGACCATGTCTATCTGTAGGGCAGAGAGAAAGGGAATGAGTCATGCTTGCCTTGCGAGAGATCTCCCAGGGCTTGGTCACAGCTCCTAAATCACACGCTGTCATCAACATTGACCTAACACATCAGGAGAATTATGTAAGGCACAATATGTAGACAGGCTGCACAATATATTGTTGTATTAGTTATATTAGCAATATTTTTTTTTCCAGCATGACCAGCTTAGAATGTACTGAAGATCCTTAAATTATTTTGGCCGCAACAATGCAGGCTAGTCTTTATCAAATTAAAAAATGTGACAAAGATTCTTGATGTGTTTTTAACACAATGCAAGAACACAGCATGGCAGTCACAATCTGGAGAAGTACAATCTCAGTATGGTATGTTCGGCCATACTGTTGTGATTACTAATGTGATTAATTTATAGTTTTTAAGCACATTTTAGTACAAAGGCATTTCAGAATGAAACAACCTGGACGTAATCAGTGTCCCAGTAACTGACCTGAACATATCTCTGTGCTCTTTAACGTTCCAGTTGTAGTCTCCTTTATTGACCAGCTCAAAGAAACTACTTCTATTTCTGTGGAAAGTAAAAATTACATGGGATTAATGAAGGCACAATTCACCTGGCATTACTTGTAGTTCAAGTTTGTTAGCAGCAGTCTTAAAATAGTTTCCACATCTTCACTTTTCACCCCAAAGAAGTGCTAATACCTCTCCCTGCATAAACATGCAGTGTGCACACAATTAAATGTTTTGTTATGCTCTCTGATCTCCTAGTCTAGCACTTGTCTGTATATGCTTTATCCTAGTTCTCCCTGCAGCCACAGAGGGGCAGTAGAGGCTTAAGAAACATAAGGTTATCAACATTCCGATGCAATCCCATCTTACACAACCACCTTTTGATCTTCTAAGAACACTTTTGCTCTGTAACGGAAAAGGCATCATGAAAAGATTAAAAGGATCATTTAACTGTTTTGGTGTTTTAGTGTGGGGGCGTGGAGGAGTAAGAGAGAGAGAGTTATTTGATATGCAGACACATAGCAGCACTCACTCAAAGTAGAGTGTGAGGTCTGTAGCCAGGATGGATTGTTTCAGCAGCTGCATTAGGTCTCCATAGTCACGGGATGACAGGTTGGAGAATATATTATGGCCCTAGAAGGAGCAAGGAGAAAAGATCAGTGAGAACTGGAAAAGATAACACATTATAAAACTTGACAAAAGCTTTGTATCTGAACTGGTCTTCAACAGGTTTTCAATGAAAGTGTGCAGTCTCTAACTAGTCTAAGAGATGGTTAAGGTCAGCTCTTCTGCTGAAGGAGGTGTTTTGTAAAGTCCAGATTCATTCAGTCAATCTAACAGTGATGGACTAGAAAGATCGGATTTGGGGTGCAGAGTTTGGAGATAGTGTTTGTTGCTGGAAGCAAAAGAATGTCAACATTCAGTACTGAGCAAAAGTCAAAGACAACCTGTTCTTTATTTAATTTACAGTCAAAAGGGCCATTAAGTAAGTTATTTTTTTTATTGTCGGGGGAAAAAGCAGAAACCATACATGAATACAAAATGGATAGCCAGTCTTTAAAGTTTTCTATTTCTATTTTCTACTTCTTATTAAACAAGTAATGATGATTTTTTTTTTAACAGCTACACATGTCAGACTCAGGGTTCTTTAGGAGCTGAATTAAAAGTGAAGTTAGTTTTTCTCCTGGATCTCTCAAAGATTTTATTATTATTATTTTTATATGATGATTCATGGTCTACCAGGTCTTGGACGAAGGTTAGGAGTCACAATGTTTTCTGTATCTTTTAATAATATTTAAGGTTAAGAAACTCCAACTATTTCACTTACTGTCCACTGAATTTCCCCTTCATCACACATATCTAACCTTCCTTAAAAATATCTATTTGAAAATAAATAACTTGTATTAAAGTCTGTTTTTGACTGGAAAGGAAATAGGTCTGAATAAAGGGTGGTGTAATGTTTGGAGAGACCTTGGACACAAAGAGATGGGAGGAAAACACAAATAATGTGATCTACTGAAGCCCCTTGACAGCCTGATGACAGAAAACATATAGGCAAGGTGGTAGTTGCTGCATGCATGAAAAACCAAACAATAGAAAACAAACACATGAACAACAAAACGACTAGGAACTAGGAAACACAGGAAAAACCAAGAAAAGCAAAACAAACAAACCACAAACCAAAGATAACTCCTCACATAGAGAACATTATTCTCTAATTGAAAAACAAGAAACACCTGAGGATAATGTATGGGATGAGCAACAGAAGGACTTGGGTGGAGGGGGGGCGGAGACTCAGGCTAAGAAAGACACAGGAGGAGCCAGGTGTGGAGAAAAGAATCCAAAACAAATAAAAGCACATGGCTAGAACACCGGACTACAAAGGGAAGCAGGGGCAGACACATGCAAAAGCAGGGCTAAGATCTTACAGGTGGTCTCTGATTTTTGCCCAGTACTACAGATGGTGAGGAAGGCAGTAGTTTTCTACTATTAGCAACTCAGTACACTGAGAACATGGTCCAATCTTTTACTACATACTTTATCAAGGCAGAATCATTCGTAGAGTCATTTGCAGGGAATGACCAACCCCAATGTTTGTTTTCCTTGCTGTAACACACCTGATCCCACTATTCAATGAGTTATCAGGCCCTTTCTAAATTGCAGTGGGTGTGTTAACATAAGGAAAGCACTTAAATATGCAGACTCAAGGTTAGAAAGCACTGAGATAAAGTATATTACAAGTAAAACTAAATAACCATGTGACAGAAAACACCAATGAACAGTGTGTACACAATCCTCCTCTACTACTAAGTTCCTATTTCAACCCTCCAGTACTAATCCAACCATCAGGATCCAGCTGGGTTAAGAATATCTGAGTAGCAGAATTAAACTCTGTAAATACTTCAATGGCTCATAAACTGCCAGCACATGGGTATTATGGACGAGATAATATTGAATGAAAATGAGTTGTTACTGTGACTTTATCGATGTAAATATTTAACGTGAGATTTCATCATGTCGTACAGCTCTACACACCTACAGATCATATACCCTAAATGATAATACTATTGGTTTCTTTATTGCAACTGTAAAATATTTTCTGTTCAAGAGTAATGGTGATTTATAGAGGACAGACAAGATCTGGATATGGAAGATATGGAAACATAAAATAAAGTCTGAATGTATGTGCTTTTAAAAAACTTTGAGTCCTTGGAGTGACATGAAACCATCTCAGAACTTTCAATTTGAACAATCTTTTAAAGAAAAAGTCCATAATTCTCCCTGAAAAGAAGTATATATTCACTGTGATGGACAGAAAAGGGTAATATGATAACTCATCAGGTCATCAGGCCAACTTTCTTGCACCTTTCTAAATTTTAACACTGACTTTAGCTAGATTTTTTAAAGTAATAGTTCTATCACAGAGAACTTTCTGAACAGCACGCTTCAGCAGTGAGCTTCAGCTTCAACTTTCAATGGCTCTTAGTTCTCTTTCTTGATACTTTCTCCCTTTCTGTGACTGACACACCTGTGGTTTGCTGAAATGTTGCTGAACATAAAGTTTTCATTAGTTGGTTTAGTTTGTCTACACCTAATCTACTAGCAGAAACAGAAATTCTGGTTGCAATCATTTGTTTATTGTCATATTACTGATCTTCTGTTAAGTCATGAAGACCCTCTTTCTGACACATGAAAGATTTTATTCTCATTTAAATTTGGGCTGATGGAGATGGCTGATGTGTGTAAACAGTACTGTAGGTACACACTGTGATCTAATCTCACTGTAAATTTAATTCATTTAGTAAAAAGAAAGGAATGGTGAATGTCACACAAACTAAGAGTTTGTAGTAGCTTAGGTCAACCCTTTCAGCCATTCTGTCTGTGGCACAGATCATGTTTAACCAGCTCAGCTCTGGTTCTAGAACAATCTCATCAACGTTAGGTGCAATAAATGTAGTATTTATGTGGGACGTCACCCAAAAGTTCAGTTATGTCTATGTGTAGAAGAACGGCTGTCTGAAAATGGTTTGCACAAAATCAAGTGTTTGTTTCGTCATTAAATTATTTTTTACCACCGTTTGTTATAACTGTGGGCTATTACTGTGGTAACTCATTAACCATTATTGACTTGCATAGATGACTTTTATGACAAATAACGTCTTTATTTATAAGCATTTATCTATTTTTTATGTAGGTTTCTGTGAGTTTTTATGAAGTGCATACGCAGGTTTAAGTTTTGCAGTCCTGTCACCTGTCATTACCGCTATTAAAATAACGTGTTCTGCCCACTAATGATGTTGAATGAATCTGTGGTTTGTGTGTGTGTATGTGATCTTACTTCACTCTGCAGGATCATGACGGCGTGGTTGAAGTGGTGATGCTCTAGTGTGGCTGAGGTCCCATAGAGAAGAGACAGCGCAGAACCCGTCCTAAGAGGAATATGGAGAGATTAGAGGGAGAGAGATGAGAGAGAATGAGAGCAAGAGAGATGCACAGTACCGCACCCACACCCACCAGAGAATGTGCTTTATGTGATGCCAAAGAAAAGGTAATATAGATAGTAAGTGCAGTGGTGTGGAGGTAAAAGTGAATGAGAGGTGGAACAGAAGTTGAGTGTGCTGCCCTGACTAGGTTATGTGTGTTTATGGATTCCTTATCCAACGCTCTCTCTCTCTTTCTCTCTCTCTCTCTCTTTCTTTCTTTCTCTTTCTCTCTCTCTCTCTCTTTCTCTCTCTTATGCAACAACACTTATGCAAGTCTCTCGGTATCTCTTCGCTAGCACTAGATCACCCTGTAGAGTGAGGACACATCTATGCATCCACACACCAGAGTAGTGTAGTTAATAAGCATTGTAGTATTGACTAGCTGAACTCTCCTGACCCCTCCATCCCTGAAAAAAACTAGATAACTGCCACATTACCACACTGCCCAAAGTTAGCAAGACTAACCTAGCTAATACGTGGAAAATAACTAAAACACTAAGCTAGATACACAAACATACCCCCTAAAAATGGCATTCTGGTCTTAAATCAGTATTTAATATGGTTTTGTAGTGTTGTGTAATATTCTGTAGCATGGCATTGCATATTCCTGCTTTAATAAAGATTTTGTTTTTAAATTGTATTTTTTATAACAGGAAAAAAAAAAAAAAAAAAAAAAAAAAAAAAAAAAAATATATATATATATATATATATATATATATATATATATATATATATATATATATATATATATATATATACACTACCACTCAAAAGTTTGGGATCACAGTGAAATTTTCTTGTTTTCAATGGAGTATCTTCCTTCCTTAACACAACAATGGACTGACGGGTCTCTAAAGAAAGTTGTTTCTTTCTGGTCATGTTGAGTCGGTCAGCAAGCCATCAACTGCTGATGCTTCAGATACTAAACTAACCTAGAATGTTGTTCTCCCTTTTATGCTCACTTAGTAGAATGTTTTTCAGCTGTGCATCATAATTGAGCAAGAGTGTCCTAACAACCAATTAGCCCAACAACATCCTTAACTTGGATTGGCGGCCGTATCAGGAGATTTAGACAGAGGACTGAGAATTGCTGATAATAGGACTAGCAAAATAAGCCTCTACACAAAAGTAGGCTTTAATACAAACATTTTTATTCTTCATCTGATATACTTAAATTAATTGTGAAATGGACAATATTGTTTGTGAATTGCATGAATTGCATGAAATTAGATTGTGATATATATGTATATGAATCAATTTTCTTTTGCCAATCAGTTGATTTTGTGCACATACTAATTTGGGTTTGTTCTAAATCCCTGAAAAACGTAGGGTTTTTTGACACAGATTTCAAATAGATTTTAACTTATTTGTCCCAGTTCGGACCTCCTTGCTGCTCACATCAGATTTCAAAGTGTCTTTTGCATCAGTCGTAATGGCAGAAGTGACAGAAGTGTTGGGATTTACTATATAACTACTGATGCCTTTGTCTTGCTACATGGTTACATAGCTTTTGTCTTTGTATTATTGCCAATCAGTCACCACATCACATACCCGTAAATAAATAAAGATCTCTATTAATTTGCTAGAGCATTTACTTTCTTTTGTTTTACTTTCACATACTTGTATTTACTTTAACTCAAGCATAATTTTGGCTGCATGGTTCCATTTTTAATTGAAGTACAATTTCTTGGTACTTTATCCACTGTTTAGTATGACTTAAGTATTACGCTGTATTTTATATTCACTAAGGGGCTTATTAAAACAGCATTTGGTAGATAAAATGTACATTAATTCACAAGCATCTGTGTTGCACCACACAAGCATATGGACATCGTTGTGTTTACTCACTGCTGAGGTTCAATAGGAAAGAGCATTTGTTTGGTACTATATGAAACATTGAGATTCTAAGGGGTCACTGATATGTCCCAGGCATCTCCCGAAAACAAACCTCTTTTTTAAAGGTAGAACTACAGGCACATTTGGATGACTGCACAATAATGGGCTGTTGGGGATGTCACGTACAGTCAGTTACATTCTCCCAGGTGGAAGTGTGGGGTTTAATGCTAGTGAGCTCATTATAAGGGAACTGTTGCATGTTGGTTACAGGCCATTACATGTAGGCAAGTGTGTTTCTCACTTGGCTTGAAAGGCATTGTTGGTCCCTCTGTGGTCCAGATCATGGCACACACAGCCCACTATGAGAGCCAGAATCTCCAACTCCGACAGCGTCTCCTGGAATCCTGCCGTCTGGGACACACACACACACACACACACACACACACACACACACACACATACACACACACACACATACACACACACACACACACAGACAGACACAGTCAGTACAGATACACCTCGAAACAACAACACACATAACATAGAAAACTTATGATTAACAAACTGGTGTTTAACCAAATGAAGCTCAGCTAGGTCCCAAAATGGACACGATGAAAGAAACAAACAGAGGGTATATGGGTATATGTTCAGGGTATTTGTTCTGGCAAATAAAAGTAAACTGTTTGATAAACATGCTTTTAACTTTTAATCAGGAAATAAAGTTTATCAGAAAATGTTGCTGACACTTGAAAAAAACATGTACATAAAAATTATTTTATTGAAAGATGCTAATTATAGCATCTTTGAAAAAATTGTAATTGTACAAATTTTATTTTTTATGTCAAATTTCATTTCCCATTGTTACGACTTCAAGTCTTTTTTTGTTTTGAAGCAACTGCAGGAACGTAAATAATATAATTTAACATTTCTGCACCATTGCAAAGAAAACTGACATTCTGAAATTCTGCTAAAAATACTGTCAAGCCATTTTAGCTTCTATTTTCTCTTTTCATATTTCACACCTGTGAATATTTAAACTTAAGTAGTAAATGTTTATTTACTGATATTAGGTATTTAATTTGCACATGTGAATAGAAACTCACCTAGTAAATAACATTTTTGCTATTTTTGCTCATATGTTTTGCTCAAATGTTGTTTTTGTGTAAATTGAAAAAATATGACTAAAAGCTAAAACTGCTTGCAATAAAATCAATTCAAACATGTAAATACAGTCTTAACAATATAAATTACTCTTCACTTATTTGCACCACAGGCTAAACCCACTTTCCATTCACCAAAGGGGTATTTGTGAAATGTCATAGCTGATGCAGGAAGCAAAAGCTCAAGTACAGTGGCAGTAAACATTTTCCAGTTGGAACTTCAGCTCAAGCAAGTCTTCTTCTTCTTCGTTGTGCACTCTGACAACAGTAGTTACAAGATTTACCCGCGGTTTAGGTGTTCTTGTTTGCAGAATTATACTGTTATTGCTATCATCGCTACAGATACATATAAATGAGATAAATTAGATAAAAGCATGGCAATGCCTTACATCACATAAGCAACACATAGTAATCCTTGATTATGAATAAACACATGTTACGCTATTTGCTCATAGCATCATTGGCAGTGCGTCTTAGAATTGTGGCTTAGAGTTTTAGAACAACCCATCATGGTGCAACAAAATTTTTCAATTTTCATGAATTTATTTATCAACTGCAGGTGCTGCGCTGCTGTCTGTCTGGTGATCACACCGTACTGAACACTGGAAACATTTTAATGTAATTTATTTAGTGACTTATTCTCTAGTGAACCATGTAAACCGTATTTCTCTGTAATTTTCATTCACAAAATCACCAGAAAAACGGGGCATTTTTAGGAGAACAGGGGCACTACACTCCTAGGCATGCTGGACACCTGTTAAAGTTTCACTGTGGCACAGTCATCTAACCATCTTTCATCTGAAGACTGCATGCTTAATACCCGGTAATGCCACCACCATCCATGGTCAAAAGATCAGACTCTCTATAAATGGGCAGGATGGTTCTGTATTTTATATGTCTCAGAGGAAGCATGTGTTAGCCTTCACCCTCTCATCCTGGCAGTACCGTGTGCAGGGGAACACAGCTTGTGCTGGAATTGTTGTTAGCAATCGCATCATTTCACACAGCCTCTAACTTACTGTCACCACACAAGACAATGTGGTTGGAGGAAAAAGCTAAATTAAAGAGTATAAATAGAAACAAAAGGTTCTACTTATTTCATGAATTCCTTGTCACAACAGAAACATAGAGTTTGTAACAAACTGCAAGAGTTGTTTCCCAGTCAGAAATTACATTTTACTGTCAGTGAAGAATCTTTATTCACAATACTGTTAAACCCACGCCTAGGATTAATTTTTGTCCTGCTTTGTGTTTTTAAGACTTTGGGGTTTGCATTCCTTGTAGAAAATAATTTTCATAACTTTGCTAGGTTGTTTTCTATGCCTTTTATACTTGATATCTGTTCCTCACAGACTTGCTTCTGCTGACATCCTTATCATTAAAGAACACAACCCCTAGCATCATATTGGTCAGTTGGTTGTTTGCTCACTCTATATGGTGATACACTAGAGAAATGCACCAGAGCTTTGTCTAAAAAAGCCAGCTCAGCGCCTGCATGCAGAGTATCATCTCACTAGTCAGTAATCAATGGCACAGTGTTTTCAGCGTGTGTGTATGTGACTCACAGTCAGCATGGAGAACATGCATTGGCAGACGTTGAAAGCGTGTCTCCAGTTATGGTACAGAACCATACGGTAGTTCTTCCTTACAGTCAGCAGCCACCTACACAGCGTCTGGAGAGAAAGAAAGGGGGGCATGTCAGAAAGAGAGAAAGAGAAAGTGAGAAAAACAGAAGGAGACGGGCATGTGAGAGAATATTTCTCCTACACCATTTTCATACACAGAGTGAACTGATGGGGTGAAAGGCTGGAAAGGGTTTTATACTTTGGCATTTTTCAGCTGGATTGTAATACAGAGAGATGAATAGGAGCAGACCAAAAGCAAAGTTATGCACAGACGGAAAAGAAAAAAGTGCATTCACTTTGTCATACAATGCAACATGACCTCTTGTTGAATGAAGCACCAGAAGATGCAAAAAAAGGATAGAGAATGTCAAAGGATGAAAAGATATGAGGTCTTAGCAGAGGAGCTGTGTGTACTTCTTTCTGTGAAGTAAAAAAAAAGGTGTAAAATATGCTTTTCATGCAGAAAGCAGCAGTCTAGTGTGTAGGCGTATTCACGTTTAGCTACAATAACGCATGATAGAAAAGCACCATTAAGATGCGTGCGTCACCTCATAGTCTATCTTAAATTTCTGCAACATCCCCAGCTCCATGAACATGCGCAGGGCAGCAGTTATCATGGCATCCACATCCAGAGAGAAGTCATCAAAGGACAGCTTATCAATGCCCAGCTCGCACACCAGAGGGATATTAGCTGCCTGAAAGAAAGACAAATATAGAGAGAGTTTTAATAGCCGTTACATCAACTATTGTTGGCTCTTTAAAATACTTATCAGTAGTTGTCAGGATCTTGAATGTAATTGCCAACTGGGTATATACTGGTATTACAAGACAGGGTGGGTCAGGGAATTTCATTAGATATCTATGCAACACGATACACAAACACGTTTAGACATACCAACCTTACCAACCATACCATATCAAAACTGTTATTTCTTCGGTTTATAATTTTGGCTCAATTTTTGAATGTTTTAAACAAAAATCTTAAATATTGATCCATTAATATCCAGCCAAAATGGCTATTGTGGTTATTAGTGGTTTTTAGTGTGTCTAAGTGCTTTGCATTTACTGCAGCTTTCCCTCACTATTTCAAAGAACTCTCCAGGGATGTTTTGGAACTGGAATCGAAGACTGATCGTTTTTCTGAGTCATCTCAAAGTAATCCCAAACACATACAGAGATGTTGTGGTCTGGACTGGATGTGGGTGGGCAGTTCTGAGAACATGAGCAGCTTTTTATTTGCTTTTTTGTCTATTTCTTTTTCTCTTGACAGCTACACATTGTTTCAGACCCATAGCACGGAGTTGTCTTCTCACACTGAATGTGCAGAAAAACCTGTAGACTTTTTTGGATCTGAAGTAAGAAAAGAGCTTGATGATTTCCTCTCTCTCAAAGACTAAAATTATGTGACGGTGACAGTTTTGGTCTTGCATTTTTTTGTCCCATTGTCTATAAATATTATTATTTAATATTATTTTTGAACTCCAGTTTTAGAAACTCCTGGTTTTTCCACTTACTATTCTCTGACATAACCTTTTCATAGTTAAATTGCTTGTCATAGATCTAATCTCTCGTACTTGTATTTATTGGTTGTCAATAAATCAATAGAAAGACACAGTACTACATATGACAAACTTGTATTTACAACAGAACATAAGCAGTGATTTAGGAAACAGCTGTTAAAGAAAAAATGAACCCTTGTAGCAATACTGATACAAACAGGACACAGAGGAGACATCTTGAGTCAAACTGATTTGTGAGCACAATTCAGTACGAAACTCGCCAATGCAAATCTCCTTATCGCTTTGAGACACGGAGTTCTACACGAGTCGGCAGGAGGGTTACTACAGGACAGATACACCCAGACAACAGTAAGGGAAGTCTAAAAGAACAGGAGGAAAAGCAAAGATAGATAGTGTCTCTGGATATGGAAAAGAGGAGCAGGCTGCAGTACGTCCCTCAGCCTCATTCACTTCTATTCAGACACTTTGTGAATGGAG
Source organism: Megaleporinus macrocephalus (assembly GCA_021613375.1). Lineage (NCBI taxonomy): Eukaryota > Metazoa > Chordata > Actinopteri > Characiformes > Anostomidae > Megaleporinus > Megaleporinus macrocephalus. The sequence goes on along the minus strand of CM038709.1, from coordinate 21,035,825 downwards.
CAGCTCGCTGTTGCTCTTCACTGACCACTCGCTCCTCAGAATGTTTCTGATTCCACAGCGTCTGCTCCCCCAATTAAAGCTGAGAACGTTCTGGAAGGCTGAGACTCCTAACAGCACACTGATAAACTGCTAATGAGGGGGCTATACTTAGAGCTTACGGAGAGTAAGAGAGACAGAGAGAGTGAGAGAGAGAGAGGCTAATGAGAAAACATTGGCAAGGGAATTTGGTGTTGTGTTTCAGTGACGTCACTGACAACAGCTAATTGTAGATTTCCATTAATTCTATTGCTAATTATATCAATGGCGAACAGAAAAAACAAGTAGCAGGACTGTGTTCAATAGTCTTTTGTGAAGATTTGAGAGAGGAGTACAGCTAGATCACTGTCCAAAGGACAATTAATAACATCGCTATATATTTAAGGAGTTGGATTAAAGCCAGACTAGCAAATAAAACTTTTAAATGCCCTATTTTGTCCACACGGTTGGAGATTTTATGATTGATGATTAGTTTTGCACCATAAACTCAAACTCATCCTAATGATATTGGATAATGCTTCATTACTTCAGAGACAGCGGTTACGCTGCTTTATGTCCCAATGCTGCAGACATTTATACCCCTCTAGTTGACACTTGGCATTGGGCATGGTGATCTTAGGCTCATGTGCAGCTGCCTCAGAGCATCCAATTCTATTGGCAATGCACTTCTATGGGGTTAAACAAGCTGAGTCAGCACAATTATATTGCAGTGTGTCATGTCAATTGCTGTTATTATATACTTTTTAAGGGACATCTGGATACTTTTACACATGCAGGGTTGGCATTTGGTACACCATTCTGAATGAGGGTTTTCAATCAAAAATGTGGTAGTACAAATTTGGTCCAAAGAAAGATGGTAACAAACATCTGATAAAGAGAGTACACTTAAAATTACGCATATTATATTTGTACAGATTTAATATTCAGGATGTCCATTTCAATAATAAAACACAGAAAAATCATAGGAATGCCTCACATATTTAGTATAGATGTTCAGTTTTTTACCAGTCCCAATGGCAGATTTTCTTTCCCTCATGACACTAAAATTCCTGGTCTGATCTGAAGTATCGTCAAGCCCCTCTTCTGCTCCATAGCGCTGAGCAATCAGCTCACCAATCTATTCCCAGAATCCAAACCCCAGAACAATGACCTCTCCACTGTCATCCTCCAATCACCGACCATTCTTAAGATCATCATCACCAGAGTACTAATCTGCCACACCTGAACCTGATGACCATTCCTCTATAAAAAACTGTCTCATATTAATCTATCACATTGTCACCATTAGGGGCAGTGTTGTTTTCCACTATTCAAACCCTTTTGAGTATATATAAAAAATTTAAAGCAGAATGGTTATAAATAATAAAATAAATGGTTATAAATAATGTTTTAATGTTTTAGTGCATGGTGATGTGTAGTAAATTGCCCTGAAACACATAGATTTTTTTCTTTATAGTTAAAAATTTAACAATGCTGGGTCAATTTAATTTTATTTTCACATTCTTACCAAAGAAAGTGTCATTTCGCAAATGTGTTAACGTCATTGCTTTCAGTCATTTTTCACATACTCTCACAGAACTTTTACCACAAATCTTGAACGGCAAAAAAGGGTTTTAGACAAGTGTTTTTCAGATGATACTTTGGTAATAGGTAAGACATTATAAAACATGTAAAGAACAGGTTCCACAATCTGATATTATTCTTCTACAGCTGTTTACCATTTGATAATTATTAGCAGACAGAACAGCACTTAAGAAGGTTAAAACCTGTGAAACTGTTGTTTTTTGGTTGTGTGAGTGATTGATGTGATTTGCTCGTGTGATAGTTGCAGTACTGGATTGCTTTTGTGTTGTGTGTTTAGTGTTTTGTGGAGGTGAGGTCTGACTATTCTCCAAAGAAAAGGCGTGATTTTGGCCAGCAAGCCTCTGTGGAGTGTGTGAACTGAATATGAAAATATGACGTGTTCAAGCAGCTCTCCTTTACTGTCACTAACAAGAGTACCAACTGAGTATTTTCTAATGGTCCCTCTAAAATTGCATCAGTGGCGAAAGCAGAATCAAACAGTAAGTGGTGGAGCCACGCATTCTCTGCCAGTTCATTAGGGCATATCGGTCGTTTGTTCACACTGATGTATTATTTTATTGTTTTTTGCTCCTGTATCGCTCCTGTTATTGTGATATTACAGCACTTCACTCTTGGTTATTTCTGACTCCACATAACACTAACATGGGCTACATGTTGTAGTCTTAGCACCACAGCTCCAGGTTGTAACCTGCTTTTCTTCCTTTCGGAGAACAGTCCCCAGAGCCTAGCTGGAATAAGAACAGAAATTAATAACTTTCCAACATTCCCTCTGTATTCTTCATTCTGTCTCACTCTCTCTCTACATCTACAGCGTCTATAATACACTGCGTGCTGTATGCACCCTGTATATATAAGTGAGATGGAGAGAGAGAGAGGAGGAGAGAGGTGCTTGCATGTGTCGCATTGGCTCTGCTGCAGTGTTTATCTATAAGCCTGTAAGGTCAGTGTGTGCTGCAGCGCTGACTTTATGAATGGCTGTTGAGCTTGTGTTTCAGTGACATTTAAAACGCGCCCCGCTGTGAGTGAGAGAGAGATAGGGAGAGATACAGAGGGAACGTATGAGAGGGAGGGTATTAGAGAAAAGCAGAAAAGAGAAAATGTGTGAGAAAGAAAGAGAATGTATGAAAGAAGGAAAATGTAAAAGAGTGAGTGTGCAAATGCATTCTGCGCTTATGTACAAACTGGTGCACCATGCAATGTATAGCCATGTATGGAAAAACACAAAACACGCTTTTCTCCCTCGTGCATGTGCATTGTGGAGAAACGTGGGAAGACTGCATGAAAGTGGGCAGAGACACTGTATGTAATTACATGTTGATGCCAGATTATATATTCCACTCTATTTAAGTTTGAGCAGATGATTTTTGCAGACAGAATTGCATAGATTTTCCTTTGCCTTTTAAAACCAGCAGTGAGACCAAGTGACCAGATGCCTCCGAAATGTGTCAAATATTTCAGCAAGATCAGATATACCGCCATGGAACATCGACATTTAAAACAATGTTGGCTCTTTTCTTTTTTTAAAAATACTCTGGCATTCGGGAATTGAGGAGATCAACAGCTGTAGTGCAATGTTCCAAATTCTTACTTAATATTGAATTTGAGCTTTACAACAGTTTCTTTTGTTCGTTTCTGCGGCCTCTTTTGTTACATTTTTTATTTCATAATGTACCAAATGTTTTCAGTGGGTGATGGGTCTGTATCCTAGACTGAACCTCTCCCAGTCTTCACTTCTGAAAGACCCTTTTATGCTCTTTTTTGATGCTTTTTGTCTGGTCATGTTACTGACCTGCTGCTAATTAATCTAATTAGTTGTGAGATGTTTCATCAGCTACGATCCGGGTTGGATTCCCGGTCCGGGCCGTTCTGTGTGAGTTTGCATGTTCTCCCCGTGCTTGAGTGGGTTTTCTCTGGGTACTCCGGTTTCCTCATACATGTCAGAAGACATGCCTGTTAGGTTGATTGGCCACTCTAAATTGCTCGTAGGTGTGTGTGCGTGAGTGAGTGTTGCCCATGAGATGGGCTGGCGAACTGTCCATGGTGTACCCCGCCTTTGCCCAATGACGCTGGGATTGGCTCCAGCCCCCCCATGACCCTGACAAGTGGGATTAAGCAGCAGATAATGGATAGATAGATAGATGTTTCATCAGCTGTTTTTGTAACTTTACCGTTCCTTCGTTGACACTGTCCTAACTTTTTTGGAACATGCTCCTAGCACCAAGTCCAAAATGGGCATATCTTTAAAAAACAATACAATTTCTCAGTTACAACAATGTTGTCTTTGTATTATTTCTTATTAAAGATAAGTTTTGAATGATTGTGCAAATCATTGTATTCTATATTTATTTTACTTTTTTGTATTTTACTGTTTTGTCGATGGCTCTGTTGTATCACGGTGCTTTTTGAACCCTGCACCTCATCAGAGTGCTGAGAGTAGACAGTCCTGTGCACAGTTTGCAGTTCTTTAGTCTGCAGTAGCTTTAGTCTCAGATGTGCTGTGAGCCCTTATTGTGGCACGTTTTGCACCAAGTCTGCAAAAGCACGTACATACATCTGGCCTAGAGAGCAAGAACGAGAGTAGCCTATGCATAAAAGAAAGAAAATCAAACAGACAAAGGGCAAAAGACAGAGTGGTCAAATCAGCACAGGTCTATGAAACAGATGCTAATACATGCTTCTGAAACACACAGGTTTCTGAGCTTCAGCAAATGTTTAGAGAAGAGCTCCAGGGGAATTGGATGTGGAAAAAGTCTGATATGATGGATGTGCTGTTACTAATGGTGGAAAGGAGTGAGAAGTCTATGACGGTATCAATAATGCAGGAACTCTGATGAGCTATTGATTGGCCTAATCATTAATAAATAGAATCAATCTGAATATTTGTGCACATGAATCATTGTGCTACACCACACGTCATTCTTTAAATGAATGAATTAAACTCAGGGTTAAAAAGGACACTGGGTTTGTTGTTGTTGTTTTTGAAATACAAGTATATAATTTATGAACCCGTTTAGAGGCGAAAACATTTGCAGGTGTTTGACACCTTGTTTGTTGCTGTGCTGATGTGTTACAAGTGAACACACGCTAATGATCCAATTGATCTTTTCCTGCCACTAGTCTGTAAATGAACTGTCATTGGATAATAAGGGGTCATTCATTTCTAAATTGTAGGATCTCTGTTTGCGACTCACGCTCCACATTAAGCCTCACCTTAAACTTGTCCACCTCTGTCTTGGAGCAGGTGGCATGGTACGACAGCACCTGCAGAGAGAGAACGAGAGAAGTGCACACTCTTTAATCACAGTGAGACGTAATTTAGCACTACAACATCACATTCTATGCAAACAGCACAGTAATGTGTTAATACCTCATTCTGATTCAGCCGACGGAGGGCTTAGCAATTAGCAGTTGAATTGAATCAGGTGCGTCAAAGCAAAAGAAAGCAACATGCTGTGAGAAGCCGTGGCCCTCAAGGGCCATCATCTGACAACCTTGAAATAGAGGGTGCGAATAATTAGGATAAGCAGGCGTCTGGTTTTTACTGCTGTGTTAGTAAATGTGTTTATCTGAATATAATTCATTGACAGGTTAACTGAAAAGAGCTACAGCAAAAGCACTGTTTGTTTGGAAGCCCCTGGTGAAATTCTGTGAAAATAAGTTAACACTTCCTTTACAGAAAACCAATTTCTGCTCATTTAACTAATAATATTACTAATAATTTCATATTTTATGTTTCCCCCTAATACAGTGTCAATATGTTCCCAGAATAGACATAGATAGATAAAATGCTGTATTTTAAGTTCCTGGTATTGAATGTGTTTACATATTTTTGCTAACATTAACAAACAATCAGCTCACCAGGGTTGAGTAAAGTTTTGCATATGACTGTCTAGCTTACTTCTTAGACACTCAAATTAGCCACATGTGATTTTGCACACAGCGGAATTTGACCTCCACATTTAACCCATCCGTGCAGTGAAACACCCACATATACACACACTAGTGAACACACTAGGGGGCAGTGAGCACACGTGCCCGGAGCGGTGGGCAGCCCTATCTACAGCACCCAGGGAGCAGTAGGGGTTATGTGCCTTGCTCAAGGGCACCTCAGTCATGGCCTGGGGGATCCCGGGGATCGAACCAGCGACCTTCCGGTCACAAGACCGGATCCCTATCCTTCAGGCCACGACTCTTTACATGCACATGTATTTGTGTGTTTGCCCGTATACACTAGGTGATATACTGATGTTTTGTGATGCAGACCTGAAAGTGGTGATTTAACTAGATCACATGTCCTGTTATCTGTATACATCTTCCAGTGAGGAAGTGGAACGACTGAATAGTTTAGGTATGACTGCCCACTTTGATATGCTCGTCTTAAGCGAAGTCACTGGTCAATATCAGTCAATATTCAAGTTTTAATCTGTACATTTGTATGTATTATAGTTCTTCCGTCAACATTTATGTATTCACTGCATTTTTAAAGAAATTTTGAATCAATATAATTAAATTGTATCAATATAATTAAATCATGGTGAAACTGATGATATTGAGGGCTGGGCTCTCCAGTGGCCAATTTACTGTTCTATGAAGCACTAGGAGCTTCTTTTTTTGACACATACAACTTGAGCGTCTCGGCAGTGTGCTTGGGGTCATTATCTTGCTGTAAAAAATGCTTTCCAAACACTTTCCAGAGGCTACTGCATAATGTATAAACATTGGTTTGTACTTATCAGCATTCATACCTTTGAATAAAGCAGCCTTTGAATAAAAACACAGACTCCATATGCTGTTATACAGTCTTAAACTTGCAGGTGATTCCTCACCGTGCTTGATTGTAGATACGGGGGTCTAAAGACATTGCTCCAGTGGCCTACAGTCTGACTTTTGTTACTGCTGAAGACCTCAAATTTCATCAAATTTCAGCAGTCTTTGCAACTTTATTCCACATATAAATGTCTTGTACAGCTATACTTCGTTCATACCCATAGTGGAAGGATGGACAAATTCTATGAAGTTTGCAGGTGTACAGCAAGAGCAGAGCTTGGTTTTCTCTAAATTTCCAAGATGAAAGCTTTATGGTGACAGATTTGGTGGCCTTCAAGGTCTGAAATGGTTGTTTGGGGTCTCACTTATTTTAGATATTTTAATATCTTTTTCCTTTGACTTGCCCTTATCTAATCTTTTCAGAAATATCTTCTCTTAGATGCACATGGAAAATAAATTTGCAGGACAGTTATGGTGTGCTTGAGTAGTCGCTTATGCGGATGTTGATGTCAGAATGGTAATAAATGAATGTTCTATAGCATTCGCCACAATGCCATTCGTAAAAAACATCATTCAACGGATTTTAGCTTTCTGAAACTAAAGTAGTCTGGTTATACTGGGTCAGTGCAAGGACACATTGTGTAGATATTCTCAGCACAAACCCAATACAACAAACCCACTCCATTATAATACTTTGTTCTGCAGGCCAGTCGTGCCCCCCCACACACTAATTTGAACAGCAGCATCAAAGTCCCTGTCTTTATGCAGAGCGCCAGATAATAAAACGGTACATCCCGCTTGCTCTCTCCCTCAGTGCTCACTGGAGCGGCACATTTTGCTCCCAAGCCACTCAAGTATGTGTGTGTGTGTGTGTGTGTGTGTGTGTGTGTGTGTGTGTGTGTGTGTGTGTGTGTGTGTGTGTGTGTGTGTGTGTGTGTGTGTGCGTGTGTGTGTGTGTGTGTGTGTGTGTGTGTGTGTAAGCGTCTGCTGAGAAATAAACTCCAGTTCCTTACTCTCTCACTTCTTTATTTGATCAAGCTTGCTCATGTTTATTCAGCATCGCCAAGGGTTATACATCTCCCTACTCATATAATCTATAGCACTGTCTACATATACCTGCACACAAACACATACTCCTCAGAGTGTGCCCCCTCAGAAGTACTCAGCATATTATGACCAATATAGAGTAAAAAACACTTCACATAGACCATGAATATGTGCTCCTCATCAATGAAGAGTACATAGTACTGCATATCCGCTGCATCAATATGCTGTCTAATAGTAAATAAATACAATACCTGAGTCATCTACTTTAAAATAGCTTCTCATAAAATGGCTTGTAACCATAAACCTGCTTATGTACAGAGCCTGACCCAGTGAAAGTAAATCCACTTGCAGGAAATACATACAGACTCAAGAGATCAGGTTGCACTTTCACCTTGTGAAGGGTTCCTTTGTTGTTTATAAGTAAATACACCAGCTTTTACTCATATATAGGTTTGGTTGAGTAAAGCTTTAGTTCTCAAAATGGGATCAGATTTATACAGATAATCAGCACGTAATATACACTTTCACCAGAGAGTGACACAGTAAAGGAGTAAACCTCTCTAACCTCTCCTATCTGAACTGGTTTTAACTGGTCTGATTTTAACTTTAACTTACACTCACTGTACTGCTGTTTACATACAATACTGTTTACATTCACTACTCGCACAAACATTACTGTTTACATTTGTTACTTGCAACTTGCACTTTATGGCTAATGCTCTTTATACTTGCACATAAAAGCACACGTAACTTTTATTTTGTATTTTTTAACTATATAAAAAAATACTTTTATTTATTTCAACTTATATTGTTATACTTTGTATATTTTGTATATATTTTTATTATTTCTTTTTTTGTTATCTTATCTATTGGTGAATGGAGGAGCAGCAAAGTAAGAATTTCATTGTTCAGTGTAACTGTCTGTTCTGCTGTGCATATGATAATAAAACTCTTGAATCTTGAATCTTGCTACTAACTGGGCAGTGACAAATATTTTGTGCTCTTTTCCAGCACACTGGTTTTCAAATATTAAGAACAGTTTTCATCTTTTCAAGTGCTCTTTAAAGAGAATATAAGAAGAGAATATAATTGTGACTTTTATATGCTAGCCCTGAATATTTCTGTTTCTGTTGCATAAAAAGGTGAAATGGTCTGATAAGTCAATCAATCATTTGAATGCTTAAGGGGTTCTTTGGTTTGCTAAATTGTTTCATTATAAAGCACTTGAAGAAGCATTTGAACAGTCCAGATTCAACCAACTGGCTTAAAACTCACTGTACACTGCTCATCCTTGCACTAAGACATACTACTATATTGTAAAAAAACTGCATTGACTTCACATGATTCAAATGTGTTAAATATAATATATCAACAAAATTACTCTTGTTCTTTTGCATATACATTAATTTTACCCACTGAAGACAAGACTGAGAGTAAAAGTTTTTAAAACAGAAAAACTAAAAAGTTAGCATTACAGACTTGGCAGAGCACCTGTTGGCTCAGTTGGCTCGGCAGTGTTTTCTAACCCAGCTCCAGGAGCCACACTGTGTAAAACACTGACTTCAGACAGTCATTGAGTGCAAATGATTTGCAAGTACTAAACATAATCATTTTATAAGACCAGTGACTATGATTATTTTTTTATTAACTCAGTTACTGATGTTTACTTTTAGGTTATGTATAAAAAGGCTGAATCTTATATGGTGCACCAATTACAAATGAAAATAGCCTTAACTTAAGTTGATAGTATGCATAGTTGTTGTTTCATTACAAATGCAACATGCTGGAGTACAGAGCCAAAACAAACAAATGTGTCACAGCACAATCACTAGGGAGTGCACTGTAGGAGGTGAAAAAAGCCAGAGGTTAAGAGCAAATGGGAGAGCGAGAAAATGAAAGAGATAAAGGGCAGTGGTCAGTGGTCCAGAGGTTATTAGCGATAGAGAGAACGATACGGGGAAATATGAGGAAGTGAAGTGTGAATGAGAGAAATGCAAAAAGACAAAGAGAGCAGAAAAAGAGAGGACAAGGGGGGAGAGTAATAGGGCAGTGAAATGAGTGCAGAGAAGCGGGAGTTTGAGTGGGGAGGGGCAGTGGTGGGGTGTCAGTTCAGTGCCCTGTTATGAGTCATAACTGCCGCCGGCCGCCGTGCAGTCACGAAACTCCGCCCCCACCTTACCCCTGCTTCTCCAAAACTAGGCCAACAGCCCACCAATCAAATTCATCCTTTCTACATATCTCTTCCAGATATACTTATTATGTGTGTATGTGTGTGCTTATGCATGTAAAATAACATGCATGTGTGTGCATCTGTCCGTCTGTCTGCCTGTCTGTCGGTCTGTTTGTCTGTTCAAGAAAGACTTACATCCAGTGCGACGGACTGTTTGGCCCAGGATTTCTTCACCTGATCGTACATTATAGTGTTATTGATCCCCAAACCACAGAATATCACAAATGCCTGGGAGAGAACAACAATAAGAAAGATACAGAGAACGGTTTTAAGAAAGGCTGGGCATTTTGTAAGGCATCAGGCAACAGAAAGCATAGCCGTAGTTTTTAAAAGCCTCAAAATCAAATGCACTTGTCGTACCTCAAACAGTCTTTGATCTGCATCATCAAATGGTTTCCCATCCAACCTGTTTAGGACCTGCGCCACACCTGCAACATATACACAAGCACACAGCATGGAGCATATGTCTGACGTCCTTTCTCATACTTTCTTCATATTGCTGCTCATATATACAAGATGAGAGTTTTATTGTTATTATTATGGCTGCATGTTCATTAAAATAAGCCAACCATTTTATCTGTTTCAATAAAGGAGTCAAATATCCCTCTCTTCTAGCTCTCCCTCTCTTTCTCCACAGTGTGGTGAGTGCTTGCGGGCAATTAAAACTGGTTTGTGCTTTTATCGACAGACTCCCCCTGCCCCCAGCCCCCTGCTCATCCTCCCACACATCCCCTCATTATGCTCATTCATAAAGCTGAGCATAGAGCTGCTGTGCTGGCGATACAGTGCTACAGCTGTTGCTCAAAAGACACTGCTGTAGAGATACAATTCTAAACTTATTGCTCTAAAGATATGCCAGTATAGTTATTGGTCTTGATGTACAACCCTATAGCTACTACTCTAGATACAGAACCCTGTAGTTACTGCCTTTGAGATACAGCTTTAGAGATACAACTTTCAAGTCATTGTCCTGGAGATACAACCCTATTCCTAGCTTATCCAGCAAAGAGCCAGTGTGGATGCATGTCTGCTTGATCGCTGTTGAAAACCTGCAGCCATGTCACTTTTCTAGCAATACAATTGTATAGTCACTGCTCTAGAGATACAATGTAATCAGTCCTGTTCTAGAGATATAATCCTCTAGTTTCTGCTCTAGAGAAACAACCCTATCATTACTGCTGTAGGGATACAACCCGTTAGCTAGTTATCTAGAGAATAAACCCTGTAGCCATATAAACCCTGTGAAACCATATAAATATGACTTTAGATATACCCCGCTGGTCACTGGTCTAGAGATGCAACTAAACAACCACTGCTCAGTCTTGGAGTTACTGTTCTAGAGATAAAAGCCAATGGTCACTGCTTAAGAGATAAAAACCTATAGAGATGCTCTTGAGATACAATGCTATTGTTATCGCTCTAGTGATGCAACTCTGTAGTCATTGCTCGAGAGATACAACATTATAGCTTTTGCATTAAAGACACAATCCTACAATTTTTGCACTACAGACACAACTCCATTGACACTGCTCTAGAGAGCAGATGCTCTTTAGATATATAACTTGATGGCCACTACTCTACAGTAACCATGCTCTGAAAAATTTCACCCTAGAGCTAAAGTCCTACAGCGACTGCAGAGCTACAATGGAGATACTGTCCTTCTGGTGCTGCTCTTCAGATACAGCCCATAACACTTCTTTAATAGAGCTGTTCAACGATCAACCATCTGGCTTACAAAGAGCCTGGAGAAGTGTGTAGACTATAACAGGGCAAAACAAAAACAAACAAAGAGACAGTTAAACTGTTATAGTAAGACTGAAAAGTATGTGTGAATAAAGGAGAACAGTATTATATTATTTTAAAGTAACAGAAGCATACAGTAACTACACTATTTAAAAAAGAGTAATATAGAGAATATATGATGCAAAGACTTCCAAATAGAAGGAAAAATGTAATTGTATTGCTGGGAGGGAGAAGTGTGGTGGCCCCAATTAGTAAACGCTTCTAAAAAGACTGGTCCTCCCTCAAACTATACTCCACTCTGTCTGAGTGCTGTTAGAATATCTGGGACAGGAAGAGATAAAGGAGAAGTTTTTGTAGATGAGAGAGAGGTATGTGCGCATGGAGGGATGAAAGGCAGAAGTGTGTGGGTGTGTGTCTGTGTATGTGTGTGTACGGTGATGATGACGCAGAATATTGCTTGTGTAATCGTGAGTTCGTAGTCGTGTCAAGCACGAAGCTGCTGTGGGAGTATCCTCTGTGGGTTTTTGTGCTCCAGCCCTGTGATTGGGCAGAATGCCAGAGAGAAAACGACCTCTTTCAGTTCTCCATCCTTTTTACTGACTCATTAAAGAAATCAAGGGCTGGGCTCAAGAGTCTAATTGACAGTTAATGGAGAATTCCATTTTTATAGACAGAGAGGGATTGTGCTTACAAAGGTGCATTTATCCGCTACACTGAGTGGAACAGATGAAAGTCCACCTAAAGACCTAGAGTCTCAGTGCAACAGGAGATTTTATAAAAAATGATAGGAATGAAAATCGTATCTATTCTGTGTTTAAGCAGAGAGAAAAACAGAGATAGAGAGAGAGAGACAGTGGGAGGGGGAGGGAGCAGAGACCGAGAGAGAAAGATCATCCTTTTGAATGAACATATCCTTGACTCTGTACTGCACCTCTACTCGCTGTTGTGCAGTTATAATGATTTTCAGTCCGTTTCCTGTTAGTCCACCCACACACACATACACCCACACATGCTGCATGACCTGCACAAGCACACACACTCTCACTCTCTCTCTACTCCTCACACATACACACACAAGACCAAATAATAAACATGCACATGATGTTGTATTATACAGTTGTGTTTTCAAAATACTCAAACAGAGTAAACACATTGCTCTTACAGTCATGACCAAAAGTTTTGAGAATGGCATAAATTTTGGTTCTCCCCAGGTTTGCTGCCTCAGCTCTTATGGTGGCTATTTGTTTTAATTCTAGATTGTAAAGACCAGATGAATTGCAATTAATTGCAAAGTCTCTCACTGCCATGAAAAAAAGACCTTATCACAAACATTACCGCATTCCAGCCCTACAGAATGGCCTACAAACATCATTTCAGTGATTATCTCGTTAGCTCAGGAGAAAAAGTTAATGAGGACAAGTCAGCTGATATCACTCTGTCATGCTGATTGGAAGAGCAGACTGGTTGCTTTAAAAGGGCAGTGGTGCTTTAAAGTTTTCTTTTGTTAACCATGGTCCCCTGCAAGGAAACACGCAGTCATCATTGCATTGCATCAAAAGGGTTTCACAGGCAAGAACACTGCTGCTTGTAGGATAGCACCCCAATCAACCATTTATTCAATCATCAATAACTTCAAGGAGATTGGTTCAATTGCAGTGAAGAAGGCTTTAGGGATCATCAGTCATGCCAACAGTGAAGCATCCTGAGACCATTCATGTGAGGGTTGCTTCTCATCCAGGGAAGTGGTTTCGCTCAAAATTGGTATCAAAACATCCTCTAAGAGCAACTTCTACCAACGATCCAGGAGCAATCTGGAGATGACCAATGCTTTTTCCAGCATGATGGAGCACCATGTCACAAGGCAAAAGTGATAACCAAGTAGCTTTGTGAACAAAATATTTAAAATTTGGGTCCATGGCCGGGAAACTCTCCAGATCTCAATCCCATTGAGAACCTGTGGTCAATCCTCAAAATGAAGATTAGGCCAGAATGGGTTGGCATCATTCAAGATTTTAGCCAGAAGCTGAAATCCAGCATGCCAAGGCGACTTGCAGAAGTCTTAAAGAAGAAGGGTCAACACTGTAAATATTAAGTCTTATGGAATGCTCATAAGTGTACTTCATTATATCATATAAACATCTGACAAAATTTGTGCCACTCTCAAAACTTTTGGCAACGACTGTATGTAGACATATATGAGATAAAAAGGTTAAGAATTGACTTTAAATGGAAATCTATATTCAGTGTTTTAGCCTGGTTACGGAGAAAGTTATATGGGTGGTCATTATGGCAAAACAACAGGCCTCAATTTAAAATATAAAAATCATAACACTGGTCAGAAAAATTGCAATTAGAGATTTTTCTCAAATCGATTAGCCCTAAATGCATCAACAATATAATACAGTTTTAATGTACCGTCTGGGGTACACACAAGCAGTCACCCAGCCTCTCACTGAAACATTCATATACGCACAAAGACTGAGCAACAATTTTTTTTTTAATGAAGGATTGAAAAAAAAATTAAAGGGGCATGGTGGTTTCAAACATCTGTGAGAACAGCATGTGTATCCCAATTACATCTAAAGAAACTTGAATATGTACAACAGGTGATATCACATAGCAATAATTTCTACTGAAAACAGGTGGCAGTTCTACCAGAGGGGGGATGTTTGCCATTTTTAACAGGGGAGCGGCATCCTCTCTTAAACTGAACCTGTTAATTGTTGTATAAAATCAACATTCATACCACAAATGTATTCTTGTCACAAATTATTGATGGGATTGCAGAATTTACCTGCAAATTCAATTTGTTTCTGAAATGTTTCTGCGGCTTTTAGGTTTATAGGTCTCTTCCTATTTAAAGTGATAGAAGCTGATGTTGTATGGTTAAAAACTTTACTCCCAGTGTTTGGGAAAAATTCCACATTGAAATGTAAATTTTGACTGGTTCTGCTACTGAGTTTACCTACATGGTTATTTATCTCTACAGATCTGTAGGCAATGCATAAAAGAGATGGAGATGTTTTTTTTTTCTTTTTTATTCTTGTGTTTGAAAAAAGTACTTTGAAAAGTGGTGAGTCAAATGCCCCATCGCCACCGCGGTAAAGGCATGAGCAATTCCAAACCTTTTTTATTGGTAGTACTTAGTACACACATAATGGTGCATGATGATAACTGAATCATATTATTATATACAGACCTGCTTAGCAGATAGGCCGGCATAGGACTGTTGTTTAAATGAACTTACCAATAATTTGATGGTTGCTGTTCCAAATGGGCACACAGAGGACTGAGCGGATGTGGAAGCCGGAGAACTGATCTGCCTAATGCAAACACACACACGACACAAGCACTGGTAACTCACTACAAAACCTGTACACTGCTTCAGTCTCATAGGATTTGTCAAATACACACAATATGATAGCATGGACATCAATGTTTCAGTGGGAAACAGGAGAGAATCTGAAAGAATCTTTGCCGAAGATACTTCAAAGGAGTATTATATAATTCATCAGTGTGCGACAGCAGACAGAGATCAAAGCTGGATGGGTATAGGGCAGCACATTGCTCTGCTCTGTTACTCTTCATTCACAGTAGTGCACACTGATCAACGCCTGGAACACTCCAGTAGATCTGGACAGGTTAATTATATGCTTCCCTACAAGACAACACTTTCATACTTCCAAATATTCTTCGGTAGTTTCCTGTACATGTCTGAAGACGTGCTTGAAGTTTCAAATACAGACCACGGGCATCTTTTAAAATATGCTCATTTTAAGGCCCCTGTATTTCTGTTCAGTTTTTTGACATTCCTTATGACATTTTCTGAGATTCCTGTTCATATGGTATATTACCTCTGTGACGCTTTTGATGTAGGACTATTTTATTAAGGATCTACCAATTTTACTGCAGTATCCAAAATTGTTTGGACATAACAGTATTGATCAAATTTTGTCTCTTGGGAAAACTGAAACAGAACCTCAGTTATAGTAGTCAGTTTATGAGAGATGTAGATACACTATATAAGGTTGTAAATAAAGCAGTTCAGGGTTTGTATTGTGTATAAAGTTTAATATTAAGCAGTTCTAAATTGTATTGTGTATAAAGTTTAATATAAAGCTGTTCAGAGTTTGTATTGTGTATAAAGTTTAATATGAAGCAGTTCTAAATTGTATTGTGTATAAAGTTTAATATGAAGCAGTTCAGGGTTTGTATTTTGTATAAAGTTTAATATAAAGCTGTTCAGAGTTTGTATTGTGTATAAAGTTTAATATGAAGCAGTTCAGAGTTTGTATTGCGTATAAAGTTTAATATAAATCAGTTCAGGGTTTGTATTGTGTACAAAATTTAATATGAAGCGGTTCTGAATTGTATTGTGTATAAAGTTTAATATAAAGCTGTTCAGGGTTTGTATTGTGTATAAAGTTTAATATAAAGCTGTTCAGGGTTTGTATTGTGTATAAAGTTTAATATGAAACAGTTCAGGGTTTGTATTTTGTATAAAGTTTAATATGAAGCGGTTCTGAATTGTATTGTGTATAAAGTTTAATATAAAGCTGTTCAGGGTTTGTATTGTGTATAAAGTTTAATATGAAACAGTTCAGGGTTTGTATTTTGTATAAAGTTTAATATGAAGCGGTTCTGAATTGTATTGTGTATAAAGTTTAATATAAAGCTGTTCAGGGTTTGTATTGTGTATAAAATTAATATAAAGCTGTTCAGTGTTGGTATTGTGTTTAAAGTTTAATATGAAGCAGTTCAGGGTTTGTATTGTGTATAAAGTTTAATATAAAGCTGTTCAGAGTTTGTATTGTGTATAAAGTGTAAAATGAAGCAGTTCTAAATTGTATTGTGTATAAAGTGTAAAATGAAGCAGTTCTAAATTTTATTGTGTATAAAGTTTAATATGAAGCAGTTCTAATTTGTATTGTGCACAAAATTTAATATGAAGTGGTTCTAAATTGTATTGTGTATAAGGTTTAATATAAAGCTGTTCAAAATTTGTATTGTGTATAAAGTTTAATATGAAGCAGTTCACGGTTTGTATTTTGTATAAAGTTTAATATGAAGCAGTTCAGGGTTTGTATTTTGTATAAAGTTTAAGATTAAGCAGTTCAGGGTTGGTATTTTGTATAAAGTTTAATATGAAGCAGTTCTAAATTGTATTGAGTATAAAGTTTAATATGAAGCAGTTCAGGGTTTGTATTGTGTATAAAGTTTAATATGAAGCAGTTCTAAATTGTATTGTGTATAAAGTTTAATATTAAGCAGTTCAGGGTTTGTATTTTGTATAAAGTTTAATATGAAGCAGTTCTAAATTGTATTGTGTATAAAGTTTAATATTAAGCAGTTCAGGGTTTGTATTGTGTATAAAGTTTAATATTAAGCAGTTCAGGGTTTGTATTTTGTATTAAGTTTAATATGAAGCGGTTCTAAATTGTATTGTGTATAAAGTTTAATATAAAGCAGTTCAGAGTTTGTATTTTGTATAAAGTTTAATATGAAGCGGTTCTAAATTGTATTGTGTATAAAGTTTAATATAAATCAGTTCAGAGTTTGTATTTTGTATAAAGTTTAATATGAAGCGTTTCTAAATTGTATTGTGTATAAAGTTTAATATAAAGCTGTTCAGGGTTGGTATTGTGTTTAAAGTTTAATATGAAGCAGTTCAGGGTTTGTATTGTGTATAAAGTTTAATATGAAGCAGTTCAGGGTTTGTATTGTGTATAAAGTTTAATATAAAGCTGTTCAGGGTTTGTATTGTGTATAAAGTGTAAAATTAAGCAGTTCAGGGTTTGTACTGTGTATGAAGTTTAATATAAAGCTGTTCAGAGTTTGTATTGTGTATAAAGTTTAATATGAAGCAGTTCTAAATTATATTGTGTATAAAGTTTAATATGAAGCAGTTCACGGTTTGTATTTTGTATAAAGTTTAATATGAAGCAGTTCAGGGTTTGTATTTTGTATAAAGTTTAAGATTAAGCAGTTCAGGGTTTGTGTTTTGTATAAAGTTTAATATGAAGTAGTTCTAAACTGTATTGAGTATAAAGTTTAATATGAAGCAGTTCAGGGTTTGTATTGTGTATAAAGTTTAATATTAAGCAGTTCAGGGTTTGTATTTTGTATAAAGTTTAATATGAAGCAGTTCAGGGTTTGTATTTTGTATAAAGTTTAATATGAAGCGGTTCTAAATTGTATTGAGTATAAAGTTTAATATGAAGCAGTTCACGGTTTGTATTTTGTATAAAGTTTAATATGAAGCAGTTCAGGGTTTGTATTTTGTATAAAGTTTAATATGAAGCGGTTCTAAATTGTATTGAGTATAAAGTTTAATATGAAGCAGTTCAGGGTTTGTATTGTGTATAAAGTTTAATATGAAGCAGTTCAGGGTTTGTATTGTGTTTAAAGTTTAATATTAAGCAGGTCAGAGTTTGTATTTTGTATAAAGTTTAATATTAAGCAGGTCAGAGTTTGTATTTTGTATAAAGTTTAAGATTAAGCAGTTCAGGGTTTGTGTTTTGTATGAAGTTTAATATGAAGCAGTTCTAAATTGTATTGAGTATAAAGTTTAATATGAAGCAGTTCAGAATTTGTATTTTGTATAAAGTTTAATATGAAGCAGTTCAGGGTTTGTATTGTGTATAAAGTGTAATATTAAGGAGGTCAGAGTTTGTATTTTGTATAAAGTTTAATATTAAGCAGGTCAGAGTTTGTATTTTGTATAAAGTTTAATATTAAGCAGGTCAGAGTTTGTATTTTGTATAAAGTTTAATATGAAGCAGTTCAGGGTTTGTATTTTGTATTAAGTTTAATATAAAGCCGTTTAGGGTAGTATTTTGTGTAAAGTTTTATATGAGGAATGGAAACTCAATCTATAAATTATTCTGTGGTGGAGCAGTGCTTCCAAAAGGATTTTTCAGCAGGATATTTCACATTAAAACATGGTCGTGCAGAGGTGCTGATAGGTCAAAACTATCTAAAAAAAGTGTGTTCTCACACTGCAACAGTCTAAAACAGGCATGTAAAATTACATGGAAGAAACCTTGAAACAGTTAAAACGCCTTGTTTTTAATATTCAATGTCTGCTTTGCTATGAGCAGGCCAATATTTGTTTGCTTTCCATTTTAAAGATAAATATACAAATTTCTAGATACGGCAATTTATTAGCTGGTAAGAAGAAAATGTATTTTTATTAGCTCTCCCAAGAAAACATTTCTGCACATTTTACATAATTACAGTTTATTAGCTCAACATGTTGAGGTAATATATATACACTGCTTAAAAATTAGGAGAACTCTTAAATCACACATCGGATCTCGATAAAGCCTGAAACATTTTTACTGACATAAATTGTGTAATTTGTTGAGAATGAAGGATGTACAGTCAACAGAAACCAAATGTATCAACCCACTGCGGGCTGGATTTAAAATCACAACGAAAATCAAAACAAAAACAAAAATCAAACACGGATCAAATTAGTGAATTTAATCCCAGCACTTGACTCAGCTGTGTGTATGACCACCATGTGCCTATATGCACCCCTGACAACATCTGGGAATGTTCCTGATGAGACTGTGGAAGGTGCTCTGGAGGACCTCTTTCCAGACCTGGATCAGGGCATTAGTGGACAGTCTGTGGCGCTACTTGGTGAGTGTCTCTGATACACTCATACATAATGCCTCTGAGGTTCTCTACTGGATTCAGGTCTGGGGAGCGTAAGGGTCAGTCGACAGCATCAGTGCCGTCATCATCAAGAAACTGGCTATATACTCTGGTCACAAGTGGCTGAGCATGGTCCTGCTCCAGGAGGAACCCAAGGCTCACTGCGCCAGTGGCTCTGAGGATTTCATCGCAGTCCATAACAGCAGTCGGGGTACTGTTGGCCATCACATGGAGGTTTGTGTGACCTGCCAAGGATGTGCCTCCCCAGACCATTGCTGACTCATCACCAAACTGGTGATGCTGGATGATGTTGCAGGCAGCATGACATTCCCTCCATGCCGTCTTGAGACTTTTTTATGTCTGATACATGTGCTTAGTATGAGCCAGCTCTCATCAGTGAAGAGAACAGGGGGCTTATATCTGATCAGAAACATGCACACCAGTAGCCTGCTGAAGGACATTCTGTGGGGCTCTGGGAGTACCCCTCCTGTTCCTCCTCGCACAAAGGAACAGATACAGGTCCTGCTACTGGGTTGATGCACTTTTACAGCACTGTCCAGCTCTACTTGTGTAATCGCCCGTGTTCTGTTATATCCTCCATGCTTTTGAGATTGCTGCTAGGAGACATAGCAAACCTTCTTGTGATGGCTGTACTACCTGTGCAGTTTGTGATGGCTGGACTACCTGTGCAGAACTGAAGGTACTGCCTCACATTATCAGTAGTGACAGGGACACTGGAGAAGTAAAACGTGAAACTAGAGAAGAATTAATCAGGAAGGATAAGAGGACGGTAATTGGCGGCCACCATCTGCAAGGCAATTTCTCTTTTTGGTGTTGTCTGGCTGTTGCCTCTCCAGTGCACCTGTTCTCATTTTCATTTTCACCAAAGCATTGGTTGGCATTGGTTCACATTCACTTATGCTTCCTAACTGGACAGATTGAAATCCCTAATTTGTGCTTATCAAGAAGTGTTTGATTTATTAAGCAGGATATATGTATTGCATTTATATATATATATATATATATATATATATATATATATATATACTGAAAAGTTACCAGATAACAATATAAGGCCTATCTGTCAAAAATACATCGAATATATGATTCAAATATTCTTGTTGTGTTTGTGTTTCCTGGTTGCTAAGGTGACATGGCATGTTGCATCATACATGCCCATCATTATAGATCTCCTATTTTTTTCTTGAGTTAACTACACTAGTAATTACCTCAAAAAAAGTGACACACGTACAAGGATTTCCCAGTTGGACGCACATAATTATAGCAAGCCTAAATCTAGGCTAATATTAATGCAGCACCACGGTTGTGGAGTGAGTGGGGAGGGAGGGCTGTGTGTGTCTACCTCAGCGTCAAAGCGAGGGTCCTGGTAGGCGTCACTGATGTTGACTGGCAGGCCAGTGGAGGCCACCAGCTCTGCTATACTGTTGTTAATCAGCCAGTCAGAGTATGAGGACTTTTCCATGCTGTCCTTAAAACTGGAAAGTAAAGGAAAGAACAAGAATGAAACATTGACACTTCAACATCAAAGACATGGCACAGAGTTTGGCTCAGAACTGATTAGTGCGGGATAAAAGCAACATGTGTGGGAAGTATTAAGGATGTTATTAGACATTTATGTAACGTTCCTCAATGAAGCAAAACCTAAACAATGCCCTCCGCAGGTAGCTGCAGAGCTGTTCTTGTTTATGGTGCCAACACTCAGCAGCAATTCATATCTAATGAACTTTTCATGCATTTTAATAAGGCTCTCCCAAGCCTGCTGGAGTAATGAAAAGTTAACGCTCTGATTGCTATATCCACCCACAAGCACCACAGAGCCTCTCTCCCTCTTACTTTCTGTATGCTCTGTTCTGAGCAGAGATGAAGCTCTATCATGCTTCCACATCAAACCCCTGTGACTTAACACAATTTACAGAGCTTTTCCATGTAAACTGCTGGCTAACCGCTGTTCTGCTTCAACAAGAGTGAGTGTGATTTGCACACTGAGTTGAAAGCAGAATGCCCTGTCTCTCTGGGGTCGTATGTTCTTTTCTACAGTTCACTGCCGAGCAGCTCGTGCCTATGGAAGCAGAACAGGACAAATCTCTCTCATGCTCACACAAATGGACATTATGGCTCCTGCAATGGCTTTAGACACTCTAGCCCTTCCAGCCCCTGAAGTATTAAGTAAATTAAACACATAAGTTCTGTATGCTCCACTTACAGACCCCCTGAAGAGTGGTCGTAAATGTGATGCACATTGAGGGTTTTTCTCAGCAAGTCTTCACGCATTGCCAACAGACAAACAGGGTTATTATGCTATATCATCAGTTTTAGCACCAAGATGGTAACTTTACATAAGGATTCACAATGTCGCTGACGTGAAGCTCTGATCTCGTAAAGCACCAAAAGCTTCATTAGTTCTAATAGCACCATTGGTGGTCAGATCAATTTTGGAGGGGTGCAAATCAGATTGGGGGGAATCCTTGAACAGTGTAATTTGATGCTGTTGTCTATTAGACCAGTAGGTAAACTGGCATCACTACCACATTACATTACCACTACAACTCATTACAATAGTTTCATTTACCACAGAATATACCATAGTAATTTATTTTATAGGTGCTTCCCGTCAATTAAAGTGTGCTGTTTATCTTTCAGTTCTATACAGTGTTACAGGTTTGTTCAGGTCTTTTGTTGTTGGAGCGGACCCATATTGCCTTTCTGTGTACCGTAGTCCAGTGGTCTTTATTGACCCATCCAAAAAATGCTCAAAATAACAAATAAAGGATCCTGGGGGTCCAGGACCTCCTTATGGGCCCACTGAATATCTCCAAATTAAAATTCTGGGGTTTCCTAAAAATAAACTGACTATACTACAATGCTTGCACCCACAAATGGCAAGTTTCTGTCTTTGGTGTTCTTAACTAACCAGAGCTGCAAATTGGTTCAACCAGTTGTGTCTTCATAACCTAACAATCATAACTTTGCCCAGGATACCTCTGAAAAACTTTACAGCAAGCCATAGCATGTTTGTAAATCTTCTAATATATGCAAGAGCGCATTACCCAAAAGAAGAATTGTTCTTTTGAAACTAGCATAGGTACACAGTACAATATAGATAGGAGATAAACAATAACTACACTTTTCCAATTCTGAAGGTGGTCATTAAGTTATAAACCAGCCCATTAATGCTAAAGTCATAAATTTAAAAAAATCACCAGCATGTTATTGTTATGTTGGTCCTTGTTTCTGCATGACTAGCTAGCCAGTGTATCCTACTGGAGTTCTATTTCCTACGGTTATGCTTGAACAAAACTGTCTGTTATTACTAGTTTATATATTAATGACTGCGCACAACAACCATAAAAAATAAAATTAAATGAAAAAAGTACAATAAAAACGTAGATTGTAAGCCCTCCCACAAAAATATGCCTAATCATATCTACTGAATTTTAAAAACATTGAAACCTTTTAAAAAATGTTTCTCTTCTAAGGAAAATATGCACGCTTATTCCATATTGCTGTATTCTTTTAACGGTGTCATTGAGTTGAAAAATGTGTTGTTATAATAGACTTAGCCAGCAGCGTGTGTGATTTCGCAGCTTGGCACGGAAACATTAGCCAGGTGTTTGTAGTGAGGAGAGAGAGGGAATGAGTGGCGTATGGTCCCTCGATAGCGCACGGCCTGCTGCATGTGTCCTCTCTGCTGCCATAACGATCCCACCTGTGATGAGCGGCTTCATGGCCAAAAACGAGCCACAAACACAACTCAATTGCGCTAGTCATCTCTTCTGACTAAGCTGGCACTTCACATACAAAAACATTACGACGCTTAGACACTTTTCCCCCCTTCTCTGCAATTACGAGAGAGTAATCAGTACCATTCAGCACTGGTGTGATGTTCACACTCTGAACACCCTCTTCTCTGCTTTAGAAGCTAACAGCAGTGTGCGCGCGCAGGTGGGGGGGTTTGGCGTGTTGTGTGTTTGCAGTAAGATAGTGGTGGCTGGTTGGGGAGCTGATGTAAGGGGTTTAGGAGGCTTGCTAAGTGCTGAATAGAGAGAGTTTGAAGATCCTGTGCAGTGCAGAATGGAGGGCGTGAGCAGCAGCTGACATGGGGAGAAACCCTACGCTTGTGGTGCAGAAGCACCGGAGACTCATCAATCAAACACACATGGTGCAGTCCCCATCGATATAACTCAGCGCAACAACACAACACACTGCAAAGCAGCTACCAGACACGGAATGTGCACAGCAAGACCGTGAGATCATTAAAAAATAAACAGGTTGCGATTACGGACATGGTCCAACAAAACACAGTGCAGGAGAAATTTAAACCCTGCCAGGAAGTGATGAGTGTTGGCCTACTAACACCTTTGGGCTGTGTTAAAAGGGCAGATGATTCTGCAGTGGCCACTGAGGAGTGTTAATGACTCTGCAAAGAAATATTTAACAGCCTCATAATGTCCAGCTTTAAAAATTCATCAGCAGGCATAGAGAAAGTGGTGGACTCAGCGCTCAAAGTGGGAGCACACTGTATTTCAGCTCAGTTCAGCTGAATTCTCTTCAGTCATGCTTTATTGGCAAGCATATTTACTGTCAAAGCATTCAGATAAGAGAAGAAAGGCAGAGTAGCAGGACTGTACCCAGGCCAACCCTCAATCATTTAGATTTCTGCTTTGTTATCCTCTGTTTGTGGGTGTGTAAAGGACTTTCCAGTTACATTAGCCATGGACAGTGACACTAATGGCTAAAATATCACGACTCCCACCTGCTAATATGATCACTGATGTGATTTCTCCTATTAGCCAGGGCACATTAAGCTGTGCTGCAGCAGACACATCTCCAGCTGAGCTGGTAACGTACTCTGAGATAGGATTGTGGATGTTTATGTGCAGTGGTGTGCTGCTGGGTTATAGGAAATGATCATTGTACAAGGCTCTTATAAGCTTTCCAGAGGAAAGAGTAAGGAGTAGCTAACATCATTTAACAGTCAAAATCAAGAAGAGTTTCACTTATTTGATAGCGATTGTTAGGTTTGGACAGAATTTTGTCAGGCCACAGTCAGGTTTGGACAGAATTTTGTCAGGCCACAGTCAGGTTTGGACAGAATTTTGCTGGGCTGCTGTCAAGTAGACAGAGATTTTATTGGGCTACAGCTGGATTTGGACAAACCATCATCAGCTATATTTGGGTTTTGTCAGACTTATGTTGGGCTGCAGTCAGGTTTGGACAGTGTTTTGCTGTGATGCAGTCAGGTTTGGACAGTGTTTTGTTGGGCTGCAGTCAGGTTTGGACAGTGCTTTGTTGGGCTGCAGTCAGGTTTGGACAGTGTTTTGTTGGGCTGCAGTCAGGTTTGGACAGTGTTTTGTTGTGATGCAGTCAGGTTTGGACAGTGCTTTGTTGGGCTGCAGTCAGGTTTGGACAGTGTTTTGTTGGGCTGCAGTCAGGTTTGGACAGTGTTTTGTTGGGCTGCAGTCAGGTTTGGACAGTGCTCTGTTGGGCTGCAGTCAGGTTTGGACAGTGCTCTGTTGGGCTGCAGTCAGGTTTGGACAGTGTTTTGTTGTCAAGTAGACAGAGATTTTATTGGGCTACAGCTGGATTTGGACAAACCATCATCAGCTATATTTGGGTTTTGTCAGGCTTATGTTGGGCTGCAGTCAGGTTTGGACAGTGTTTTGTTGTGATGCAGTCAGGTTTGGACAGTGTTTTGTTGGGCTGCAGTCAGGTTTGGACAGTGTTTTGTTGTGATGCAGTCAGGTCTGGACAGTGTTTTGTTGGGCTGCAGTCAGGTTTGGACAGTGTTTTGTTGGGCTGCAGTCAGGTTTGGACAGTGCTCTGTTGGGCTGCAGTCAGGTTTGGACAGTGCTCTGTTGGGCTGCAGTCAGGTCTGGACAGTGTTTTGTTGGGCTGCAGTCAGGTCTGGACAGTGCTCTGTTGGGCTGCAGTCAGGTTTGGACAGTGTTTTGTTGGGCTACAGTCAGGTTTGGACAGTGCTCTGTTGGGCTGCAGTCAGGTTTGGACAGTGTTTTGTTGGGCTACAGTCAGGTTTGGACAGTGCTCTGTTGGGCTGCAGTCAGGTCTGGACAGTGTTTTGTTGGGCTGCAGTCAGGTTTGGACAGTGTTTTGTTGGGCTACAGTCAGGTTTGGACAGTGCTCTGTTGGGCTGCAGTCAGGTCTGGACAGTGTTTTGTTGGGCTGCAGTCAGGTCTGGACAGTGCTCTGTTGGGCTGCAGTCAGGTCTGGACAGTGTTTTGTTGGGCTACAGTCAGGTTTGGACAGTGCTCTGTTGGGCTGCAGTCAGGTCTGGACAGTGTTTTGTTGGGCTGCAGTCAGGTCTGGACAGTGCTCTGTTGGGCTGCAGTCAGGTTTGGACAGTGTTTTGTTGGGCTACAGTCAGGTTTGGACAGTGCTCTGTTGGGCTGCAGTCAGGTCTGGACAGTGTTTTGTTGGGCTGCAGTCAGGTTTGGACAGTGTTTTGTTGGGCTACAGTCAGGTTTGGACAGTGTTTTGTTGGGCTACAGTCAGGTTTGGACAGTGCTCTGTTGGGCTGCAGTCAGGTCTGGACAGTGTTTTGTTGGGCTGCAGTCAGGTCTGGACAGTGCTCTGTTGGGCTGCAGTCAGGTTTGGACAGTGTTTTGTTGGGCTACAGTCAGGCCTGAATATAATGTCAGACTTCAGTTTGGTTGAAAATCTTACCTGTTCTCTGTGTCCGCACTGCACTTTGGTGACAGCAGCTCAAAGGACTTAGTGAACTTTACTACCTGCAGGAGATAAAGAGTTTCAGCAACAGTGAGGCAGAAGTTTATGGTTTTTATTTAAAAGAAAGTCAAGAAAAGATGAGAGAACAAATGGATCACCGGAGACTCAATGTCCTCCAGCAGTTGTACGGAGCAACGTTCACACTTGAGCAGGGTTTGAGCACGGTGCATAATCTTCCGCACAATCTTCTCCAGATCTGTCTGCTCCTCAAACAAGTCATTCACCACCTCCAACAGAGCCTGCACATACACACAATCACATTTTAAAAGATGTTTAAAAGCACACACTCATCCCTCTTGCCCTCTGTGGACAGATGGCATTATTTCTTTGATACAGCTTGAAGGCACTCGTTAGAACAGAGGACCTCAACCAGAGTTCAGTGGAGCTTTAAAAGAGCACTTTAATAAATGTACAAGAGGTTCATTTTTGAGGGTTATGTCCAGTTAAGGATCTTACTAGAATGGTCGAAATATTTCTTCAAACCTCAAAAGTAAAACAGGTTCAGTGTGAGTTTGATGTGGCTATGTATAGAGAATAACATCCCCTTAGTAGAGTCAAAGCTATTATCAAATTTAATGATCATAAAAATATACAAGTATCTTATTGTTGCTCTAGAATCAATAAGACTGGCTGCCCTTCACATTTTGTAAACGTTTCATAATGAATGGATCAATATGGTCCAAAATGTCTTGAGTAAAATCTTATTACATGGCTGTACATTAAAGTTAGGAACAATTTGTCCCTCTCTTAAAAAAGTTTTTGTTTCTGAGAGATTTTGTTACAAATGCAATGAAATGTTGGTTGAAATTTTTCACTAATTTTGGTTTTTACAGACTTCAAGCATGTCTCAGCTCTGCGTGTTTATCACAAGGCTTTTATGCTCTAGCCACTTTGCTATGTGTACTTCTACAAAATCCACTTCATTTTATCAATCCAATAAAACACTACAGTGGCTATAAAACAATGAGTTATGCTCAATAATCCCCCTCCCCTTGTATTTTCCCTCATCATCAAGTTCACTCCTTCTTCTGGCATCAACATACGAAATGTCATAGACTCTCTCAAGATGCCAGACGTTAGATTTATAACCCTGGCCTTCTGCAACCAACACACACACACAAATGGCCCTACACACACACGATGCTTTGGTTCTGGTCCTATGCAACATATACATATCAAATATGAACCCCTACATGCATACCCTGCCCCCAACCCTTCTGAACAAGAACTGTCTAACCAGCAGGAGAGTATGTGGGCAGCTACAGATCAATACACACACACAGCTATACTGTCAGCTGTGGGCGAATGGCTATACTGGGTTTATAATGAGATGGAGCATTCGGTCATTTTATCATTTTAGCATTTAATCATTCAATCATTCACCATTCAATCATTTTATGTTTTCCAGTATTGAAGAGTGGTACATACTTAGCAGTGTTTCTTAGGGTGTACAGGCATGCACGGCACATTTGGTTTGAAATGTGGCCCCCTCAGTAACTCTTTTGAGAAAAAAGTAGTCATATAACTAGCTCCTGCAGACAACGTTGCCTCTGCTGACATAGAATGAACACTAATGTTGTGGCACTATTTTAATACTACTTTAACAGTTGCATTTGTGTGGTCCTGAACGTATTGTGCTGTGGTTAGTCTGGTCTATGGTGTGGTCTACGGTTTTGTGTTGGATGTCCACTAATGTTGCAAGCCTAGCAAGCAAGTAGCCTTACCATTCAGAATATTCCTAAATAGATGTATAAATCCCAATTTATTTTTAATTTACTCAGAGTGTTTTTCACCTGGAGCCAGGTTTGCTCTTACCCTGCTCCGATCATACTCCTTCCTGGATGCAGCGAAGAGCTGAGCATTGGAAATGGCAATTCCACAGAAAGGCAGGTACATTTGCAACACCTGCAAAGAGAGATAACTGGTCAGCATTTGTCAGCCTTGGCTCACAGCCACCTACAAACAAACACAGATCTACAAACAAACATAATTGTCTGGGTTACCTATATACTGATCGATTTAGCTCAACAGTGCACAAACAATCGGTCAGGCAGTATGTGATGTGAACAAAAAAAAATTCAGAAATGTGTTTACACACGTGTTTATCTATTTATTATAGTTGCACCAAAAGTTAGTCGGCAGCAATTTTAGATGAATTTTGGCTAAAATTGGCTAAATATTTTAGAAAAAAACAGAAATGGTGTTTTTAACAGTATTTGACAGTCAGTACAGACATAATAATAAAATCAGAGCAGCAGCAGACCAACACTAAAATGTTTGCCATATGGAACCACTCTACAGTTTCTATAAGGGAAATCAGACAAACTTTTTGTATTATGAGTGGATGCAATGCCAAGTGACTTTGTTACAGGTATGAATTCATCTGAAAACATACTCGCAGAATACAGATAACAGTGGAAGCATTAAAGTCCCAACTGCCACGCAAACTCGAGGCCTGAGGCTTGTAGTTTTTCGAAATTAGAAGAGTCATAAAGTTCCAATGTGCAGAAAACTAAAAATAATGGAATTCCTGGCCTTAGATAAAATTCACTGTCTATTGTCAAAGACATTTGTCTCTGTGATACATACTGTAGCCTAGATACTGTAATAGTTTTTATTTATTGTCAGTATTTTCAGTTTCACCTAAGAGTTTTCATTTCAGTACATTACTACGATTTATTCTAAACTATTAAATGTCTTTTGAATGTGTGTATTCTAAACAGCCACTCACCTCTGACCATGGAATATCCCATTCAATGAGCTATTGACTGAACATTATGAAGCGTGGCCTTTTCTATTTAGCTTTCATCTGCCAGCACCGATACATCAATACAGCAAACATTTCCCTTTCTGTGTGTTTCCATTAGCACGCCACGTCTTCAGCACGTATCACTGACTCATTTACTGACTCAATATATTCAGTCATTTTTTTATGAAATATTCAAAAAGGCTCTTTTAACGTCTGACATTATTTTGCCTTGCTGTATTTGACAGGGGACGGGTGGGGAGAGTGTGGGCTGGAGGAGGAAGGGAAAAGCGGTGTGAAGGTTGAGGTGGGGGCAGTGAGGATATCAACCTGTCACCTTTTGGCTGAGTGGTCACAAACGCTAACCCACAGTTCACACTGACTGGAGACCTCAGCATACAGTATTACATAATTTTCTCTCTTATCTCTCTCTCTTTCTCTCTCTCTCTCTTTCTCTCTTTCTCTCTCTCTCTCTCTCTGTCAAACTCACACACACTTTAGCTACTCTCATTCAGCCTTCCTTTAACAGCCTATTCACAAAGCCTGTCAATGGCCCTTCAGTCTTTACAAGGTCATATACATACATGCACACATAATGATGCACACACACACCAGGAAAAAAATGAGAGAGAGAAAAAGAGAGAGAAAGAAGAATATCAAATCTGCAAAATCCTTAAAAGCTTGTGTCCTTAACAGCATTAAAAACTGCTGTAGAGGGCAGCGCTCAAATTATTCAGCACCATTCTGATTCAGGCTGTGCTCCTGACATCTGCAGCCAAGGGCTTCCTAGCATCATTCAAAAATGAAAATCTTTCAGAAGCTTTTCGGTGAGCAGAAGTCTTGAGGAATTTTTCTGGCTGTATTTTATACTATTGTAACATTTTGCCGCAAACACAAGGCACAAATTATACTGGTGTTCTTCCCCAACTAGATGGTAAATATATCCCTAACCATTCAAATCAGCAGACATGTACATTTTTCAATTTAACGTGATGAATTCAAAGCTAATGTCAAGGCTTGAAAAGGACCCAGTCTCTTTTTATTCCAACTGACAACAATGATTCATGTAGCTCTCCTATTGTCCTCACTCTCTTACATTTTTAATTAAAAGAAAACATTTCAACTCAAGAACTATTTTGTTCAATTCAATTCTCAACTGATCGTTCAGTGGCTGGCGATGAGGGAAGAACTAAACACTTTTGTCTTTAATGAAGAGCAAAGTCGTGTCTTATCTTTGAAGTCGTTTGGAACTCTCCCCCCTGTTCCAAAGCACACTGTGTGAGAGACACTTAAAACAAGCCGTACTGAGAGAGAACTGATGCTGCATCTCACTTCAACAGCCCAGGGCTTTACTTCATTCCGCTTCTGCTGACAGACGCTTACATCAGTTTATGAACCTGTGTTTGGCTTTTTTTTGGTTTGTACCGTCCATTCCCAGATGACGTATGCATTCAGAGACGAGTATCCGCTGCAGAGAGTATGACCGTAATGTTTTAGGACATGAAAAGGTCAACAAAGCCACAGTCTCGTTTCTTTCTATAGAGCTGCCAGGCCCATAGAATCCTTCTTGCATTAAATCAACCCTTAAACACACACTAAAAGGGCAGAGATCTCCGAGGGCGATGGCTGTGGACTGCGCTCTGATTCTGCTTCTTATTCTGAGTGACTCCAGTAACCTGTAGACACGCACCGCTGAATATGAAGCTCTTAACATATTAAGCAGCGTCAGGCCGAGCGCTGGGCAGATCTCCAGTATGGCCAGCATTAATATCCTGCTGGACTAGAGGGACCCTGGGTATGGATCTCTCTCTCTCTCTACATGTGCAGTGATTCAAGGAAAAGCTTGGCTTGGTCTAATTGGATTCTGTGCGCTTGCCCATTACCCTAGGCTGCATGGAAGATGAGGCTATATGCCAGGACAGAGCTGCGTTGACACTGGACTGAATGATGGGTTAATAACCAAACACAGTGACCCTGGCCGGAGGGAACGTTATCGACAGATTCCCTCGGCACCATTTGTTGTCATTTCAACACCATTGCTAATGAAATGTGAGAGCGCTGCTCCATCACGCTTCTTCAGTTTGAACAGACACATGATTATCCCTTACATAAGCATCTAGAGTGACATGCCGAACACTGGTAATAAGACTCACATAATAACACTGAACGGGACCTTTCAATCCATGCTCACAATGTCAGACAACGGTCCCATTCTGTGGCTCTTTTGGAGACAGACATTTTTTATAACATGACATATGCACCAATGAACATCTGCTATTTTCTCTCTTTTTTAATTACCATCCCAAACACTATATCGCTTAACCTATCGCTAAACCACCAGATAAGCATTAAACCTAACTTAATTTTGGTTTTGGTAATTCTTTAATGTTACCATAACTTAATTTAAGATTACTCTACACCGGCTGTGAATTCATTTTGCCAGCTTGGGTGGTTTTATATTTATATTGAAAAAGTATGTGCACACAAACACATCATCATATAAATATAAACATATGAAACTACTTCAATATGGTAAGCGGAGCTGATGAGATGGACAAACAGTGTACATACAAGGGGTGGTATACAGCGGCAAGAAAAGTATGTGAACCTTTTGATATTGCCTGGTTTTCAGCATTAATTGGACATAAAATGTGATCTGATTGACATCTAAGTCCCAAGTATGGACAAACTCAATGTGTGTAACCTAATACCACACAAACAATTATAATATTTCATGTCTGTATTGGACACATCCATAAAACATTCACAACGGTGGTGGAAAAACTAAATTAACCCTTATACTAATGACTTCAAAAAAGCTAATTAGAGTCAGGAGTAAGCAAACTTTCAATCAATGAAACGAGTTTGGCGTGACGTGTAGAGGCTACTTTGACTTATAAAAAACACTCAAACTTTTTCAGTTTGCCTCGCAAAAAAGAGATCCCGCCCACTTAAAATCCTCAATTGACATTGAACAAATTTATTTTAGGATTGTTTTATTCAATTTGAAGGTTTTGTTGATATTCAATAATGATAAAAAGGTTTATATAAATATAATATATAATATAAATATGCTCTTACTAAAATGCTGTATATACATGTGCTGTTACTAGAATGCTGTATATAAATATAATCTTACTAGAATGCTGTATATACATGTGCTGTTACTAGAATGCTGTATATACATATGCTCTTACTAGAATGCTCCATATAAATAAGCTATTACTAGAATGCTGTATATAAATATAATCTTACTAGAATGCTGTATAAAAATATAATCTTACTAGAATGCTGTATATACATGTGCTGTTGCTAGAATGCTGTATAAAAATATGCTCTTGCTAGAATGCTTCATATAAATAAGCTGTTACTAGAATGCTGTATAGAAATATAATCTTACTAGAATGCTGTATATAAATATAATCTTACTGGAATGCTGTATATACATGTGCTGTTGCTAGAATGCTGTATATAAATATGCTCTTATTAGAATGCTTCATATAAATAAGCTGTTACTAGAATGCTGTATATAAATATAATCTTACTCGAATGCTGTATATAAATATAATCTTACTAGAATGCTGTATATACATGTGCTGTTACTAGAATGCTGTATATAAATTTGCTCTTACTAGAATGCTCCATATAAATAAGCTGTTAGTAGAATGCTGTATATACATGCACTGTTGCTAGAACACTGTATATACATGCGCTGTTACTAGAATGCTGTATATAAATATGCTCTTACTAGAATGCTCCATATAAATATGCTGTTACTAGAATGCTGTATATACATGCGCTGTTACTAGAATGCTGTAAATAAATATGCTGTAACTAGAATGCTGTATACACATATACTGTTACTAGAATGCTGTACATAAATATGCTGTTACTAGAATGCTGTATATACATATGCTCTTACTAGAATGCTGTAAATAAATATGCTGTTACTAGAATACTGTATATACATGTGCTGTTACTAGAATGCTGTAAATAAATATGCTGTTACTAGAATGCTGTATATACACATACTGCTACTAGAATGCTGTACATAAATATGCTGTTACTAGAATGCTGTATATACATATACTGTTACTAGAATGCTGTACATAAATATGCTGTTACTAGAATGCTGTATATACATAAGGGTGTTACTAGAATGCTGTAAATAAATATACTGTTACTAGAATGCTGTACATAAATATGCTGTTACTAGAATGCTGTATGTAAATGTGCTGTTACTAGAATGCTGTAAATAAATATGCTGTTACTAGAATACTGTATATACATGTGCTGTTACTAGAATGCTGTAAATAAATATGCTGTTACTAGAATACTGTATATACATGTGCTGTTACTAGAATGCTGTAAATAAATATACTGTTACTAGAATGCTGTACATAAATATGCCGTTACTAGAATGCTGTATATACATGGGCTGTTACTAGAATGCTGTATGTAAATGTGCTGTTACTAGAATGCTGTAAATAAATATGCTGTTACCAGAATACTGTATATACATATACTGTTACTAGAATGCTGTACATAAATGCGCTGTTACTAGAATGCTGTATGTAGATATGCTGTGACTAGAATGCTGTATGTAAATATGCTGTTACTAGAATGCTGTATGTAAATATGCTGTTACTGTAATGCTGTATGTAAATGTGATGTTACTAGAATGCTGTATGTAAATATGCTGTTACTGTAATGCTGTATGTAAATGTGATGTTACTAGAATGTTGTACGTAAATATGCTGTTACTAGAATGCTGTATGTAAATATGCTGTTACTAGAATGCTGTATGTAAATGTGCTGTTACTAGAATGTTGTATGTAAATGTGCTGTTACTAGAATGCTGTATGTAAATATGCTTTTACTAGAATGCTGTATGTAAATATGCTGTTACTAGAATGCTGTATGTAAATGTGCTGTTACTAGAATGTTGTATGTAAATATGCTGTTACTAGAATGCTGTATGTAAATATGCTTTTACTAGAATGCTGTATGTAAATATGCTGTTACTAGAATGCTGTATGTAAATGTGCTGTTACTAGAATGTTGTATGTAAATATGCTGTTACTAGAATGTTGTATGTAAATATGCTGTTACTAGAATGCTGTATGTAAATATGCTGTTACTGTAATGCTGTATGTAAATGTGATGTTACTAGAATGCTGTATGTAAATATGCTGTTACTGTAATGCTGTATGTAAATGTGATGTTACTAGAATGTTGTATGTAAATGTGCTGTTACTAGAATGTTGTATGTAAATATGCTGTTACTAGAATGCTGTATGTAAATATGCTGTTACTAGAATGTTGTATGTAAATATGCTGTTACTAGAATGTTGTATGTAAATATGCTGTTACTAGAATGCTGTAAGTAAATGTGCTGTTACTAGAATGTTGTATGTAAATATGCTGTTACTAGAATGCTGTATGTAAATATGCTGTTACTAGAATGTTGTATGTAAATATGCTGTTACTAGAATGTTGTATGTAAATATGCTGTTACTAGAATGCTGTATGTAAATATGCTGTTACTAGAATGTTGTATGTAAATGTGATGTTACTAGAATGCTGTATGTAAATATGCTGTTACTAGAATGCTGTATGTAAATGTGCTGTTACTAGAATGTTGTATGTAAATGTGCTGTTACTAGATTGTTGTATGTAAATGTGCTGTTACTAGAATGTTGTATGTAAATGTGCTGTTACTAGAATGCTGTATGTAAATGTGCTGTTACTAGATTGTTGTATGTAAATGTGTTGTTACTAGAATGTTGTATGTAAATGTGCTGTTACTAGAATGTTGTATGTAAATGTGCTGTTACTAGAATGTTGTATGTAAATGTGCTGTTACTAGAATATTATATGTACATGTGCTTTTACTAGAATAATGTATACACCTGTGTTGTTACTAGAATGATGTACATAAATGTGCTGTTACTAGAATGCTGTATGTAAATGTGCTGTTACTAGAATGTTGTATGTAAATATGCTGTTACTAGAATGCTGTATGTAAATGTGCTGTTACTAGAATGTTGTATGTAAATGTGCTGTTACTAGAATGCTGTATGTAAATGTGCTGTTACTAGAATGCTGTATGTAAATGTGCTGTTACTAGATTGTTGTATGTAAATGTGCTGTTACTAGAATGTTGTATGTAAATGTGCTGTTACTAGAATGTTGTATGTAAATGTGCTGTTACTAGAATGCTGTATGTAAATGTACTGTTACTAGATTGTTGTATTTAAATGTGCTGTTACTAGAATGTTGTATGTAAATGTGCTGTTACTAGAATGTTGTATGTAAATGTGCTGTTACTAGAATGTTGTATGTAAATGTGCTGTTACTAGAATGTTGTACATAAATCTGCTGTTACTAGAATGCTCTGTATAAATGTGTTGTTGCTAGAATGCTGTATAGAAACGTGCTGTTACATGCTGTACATAAATGCCTCATGTTTAACATGACAAGCACCTAACTGTATATACCTTAAAACCTAAGACTCTCTTGTGTGGCTGAAACTCCAGAACAGCAAATGAAAAGCAACTTTTCAGTGTAATCTTTAATGAATTTAAAAGAGTTTTATTTTATATTATTAAACTGACAGGTGAACTAAACCTTAGAGAAGCAGATATTACAGGTGAGAACACAGTGCAGCTAGTTAGAACCTCAGGGCCCCTGTGCCCTACTTTTAAAGAACAGCACACACGTATACACATGCACGCACCAAAGCAACAGACAAACAGCTTGACAAGGCCAGTAAGTGTTTTTGTGTGAGAGACAATGTAGGTCAAGTCAGAAGTTTGTATTTGTTGTTTTCTCTCTGTTCCTGTCTGTCTTTCCCTTTTAAAAAACTGAACTCAAATAAAAAGCAGCTCAACATGAAAATGACAAATTGTGGTTGTTTCACATTCAGAATGACAGCAACATGCACAAGTTCTTTGACCTTGACGAGCAGCTGGGTTTCAAACAGTGTTGAAAAAAATTGATCAAGCTGCGGAACACCTGCTGAAGGCCAGAGATGAGTGCCACAGACTGACAGACTCCCACCCACACAACAGCTCACCCTGAAGCCTCCTACACACAAGTGCCTTACTAATCTCCTGCTCGGTCTGGCCCAGGGCTAATTTATAAAAACATTGTTCCTTTCATATCTACTGAGGGTCACTTTGTTGGTCAAACTAAGAACTAAACACTGAATAATTGAATAAACATAAATATTTGGATGTTATGTGACAGTATATCTTGTTATTCTTTTTTCTCTTATGAAAAAATCACGAAGTCACAAAGGGCAGACAAAAACACCCAAAGGTTAAAGGCTCTAAAAAAAACCTTTGTCCTGGTTTGGTTTTATCATCGGCAGCTCCATCTCAGGTGCACTGAGTGGCGTTAATGACTCTAATTTGCTCTGTAGGTGCCACCCTCTGGGCAGGTGGCCCACTCAACATCATTTCAGTCATTTCAACATTACTTCACCATGACTGCAGTCATGATGAACATAGTGCTGTGGTGCAGGTAATGCTCACACTGAGTTCAGTGACAACCACAAGCCTCTCAGAGGGATAACAACATTCAGTAAGGAACTGATACAGACATATTACATATCTTGTTTCACACATTAGTCATGAGCCTGATGCAATGCTATGTGTTATATTTCTGTCTTGAATGCAGGTATTCAGGAATGGTTGCACCATCTGAACTACAATGAGAATTCCCAAAAGGCAGCTCTACCAAAAATAAAATCACCACATTAATAGTGACTACTTGTTTCCTGCAAAGCTAAACCACCTGATCTATGTAGCAAGCCATTAAAAAACTAGCAAGTTGACTACCAATAAGAACACACTGCAGGACGTCCTGTTGGCCAGTCAGATTTACTCCTAAAGGCATGCTAATGTTAATTGCAACCTAGAAAACATTTCAATCAGAAATGACAATGATATTAAGGGGACCTGTTATGCTTGTATATTTTTTCTCTTTCCTTTAGTTTGTTATGCATGTTTTTGCATGTAACTGTCTGCAAAGTTATAAAGCCCAAAGCACTCGTCAGAGGGAGAAACTCTCTTCTTCTACAGAAAAACAGCTTTCTCAGCTGCCTGAAATGCCTTGTGGAATAGATGATATCATCTCGTGACACAATCCTTACTGTTTATATACCGGCAAGCTTGGCACGTCTGCACACAGCATACAGAGAACGCTTAAAAAACAGGGAGTGCAACCTTTAGCAGAAATTACCAATCAGAACCGAATTGGTGAGTTGGCCAAATAGAGGATACTGGGCTCATTGGGAGGCAGGGCAAGACACAGGAGCTCTAACAGAGTGTTTCAGAGGGTGAATACAGGTAAACATTATAAGAAAAATATTGTGAAAAATGGAAATGAGCATAATAAGTCCCTTTTAATCAAGCTACCGATCCAGCATTCTAACGAGTCTGTGGGACCATGGCTTTAAAAGTGATGCATCAATATGCAAAAAATCATAATGCTCAGTGTTACCAATGCTATATTAGTTCTACTAAATTGCATTTATTTTCATTTTAACTGAGCCAAAGAGGTAAGCTGTTTATGCCTTATTGCACAGCATTTATGTGGAATGGAGCTGTAGATGTTTGCAAAGATATTGTACTTTTATCGTCTACTTACCAATCAATATGCATTTTGCAGGTAGAAGTAATGTGTTCTAATAAAGTGACCAGAGAGTACACAGTCAAGGTTAGTCTAACCGATTGCAGTGGCGAGTCTGGGGCAAAGAAGGCTTCCCTGTCAATCCCTGCATGTAATCAATAGTGATGGAATGATCTAAAAATTAATATAACTAAGATGCAAGCATTGTAGAACTATTTGCATAGGTAAAATGGAACCTGTCCTCATCCGCTAATCAAGAGAATGAGAGAATATGATTATGTATGAATTACACATTAAAACCTCTGTACTGCCATTCCCACCAGGCTGCCTATCCTGAGGAGAATTAATGTAGTACATTTCAGAGCACAGTGGCAGCTAAGAACAAAGGCTGGGAAGAATTCACCACTTCAGCTATGAATCACACAGGACTGTTAGTCTGTGAGTAATCATAAATATGAAAACGAAAATCCACATCGCAGAGTCAGACTGGGCTCTGAGGTGCTTCTCACACTTTGATCTGCACCAACTGCTTTCATATGTGCAATGTGGATACGACTTCATGATGAAGTACAGCAATATCAGTACACATTGCTTTCTGATTAGAAGAAGGCACGACACATACACAGCAGATTGGATGATTATTTCTGTGCATAAAAGACCTTTGATTTGAGATATACAGTATCTTTTTCCATGTGTAGGATCACACAGCAAACACATTTAAAGTATTTAACATGAAATTTCAAAGCTGTGTGTTCTAGTTCTTGCTTTTACTCATACTGATGATCTCTTTCTCTATCTTCCTCTCTCTATTTCTATCTGTTTCTGACTTACACACACACACACAGGGAATTTCATCATTAATTCAGTGTTGAGCAGTGCGTGCATTAACGTGATGCTAATGCACACTGAAAAGCACATAAAAACACACTGAAGCAGCAGCGTCGCTAAGCTCCGCCTGTGATACACTGAGGGACGGAGCTCTACACACACACACACACACGTATATACTCATACCCAAAGGCTGACTGCTTGGCCTGGATTATACGCTCCTGTGTAGAGAAACCACAGTTTATCCTCCTAATGCTCTGCACTGCACTGGTCCATTCATTATAAACAGGCTAAGAGAAAACAAATTGCACATGCAGGGGCAGGTTTACTAAGAGAGACCCTAATTACCGACAGTCTGCTGACACTTTGCGCTGAGGGGGGTGAGCACTTTAGTTGGTTATCTACAGAGAATTCAAATGCAACTGAACATAAGCACAACTTGTAATTAGCATATGATCAGCGCAGTATAATCATGTGCTTTTTGTACAAGAGACAGTTTCAGCCAAGTACTTAAAAGTTTTTTATCCCTCTCTTTCAGGTCTGAAATACTAAATTTACTAAAACTAAAAAAAATACTTGTTAAGAAAGTATGCAATGTCACGTAATCAGTAGCTATCTTTATTAGGTAAGACATTATTTGTATATATTAAGACAGAAATCTAAATTAAATATTTCCACCTTTCTAACTAACCTTTGAATTCCATAAGGAGTGCAATTGGAAACCATGTGGTAATGTAAAATCCCTGTTGAATTTCACTGAGTGCGTCCGGGTTGTTTTGGGAACTGTATGAGTTTGAGCGTAACCTCTCAGTTACTAGCCGTGCATTAAATGGCAGTGACATTTTTGCCACAGTGCACACAGAAGCCACAGCACACACGAGTATCTTTAGTAAAGCTGGCATGCAGAGCCAAAGACTTTCAATATGTGCTTGACACAACTGTTTAAAACATAAAACTTTCAAACCATTAGTGTTGAAAAGTGTTATAAAAAATATATACCAAACTATTAGCTATTATAAAATGAACTGTTATTTAAAAATAAATAAATGGGTTTAAACAAAATCTCTCTTCTCTCTGTTTCTAAGCCCAAACAGTTAACAGTTACATAGACTGTAATTTAGTTGTTTTGTGAACTGTCTGATGATTTAGATCCAGGGCTTAAAGTGGGCTGGCATGCAACAGCACAAGATACCGGCACTTCTGCATTCTGCTCTTTGGCATATCAGCCAAAAATAATATATGTCACAAAATCCCAATTGTGCTGTGTTTATCCGACAAAACAAACAAAACAATAAATAAGCATAATTGCTTGACTATGACAATGTTCATAATAAACACTGCTTTCTTTAAAAGTACAAGACAACATAATATATAGCAGTGATTTCACAAGGAAATTCTTAACTTGTTTATGTCTAAGTGCCACAGACAGCCTACTCAAAGACAGTGACTAGAAGAAAAAGTGATTAGAATTAAAAAAATATTATTAAATGTATTACATGATAAAAGTCTGCACATGGTTGGCCCTTTGAAAAAAATAAATGCATGTTGTGAACATTAGTGATATCTTCTAGTATCTTCTATTCAGAATGTATTATTTAATTATTTGCTGATAGAGGATGATACACACACCAACATGTGAATGAGGAGAGTCCTGGCACATTTTACTCCACTTTGGGCACTGCTTCGATATATACAAAATAAAACTGTCTCAAATAATAAAGTAGTTTCAAATCATAAAACGTTGATATTAGCCAAAAATGACAGACCTGGAAAATAATGACAATTTAACGCAGTCCTTCGTTCTAGAAATACATATGCGATGAGGCAAAAGCACAAACAAGCACTGATAGCCAAAAACAGAGCTCACAACAACACAACCCCTTATGAATCTGTCCCATGTAGTTTAGACCTGTCCCAGTCATCCCTTCTTCAGCACTAAATTAAAACATCTACCTACCTCTTTCTGTGTGTGTGTGTGTGTGTGTGTGTGTGTGTGTGTGTGTGTGAGAGAGAGTGTGTGTGTGTAAGAGAGTGATGTTGTGTGCCTGTCACAGAGTGCCAGGGATTAAATGACCTACTGTGCCAAATAATACAATAGCTCATTAGACATTAGCAGGTTCTGACAAGAAGATCAATGCCCGACTTTCTCTATCTCTCTCTCTCTCCCTGTCTCTCAGACGTAGAACATATAGTCTTTTATTTCTCTCATTTCACTCTTTTATTCCGCCTTAATGATTGCTGATGCTAAGCTGCATGGCCATGCAGAGTCATGTAGAGGGTCTGGACTCAAAGGGGCTCAAGGTTTTAACACAGCAACTACAGGAAATACACCTGAGCTACAGCAACAATCGATATTTAAGAACAACATAAAAAAGGAATCTTATGATTTTATGACAAAATCACATCACAATACATCATTACAATGTCATTTAATAAGATGTATTATTCTAACAATTTCTAAGATAATTAGTCAACTGTGCAATTTCAACAACATTAGTATCAAATTAATATATTCAAATATCTTGATAGTTAACTTTCAAACAGGACTAAGACCACATGACAGTGTTTCTGATTTTCACTATAGCAGCTGGTAGCCAACTGGTGGCCATCAAATGAGATTAAACAACTATAACAGACATAATGAACGGCCTGCAACACCAGTTGTGAAGACCAATGAAGGTTTCAGAAATTAAAAAAAACTGATTAAGTCTTTAGTGTGTGTTAGAAAGGTACACACAATAAAAAAAGTTATTCTCTTTAAAAATCAAAATCAACTAATAAAACAAAGAAGACTTTTGCTTTGGCCTCCAGCTGCTTAGATATTTACAGCAAAAGTGTCCGGTAATCTAATGCCCCCTGTACAGTTTTGGCAAAGATCTTAATAAAGTCACACCTTGTGCTTAGATTGGCTGAGGTAGGAACGCTTATGTTTATCTGCAAATAAAC
Organism: Megaleporinus macrocephalus; assembly: GCA_021613375.1. Taxonomy (NCBI): domain Eukaryota; kingdom Metazoa; phylum Chordata; class Actinopteri; order Characiformes; family Anostomidae; genus Megaleporinus; species Megaleporinus macrocephalus. Next base: position 20,994,834 of record CM038709.1, on the reverse strand, counting down.
CCACCTCTCCTGTATCTTCCCTGTCTCTTATGTCTAATGCTAGTGAATTTTAGGAGATCCAATATTGAGTCTCTATTGAGTCTAGCCATTATGAAGCAACATTTGAGCTAATTCTTCCTTTGGGTAAATTTTGGACTATAAAACTAAAAGTAAAATTTCTAATAAATACTGCTTTCAGATTCAAATTAAACACCCAGCAATGATCTCTGCTCTCGGCCTGAGCCGGATGAGCTACTTTACTTCGTCAACTCCAAAGTTTCATCCTTTGGTAAAGAAGTCACAACTCATAGTAAAAGCAATTATCAGTGCTGTAAAATACATATATGTGGCATTTGACCTTGTTCTCTGACGTCTACATAGAAGGTATGTGATATTTACAGCCTAAGATTTGGCCCTGAATTTAAACCAGCTGTTTCTCCTTTTTCTCTGGAGCTCATGAATAATAAAATGATTTGCTGGTTCACAGTGAGACACTACAATGAACACACAAAAGCAACATGTTGAAGCAGACAGACAGGAAAATAAAATGAACATCTGTGTAAATAAGCTATTGTGAAAGACTATGACAAAAAGCAGATAAAATCATATAGCATGGCAGCTACTCTCAGGCTGCTGTTGTGTTTGAGGTTCTAACACAAATTTTCCTCATCCAAATTTGCCAATGTAAATACAGTTCTCTATTCTGTAAGTGTTTCTGTGCATAAACCACAGACTTTTTAAAGTTAAATCAGTTAAGTTAGGGTTTAAGTTAAATTCAAATTGGGTCTAAGGCTGCAACACATTTTACAAGATTATTTTGATTACTTTGTTTGTTATTCAGTCAAACTACCTCATATTAACTAAACGACAAATGAACTGATGATGGTATCAAATGATGGTGTTGTTTAACATACAGATGAATCCAAATAATTTTTATCAAATTTGTTTTTGGGTTTGGTAAAACCACAACACTCGGTTAATGTGCTGAACTGAAATCTTGACCAAGGCAATGGCAGGTGACAAGAGCTGCTAAGCAGTGACTGTAGGACCAAGAAAATAAGGTGGGGATTACAATCAGTCAGTCAAAGAAAAAAGCTACTACACATGGAGGAATCCCTAATAATAATTTAATAACCTTTTATGTACATCACTTTAGCACAATTTTTCTCACGATAAGGGTCTCAGCAAGCCCTTGAAAAAAATAGACATAAAGGGGTAGATGCTCAATCACAGATAGACCCATCCCGTAACCTGCTCTACCCATTCAATGGCATTCAGTGTTATAAAGCTTGAATACACTAGAGACCATCACACTATCTGATGTGTTTTAAAAACCTCAGCTTAGTGTAATATCAACTAATGTAAACAGTCAGTCATTTTGACTGACATGCTATCACAGCTGACATTACACCGCTGATAACGGGATGAGCTAATAGCTCTGAATGAGCTAACTGCACTAATGGTATTCGTAACACTCATTCACAGCACACTGCATCAAAGCGGTGTGAGAAGCTGCTCACAGTAATGTGATGTATCAGTCTAGATGAGCGCTCCCACTGTGTTGTGATCAGCTCTTATTCACTGTTTTGTGTCACAGTGATCAGGATGAAACACCACTGCAGGACTGTGCTCGCAAAAAAAACAACATGAGAGATTATGAGCAAGTTTCACACAATTAGTGGTTTGTGCAAAAGCCACACACGTCCTGAAACTGAATCTGGCTTCGCTACAAATGTATAATATAAGACTTATGTGGCAAATTTGTTTTTGTCGAAAAAATATAACAATTATTTAAACATTAAATATAATTCAATGTTTCTATCAATTGTACTTCAATAAACTTTGATTGTTTGTGTTGCTAAAGAGGAATATGAACTTGTTTCTCTTTGTTAAGAGGCGTTGTTGCTACACTGCATCAAAACAAACCCAACCATGTGACAGCTGTACTTTAGCCTGGCTAGCTAGGACTGCGAGCTGTTTACAAGCTTCAAAGTGGTGCTATCTAAAGCCAACAAGAGAGAAAATTAATAAATGAATATAGATTTATATATTACAAAAATGTTCATTATTCAATTTAAAAAAGTAAACTGTCATATATTTTATATTTATTACATTATATTTATTACAAGTGACATTTGACAATTGTTTCAGTAAGGCTTATAGCCATACATCATAGAAATCTAACATCTCAAATTACTGGAATAGTTTACAAGATCAAACCAAAAAGAATGCACTATACAAAAATGTCCAATTACTGAAAGGTATGTTAATTTACACATTTAATACTTAATTGGAGCTCTTGTACAACAAACTACTGCATCAATGCAGCATAGCATCAAGGCAATTACTTTGTGGCACTGGTGAGCTGTTACTGAAGCACCAGGTGCTTTAACAGAGGTCTTTAGCTCATCTGTATTGCTAGAACAGTTGTTTCGCATCTTCCATTTGACAATACAGGTCCGGAGAGCAGGCTGGCTAATCAAGCACAGTAATATCAGGGTCAGCGAACCATTGGCTGCTTGTTTTGGCACTAAGAAGCTGCTAAGTCCTGCTGGAAAAAGGTTCTCTGCAGATGGAAGCATGAAGTGCTGTAAAATGAGTAGATGGAGATGGCAGACGGCTATGTTGACAGTGGTCAAATACGATGGTTTGCACCCCAAACCATTACAGACCGCAAAAACTTCAGATTGACTTCGGATACCTTGGATTTTGTGTCTATCCACTCTTCCTCCAGACTCCAGGACTCTGATTTCCAAATGAAAAGCAAAATTTACTTTTATTTGGACAATGGACCTCTGAGCAGGCGTCCAGTTCTTTTCTTATTAGTCCAAGTAAGATGCTTTTGACACTAGCTCGACACTAGTTGACACTAGCTTTTGACACTAGAAGTGGCTTGATATTAAGGATGCAGCAGTTGCAGTAGCCCCTTTTCTGGAGATGTCTGTATGTGGTGGGTCTTGATTTAGCTCTTAAAACAACTCATCTTGGCAATCCTTGCAAGTATGCAGTCCTCCCTTTTGCTCGTGCACCTTTTCCTACCACATTTTTCCTTCCATTTAACTCTCCGCTGATATGCTTCCACACAGAGCTCTGCACACAGCGAGTATTTTCAGTAATGACCTTCTGTGGCTAACCCTCTTTGTTGTGGAGGGTGTCAATGACCATCTTCTGGACAACTGTCAAGTCAGCAGGCTTCCCTATTACTGTGTTAGTGTGTGCTGAACTAAACCTAGAGCTATGCGATATATATATAGAGTTTGAACAGTAATTTACACAAACTTGAATTTCTAATTTTCACAAGCTATAAGTCATATTGATTAAAAATAACATAAAGGCATGAATTATGTCACTTTACATGAAATTTATATAAAATATATGACCATTTACCTGTTTTAATTTAGTAATGAACAATATTTCCACAATATTTGTTTTAACTTTCTGAGATGCACCTGTATACATTCAGATATTAAAAAAATAACAATGAAAACAGTTACTTTTATGGTACTTTTATGGTATCAGTGTGAATCTTGAAAAATATTTGCCTGATTTTTATAAAATTCACAGATGAGGCTGTGAATAAATAGACATTCTACTTAAACCGGGTTAACTATGTTAAAAAACAAGTGTTATTATGTAGCTCTACTCTAAATAGTATCTGATATTAGTAAATCTGTAAAACATAAATATCTATAAAGCAAAACTAAAAACATATTTATCCAAAATAGTTACTTAGGAGATTGTATTATTCCCCATGAAATTTCTCACAATTTCTATATATAATGCCGCAAACTGTGTGAATATTAGATTGTGTAAAACCTTCATGATGAATGGACTAATAGAAATGCTCCAAAATGAACTTACATTTTTGGCATCTCCAATAAACGTACCATTTTGGAGATAATTACTTTTCTTCAGACAGTGAGATACAGAGCATCCTATTCTACTGACAGTGCTTTTCTATGGAGATTATACAAGCTGTGTGTGCGCAACTGGGCGACTGTGTCAGCAATAGGTGCACCTTAAAGTAGCTGAATTCACTAATTAGAAGATCTGTCTGGATGCTTTAGTCTTACCATACATCTGGTCTGCGGCTCGGTGCCATACTCTTTTGTACTATGATGTCTGTAGCATGACATGATACATCTTTCTACTCCTCGTTCTCTCCTATTCACTTTATTCCCACCGTTCCCATGAATAATCTGGGTCTCACAGCAATTGTGCATAGCAATTACAGATAAAACAACTGGGCTTATGTAATTGGCGGTGTTAGATACTCATTAACGTATGTGACAGCCTGAGAGAGCAGTAACCTGCGTCCTTCACGGTATGACAGGTGAGCAGTACTGAAATTTTAAATATGTTTACATGTCAGATGAATTAAAAATGTGTTAAATAAATTGAATTTGGCATTAAAACTAAACAAATTTCTATTTGTCTTCATCAGATACTTGCTCTATCTCTCTCTCATACTATGAAAATATGAATCTTTCTATCTCAGCATTTTTAGGCTATTTAGAAATACAGCCCCTGTCCATTCATAGTGCCTACAGTACAATTAATATCTAATTACCTCACAGGTCTTAATGCAGGAACAACAGCAGGGCACTCAGCTTCTGCTTACCGCTGCCTGAAATGTCTGTTTGATTTAATGCATTCGATAGCTAGTATTGGCCTGCGCTAAAAGATGTTGTCTTGCACACAGGCTTACATAGAGGAGGAGGACCTTCTGTTACTAAGGCGAGCTATGAATCATACAAATTCACTTGACAGCTAAATAATGTACTCAAAATCATAATAAACCTTGATTACTTTTTTCTAGCTATGCAGTTGCCACTGTATGACCCTTCTCCCTGGTTCCCTCTCATTACCAGTGTGTATGAATATCAGGGGGAAAAAGCATAATGTTAGATTGTAAAGAAAAATATGACACAGGGCAGGACAAGCAGACTACTTAGTAAACATTATTATTTTTCAGGCTATTTAAACTAAAATTCCAGCTTGTCACATTTGTTTCCTTTTATATAAGCATAAAGACTGCTTTATCCTTATTGTGATGAAGTTTGCTATAATAACAAACTTCACTGAGCATATTGTGGATACTGTCTGTGCCTGAATGTTGCTTTAAAAAGAGAACCTAATTAGTCTTGTTTATTTGGAATTAGTAAAGCATTAGTAAAGTACATGAAAAGACTAATAAAAACCACAGTCTTAACTGCAGCTCTATGAGTGTGTTGTGTCTGAATGTTGTAAAATATCTTTATTTGAAAATGTCTTGTATTATAATATTTTTGCCCCATTGCCCAGCAGTACTCTTCAGCTGTGCGTGTATCATCGTTTGCTTTTTAAGAGATGTTACAATTGATTATCAACCTTGATTGGGTAGTAATTTTCTAGTGGTTTCCTAACCTGTCGTAACAGATAAGATACTGTTAGACAGTATAAGTATAAGATGAGATGTGTTTCTGTAATATGAATTTATGAAAAATCTTATCATGCGCTGTTCAGACTCAAGATAGGACTAAAGATAGAAAGTTTCTATAATACAGCATCAGTATAGCAGAGTTATTTAGGGACAAAATCTACTGAAATAGCTGTTATCATCCCTATATTATTGTGTCGTTGTGATGGTCACTTTAAGTGCCTTATACTTAGCGCATGTGCACTTCAGTGCATTGCTCAGAAAGACGAGAGAGAGTAGAGATGTCGCCAGGCATGCACATATGGTGGTTAGCTTCAAGTTGTAGCCTGTATGTTCTGCCTACTGCTGTTATTTGGGATTGTGATGATGTGGAGTGTGGGTGCTCCCCAGCCCAATAAATGGTCTCCATTGCACCGCACCTGCTGTCTCCTGTGTGTTCCGTCTGGAGGACAGGGCAAGTACTGATCCACCCAGTAGCATCTCTACCCCCAGGAGCGTTCGCCCCCACTGAGCATCCATCACATCGTGTATATGAATTACAGATTATAATCATAGATGAACTAATCCAAGAAGAATACTACATTGTATTACGTCTTTGAGGACTGTATTGAGTCATATTGGAACGTATTGATATTATTGGTAAGATTCAGATCACTGACAGCCATGTTTAAAGACACAGTAAAGGACCCCCCAGTGCGTCCAAATTGTTGCTATACACTTCTATAACCCAAGAACAGCCCCACCAGTTAGCACTGTAGTCCTAGTTACTGTATAATAACTGTTACACACAGGAATAAGCTTAAGCTTAATCAGAATTCAGAGAGCCAGCCTTAAACATCGAATGCCATTAATAAAAACAAATGCCCTTCTTCTGTGTCTGCAACACAGAGCTCCTGTTTCCTCTCACACTCCTATCAGAGTAATAAGTGTACAAACACAGCACTGTACTCCTCTAAATACTGCTCTCAACACCACGTAAATTAAAAGCTGATGAATCTCTCTGGGGTATAAACACTCCTTCTATGTTTACAAAGACTAAAATAAGTGTGTGCTGAACAGACTTCATGAAAGCAAGTTATGCTTCTTTTTAATGAAAGGCTGGAAGCTGAAGTGCCATGTTGCTTTAGGTCTATAATTCCAAAGATAAATCACATGGAAAGCAATTAGTCTGGTTCACAGATGTTAACTCTCAGATAATTACATTACAGACAATTACATGTCCCCCTTTCTGAAAACTTTAACAATCATGACGTTTTCTCCATCGCCCTGGCCGTCGACACTGGAAAACATTTCCCTGCAAACTGCACAGGCTTGTGACACTCATAGGGCATTGTTAATATTGAAATTAGTCGGGCCTCTTTGTTAAATCTCACACCAAGCTATTCTAAAAAGTGTATTAACTATCTATCTTTAATGCGTTAATAAGTTTAAAGCAGAAATTTTACAGGGGAATTCCAAATATTTTGCAGGGTCTGTCCTAGACAAACTTACAGTGATAGAATTATTCACAGAGACAGGTATGTCCCAAGCATTTGATGCCTCTAAAAGGTACATCATTGACTGTTATAACGTGAAATGGTTACAAATTCACTGTCTGGTGATTGAAACATGGTTCAATGATAATTTTAAAAGTTTTTTGAAAAGGTTTTGGCATAAAACATTTTTTTACATATCCATGCCACAGCTAAGCCAAAACATCTCCATAGAAAGCTTCTTTTTTCAGATTTATCACTACTTTATCATTATTAACACAACATATAATAACCCAGAAGACTGTTTGTTTCTGAATAAAATGTCTACATTTGCTGTAAATCTTTCTTATAAGTTACACGTTTTGGCATGTTTTTCTACAGTTAACTGTTTTACATCAGAACATTCTAGATTAGTTTGTATTTTAGTGATTTAATTATGCTTATAATTCCCCAAATATGTTACACATTCATCTCTTTTACAGTGATCTGTCATTTAGTCATAAATAATCTACAATAGCATCCAGAGTTGTATAAGTCATTGGATACTGCATGCAATATCCCACACTAGTGACGTTAGTAATTAAAAGGCAAATCCATAATCAGAAAGCATGGAGCCAACAGTTTTATTGTCAAACCCTCAAATGCCATCCCAGACCTCCCAAACACCCCTTCCCAGGACCTTGAACAGCATCCAGCACACCCACTTCAGCACCACACTTGTGGTGTAGTCCGAGAGAGGTCATTTGCGGCGACTCATAAGAACACAGGCATGAACATTGTCTTACATCAGGAGTAGCATATAAAAATAACAGAACTTTCTCTCACTTCATTTTGCTGCAGTTCACCCGCTGGGAATCACTGTCAAACAACACTGGATCACCATGCAGTCAAACTACTGTCATAGGACATCTGCCACAGTGTGAAACTACGTGTCGTCATGTGTATTTTTGATAAGGCTGAAGTGGAAGCTCTGGTTGACTCTCTAGCTCTATGGTCAAACACTACATTTTGAAGGAAGTGAAAGAGCAACAGCAGATTATCGGAGCAACAGCCATCACATTCTGTTCCATAAGCTTCATTCCAGACTTTACATCATGCCATCAATGGCAGGCTGACGTTTTGTAATGTTTTTGTGGTCATGGTTTTGGCATTTGCCAGTTTAAATGAACCGCTAGTACGTTTTAATTCATTTGCATCACCAATCTTACTAAAGACTATGAACTGACAGGTTCAAAAGAACTGGAACCATCACATTATAAGCAAGAAGACAGCATTCAGGTCTTACTATTCAGAGTACATGGAGATAGAACAACCTTCTAACATTACACACTGTTCTTAACATACAAACAATTTTCATAGCTCCCTCATTTCATGTTGTCATCTCTGTGTGGAGCTGGGATGAGCACCTTTTAGCAAAAGAATTAAGAAGCACTAATAATTTCATACTGCTTTTGTGGATTTGATAGGGAAGTCTTGCAGATTCACTGTTTGAATAGTTTAAGCAGCCTACCTCTTTCAGACCTGACCAAAAACAAACAGAGAAAGTTCAGCAGGGTCTTGCAGCAGAAGAAGCCTACCAAAAGCTAAAGAACTTCCTCACTCTCTGAGCTGGTCTTTCAAATTCCAGTACATCATGTTATACGTGTGTAGGGCACCATGCTTAGATATCTATGGTGTTGCAGAATGGATACTAAGGTGTGTATCACAGCGTATCACCAGCAGTTCCACCCCAAGTCACTCACTTACTACGCCAAACCTACCTACCACTGTGCAGGACCTTGGACAGCAGCCGCGCACATGGACAGGGTTTGCAATCACTGCTTATTTCTCCAGTTACAATGACTGAATATAAAATGACTCTGAGCAGTCAAATCTACCAACCACTGATTAGTGCAACACCAAGCCACATACACCAGACAGCACTCAAGTCTGACGGTTTACTCATTTTCTTGTCCATATCGGCATCTGATTAAAATGAAGCACCCCCTAGGGCCTTGCAGCAGTGTTTGTGTGTATTTATGTTGTGTGATAATAATTGATTATGTCATATGTCTAAAAGAGGTCATTTACTTACACTCTGACTGTGGATAGTCTACTATAATTGCACATGTAATGTTCTCTTTTTAGATTAAAAGCTGTTACCTTCTCATCATCCTCAGTGAAGAGTGCTCCACTGGGACTCTTGTTGATGGCTTGTGCGACTCCTATTATCTCTCCGTCACTGTTCCGGATAGGCATACACAGCAGAGACTTGGTCTTATAACCCGTCAACTTGTCAATTTCATCACTGAAACGATGGTCCTGTGCAGGTAAACAAATTACAGGACATTACTGTAGCACGACGAAAACAACTGATGTAGTTAAATGACATGACAATTTAGACCATGACTCAGAACAGGCGTTTTTATGGTACAGAATATTTCTCACATTACTGAGAGTATACTTTAACCTCAAAAGTGAGAGCACAGGAACTATGACTCTAGTTGAGCTGCCGCATGTAGGTCAAATTCTTTTCAGATAAAGGATACAAGCTAAATTAAATGCTTTAGCATTATATGGAGCTGATGACCCCAGTTTCATCTCGGTGCTCATTAAAACAAAAAGCCAGAATTAGGAATCCCTCTAGCTAGCAGGTCAGTTTTAGTACTAACAAAACAAACAGCATAATACCTACAACTATTAAAACATACATTAAGTATTTATTCTGCACTGTGTAAGTAAACTCAAGGCTGGAGCAGCCCAAAATTCCAACAGTTGTTCCAAATGTATGCATAATTTAGTTAATGAGATGTGAACAATGACATTCATGGTGATTTAATGTAAGTTGGTGCATTGTACAGAAACGTACTGTCTATGATTTCTTTACAGTGGTGTGGTGGTGATAGAACCAGAGGTTACGATGTCTACAACTCAAATACAGCCTTTTATTTACTATTCAAAATAACCATATGTGTCAAATAAGTTGTATATGTAGGCAAATTAGTGCTAAATCTTTGTCTATTATATTATGCATAAGCCGTATGTAAAAACTACGATAAAACAAAGCATGAGACATCAGGTAACTTTGTGAAATAACTTTATGTGACTTAGTTTTTAAAGACATCAAACACTTCAGATGTCTGGTTCCCATCACAACCACTGTGAACACTTCTGTTCTGTTTTGTGAATAAGTTTGAGTGCACCTTAATGATCTCAAAATATTGAAAATCATTATTATTATTATTATTATTATTATTGTTGTTGTTGTTGTTGTTGTTGCTGTTGTTAAGGAGAAACTGAAGGAGAAAAAGAAGAATTGCTGTTATTACTGTTGTTGCTGGAGTTGTAGCAGCGGCAGTAATATTTTCCACTAAGACAGCGTCTCTGGTGAATGTTGTCTAAATTCCTACAAATTATGAGTGGAGCTCAGTGCGCTACATTTCAGGGCCTGTGCCTCATTTGAGTTAATGACAGTCGTTTTTCACGTTAATTGCTGCCACAGGTTACCAGAGCTCTCAAATGATTTCAATCACATTTCAAAATATTGCTGGATTTGTTACAACTGATGTTTTAATACAAAAGCTGCTGGAGCGCATCCAGTTTTGATATCTTGCACTGGATGGACATCTGTTGCATCTGCAGCACCAAAGCAAGCCAAAACTCTTTCATGATTATTATTTTCATTGGATTGATTGGCAGATCAACTGCCTGCAGGGGAAGTGAAAGGAGTATGGTACAGAGGAGAAACTGTACAAACAATTACAAACCCACTGGCAGTAGTGAATGAAAACCTGGTGACTGAAAAGAAACAGCTTGGACGTGAAATGCAGTGGGCCTACAAGCACAAGTTGAGAGACCCCAGGTTTCTGGAAGTATCTCACTCTCTCGCACCTGATACGCGTCGGGGATGTTAACAGTCTCTCCATGCTCAGCCACATAACCTATAATCCCCTTGCCCCATGGAACCTGGACTTCATCTGAGTTGCTGAGGGAGGGCAGCACGGTGGTCCCGGCGTGCACGTCGAAGAATTTGGACACTAGAGTCTTCTTGTTCGCAGTCCCCTCCACCAAGAACAAGGAGCAGCGGTCGGCATCCACCATGATGCACACAAACACCAGGATCTTGTAGCTCAGGCTGGTCAGATCCAGGTCGTTGGAAATGTCTTTGACGAGCTCCAGGAAGAACTCCCGTTCGTTGTGCTCTTTGAGGTAATACTTGAAATCCACGGCGGTGGACGGGTACTGGGGGATGTTGACCCTGGACTCGAGCAGCGCGGACAGAATGTGCGCCGTGGTCGGGGGCAGCGAGCTGGCTTTCCTGAGCAGCGCGCGCCTCCGCATGCTGGTCAGCGGCTCCTGAGCCCTCGAGTTGACGTGCTCGTCGTACGTCCTGTTGGCGTTCACAGCTTTGGACCTGGCGAAAGTTTTGCGCAGCTCCTTCTGAGACGCGCGTCTCTGGAGCCCGTCGCCTTTACTCGCCCAGCTGTCCTTACACGCGCTCGACTTGTCCGGCTCCGCGCTGGCGCTCGCGGCGCTTTTACTCGCCTGGTGGTTTTTCAGCCACTTCTCCACCATGCTGTACTTTCCTTTCCTGTTCAGGTAGTCCTCGAACAGCTCGGGGTGGTTATCGAGAAAAGTTTCCACGTCGGAAAAGACCATGTTGGACACTGCCATGTTTACGGTCCTCGCTGAGGAAGCCGGAGGAGACACAGCGCCGGGGCCGGAGCGAGCGAGTCTCCAGCGCTGGAAGCGACGTGAGAAACGTAGCTCAGGCAGCCACCAACTTCCAGCAGTCCGTCTGCGGCGTGAAGCAGCCTGACACCGAACCTCCAGCCCCCTCCATACAACTTCAGCATCCGTGTGGGTCAGATGTGTTCTGACCTGGCCCGAAATCTCTCTTCACTTCTTTTGTGTTTTTCTCTTTCCCTCCCGGCGTTCCCACGCTGTGCGTCCTCATGATCGATACCGTTACGTGTGAGCGGAGAGAAACGAGCAGCACTGGACCGGAGCTCGCGCCTCATTCTAACCCAGCGGCGCCACCGGTGACGTTGGACGTGGCCGCGGCCGGAGTAGCGATGGCTCAGTTCGAGTCAGTTTACTGAGTCGGTTCTTTCGTTTGCTGAATCGATCACCAGATTCGATTCATTGGTTCCACTCGAGGCAACTTTATCCTGATCTGTTTCCAAAACGACTACCGTTCAGAAACACAGAGACGGGCACACAACGTTTCACAAAAAGATTAATCCAAATTGATTCTTTTAAACGTGGTAGTTTGTAGTGCCCTCAGGAGCTTGATTTGTGAAATAATATATTTTTTGAATGCATTATAAAGCTTCAGCTCATTACACATAAATTCTTTCTTTATCCACTCGTTTGTACTTGTTAATTGACTCAACCGATTCGTTTACGGCTCCGACTCGGCTTCGGGCCCGTCGTCGTGTTCTCCGCTCTTTTCCCATCCCGAGGCTAATAGCGCTCCTTACGACCTGTTCTTTTTTGACAGCGACGAACAGAACAGGACGCAGTGTGCACATTTCCAGAACTGATTTGAACTTGGGGAACCACAGCCAGGTCAGAGACAGCGAGTTCCCTCCTCTTTAGTAATGTGTCTTGTGTTAAAGTTGGAAAAGAGGTTACAAGGAGCTGATTTACTTTAGCTGGATTGTAGTGCCTTAATGATACTATAATACATAATAAAAGAATTGTGTTCCGGGGCTGTTTTGATGGTGAGAGTGGGGTGAGGGGGTTCCAGGGAAACCCCTGAGCGTGTACAAGTACAGGATTCCCTACATCACAAGTGCAAGTACTAGCGGCCTCCAGTGGTAATGGCGCATATTGCAGCATCAGTGCACAACAGAAGTATGAATAAATATAGTCGTGATCTTACAGGCTTATTACAGTAAATGAGAGTTGCAGCATTTCCACTTGCAGCTAGATTTAGAAACAACTGAAAAAAAGCGTTAGAAAGGCAAGCATTTACACTTCGTTTTTTTCCTACAGTGTAGTGAAAAAGAGCTGTCAGTAAATTACTTAAAACACAAAGTACACAAATAGTAAATAATCAGAAATTCAATGCTTTATATTTTTATGTTTTCATTTACTTTATTATTATTGTTGTTGTTGTGTAAACGAAAGTATAGGAAGTTAGACATGCATCAGTGTAAAAGGAAATCTCGTCTTCCAATCAGTTGTGGGTAAAGTTATTATACCTTACTTCTCACCGTTTAACAAGCATGGAGCAGAACAATAGCCCAATCTACAGATGAACTACAAAACCTTCTTTCAATTCCCTTTATTCAGTTCAATTCAAGTTTATTTGTACAGCGCTTTTTACAATGATGTCACAAAGCATCTTTGCAGAGGTTTATATTATAATCATCCCTGTCTCATTTTATGTCTTGTTTTCAGGAAGTTTCATTTGTGATTAAATTTTTCTTGTTTTTTGTTTACTCCTGTTTGGCATGTTTCTAATCATATAGTTTTCAGATTCTTCCCCTTTTTACTGTGCTTTTCATACATACAAAGCCAAATGACTCAAGTGCCTGGATGTTTGCAGATAAAAACATTTTGCTCCCCTCCCTTCCTTTGGAAGATCCTGATAATAGCAATATTTAGTAGAGAACTCGTACTCAATTGCACATTTAAATTTAAAAATACATTTTTGTACAATTCATCAAAATTTGACAAAAGAAACAGGGCTTTAATTTTAAGTATTTTATTTTATTATTTCCTTATTATGTTCACAGAACTTATATTATAATTAATCCATGATGTTTATTTTTCATTTATTTGTCCTTATCATCAGCTACCTTGACGACACAAGAAGGACTTTTAATTTGAAATGCGAGACGGTTTGTAACTGCCTTTGATCCGAAGGTACACCGAGGGTGCGTTTCGCTAGTAGAGCGCTTCAAGCTTGTTGTTTAAAGTGTTTTTAAATTATCTACGTTTTAAAAAAAACGGTTTGAGTTTTATTAAATTCACAGACGTTTTTTCCAGCACGGTGGTTTCCAGTTTGCTCAGTTAGAGGTATTGTAATCTGTTAAAAATAGTGCTAGCTTGCAAGGCTAGCTCTACAGCCGTTGTTAACATGGAGGACTACAACAGGCCGTCGTCTTATCTTGACGAGCCCCCAAATAGTCGACTGTTTCTAGTCACTAGTAAATCCATCACCGAGGAGATAATTAGGGAGCATTTTTCTTCTTTTGGCGAAATCCAAGATATTTGGGTGGTGAAAGACAAACAGACAAAAGAGTCGAAGGGTGTGTCGTTTGTGAAATTTGCCAAATCCTCTCAGGCGTGTACCGCCATGGAAGAAATGCACGGCAGATGCCTCGCTGAAGGAACCAAACCCATTAAGGTATGTGAGCATGTGAGGTATGTCCTCATACGACTACTAAGTATATGACTGCTTAAATTGTAGCCGTGAGTGAGTTGGATTGGAAAGATTTGTTTCTTTGCAGGTGTTCATTGCCCAGTCGAGGTCTTCTGGGAGCCATAGAGATGTGGAGGATGAGGAGCTAACGAGAATTTTTGTGATGATTCCAAAAACCTTTACTGAGGAGGATCTGAAAGAGACATTTAAGGTATTATCCAGACAAATTACGTTACTTGATTTCATTTGATGACTTTTAAGAATTACTTGTGACCACTCATGTGATTTGTGTAACATTAGTGTAAACGCAAGTAGCTTTCTCTGTCTTCTTATCAAGATTTACTGGAATTTTGTTAGGTTTAATAATGCATGGATATACTCTACACTAAATATCTTTTTGATGACTGTGTAAGTCCTGCAGTTTTGTAGAAGCAGAGATTTCATGTTGGCACATGTAGATAACAAAAATCCCAGAAGATGTATAAAGTGACACTCGTATGTTCTCTCACTCATTCTTACTGCTGGGTTTCATTCTTTCACCCAATAGGCCTATGGTGACATAGAGTACGCTATTATCATAAAAAATAAAACTACGGGGGAGAGTAAGGGCTTGGGCTACGTCCGATATCACAAACCCTCCCAGGCTGCCACTGCAATAGAAAACTGTGATAAAAGTAAGTGGCAAGATTGTTCTCTTCCATTCATCTTTATTGTATTTACCACAGGGTTATGGAAATGTGTCATGACAAAATTTGCATCTGATCTTTTTCTTCCTGCTTAGCATTCAGAGCCATACTTGCTGAACCAAGGACAAAAAATGCGACTGCAGAGAATGAGTTTTTTGGCAACTCAAGATCAGATCATGGAGCAAGCGAGCCATGCCTAAGTGCCTATCCTTTTGGTATGTATTCACCTCTTGAGGTGCCTTTCATGGTTATTTGTAGGGTTGAGAAGCACAGCTTCAGTCTATCATCTCTAGCCTTTCTGAGATTCATGAGCTTTTCGAGCGTTTTCTAGATTCAGATTTTGTGGGCATTTGGTAATGAATACAGAACAATGGATTGTTGATTTCTGTATCTAAACCGTGCCCTTCAAGGACTGAATAAAATTTTCTCTTTGGATTTGTTCAGATGCCTGGCTGGAAGTGCAAAATGATGAAAAGAGAAGCTTATGTGTTAAATGGTCCTCAAAGACTTTCTTACCTGATTATGTTAAGCATTAATATAGGTAACAGAGCTATATATAATATGTAAAGCTTTTAAATGTTGCTATTATATTTGAACTACTTATTTTCCCTATGTGAGGATGAACAATGTTTTTGCAGCTGGATAATGTAATGTTTTTGTAGCTGAGTAATGTAATATTTTATTGAAATGGTACAACAACACCAAAACAGAGCACGAAATCACTACTGAATTAGTATATGGTCTCTTACAGGTGGAGAGCCTAGTAACTACACTGCGGGAGATGTGTGGAACTCTGACTTGATCACAAGGTGCCTGATGGTGTCATCACGAGCAGCCATTACACAAGAACAGGTGTATGGTCTGTTTGATCTGATTCCTGGGATGGACTACTGTGAAATGCAAAGAGACCAGTATGGTTTCAGCAAAGGTAGCACAGCTTAGAGCACTCTTAATAACTCAGCTGAAGTTTTATGTGTTCAATTGATATATCAGTTTGCATATTTGTACTTATGTATATTGAGTATGTTTTTATTAAATGTAAATGGCATTTTCTAATATTATTAAAATTTTGTAAATGCTCTTGTTTTCCATTTCTCAGTGGGAGCAGCAACCTAACAGTCTTTCTTATTTACAGGACAAGCTATGATTCGGTACAATAACCTTGGTTCAGCTGTGTATGCTAAAGAGAAACTAAATGGCTTTGAGTATCCACCTGGAAATAGGCTGTCTGTCGCATACATTGATGATGGAGAGGACAGGACCAGGTTGGAGACATTTTATTGAGCACAGAGCTACACTGTATGTCCAAATTCTTTCCTGGCATCTAGGGTGTTTTTCTTCTCTATTTTTCTAGCTTTAGGCTCATGTATGTTACTCTACACCATCCTCTTCTATTGGCAGTACTTTGCTGTATAGATAATTTAATATAGGTGATACCACGACTGTTTGCTTGTGTGAGCAGTAATGCACCTAAAAATAACAAAATCCACTAATTAGGAGTGTCTGGATTCCTTTGGACATATAGTGTATCAAGTTTAACTATTTGAAGGCTACTTTATAATTTTTTGAAGACATTTAATAAAGTTGGCTTTTTCCCATTTCTACAGCCCAGTAGGAAAGATGGCTATGCAGTTGGTGGCAGCTCAGATGATGTCTATGGTGTGGAATGGCCCCTCTGGACCACAGCTAATGAAGACCACTGCTGTAAGCTCTACTCTCCTTAAAAATATTGTCCCGAAAGTATTGAGTGCCATGGGCATATCTCAATATTAAACATAAAATGTACAGCAGTTAAAATCAGAAACCTCAGTCATGAAACACAACAGCAATTTGTAACTATAACAGTAAAGGCTTTCCTGGGATGCTGTAGTGCTGCTATCCCAAGAAATGCCAAGAATTGGCAGTTCCTGATTGTGGTGTCAAGAGGCCTAAATGGTAAATGATTGATAACTACATCCAGTTGTGAGCTCCTCCATCTGGCTGAATTATATTTGTCCCACAGGGTTATGCAGGGCCATCGGTGCCCCAGAAACCTCGTGTGCAGACGGATGTTGTCCTCCCCTCTCATAAGAAACTGGCTCCTCCTGATAGTGTGGTCAAAGAGAGGCTGTTTGTCATCTTCAACCCTGCGCCACTGCCATTGGACATCCTGGAGGATGTGTTCTGGTTTGTCATGTTCTGTTTGTTTTGTTATAGTTTAGTTAAGGAGGACTACTAATATAGTTTGTGAGAACTATATATCACTGTATCACCCTGAAATTGCAAACCCATAAGCGCTTTTGATTTCTCATTAAGAAGATCAAGGCCAGACTGCTTTCAATCTACCAGTTCTTGGGGTTAAAGAGGAAACATTTGTAGCTAGCTAATATTTTTTTTCCTCTCCCCTGTTCATTTGTCTAATGTTTAAAGCTTCCAAAGCATTTAAAGACCACTGCATTGAATGCGCTTTTTCTGGGTTCTAGCTATAGCGTGTACTGTTACTTTATAGATGATATACTTACCACTGCTTTTGCGCATGTTTTCAGTACCTTTTTTTTTCTGCAGTCGTTTTGGTTCACTGTTGGAGGTGTACCTGGTCCCAGGTAGGAATGTTGGCTATGTTAAGTATGCTGACCGAAAGCATGCAAGCGATGCCATGGCAACACTGCATGGGAAAGTGGTGAACGGTGTGAAAATGAAGGTCATGCTGGCTGACCCACCTAAAGAGGAATCCCATAAACGGCAGAGGACATACTAACCCTCGGGATTCCATGTTGGCAAATAGCCCTGTTCAAAGGTAGGTCATTATTTGTGGTAAGACTCTTATTGGAAATATTTAATATTTAAGTATGCATCAGTAATTAACTAAGAAGCTTTTCTATGAAACATTATTAATATTACAGCAGTAAGACAGGACACAGACTGTGTACTACTAAGTAAAAAATCTTGAAACTCCACAAAGCGTAAAAAAAAGTTTAATGTGCAAAATGAATGTAACAACACTGATCAGACCTATCTGAGATCTATTTGGATGTGGTCCAGTATTCAAATAAGCACGCTCAATTGACACCCGATCTGCCCAGCACTTCTGGCCTGCTACAGTACTAAATAAACACATTACAAAATGAGTGAAATAAGCACTAAGTGAAGTGTTTTAGATTACTCGTGTGTCTCACAATGTTAGCATGACCATGTGGACAATGAACAGTATACAGTAGACATGCAAACAGAAGAGTTGGCTTAGTTCTGCTGGGGTTGCTCATAATGTAGGAGAGTAAGAACGTGGGGAGTGCAGTTTTTTTCAGGCTGTGTGAAAAGGCAAAGTCACATTACACTTTTGATTGGTATTGATAAAGCTTATGTGATGTGTATTCTAGTTTAGGATTGACTTGTTAACTGACATTACATTGTTAATAAAAAGAAAACAAGTGTGTATCGAGTGATTAAGTAAGGCCTAGCTAGCAGATAGATTTGACACTTCCAGTGGAATTTCTGTACTTTGATTGTATCAGTTTCTTCATCTGATATACTTAATCATATGAATTACATGTTTGAGTGACCAAATAGGTGAAATGACTATACATCATCTATAATGAGAGCACAACCTGCACGTTTAATGCAAAAGTATTGTTTATTTTCTGAATTTTCTGAACGTATTGGGGAGAAAATAAAACATAAAATGTGGTCTGTGCAATAGGTGTGTTTATGTATAGATCATTCCATTATTACTTTCCACTTAGTCAACAAAATAAAAGAAATTCAGCAAATAAATAAAACTGCACTAAGGTTTGTGGAAATATTCCACATTTATAGAGATGTCACAATACACTCAGCCCTGCAATTCGTGATACTGGATGCACAATTTGGTATTCATACAATATTTTGAACTAAATTTGTATGAAGGTAAATTGTGGCTGTAATTATGTTCTTGCACAACTTTCTAATGAAACTAGAGCTGGGAGACAGGAGGGGTGCTGCGTGAGACGTTGCTTGATGTTGATGTGTTTATAAATGTTAGTAGTTGCATTAGATGGCATAATTAACAGAAAATCTGTTCTCTACATTGTTACACCACTACATTTTCAAGTTGTTACCTGTACAGGATAAGTTAATTTATTTTCTTTACTGCAACATTCACTGCCTTTTTAAAGCTACATGTCTTTACTGCTCGGTGAGATAAGCCTAACGAACTGAAAGTAGTTTACTACTGTGTCTACAACAAACATTAGCACATGCCCATTTATGCACATGCACTCAGGTAGCAGGCCATACAGGAAGGTGTTCTTAACCAGTTATGATGTTTTTGTTCCTACAGAGTTTTAAGTGACATGACCCATGACCTCGACATGACTGGACGGATTTTTACGATGACACGACCTCATAGTTACGGACAGTGACTATCATACCATAATTTGTGATGCGTTTGCTACGGGCACAAGAGCCACGTCTCCTTTAAAGCAGTATTTCTTTTTTCATATATATGTATTATGTTTTATGTGCTGTAAACTCTAAGGACTCTGAAGACAGAGCTTAACTTGACAGAACATACATGGAGAACGAGGTCTAAATTTGCAATACTGAACCCATATTCATGTCTCTTGTAGATGATCTTAATAAAGAAGTGAACTCAAATTTGAAGTGCTCTGTGATTTATTTTTAAGTTTGTTTGCATAAATATATTTTTTAAATTCAGTAGTGTTTCTCTGGATATTACAGTACTTAATATACAAGCAAGAGGGAACATTTTCATATTTTATTTTTTTTCCACTGGATTAATAAAGGATTACCAGTTACCTAGCAATAGTGTTATTTAAGTTTTGCAGGAATTATTATTTCTAGATTAACCAAACTGTAGTAACTATCATTTTTATTTATTTATTTATTTCTATTAAAATTGGCACCCAGTAATTTAATTATCCTGAAACCACATATGGTTGTGCAGTTCATAATCTGGTGTAGACCTGAATTTATGGCTCTAAACCACCATTACTTCAAAACACAACAGAGTTTAGTTGTATGTGATGATCAGGCACATTGTGTAGGACGTCTTGCCCTCCACCAGGTGGCAGATGGTTTACAGCCTATATAATTGAGGCTGCCATGTAAGGATGTTTGATGGATGCTGTGTTTTTCCAGCCATAATGAGGACGAGCATGTGTCTGCCAACAGAGACCTTCAGAATTTGCCCTGATGAGCGTTCATTCCTCTAATGGAATCTATTCATTTAATCATCATCATGCACGTTTGTCAAAATATCAAGATTTCCATGCTTAATGTACATGTGAATTGGTGGTGTAGAACTCCAGAACAAGATTAAAACAGGAGACCTCATAGCTGGCTGCGAGGGAATCATTCCAATAGATATGTTTTTCTTCGGTAGTTTCAGTTACAAGTTACAAGTAAACAATCATTACCTGTTACCAAAAGCAGAATTTGTCATATCAGTAAATAACAATTCTTTCTGTTTTGTGTGATGGGATGGACATATTTTACTGATGCAATCAGTAAAAAAAAGAAATATTTTTTAAAATATTAAATTTTTTTGTTTGTTTTGTTTTGTTTTAATATTTTTAAATGGTGTTACTATTCGTGTTACAGTGTGGCAGCACATTAGTGGCTAATTATGTGTAATTGGGGTAAAACAAAACTCAATGTTTTTATAGTCATTTGCTATGTAGGCTACTAAGAAATGCAATATTAGGTTTAACCACCTGAGAAAATTAGATTTAAATAGTTGATTATCTTACAGATGACTAGCTGATAATCTGAATAGCATTAATATGTGTTGTGTTAATGTATTAAGAGTTGTAATGTTTATGACTACTGATAGTTAACTATCAGTAGTCATCAGGGTAGTTAACTAAATAACTATAAAGTTCATTTAATTGGCCTGCAAAAAACATTGTAACAGCCCTCTCATTCATTCATTCATTGTATTCATTCATTGTAACAGCAAACTATGACATATTTTGTATTAAAGTTGAACTTGTTAAAACTATAGATAGATTATCTTCATTTATAGGATGGTGGGATGAAAAAGGCTATCAGTATTTGATATGCCATCAAAACTATTCTTTCTTCACATTCTGTTGAATTTAAAATAATTCTAAAATGCTTTAAACTAAAAATCTTAATCTATTCTTCTTATAGTAAGATGACAGCTTTAATACACTTTGTGTTTTGGAAATCAAAAGCAAGTAGCTAGTATAGGAATCGTTAGCTACTAGTTAGCTCAGAGTAACTAACATAGCTAACTCAATGATATGACAGCCGAGCTTATTACCAGGAACATTCTTTACAAGCTTTTTACAGCTTGTTTCATTCTAGATCTCTTTTCACCCTGACCTGACAGGTCACATACCTTCCACCAGAGAACAATGTAAAATGCTGAATAAATACATTCTATGGTACGTTTTACATTAATTGAGGAGGCTGGGTTGGTTGATCCGGCTCCGTGTTTTACCAAACGCGGATCCGGAGTGATGATCCACTTCAGGCCTTCACACGAACCTGAAGTCATCCTTACCGCAGGGAGGAGCGTCGAGTAGCAGCTCTCTGTAGCTGCGTTCAAATTCAGCCATACACAGCGCTCTGCTCACTGTATCCAGCTCATTTGAAAGAAAAAAAAAAACTCACGGTATCGCCGGTTTAACGATGCGGCTCAACGGGAATAACCGGGGAAACGCTGGTATCTGCTGACAGAAGAGGGAAGCGATCGCCTCTAATTACAGCATCCGGAACTGGCAGCATCGCTTTTATGCGCCAGGAAGATGGTGAATACAGCTAACGGTTAGTATGGAGCTTTCTGTTCTCGTGTGATGCTCGCTTTGCTCCACCACGTTTGCTTTCGCTTCTGTCTCCAGCCTTTTAACTACTCATTTATTTCTCCATTTCTTTTACTGCTGGTTGTGCGAAACAGTGTCTTCTGACTATTGATAAGCTGATTAGAATGAATGAATGAAGGACAGATGGATATTTTATTACACCCTGAGCAGTAGTACAGAGCTCTTTCAGTGCTCTTTATCAGTAGTTATTAACCCATACTGCTGATATGTGTTGCAGAGGTGGTTAACTAGGAGTCTAATCAGGAATTATGCAGCGCACTGGGCCCGTTAACATTGAACTGGGCTGTACTAGGTGACTGGTGTTGCTTCCTGCCCTCTCTGATTCCTCTGGAACGTCAGAGTAGTTGTGATTGTGTTGTGGGATGTTTAAAGTACATTTCTACCTTCCATTCATTTTGGTGAGGGTGGTCAAAATGTGGGTAATAACATGCCTACCCCATCATAATAACCTTACTGTATGCACATGTCTGAATGGGGTGTACCATCAGGGAGGTGGACATCTCCTCTGACCAGCCAGTGGCATTTTTCGGGCTCTTAAAACCAAGGTCAACCAGTGACATTGCAGTGTGCTTATTATAGACTCCACGCTTTCCTAATGCAGCTCTTGAGATGGTAGTGGATTGAGAGACGCCTAAGCGTTTAGTGGTTAACTGCCCCTCCAAGCACTGGTCACAGATCTTAAGGTAGTGGGTAGCAAAGCAAATGAAGAGGAACTGTCTGTAATGTGGTTTTCACTATGTCAGTTTGTTATTGTCCCATTAAAGCACAGCAAAACTAATTGCCACTGTTTTATTTCCCCCGCTAGCATTTAGAGGAACAAAAGACTTTGAGAGCTTAGGCTGGGACTGCATAAAGTAGCTGCTGTCCTTAGATGACTGAGAGTTCTCTCAGTTTTTCCAGTCAAGCAGCCGCACTTGCTAACAACTACATCAGTACCAGGCGTTCATAGGTGACGGTGTATAACTATTAAAAGCTGTTTCTCATTCTAAAGTGTTTCAGGCCCATTATCTGTAATAGCAGACTGACTTACATTGCATTTTTTATGGGAACGTGTTACCAATCGTTTGTTCCTAAATATGATGAAGGTTTAATAATTGCTTATTAAAACCATGCTCTCCTTCAAAGTACATCAGATGCAGGAATGATACCTTGGTGTAAAGTTGCAGCTCCTATAAAGACTGTGCTCACTCTACTGTAAAGTAAGCCAGGCCATGGGACACAGGGACGGTGTCGCTGTCACTATGGACACAGACTGTCTGGCCAGTCACATTACACATGTATTAAGTCACCAGCACCTGAAATGGTTTACATACAACAACTATCTCTTGGTGTTTCTGATGCATGTTACCTGTCTGGGAGTTTATTCAACTCTGTTTTTAGCAAACATTGTGCACCTGGAGCTGTTAGAATCTAGTAGGATAGGTTTGTTTATACGCAAACATGTCCTTACTGTGTACAGGGTTTCAAACACTGTTCCTGTTGCCAAAATCTTGTAGAAGGCAGTATGCGGCAGTAGTTTAGTGTCATATTGAAATCCTCAACTGATTTGGCTGTGTGTTTAAGCTGCTTAATACTCTCAGTCACCGGCTGTGTGCTTATTCTAAGTGAGCCACTCAGTGCCCTCCCTCCTGCGCTGCCGGGGGAAGTTAACGTATGTTTTAATCCAGGGATTTCCGTAATAAAGGGCACACGCGCGCGCACACGCTATATAACAATGTTATTATGAGGAAGGATTTTTGCTGTGCATGACTCATCACTGTTAGTCTGCTCTTAAAGCACGAGCAGATTCCTAATGTTCATTTATAAGCAGCTTCTTCATAAAGGTTTAATAGCAGTGCATAGAAGAGAGAGATTTACATGTTTATTTGTTTATTTGATGAAATGTTGACCCTTAAAAAGACATGTATTAAAAGTTTACCCAAGTTTCTGCTGTCCATTTTTGTTGGTTTTGAAAAATAAAAGCAGAAAATTGACCGGTGTATGGTAAGGTACTATTGAACGGGAAGCTCCTATTAAATAAATATCATCACTATCATTTTTAAAGCAGTGCTTTGTTGGTCATATGTTGTCCTGCTGATCATGTGCTCACGGTTCCAGAAAAACTGGCCTATAGTCCTGACAGGTGTTTTCTCGGCTATACCACAGTGAGCTTTCACTTCTCCTCATCAGGTAGCTTATATACAATTCCACACCTGCTGCCATTAAGCTGGTCAGGATTGATTTTTCAGATTTCAATAAACAATTTTTTTTTGCTTTTAATTTCTACATGTGTTATTTTATGAAAATGTCCGAAGGTGGGTGTTTTGATCCTATTTTAATTGCATTCCTGCACCCACAACTGGCCCAGTCAAATAAGTGCTGTAGTGTACTAATAATCTACTCAAGTGCATTTAAAATATGGATTTTAAAAAGTAGGAATGTCAGGTTCTTTGAAGACAGTTTCAGCCTGAATATACATGCTATAGTAAAGAGAGCTATGTATTTACAGGCACAACAGACCTGTAGATATTGATGTCTGTTTATTGTGCTTTCTTTTTTCAGAAGTTCTGTGAGGCTTATTTGCAGGACTGTGTTTCTACTTTGTTCATTTTAATGAGCCTAGAGAAGTCAGGCTCTAAAGGACAGGCTGGCAGACCGGCCTAATTAGAGGGTTTTGCTTGTGAGCATGATTATTCATGATCATCGTTCACATCAGTGATGGTTTCTCAGAACACCACTGCACTAAACATGAATGACTCTACATCACACAGCTTATGGTTCATCATAGCAGATAATGGATTTTCTCCTCTTTGAGGATGTAAACTGTTGTGGAAAGAGCATTTTCTGTCGCAGCTTAGGGCAGTGCAGGTGTGAGCAGTGACCTGATAGGAGAAGGAAACTGATTTGGAATCCTGTTTTCGGCGAGTGTGGACCATGAGGGACAGGGGAGGCTTTTCCTGTTACTCCAGAGGCCTTGCAATAGGCAGTAAGATTCTGCTGAGTCATGGGAAAGGTTTATTGCTTCTGTCGTAACACTGCCATCACTCCCAGCGAGAGGAAAAGCCGAAAGTCATTGAATGTGTTTGAATTAGGAAGCAGTAAAATTAAGACATTGTTGACTTTTGTTGATCGTTTGTGCTGCACTGCCAAGAAAGGTTCATTTATTTTTCAAATGTATGTAAAGACAGAGAGAGTTTCTTGGTTATTTTGTATCCTTTGATTGATGCAGAGATTTTAGCACAATGTTTAACAGTAACTTCTCTGGGCAACTAGAGAAGTTTTTTTTTACACTCAAAGCCTTTGTTACATACACTAATGTACCCAGATGTGATTGGTCATGGTTATTTTGTAGGTTAGGAGTCATGACCTTGTGTGAAGGAGAGCAAATTTTATCTCAAGGTTGCAGAAATTTCAACATGTCACAGAAATTTGGTCTGGAGACGTGCTTTGTTGTTGCTTCACTGTTTTCACTGTTTAGTCTAAGTTTAACATGGAACTTGCATCTAAAATTTATTATAAAGTCAGCAGTGCATGCTTTAGGGTGCCTCTTTGTGGCAAAAATATAATAATACATGATGGCTTAAGTGATTAAGATTTTTTATAGATTTTTATTTTTTTGTAAAGTAGCTGTGTTTAAAAACCATAAAAACCAAAGATAATGAAAGTAAAAAAAATATTATTACATCTGTAATTTGCTGCTTGAAACTAATCAAATCAGTCAGGCCTAATTCTGCTGTCCTTGTAATAAAACACACAGTTTTTAAGTACTGGCAAGTAATAAACAAAAACAAAAATCTCTTAATGCTCTGTTCTTATACCTTTTGTATTAAAGTTCTACGTAACAGAACTTCTTTGCACTGATTTACTGGTCTATTAGTCTACACCCTATTCAAAGAACATGTAAGAATGAACAATCTTCCAAAATATGTTTATGTATGTATATGTATATTGCATAGCAATAAGAGGTCATTGATTAGGACATCTATTGGAACCCAGGTGAATAGCTGCGGATTATGCATTTTATAGACAGACAGAATCACTCCTAAACGTATAGGCCTCCGTGTGATGAAAAGCACTACTTTTAAACCATGTTTCCTCGTCTTTGTAATGCCATGCGGGCCTAATCGCGCTCTGTCCTGAAAACTAAAATTAGACAAGTGCAAAACAGCCATTTTCCCCTCAGCATCCATCCCCCCTTGTGCTCTGTGGCTGCTGCACTGTTGTATGTGTGTACGTGTAGTGTTCTGCGAGGACAGTAGTATTGATTACATTGTTCTGGGCTCAATTACAGTAGCGTGACGCATACCTTTCAGACAGGGGGTCTGGCAGCTGTAGAACTGCTATTCCCAGCTCCTGCTCTGGGGACCAGGTGCACTGACCCTGACTTGACTAAATAAGTGTTTATCAAGAACCATTCATCATAAGTCATTTATTTTAGACCTGCAGCTACCCGGTTGTGTGCAGTACCTCTGTTTGTGCTCTTCATCTGTGTGATTATGTAACATCAGAGCACCTGAGCTACTGAAGCTGTCAGAGCAGAGCAATGCTGCGGGACTCCAGTAAAGCACATGCATTAATTATACTTCTTTGTGTGAACTAATTGCAGAGGACTAAATGCTCAGTATATGTTAATATATAATTACACTAACGTGCAGCCTAATTACATTGCAAAGCTTTAGATACCTCGCAGCTCTGTTCAAAGATTAAGGTTATAAAAATTGCTGATTCAGGCTGACACCCCCCCTAAACAACAGGATACATCTGTACCGGTCTTCCCCAGAAGAAACATGCTCACTAAGCAGTCTTGGTTACGGAAAATACTATGACCAGCTCAATACTCATGCACACCCAGGCGCATCTATAATTTAAATCGTCCCACCATGTCTCCTAGCTCTGAGCCAACACCCAGCAACAAAGTCAAAGGAGAGCATACAGAAATACTAATAGCATCTTCTTGATGGATGCATAGAGCATGAAGCAATTTGCAAGTGTGGGTTTATTGGTTCCTCTCTAGAGCAGCTGCTTCCCTTTTCAGGTATCACGGAGTGCATTTACACTAAAGAAACTCTGGCCTTTCCACTTTGATTGACATGATTGTACAAGAAGCTTGATAATCTCCCAATTTCCACCTATTAATTACTGATGTGATCGTGACTGTTGTAGGAAGATAATATGGCCGGCCGGAGTTCTGCTCTGTGGACGCAATTAGTAATCACTGATTCAGTGGATCATCTGAGTCCTCATGTAGTGACTGTCAGAGAGAAAGGTAGAAGCCAGGGAGGAGTAACGCAATAGGGTGGGAACAGATACCCAGACAGAACTGACCGATAGACACACACACACAAATATAGGCAAATATGCACAGCCAATGATGGCAACATAGAACACGACAATGCTTTCCGCAACAGACAGGGTGTGTTGTATATATGGGGCATACAGCAAAATTGCTTTATGACGACACTGCAATTTGCAAATCCTTTATTGCGCAAGAATGCGCTTGTTAAGCATATGTTCTGTCCAGACATCTAGAGCAGGGTTTAAGAAGCACTAGTAGTTGCTGGATTGGGATAAGATTTATGCTGCTCAGGGACATGAATTCACTTCAGCCCATAACACTTTGTCATCATCATAGCAGCTACTGAAAAACAGTGTGTTAATGTGTGGCGCCAAACCTGTCACGCTCAATTCAGAGTACTAAAAATGGTGTTCCTCTTAGCAGCCATACTTAATAAGCATGGACACAAACACAAGAGAAGCACAATAAAGGAGAGAGGTGGGGACCTGTGCCAATGGATCACCTCAGTAATTCAGTTATCTTTAGAAACTGTAAACCTGACAGGTGTTTATGTATGTGTGAGGGCGTTTCTGGGGACAGTTAATGGGATTTAAAGAAGAAGGATGAATTATAAATAAATTCCTTTAAGTAAAGGCAAGAGACAGAAACATAAAGCTGTGCTGGTCAAATTTTGGTTAGCGAGTTTGATTTTAGGGTTATTGGGCCCATCTCTGTGGCCAAGGTCTTTTTAGAGTTAGATAAAGCCTTATCATTCTTGGAAGTTGGCTGCTTAAGGCCTAAACGACAGAACATATTGAAAGGCACTTGCAGGTACAAGTTGTTAGCCCCCACCACACACCCAAAAAAAACAACAACATTTAAAACTGTTTTCACACTTAATTTTACATAACTCACTGGTGAGACTCTTTGGGAGGGCATGCTTTCATCCAGGCACATATGCATGTTTGGCCATTGTGGTCAAATTTCACATTTTATTGGTTTCCTTTGAGATTTCCTATTTTTTCCACTATGTTAAACACAGCAAATAAATCTAAATATAGCAGAAATTATTTTGTTCAGTACTAAAGGTAGTTAGGATATTATAATATTATAGTAATAATATAGTAATAAAGTCAGTATGCATGTTCTTCTTTAATTGTCTGATAGCTCTTTCCAGTCCAGGAGGGATTCTAACTCCTAAATTCAGTGTATGTGCACCAACTCATCAACTAACTATTAAAGCTGTATTCAGCTGTAGCAGGTGTGTCAGAAAAGAGAATAAATAGAAACTCTGCAGAGCAATTGGACTTTAAGACCACATCTGAGAACCACTCATCTAGATGATACATACTCCTCTGTATTGAGCTTTCTTTCCTTATAAAGCATAAAATAGTGGGAGGAGTAGCTTATTCTGATATACTAAGACAGGTAGTAAATACTTCCTGTGAGTTATTAACACCTGGTGCTAATGTGGCTGCTATTGTTGAGCCAGAGAAAAGAAACATTTTATCACTTATTTATTTTCAACTTCAGTGGTAAAAAAAAACACCCCAACATTTTGTGAATGACAGCCATGTGATATTGTTCTTAAGCTGATGAAGGTATTTAAAAAATTAATATTACTTTTTTTTTAAGTTAAACAGTTTTTCCACATATTGTGGGTATGTTTTACTTTTTAAAATGCCTTTAAAAGGGGCAGGTTTTGCTGATCTCTCTGATCTCTCTTTACTAAAGCTGCTCAGCACATTGTTTGTGTTGTGATTACTGAATTTTCACAGTCATGCTTTGATGCATAATTAAGAGGACACACTGACCACAAGTTCAGATAATACAGTTCTAAGTCAAGCAGGAAGGACTCCTGAAATTAAACAGCGACTTACAATGTCAAATTCTAAATACAACTGGCACAGAACTCAAGTTCAGTTCAGACGTTTTGAAACAAAGTCAAAATAAATTCTATTATGTGTTATTAATGTGTTGGTGTAAAATGAGAGACAGGCTATTTCATGACATGGTGCATTATTCTTTACATACTAATTATGCTGTGATGTACTATTAGAGATGCAGCCTTTTTGTCCCACATGGTGAAAACTAAACTCATACTTGTTCATACTCATACTTGGACCCGGTCTCCTTCTGTCTGTTTATGTTGTTGTTTACATTGTCCTGTCATTGCCATGTGCATCTGTTTTGGTCATGTCTGTCCTTGTCTCCACCCCTCACCTGTTTTGAGTCTGCGTCTTCTCCTAATGTGACCGGGTGTTCCTTGTTACGTGTTCCTTATATACCCTTTGTTTTCCTTGTTGCGTATTCCTTGTGCTTAGAGTGTCAACTTCGTCAGTATTATCCTGTCGTCTTATTTCCAGTCTGTCGTGTTAGTGTTAGATTTTCCGTCATCGTCTTTCTTGTAAGTCTGTTTATGTTTCATTGTTTACTTTGTCCTGCAGTGCTCCTCCTTTTGTTTATTTTCATCATGAATTAAAGACATATGCAAGTGCATCTGCCTTCTATGTCTACATCCCTATTACAATACTGAAAGCAAGCAATTCGTAGAGGACAGGGTTACAAAGTTGATCACCGGAGTTCATTTACAGAAAGTCCAAATTGTCAGTTGACCAGATAAACGGGAAGCTGTTTTAATCTGGGGCGAAATTCTCAAGCAGCACATGATGTGAATGATGACATCATTCTAAATTATTTGCATTAATTATTTTTCCATTTGAATTTCTTCTATACTTTACATGAAACACTATGATGCGAGAGAAAACTTTTTTTTAAAAAAAATATATAAAAAAAATAGATAAAAGCAAACATTTCTCTAAGCACACATGGATCTGTGTTATGCTCAAATATTTAAAAAGTTCAGATCTCTCTATTACTATTGTTTATTGCATTTGCTGTCCTTAAATCAGCAAAGAGTACTTCAGGGACGCAGAAGTCAGAGTGCTGGAGGATCAACTTGTGTTCTTTCAGTCAGCTTTCAATATTAGTAATGTTGACATGTGACCTGTTAAAAGAGGAAATGAAAATCAGTATTGAAAAGCATCATGTGACATCGTGTTTGGCATCATGTTACTAACATCAGCAGCATACTGAACAAATACAAGTAGCACTTCTTAACACAATATCTGTCTCAGAGGCTATCTACTGTGTTTGTTCACAGCTTACTGATATAATCAGTCAAATACATTTAAATCTTTAAATGTTTAAAAATGTCTAAAAACGTTAATTACAAATTTAAATTTTGTTCCAAACGTTTGCTTTTTTTAAGGTTTCTGTGCCCCATGTACATGTTAAGCACACCAGTTTTTATTTATTTTTTTATTTTTATTCAGCCACACTTGACTGCATTCAAAGGATGAGGCAACCTTCAGTGACGCAACAGCTTTAAGTGGTTAAATATAACAAGAAGAAAACACGACTGTAGCGTAATACAGAATTTCTCTACACTTGCTCTAAAATGAACCTTTCGGTTTAGAAAAGCCTTCAGTGGCGGCTATAAGCGTTTCATGCTTGTGCCTTGCAGGACACTTATGAATGGCGAGTTAAAAACTCAGATTTTTTTATTATCATCATAAATGAATGTGTATGAAATGCAAGCCTTTCTCTTCAGTGTGTGAGAGCTCCTCTGGGCCTAATTAAGCTGGACAGGGTCCTGCTCCCTACTGCATTACTAATCAATACTGCTGCAGAGACACACACAAGGCTCTCACAATGAACTACACAGAACTCTCTCTCTCGCACTCTCATACATGGAAACAAGTAATACATTGATTGTACATCATTTCCACATGAATAAAATATATTACATCAACACAATTAGTGGCAAAAGTGTGTAACCCAAAATCTAATTGTGCTGATTGTGTTGTATATCGTATTGATGTGAAAATTATGTTCTCATTTGTCAGCGCCCATGCTGCATTCCTGCAGTACACGGTGCTCATACTCACACACTGGCGTCTGCCAATTTGGCTCCGGCTGTTTGTTTCTATGTGACATACAGCTTCTGGCAACACTATCGCTATGCATGTTTGTAATCATAAGCTATACGTAACAGGTAACTTGTCACTGTCTGTAACACCAGAACAGATATTGCATGAGCCTCATTGCTTAGCGATACTGCCCCCATTATCAGCATTATAATGATCATCATTTTGTAAATTACAGTTACAGGACAATTGCTGCCTTCTGCCTTAGAGAGAATTAGCTTTCTAATTAGAGTTGCTGTGTGCATGCGTTGGTTGGTGCGCGTGATAAAGCTGCACAATGTTAACAAAGCATCCTTGAGAATTTAAGACAAATGAATCTGTGATTAGTAATAGTAATCAGTAATAAAGACTTGAATTATTAAGTATTAAATATTTTTGTTTGATTACACAAATACCTTGATGTCCACAGAAACACTCATCTGGAACTGTGGTTGGCCACGATGCTCATGTAATAATAAGAAATTGTCGATATTGCGAAAGGTCAGTAAATAAACGCTGCTTCAGTGGGCACAGGGTTACAATTAGGGCTGTGTATTGGCAAGAACCTGGCGATACAATATGTATTGTGATACAGCGGTCACGATTCAGTATATTGCGATACTGCAAGCAGAGTGATATATTGGGATTCTTCAAATCCTACTATTAAAACACACCACTATGTGAACAGGTTTGCCAATGCTTACAATAGAATTGCGCTCTTGTGCTGCTTGTTAATGTTGGAGTGGAGCTGAAAATAGATTACAACACTGCCATCTAGTGGTCTGAGGTTTAAACACAACACACAATGGTTCGTAGTCTGCCAGAAATCCCAATATTCAATATTTCCCTACACTCCTAGTCACAATTTGGGCACAAAAACTGTAATTAATCTACTAAGAAAGTTGAAACATGAAGATGCACACGTCCCACAGAGGTTACTTTTTTAATTAATGCATAAATTCTGCCTGCAGCACAGAATGTGTTAAAAACTGACAGTAAATGAGAAACGTTACAGCAGTAAGTCAATTAACCATCACCAGACCCAGGCGTAGTGGACTATTATTTGCTGACTAATTAGGAAATTAAATTATCACTATTGGGTATCCAGTACTGTCCGGAACTGGAATTGTGATAAATACAGTCAGTAATTTAGCATTTTGGTTTGCTTACATCAACAAATGAACACAGTGCATGATTTTCAGCGCACCATTCAGTAAATGTCAAACCATTTATCACACATGCTAAACAGTGCTGCAGATTAACAGACTGGCACTGGTAAGCATTGGGTGAGCAAGTTCAGTTCTGGCTAGCTAAAGCTGACACAAGTTTAGATAAAGATAGTTATTAAAATCTGAGAGAGTGAAGTTGAGCACCCACTGAAGTGACAGGACGTGTGTTAAACTTCTCAGCAGAATGTAAAATGTACTTATATAAATATTTTGGAAGGTTTACATTAATTCTTTGATAAATAGTCCGATTAAAATTTAAATCTGTTTTATAAAGCTTATAGTCTGAACAGTTGCAGGTTTTTTAAACACTGCACACTTTTTGATATGAGTGACATAACAGACTGCTTCTACTTTTTAGAAGTAACCAGTCATTAAAAATAACTCCTTCTTTCTCATTTGGGGGATGGGCGTTTGTAATACGCATGCATTTAATAAGCAGTTATAGTTCTATGTCATATCCTGTCTCCCCTCCACCTGATGTGTGAGTCAAGTCAAGTCAAGTCAATTTTATTTATATAGCGCTTTTTACAACGATGTTGTCTCAAAGCAGCTTTACAGAGTTTTGAAAACAGTTATAACATATATCCCCCAGTGAGCAAGCCAGAGGCAACAGTGGCAAGGAAAAACTCCCTCAACTGGAGGAAGAAACCTTGGGAGGAACCAGACTCACAAGGGGAGACCCATCCTCCTCTGGTCAAACAGTATTTACAGTTTGAACTAAATACCAAAGAAAGGAGTCTCTGTTTGAAATCTGGATAGCAAAGCTTTAGAAGCTGCACAGATAGAGGCAGTGTATGACTGAGGCAGTCTCTGGCTGAGGCAGTCTATGACAGTCTTTATGTAAAGTGGGCGTGAGCTGAAACAGTCCCATCCTATCTCAGTGCTGGTGCATCTGGATGGCACAGTGATGTAACTGAGGGTGTAGCAGTAAATGGACAGGTGAGCTGGCTGGTGATGGTGGGGTGATGGCCCGATGATCAGTCCTTCAACAGCCTTCAACAGACAGGAGGACAGTCATTTCCTCAGGAAGAGTAAAGAGAAAGAGTTAGTTGGGCTCAGGAGTAAGACTGTAGAGAATATGAATTTTCAGAATTTTAGAGTGTGGTTGGTGACTCCGGCAGATCTAACTATAACAGCCTAAACTAAAAGGAGAGAACCAGAAGGTAACATGGACATGAGAGTACCCTGAGACACTGGGGTCCCCCCACTCCACCATCAACAAACCTGTGTGATCGCGTGAAGTGGTGGAACAACAGCACCAACATCTCAGTTTACCATAAACCTCTGTGTCCAAGAACCCCCAGATCTCCTGCCTTTATCTAAAAGAGAAACTTAATTACAAAAAGCTACACTAAACAAGTATGTTTTTAGTCTAGACTTAAATATTGAGACTGTGTCAGAGTCCCGAACATTAACTGGGAGATTATTCCACAATTTTGGGGCTTTGTAGGAAAAAGCTCTTCCCCCCATTGTAGTCTTCTGAATTTTAGGAACTATTAGAAAACCAGCATCCTGTGATCTGAGTGAACGTGGCGGTTCATAATAGGAAATTAAATCTTGCAGGTACTCCGGTGTGAGACCGTGCAGGGTTTTATACGTCAGTAATAGAATTTTATAGTCGATACGGAATTTAACAGGAAGCCAGTGTAGCGCTGATAAAACTGGACTGATGTGATCAAATTTCCTGGTTTTAGTTAGTACTCTAGCTGCAGCGTTCTGAACTAACTGAAGTTTATTCAGGTTCCTGCTGGAGCATCCTGACAATAATGCATTACAGTAATCTAGCCTTGAGGTTATAAAGGCATGTATCAACTTTTCAGCATCAGACACAGATAACGCATTTCTTAACTTTGAAATGTTTCGTAGGTGAAGAAACGCTGTTCTTGTAATATTACCGATGTGTTGATTAAATGTCAGATCTGAGTCAATTGTTACACCAAGATTTTTGGCTACTGAACCAGGAACTACAGAGAAGTCAGCAAGATTTAACATTAAATCTGAACATGTAGTCCGAGCAGCCTTTGGGCCGAGGAGGAGAACTTCCGTTTTATCTGGGTTTAAAAGAAGGAAGTTCTGTAGCATCCAAAGTCTAATATCTCTTACACAATCTTCTATCTTATTTAATCTGGATTTGTCATCTGGTTTGGCTGATATGTACAGTTGTGTATCATCGGCATAACAGTGGAAACTAATTCCATGTCTATTTATAACTGAGCCTAATGGTAGCATATATAGTGTAAATAACAGAGGACCTAAGGACCTGTGTGAGTCCGTCTGTCCGTTTCAGAGAATCAGATCAGCCTGTTCTAATGAGTGTGTGTGTGTGTGTGTGTGTGTGTGTGTGTGTTGTGTGTGTGTGTGTTGTGTGTGTGTGTGTGTGTGTGTGTGTGTGTGTGTGTGTGTGTGTGTGTGTGTGTGTGTGTGTGTGTGTGTGTGTGTAGACTACAAGAATAGTATCAGTAACACTAATTAGTGTTAAGAAGGCTAGAGACTCAGGATGACTCAAGGATTTTTAGGTGTGTGTAACCTCCCATGCCAGGGTTTTGTGTTTTTACTAGAATGTGGCGAGCTTGTTAATACAACTTCCCCTTTTGGACAGTTACATTTCAACACATTTACTCTGAGGAAGTAAATAGACAAAACTGACAGTTATCTTTTTTTATCTTTTTCAGAAAGAAAGAAAATATATATCCTTTTCTATAATATTTTTTTCTATAACCTATAATTATCAATAAATTAATAAGCAGCCTTTTGGCCTCTTTAAGGCAGTTATGAATTTATGAATGGCAAAGCTCCTGTAAAACAGCTCTTTGATGACCGTGCGTTTATACGACTGATTGCTTTCACAAGGCGGCTCATTTGATCATAAACATTTCTCCGTATATTAAGAGGGAAAGACAATTTATCAGCTGGATTGTATTGCACTGCAGTTCTGGTTGGTGCTTCTTTCACCAGATTATGTGAATTTATCAACTGACCTGACACATTTTCCAGCTTTTTTTTAGTCCATTTGTTGTTTCCTGTCTTTCTAAACATACAAGAGGTCTTAATAGTGCAATGTTAGAATCACCAATAATCATAATGTCTGAGACAGGATAAGTAAAGACAATAAGTTAAGTATCTGGTTATGTAGTTGAGGGCCAGTCAGGCAGGATATGCAAATAGACTTCTATTGTCATTATTAAGCAAGTGGCTGTTTTGCATTAAGCTCAGATGTTTAGCCTATCGAAAAGACCAGAGTTTGTAAAATTTGCATAAAGCTATTTGACTGCACTTCGTGGTTCAAAGAAAGGTAAAGTCCTAGACTCGAGAATGCTTGAATAGAGAGCTCGTAGTCTGGCGGTTCAAGCCCAGCAAGGACGATCACAGTGCCTTTGCTGTCTGCTGAATAAATGAAGGTTGTAGAGGAGGTTTAGAGACGCCTCTGCCAGCATAACAAATACACTGGAAGTCTCAGCACTGCTGCTGAGACTGTAATACTGAGTAGCGTCTCAGCCAGCTCTCTAAGCTCAGAGCTTACACTGACATCTGATACTGAAGGGCACTGTACGCTACCGGTGTGTCTGGACCAGCACAGACAAGCACTTTTTTGGTGTAAAATTGTCCCTTACAAACGATACTGGACCCTGTTACTGAATTTGAAGTTGCAATTCTGGCTGAGAATGCCAGATGAAAATGTGTGCGGGACATACTGCCATTCTATAAGCTCTCGTTAAGCATTTATTCTTCCTTAGGGTCTGATGTACTGAACTTACTATGTACATTCACACATCTAACATATGTAAGTGGAAATGTGGACGCCTGCCATGAAAATGTAGCTGATGATTAATTGCCACATGAACAGTTGCAATAAAAAAATGTAATTGTTTTTTTTATGGTTACTAATTAAAAACTACTAAAGCTAAAGGCTGATTAGCCATCTTGCTTCCTACGACAGACACAGCTTGAGCTTAAATAAACAAACATCACTTAAACTTTATACACCCTCTAAACATAACACCCATGAGAAGATAAGGCTTGTGTTGTGTCTCAATAAATGTGTTTCATGCATGAAAGTTTCTGGAAACTTTGGAAAGTAACTGACTGTTTGCAGAATGTTTGACGTACTTCTAAAGAATATTTTCTCCACCAAGCGAGGAGAAAAACCCAAAGCATAATTTCTTATTGCAAACCACATGAGAGTGTTGGCAGCGTTAAATTAAACAGAATTATTAGACTTAAGAGATGAGAAAATGTGTGAACATAAAGCAGCTCAGATCTTCTCATGAAAAGACTCTGCTGCTCTCATATCTAGCAGCTAAAATATTTCCTTGGTTGGAATATTGTAAATATCTTTCCAAAATTCATCCTACGTTTATTTTGCTTCCTATTCTCAAACTTACATGTCTCAAGTGAACACCCTGTGAAGTCTGAGAATTATAAGATATATTAACTAGATATAATTATACAGAGGTCACAATCCCTGCTAAGTATAGCCATTTTATTTGTTATCCAAAACTACCAGTGAACCCATATGTCCCCTGAGTTTATTATGTAATGTTGACATGAGCATTTAGCAAAAGTAGCAATGTTTTTGGTCAGAACTATCATAAAAGTGTGTATGAGAGTTTTTTGAGTGGTCATCTTACATCCTACATTTATTTTGTCTATTCTCAAACTTATGTCTCAAGAGAGCACCATGTAAAGTCTGTTCATTTGTTAGATAGATAGATAGATAGATAGATAGATAGATAGATAGATAGATAGATAGATAGATAGATAGATACCAAAGGAAATTTAGCAGCCAGTAGCAATTACACAGTACAAAACAAAGTACAAAAAACAATAAGATATATAACACAGTATAAATAAAGAAGAATAAAGAACTCCAATAGTCAAAAATAATATAAACAAGAATATATGAATACAAACTATACAACCTGACTGAAGGTAAAAAGGTAGTGCAGTAATAAATAAGGTAATGTGCAAGAGAAAAACGGGTATAATTAAGTATGCAAAGATTGTATTTAAGTACATGTTAAATAGTGTTAAATACTGTTCAGGAGTGCAGATGTACAGGATGTACAGCAAAGTGTCAAATAGTGTCCAGGAGTGCAGATGTACAGGACATACAGCAAAGTAACTAGATGGTTAACATAAACACTATGAATGCCACCAGGCGGCCAGAACTGCAGGTTTAATGTGGCAGCAATAAGTAATGGAGGCCAGAAAACAGTCAGTTGCAGAATTACACAACTGCACAATAAGGGTACGTGTATTAACGCAGTGTGTTTTGCGTTGGTGTGTCTCACTTTTTGCAAACTGCAACTGAATGTGTTTTAACCAGGCTGTCCTCTTTTCTTCTGTTTGTGTTTTAGGTGAGAAGCTGTGAGTTGTGCTAAGTCCCTCCTAAGACAGCTTTCCCCGGTCATGTTGTTTATCAGTAGTGAGAGGAGAACGTGAGGAGGACAACGCAGAGAAAAACAGCGAGACGAAGGGATAGAGACAGAGAGCAAGAGAGAGTGAGAGAGAGAGAGCTGCCTTCTTGGGTATGTCGCACCACCATTCGCGAGGGCACCAGGGCCGTGCCTCCAGCGTGGAGGAGAGGAGCGCCACACCCGTCCACAAGACCTCCACCCCCACACACAAGAGTGCTTCTTCCTCCTCCTCCTCCCAGAGAGACAGCAGACAGGTATGACTGAGCCGAATGAGCTCGGCTTTCTCTTCAGCGGCGAGCGGTGAAAAGTGCTTGTTATCATCCTTGTTGTCAACACTTAGGAGCTACTGCTTCTGCGCTTTCTCGCTGGAATGTTTAAATGTATAGTTAATTACATGGTATGTTAGGCAACGGTAATAGTATTTACATTTGATTTACATTCTGCATCAATACGTTTGAATGATATCATAAAAAATCATAAACATGGCAGAAAAGGCATGTAAAGGATGACTGCTG
Source organism: Megaleporinus macrocephalus (assembly GCA_021613375.1). Classification (NCBI taxonomy): domain Eukaryota; kingdom Metazoa; phylum Chordata; class Actinopteri; order Characiformes; family Anostomidae; genus Megaleporinus; species Megaleporinus macrocephalus. The sequence goes on along the minus strand of CM038709.1, from coordinate 20,956,717 downwards.
TGATAAGGTAAGTCATCCTAACCTATCACCATCCTTCTAGAGACATCTGCCAAAGACACTGTCTTCAAAAAAATATAAAAAAGACCCATAATGGACTGAAAACTGGTACTTTATTCTGTATTCTTGAGGAGTGGCAGCGCGCGGGCCATCCAGCTTTTATAGTCTGCACAGGACTTGGGAAAATCGCTGGTGCAGGTGGGGATCCAGTGTACCTGGGGAAAGAAAAAAAGATTTATTATGGCATTTTATGAAGTAATTAAAGTACTGTACTTTCCTGTAACATCAGAGGACAATAGCATGCTATAAAATATCAAATTATGTATACGTGTGGCTGTTTCTGTTACAAGTTGTAGTGTAAGATCTACCCTGTGCTGTGTATATATCCTTTGTGGTTTAATGCAGACAGGCTAAAAGGGTATGTAAGGGGGTGGAAGAAGAGAGAGAGTAAATGTGTATGAAAACAGTGCCGAGTGATGACTCGAGAGACTAAAAAGAAAACTAAAAGTGAAAATATGTTGTTTGTGGTGTAAATAGTGCTTTTTTTTGTTGTGCAAGCAATAAAATTGCATGAATCGAGTTTTATTTTCGCTTCTTAAACAAGGTACTTCACGACCGCCCGACACAATTCTAATTATAGTATCACATCTTCAAGCAACTGATTGAATATAGAATCCATGCTTGTTTTAGTGAACTGTGGGTGAGAAATAATATAAATTTACACCTCTTTGTAATGCTGATTACACACTTCTGAAGGGTACACCTCTTTATCACTGCTAATTACACACTTTGCAGGCTTATTATTGAGCTATTAATTGTAAGACTTTATTAGCGACTGTGTATTCTCTGGTTAACCATGCAACAAGTATATTATGTATTTATAAGAATGAGTAATGGATCTACTGACGAGTCTTGACACTTATTTTAATTACAACTGAGGCACAGTTTTTAGTCATTTTGTCCTTCACCTGGCCAGAGTTGATGAGTTGATAATACAGACACCTGGATCTATGCACAAAGGCATGAGAAGGCAACATATGTCTTGTCAGTTGTTTCTGTTACAGTTATTATTTGTTTTTGTTGCAGTTGTATACTTCATTATTAGCAGTTTCCTCCAACTCTGGAAGTCCTGTTTTGCTCACCAGAGCTCACTTCTCTTCATCTCTGAATATATGTACTTTATTCATAGCTTCCTGTTGTAAAATAGTGATCAGCTCTCTAGCGTTCCTTCACTGAAATACTTTATTATGGTTTTGGCACTGGAATTCTTCACAGTTCGTTATTAGCAAAGGGCAAGAAAAGCTGATCTGAGTGCACTTGTTTAATCATGTTTGCGTACACGTCCCTCAGCATACAGACTCTGGGTTGGTCTCAAAATAGCAGCACTTTGTACCTCCTGTAAATCTGCTCATTAAGGCCCAGGAATTAGGAGTAGCAGCAGCACAGTCTTCACTCACACACACTCACTTTTGCATTAACATGTAACATCAGATAGAGATACACTAAACCATTCATACTCATTTCCCTATCCTGGGTATGATATCGCTAAGCAAAGATACTATGATATTTTGCATGACTAGGTTTGCCACCTTCCTTTGTGTTTTGCAGCCCGTTTTATGTTTCACCAGATCTTTTTTTTTTCACTTTACTGATTTTTGGGGTATATGTTATGGTTGCAATGTATATTAGAGGCTGAAATATTATTCACAGATGATTAGGAAAATGTAGTTATTATTATTATTACTGTTCAATATTATTCATTACTTATGATTTTAATGGTTGAGATGTAAAAAAAAAAGTCATTCAGAGTGTTTGATATGAAAAGGTTGCCTGTAGAGAAACGTACTGACCTTTTACAATTTTTTTCATTGGTAGTAATATATAAAGAAATATATCTTGGCAAGTGAAATTATCTTAAGGCTAATTGTTATATTTGATATTTCTCATTTTGAAATTGCTGTAAGGTTATTATAAGACTATTAAACTTATTTCTAGATGTTTTTTCTTTTTTCAAGCATGTTTCTTAAAGTGATCTGGCAATATAGTGAAATTAGTAATAATTAAAAGTAAAACAGTTTAATGTAATCTTATAATAAGCTTAAAACAATCTCAAAATGAGAATTATAAGATATATTAACTATGTATAGTTGTACTTGCCAGTATATCTATATAGGTCACAATCTCTACTACCCAAGTATAGCCATTTTATTCTTTATCCAAAACTACCAGTGAACCCACATGTCTCCAGAGTTTCTTATGTAATGTTGAAATTAGCAATTAGCAAAATTAGCAGTATGTTTGGTCAGAACTATTGTGTCTAGAAGGACTCACATCAGAGCAGTCTGAGTGACTTTGCAGCTTAACAGTTTAATTACACAAAAATGTTTTGTAATTGGTGTAAATTCCCTATATATATATATATATATATATATATATATATATATATATATATATATATATATATACATATTTTCTCTGTACTTTTATTCCACCTCTGCCCACAATGAGGTATAAGTTATCAATTATCAGTTGAAGTCAGGAGACATTTAAGATCCTGAGTTATCAAATGGAAGCAACAGCATTTAACACATTTTGTATCTGTGAGGCTGTCCTAACCAGACCGCCCTGCAGAAGAGTGAGACTCAGCACTCTACCCCAACTAGACACTGCCCAGAATCTCTGACCTCACACTGTCGTGTGTGCGTTTGCATGTGCTGTAATGCAATAGACTTCCGCCCCCCTTTCTCCTTCTCTTCCTCTTTTTCTTTGACCCTCATTCTTATTTGTATGGTGAAGGAATGCTTTGAAAAGTTTTAGCAAGTTGATGGGAGACACTTTAACTCTCAGCTCCACATACTTGGAATGATCAGACACCAGAAGGTTCCCATGAAAAGAGCTTCCTTTCATCTGAAGTAATGACTCACAGCAGATCCTGCAGATGAATACTGATCAATACTGCTTTGTAAGGGAAAGTGGACCAGATGTGGTTAATAAAAGCAGTTACATTAATGTGCGTGTGCACATGTGGGTATAGGGTGCTGTGTAGGGTGAGTAAGCTAGCATGTAATAGCAAATATGTACAAGCACATGGTCGATGTCCAATAAAAACATGCATCTCCATTTTTCTTTATTTTTATTTTTACTCACTATTTGAACACAGCAGCTGCTCTTTGTATCCTATGTGGTGATTGTTCCAATAGAAAAGCTCCAAAATAACTTGATCTCTCCTGTAAAGATATCATTTTGGAGAGTTTTTCTTTAGACAGCGACAATATGTATGCGCACACATTTGTTTCCTTTTGTGTACTATTAGGATCAACAACATGACATTAAATGTGTTCTATATTAGTTAAGCTAAAGGAACTGTGCTTATATATAATGCATATTACATGCAAGGCTCATATACAAATCCTTTTGTATTAGAGCGGACCGCTGTGTGTCTTCTATGCTGACGTTTAATGAGGCATTGCTTTTTCAGGTCAGAGCTTTAAAAGAGAAAGCTGAAGGCTCCCTACTATTGCAGTCAGTATGTTTACACACACCCTGGAAGAGGGGAAGCCCTCATTATTTCTGTCTGTCTTTGGAGTGGCATTACACAGCTGCTGCCGCACTGTCAAAAGGGGGAAATCCTTTGCTAGTGCTATATCTCCTTCTAATCACAGTGAACAGCAAGCTTGCCTTGCACATACAATGTGGTTTAAAGGACCTATATTAAAGAAAATTATCCTTACTGATTTTAATATATTTCATATTTTAATATAATATTTAATTGATATAATATATATTACATATCTATTAATATATAATAGATTTCTATAATATGCAAACATTGCTATTTGTCAGATTAAACAAAGATTGTTTGTGTACTTGCAGGTGAAATAAAATCTCTCTGATAGAAAATGAAAAGCACAAGTCTGTCTATTTGATTGATGTGCCTATTGACTGATTGTCCCTCTACCACCAGACCCAGTATAATAATAATAATAATAATAATAATAATAATAATAATAATAATAATAAGTTCAGTATAGTATACTGAGCTGGATCACATATTCTGAGAAGTACCAATGCTAATAACCTGTTATTTGCACATACTGATTGAAAGCCAAAATATTTTAAACTGGAGTGTTATTATTACTATGAAAATGATTATAAAATAATAATATTATTATTATGAAATATTAGAAGGAGCTGAGATAGTAATTTTATGGTAATTGCAGTTGAATGCAAAAATGCATATCTTGTCCAATTAAATACTTACATACATGTTGTTGCATAAAAGCACAGAAACTTCACAAGTGTATCTTACAGAACACATGTAGGACATCAGCCCTTTACCATACTCATATTTATAGCATAAAGGCATGTGCAATGTTCACTTCCTTTTACTGCATGTCTGCTGCACGTTGGGATTTATTTAAAGTACTAGATCCAGTGATTTCTTCATTACTGTCATGATGTGTTGCCTGGAGTGCAATTTAGCATCCAGGGAGCTGTGAAGACCCTGTGCAAAACTTTTCGTAGGTGCCCCCCTTTCCAAAAGCACTGCAGTGTTACACCTGCCGTTCGTTTAGATTTACAGCCTACCCACTCTTGCATGATACCGTGAGATGTGTGTTATGGCACTCTTGGGTAACTGGGCCCACAACAGTAGATGAGAACAATGGCAGGGGAGATGTAGTGCACGCTAATTAGAAGATTCAGCCACACTATGCTTCAATGTGCATTAGAGCTTTGGAGCATTAAAGCTTAAAGTATTTGTTCATGTTGGGTTCAGCCTGGTTTAGATGACATTGTGAGATGCTAATTGGATTCAAATTTTGTATTTCCCTCACGTTGAATGTCTTTTGCTCTGCGTTTGGCCCATTTAGTTCTTCCAACGCATCATGTAGCCTAACTAAAATCTAGGATGCTATCTTGTAGTGTTGATTGATGCATGTATTGTAAGTTTAATTCCCTTTTTCTTAATGAGAGAGAGAGATAATCTGACAAGCTTGTCCAAATAAAGGGTGACAGTGGGTTAATATGATGGAGCCTCTCTTCTGCAGGTTGATGTATCCTGGCATGTTCTGGAAAATTGGTAGTATTTTAGTGGTATAGATTGGCCTTAAGACTGGTTAGGAATTGAACGCTGTTCACCAGTTTGGGTTTAGGCTGATTAATAAAAGTAAGATGCAGTTCAAATGCTTTTCTGCAGAATCTTAGAACCTCAGCAGGCAAATGGTCTACCCTGACAGGATAGAAAATTGTTTGTGTGCGAGAGAGCGATAGAGTGAGCCAGTGAGTGATAAGCCTGCAGACTGGCCTCTCTCAGTATGGGAAATGCTGTGAGGCATTTCCCAGCATCCTCCTCGTGTGATGAATTTTTCATTCGGTTCCCTGTCGTGCACTACTTACATCACTCTGCTGGCAGGAGGCACTCATGAGTGACTGTTATCAGTCTGCGTTTGGGTCAACTGTGAGTTAACACAAACATGAACAAACACACAGTTTTGACTGTCAGCCAGTTGCTGAGTGTGGGTCAGCTGCTCACGCTTTACTGGTCCTCTCCCTGTTGTAAATAGATCAGAGTAAATTCAAGCAGAGTTGATGTGTTAGTTGCTACCACGGGTGTGTTAGTGTTGTGTTTGTATTTATAGACCCTATTTATTCTTAAGGAGTCCCCCAGGAGCGTTTTTCCTTTCACCGAGTCTCGTATATGCACCTGCGATGTTGACTCATTGCATTCATTGTTAGAATTGTGTTTTGTGTGTGTGTGTGGTTCAGTGTGAGTATATAAGTGAGAGATGAATCCTAAGAGATATTTGTTCTCCTCAGCCCTAGGATTACTGTTTTGTTATCAAATATGCTACATACCATCCATCCATCCATCGATTATGCTTTATCCCACTAGTTCGGGTCATCATAGCATCATCGCATGGCCAACACACACTTCCACATTTGGAAGAACATGCAAACTTCCCACAGAACGACCCAGACTGGAAACCGAACCCTGGATTGTCTTACTGTGAGGCAACACCACCGTTCCACCATGCAAATTATTTTTATTTTTATTTTGTTTATTTATTTTTTACACTTTGAAACATGTACAATTCATTGTCCAATATATCTGTACTTAGGTTTATGAAATGTGAGAGTTTTTTTGTTTTTAATAAGTTAGCATATTTCTTATCACCAGCATAACAAGACACAAAGCAAGCTCTGAACTAAACTGAGTGAACTGAGTGAACTAAACTCCAAAATATTCTTAATCATTTTTAGGTCATAAGAGTAAACAAATAGCTCTTTAACACATTTTGATTTCTAAATCTAAAATGAACAAAAACATTACTCCAAAAAATCTATTAAATGAGTAGAAGGTTCTGTAGAAGAATCTAAATGTATTTGTGGTATAATATTTAGTATGCTATAAATGCTAAATAATATTAGAATGTTGTAGCAAACTATATAATATTTATAAATATAATATGAAGGATAGAATATTTTTCCTCCACCTCTTGCTGCCTGGCAATGTAATCAACTCTCAGAAAATGTGATAGAGGCAATGTCACTATGTTTGGTTGATGAATTTGTGTTGTCTTTTAAATTATATGTTGTGATGAATCACACTTAATATGACCATAAACTAACAAGGTAAAATGGTCCATTTTCATTTCTGGTTGACTTTAAGGAAAGATCCCAGTCAAATGAAGCATTTAGTCATAATTTTAGATTCCACAATGCATGTGTTTTACTGATATTGCCAGTGTTCTAAAAGCTCACTGAGATATGTTTAGCTTTTGAAACCTTTATGATGGCGATGAATAAAATTGAACCAAAATCAACACCTACAAGTCTTGAAGTGGGCATGCTCTGTGTTTTTAGAGAGAGCAATCACAATGCTGTTAAAATGCTGAATAGCAAAAATGGCTGGAGTTAAATATAGGTGAGGAGGTAATGGCTTTCTTAATGAAGCTCTGTATCGATGTTTCTAGTGTGCAGCCTCACAGGCCTGAATGGTTCTCAATCTGTCTGGGTACTCCACAGCCAAACTGTTCGCTGGCTCTGGGCTTCCTCCGTTCAATAATCTCAGCACTGGGTAACTGAGTGCATTCAGACACACTGATCTGTTGGCCTGGAGGACGCTATCATCTGAAGTGTGATCTGATTGTGTTGTCTGCTGATACTGATGCTTGTACCGATAGTTTAGATGTATTGCACTGAAGCGTGTAACTTAATAGTGGACTATAATAGATTAAATTAAATGGGCTCTGAAGCCTTGGTGTGAAAAGAAAGGTTTCCCCTTCTTGCTTCGGGTTATCTGGTGATGAAATGAGCTTTTGTGCAGAGCTACTCGTGTACCTGCTCATCTGAAACACTGACTAACTAAGGCACCAACAGATTCTGCTCAACATCAGTTAAAGTCTGTATGCCATTTTGACAGTGTCAGTTTATATTATTGTTTTTGTTAACCCCCATAAAGAAACACAAATAAGCATGGAGTGTCTTTGGTGACTCCTGCACTGATTAGTTATGTTTATTTATTAGTAGTCTGCGCCATAATTATCCTCACCCTTGGTAAAGATGGGTTTCCTGAGCCTGAAGAAGAAAAACAACCCTAAAACACAACATATCCTCCATGTGCTTACATTTCTGTTTCATCAGCTATCCTTCTTATTATGCCAACCTTGAGTGTCACGAAGTTTTATTTTGGTCTCACCTAATATTACAACCCTGTTCAAGCCAAAGTCTTGCAAACTCCAGACACTCCAGGTTTATGGTGACAAAAAGCTTTCCTCTGATATGCCGTTCATGTACTTTGTTGACATGGAGGTGACTTCTAATGTAACTTCAGAGATTTGGTGGCCACAGCTGTGATCCTTGGAGAATTTTTTTTTGCTTCTCTAACCTTCCTTCTTATTGTATGTGGATACAAATACGCTTGTATTGATGTTCAGTCAGGTAATTTACAACACAGGTTGTTTTATTAATTATTGCCCTAGCAGTGGAGAAGCATTTCTCAATAATGTAGAAGTTATATGATCCCACATTTGTCTCGTAGATTTCATGCATTGTATATGTGTGTTCTGGCAGAACGGGGCTTTAGTGGTTAGCACTGTCGCCTCACAGCAAAGTGATCCGGGGTTGATTCCCGGTCCGAGCCATTCTGTGTGGAGTGTGTATGTTCTCCCCGTGCTTGAGTGGGTTTCCTCCAGGTGCTCCGGTTTCCTCCCACAGTCCAAAGACATGCATGTAAGGTTGACTCTAAATTAGGACTGAAATGATTCCTCTTCTTTGCCTCGAAGATTCATTTAATCTATATGACCATATACAGCGTACTGTTTCGCACGGATGACTTTTACTGTTGCACAGCCGGCGCTTACGGTGTTGCCAGGTAACACGAAGAAGCCGTGGTTTGATGGTGCGGATTGTAAAATAGAGAAAGAGAGAGAATAAGGAGAGACGAACAGAAGAGACAGGTCAGAGAGTGGATACACAGTATCCAACGTCTACTGTAAAACCGAACTAGCCGAGGGAGCCGTTACTGAGCATAAACCTGAAGAAAGACGTGGCTGAAGTTAGCTTCTTATGTAAATTACGCCTTTCCACCTTAAATGATGCAGCAGTTAGAGGCGTCTGAATGTAACTTTTATACCATTTAAGGTGGAACGGGTAATTCAAATAAGAAGCTAACTTCAGAAAGCAAGCAACTGAGCTTCCCCAGCAAACTGAACTGAACTGAACTTCATTCACATTACCGTTTTGATCAAACAAACACACCCTCACAAGGACATACACCCCTCACACACACTTTCTCCCTTCCAGTGATGCATAAAATACACAGCAAACTAAATATCAGGTGGTGTTTGTAGCAATTTGAAGCCTAAAATGCACCAAATCCAGTAGAGCAAGAATATTCAGTTTAGTTTGTTTGCAGTAAATGGGTCAGCAAGTGTAGGACAAGCTTCAACATAGTAAATAAGTGTACAGTAGGCAGTCTTGTGAACTTACAGTATGATACATAGGTCTAGTAATACATTTCAATAATAGTAATTATAAAAAAAAATCTTTAAAACTGTATTATATGCAATTTAACCGATAAAATGTTAAAACATGTCTTATTTTATCCTATATATTTACTATTGCTCTTTAATTCAAAAATATATATTTTATCCGATTACTCGATTAATCGATAGAACACTCGATTACTAAAATATTCGATAGCTGAAGCCCTACTTTAAATTGCCCGTAGGTGTGAGAGTGTGCCATGCGATGGACTGGCGACCTGTCCATGGTATACCCCGCCTTCGGCCGATGACACTGGGATTGGCTTTGGCTCCAGCACCCCCCGCCACCCCCCCCCACCCCCCCACCCCAGGATTAGGCAGAAGATGATGGATGGATATAATGTTCCCAATGTATACATTTCTAACCTAAGGTCTAGATTTGCTCCCATTTCCTTTTATTTTAAGTGTGACATGGAACTAATAAACCACAATGACATTTATTCATGAACTATTTTTTAACCTTTAACAAGTGTGCCAATTATTATGGAGCTGACTGTATATAATGTACTATAGCGCAAGAGTGTGGGGTTGGGGTGTGTGATGAGAAAATAATGCAGTCCTGTACATCTTTGATGTTTCTTTATCAATAATTGGATGAACCCTACAGTGACTGGCAAATTTAAAGCTAAAAGGCCAGCTTTAGTTTATTCCTGGGAGACTTCCATGGTAATAAAGCACGCTGACATTTTAGCAAATAACCTCATATTTGACTTGTTTGACATGCAGTAAATACAAGGCCTTATGCATTAATGGACCTACTTACCCATTCAGTGAAGCAGATTTTCTCTCCAGGCATTCGTATTGGCAGCCAAGCGAACTGGGTGTCTAGGGGAAAGAAACTCATAAATCTGTTCAGAGCGCTGAGGACTAATTAGGCCTTCTTTTCTCATAATGATTAGGACACTGATGTATGTACAAATCCAAAAGCATGCGATGCATCACTTGACCTTTTGTTCAACTATGAAAAAAAAGAATGATTTCAGAAGAAATGTCTGCATTGCATGACTAATAAGTGGAACAGTGAAATGATATTAGCTACTAAAATCTGGTTGATCTTTTTCTAAAGAAGTTAATATTGAGTTCTGTACTAGAGTTCATGTGAATATTGTTAAGGTTCATGTTCATGATTTTTTTTTTCTTGTCAGCGAAAAGCAAAATAAGCTGCTGCATACAGTTCGAGCAGTGCATGTGTGAGTGTGGGTGTGTTTGATACTGACACTGATTGGTGTTGTACCACAGTGTATGTCGCAAGGTCAGAGTTAGTAAGCTAACCTACAACTTGAGTCATTCTCATCATAGCTAGCTCTCTCCCTTGCTCTCTCTGCTCTGTTTTTTCAGCCCTTCATTATACAAGTCATATTTTACACTTTATGATGTATCACACTGTTTCAGTGGGAGACAGGTCTGGACTGTAGCCAGGCAGCACCCACTCTCTGTGACTATGCAGCTGTGCTGTGCAGGATATGGTGTTGGTGTTGTCATGTTGAAATAAGTAGGGACCTCCCTAAAAAAGACATCACTTGTAGATCTAAAGCTCCAAAGTATGCTTAACAGATGAGCAAGTTACCCAAAGCATAGGTACAAATACGTCTTCAGACCCTGGCTTTTGATCTTTGTGCTGGTAATAATCTGGGTATATAATAATCTACATTCTTCAGTTCCAAAAAAACAATTTGAAAGTCTGCCACAATACAATGTTTTTATTTTCCACGAGTCCATCTCAGTTCAGATGAGCTTGACCCCATCCATACTTGCATTTGTGGATTCAGCAACAGATGGTGTTTATTGACAACTGTTTGTGAAAGTATTTCAGAGCCCATGTGGTGATCTCCATCACAGAAGAGTCATATTTTTTAATGTAGTGCTGTTCACTGACATATTTTTGGACAAGGTGGAGAGCCTAGATCTGTCCTTGCTCAAGAAGGGCACCTGTTAATCTTAAATTGTTCTGGTTCCAACGTGTTGCAGGTATCAGTTTAAAATTGTACAAAAATTATTGAGTTAAAACATAGAATATCTTGCTTTTTCTTTGTTTAAAATACAAGTCAAAGTGGATTTATAAACCACTGTTTTTTTGCTTTTATTTGTATTTTATATATATATATATATATATATATATATATATATATATATATATATATATATATATATATATATATATATATATATAGGTAGTACAGTGAATTTAATTACTTTTTGTATTACATATATATATAATACAAAAAGTAATTAAAGTCTCTGCACTATATTCCTGTATCTGGTGCCATGGGTAGCAAAGCAACTCCACTGTTGTGTATTTGTGTATCAGTCTCGACTAGCAGTTTTAGGACACAGGAACAAACACCCAGGTCACTCTGATTCTGTGTTTGTGTGGTATTATGATATTTGTTTAGGCTAAAACAATTAAAGACTTTTATTTAAGTGTGTTTCCCTCTCTGCCTCGCAAATGAACCAAGTGATGGAGGAAGAGAGAGAGAGAGAGATAGAGTAAATGGTGTGGAAATGGAAATGCTGAGAGAGCAGAAGCTACTGAAACGGAATAAATGACCAGCACTTAATTTATTCACACTCCAATTTTACACAGCATCAATTCTGTCTCTGTCTCTGTGCTCACGATCGGCCTGCCGATATATTGACTCACTGAATTACACCTACCTAATGGATTTACATTTCAAGATGGATTGTGTGTTTCTGTTTACAGTATTTGTCTTTTGCTTTCTTTAGGAGGCAGACAGCTGGGAGATCATTGAAGGACTGAAGATCGGACAGACGAATGTCCTGAGACCTGATAAGCATGAAGGGTTTATGCTAAAGAAAAGAAAATGGCCGCTGAAGGGCTGGCACAAGGTCAGTGGAACCTCTGCTCATACTGCATCAACATGTACTTGCCTATTCCACCACAGCAGTGTATACACACAACAGCACTGCTGTTCAGTCAGAAGGTGTAAATGGGTCCACAACTGATAAAACACATTATTGCTTTACTGGTTCCTCTCATGATGTAATAAGTGGTGTACTGAGTAGACTGTCAGTCACATAATGTTGCTCAGAGCCAAGCATGAACACAAAATACAACAGCTGAGTATAAAATAATTCATGCAACTCTGGTTACCATACTTGCACTTTTGAGGACACAATCAAACAGTTACCAAAACAACAGAAACATATTTATTGTAGAAACATATACTATAAGTTATACAACTTAGTACTTCTTATGAATCCCCTTCAGCCACTATATGTTTCCAGTTATATTCAACAAAACATCACTTGCTTTTCAAAATCAGCCACAGAATTTTCTTCTTGCACATTTTTAAGGTCATTATCAGTATCTGGTTATTTTCTAACCCAGCCACTGCAGCAGAAGGTATACTAGAAGAGTTCTAGAAGAAGGTTGCCATTTAAAACCATTTTAGTTCTGACAAAATCTGATTTAAATTCCATATGTTACATATAATAAACACAGACACACACAAAGCAAGTAAAGTCGCAGCTCTTTGTTAGCTGGTTTATCAGTACATTGCACATCCACAGATTTGTAGACACCTGCTCATCCAGCACTTCTGAAATCAAGGGTATTTGTGAATTTGCTCCCTTTTGCTGCAGTAACAGCCTCTACTCATCTGAGAAGACTTTACAATGTTGCAACATTGCTGTGAGGATTTAATTGCATTCAGCCACGAGCATTAGAGTGGCCAGGTACTGATGTTTGACAATTAGTTTTGGATCACAAATGTCACTCCATCTCATTCTAAATATTTTATCACTTTAGAGAACACAGTTTCACTGCTCCTCATCCCAGTGCTGGGGGGCTTCATAGCGCCCTAGCCAACGCTATTGGCTCCACGTTTCTATGGACCTTAACAAGCTATGAGTGTATAATTAAATGTCTGTCAGCCATGAGTGCACCTTAAAGTAGCTGAATTCATTAATTATAGAAAGGGTGTCTTGATACTTTTAGACTTATAGTGTTAGTATTATACACAAGCAGAGCTGCATTTCACATTTTAAATTCATATTCCACATAGAAATCCTATAAAAACCCGGAATTACAGCAGAGTTACACTGGAAAGCATTAGAGAGTCAGATTTACCAACAGCTCTTCTCAATGTGATCACTGCACCTACTCGCACTTCTATCACTACACTTCTTTCTAAATGTGGCATTTGCAGCGTTTCACAAGGCAAACCAAATGTTTCCTTTTCCCTGTTTTTTTGTACAGCGATTCTTTGTCCTGGACAACGGAATCCTGAAATACTCCAAGTCCCCCATAGATGTAAGTACAGTGTGATGGTGAAGCTGTGTACTGTATGTAACATGTACGAGGATGTACTTTAAGTACTTTGTGTTCAGACAGAAGAGAGAACTGAAATCAGATTACAGTAAAATGAGCCACAGCTGTGTAAATGAAAAGTTTATCTGTTGGCCCCTAAACTTTGGCTGATTGGCAGGTTCTTATTTGCTGTTGAACTATCTTATCAGAAGTGCACTTAGAAGTCTACTTAAACAAAGAGTGCTGGTAACGTGGTCAGGTTTATGTTATGCTGGCCTTCTTTGGTGTCTGTCAGAGAGAGTCATTTTTTCTGTTTGTCCTGCTTTTCTAATGTATAGTGAAAAAAATCTGCTGTTGCTTTCATTGTTTTGCTTTTAGTCAGACATTTGAGTCCAGTGCTAATGCAATACCACTACTAATAATAATATAATGCTAATGTTACTGACAGACACTAAAAGTCAGCGGTCACCAAAAGTGTTTCTGTAAATGCATACCCAAAGCTCAATATGGCATAATAGCTGGTAGGATTTAGAGGATTTGGGTTCTCTTCAAATAGTCCTTCAGCATGATGGTGAAGGTCAGGTTCATACAATTGTGGGCGTCAAAAGCTCAACTGATGTTGCAAAATGTTCTTCTGCATGTTGTGTGCAATTACGAATTTCCACCAGAGAGGTTCCAAATCCTACATAGTGTTGCTTAAAAATTAAATTACATTACTTTAAAATGTACCTTCTCGATTTAGCAATGATTAATAAGCAATTTGAATGATGATGTCAAGTATTTTATATATGCAGTTCACTAAACACCATTTTAATAAATACAAATAATAATAATAAATAGGGTAAAAAAAAAAGCTCCTCACCCTCGGACTGACACCAGCCCTCTGCAACTGGGTGCTGAACTTTCTAACAGACAGACCCCAGTCAGTCAGAGTCGGCAGCTGCACATCCAGCACAAGAACAGTGAGCACAGGGGTCCCTCAAGGCTGTGTGCTGAGCCCCCTTCTGTACACGCTCTTCACATACGACTGCGTGGCCTCCCAGAACAACACCAGCATCATCAAATTTGCTGATGATACTACAGTCATTGGACTGATCACTGGTGGGGAAGAGACAGCGTACAGGAAGGAGGTGGCTGAGCTGGTGGCCTGGTGTCATGACAACAATCTTTCCTTGAATGCAGACAAGACCAAGGAAATGATTGTTGATCCAAGGAGGAAGCGAGAGCTACACACACCCCTGTACATAGGGGAGACTGAGGTGGAGAGGGTGAAAACCTTTAAGTTTCTTGGCATTCACATCAGTGAGGATCTCAGCTGGTCCCACAACACTCAGATCATCATCAGGAAGTCCCAGCAGCGACTGTACTTTCTGAGAAGGCTGAGAAAATTTGGTATGCCAACCAAAATTCTCAGCACCTTCTACAGGAGTATGATTGAGAGTGTTCTTACCAGCTCCATCATCGTCTGGTATGGAAACTCTACTGCTCAGGACAGAAAGGCTCTCCAGCGTGTGATCAAAACTGCACAGTCCATCTCAGGAGCAGCCTTCCCCTCACTACAGAACATCTACCACACCAGGGTCACCAGGAGGGCCCACAACATAATCAGGGACAGTACACACCCCCAGCACACACTCTTCACACGTTTACCTTCAGGCAGACGTTACAGGAGTGTGAAGTCCAGGACCACAAGACTGACAAACAGTTTCTACTCACAGGCCATCAGGCTTGTGAACACCTCACGCACTACCTCTCCAACCTCTCCTTTCTGAACTGGTTTTAACTGGTCTGATTTAAACTGCACCTTACACTCACTGTACTGTCAGAATACTGTTTACATTCACTACTCACACAAACATTATTGTTTACATTCGTTACTTGCAACTTGCACTTTATGGCTGCTGCTCTTCATACTTGCGCATAAAAGCACACATAACTTTTATTTTTTATTCTTTAACTATAAAAATATTTTTATCTACTTCAACTTATATTGTTATACTTTGTATATTTTGTATATATATTTTTTATTTCTTTTATTTGTTATCTTATCCATTGGTGAATGGAGGAACAGCAAAGTAAGAATTTCATTGTACAGTGTAACTGTCTGTTCTGCTGTACATATGACAATAAAACTCTTGAACTTGAACTTGAAAATATTTTTGTTGGTTTTTGTTTGGACTACAGATGTAAATCTTCTTCTCTCCTATCTGTGTCAGATTCAGAAAGGAAAGCTCCATGGCAGTATAGATGTGGGTCTCTCTGTGATGTCCATAAAGAAGAGAGCTCGGCGCATAGACCTTGACACAGAGGAGCACATCTATCATCTCAAGGTGAAAGACTGAAAGGGACAACACATGGAGAAAACACCAAAAGCTTTTTGTGTGTGTGTTTATATGTGTGTGTGTGTGTGTGTGTGTGTGTGTGTGTGTGCATGAATGTGGGATTGTGTTTGTGTGTTTGAAATAACTAAGCAAGCAGTAAGCCAGACTGACAGATGCTGAAGACATGTGTTGTCTGTCTCCTCGCTGTCCTCTGCTTGCGTGTGTGTAGGTGAAGTCTCCAGACGTGTTTGATGCCTGGGTGTGTAAGCTGCGTCACCACCGTCTGTACAGGCAGAATGAGATTGTGCGTTCGCCTCGCGATGCCAGCTTACGAGCCTTCCCTCCCCCCACTAGCCTCGAGTCACCTCAAACAACCCCCTCTTCGGCTCACGAAACCAAGGTGAATCTCTCTCTCTCTCTCTCTCTTTTTCTCTTGCCTGCTCTCTCCCCCGCTCTCTGTCTTTCTCTCTGTCTCTTTCTTTGTGCTTGTGTCTGTGTGTGTTAGATATAGTGGTCCTCCAGGGATGGTCTCTGTGACACACTCAGTGGAACTCAGTAATGACTCATCTAAAAAAACCACATCAGCTACTCGTTTCACCCGTACTGTGGGAACAAAGCAGAAACTGTGTCTAGTTTTTATCATGTTTTTATTATGTTTATAAAAAACGTTTTTTATTTTAAAATGTTGTTTGGTGTTCTTTATCTTTACACATTTAAATTATTTGTTTTTTAAAAAAATATCTTTTGTAGTTTGTTTAAGATGTAAACATTGCATGCAATAAATTGCTAATATACATCATGGAGGGGGACAATATCATTCCAATAATTATGTTAGCTAATGCGGTTGTGCTATTGGAAAGTCATTTACACCAGCACATTCAATACCATATAACACACACACACACACACACACACACACAAAACTTCAGTTTAACTTGTGGCATCACATACAGCAGTGTAGTGGGTAATAACACTACTAACTGCCCCCCAGCCATGTATATCACATTATAAAGTCTTGCACAAGAATCCTAACGCAATACAACCCAGCCTCAACTTAAAGGAACGGTTTGGTAAAAAGTCAGTTATTCACAATTATCCACATGACATGTAGTGAATCAGACAAGACATGTTTGATGTACACATTTAGCACTGGAGTCACTTAACACTAAAAGTCTGTAGTCACACATTTTCCTCAAAAACATCCACAAAACCTGTTTAAACAACTTCTTCAGCACTAAAGAAGCTAAATGTGCACACCGAACATGTCTTGGCTGATCAGCTACAGCTACAGAGTAAGTTGAAAAAAGTTGGATTTCTTTCACTGAACCATCTCCAAACCACAGCAGCGCATTAGGTGTTAAACGACATACTCTCATTTAGTAGATTGTGCAATAATATAAATACATGAAATGTTATGAGAATAGTAAATTATGTATGCAGTACTGTAAATGAATTTGAATGGTAAATTAAGGTTATTGTGACTAGGTGTTATTGTGTGTTTCTACTGTTGTGAGGTTTAGGTTAAACTCTTTGCGACAGTCAGTTTTTAGCACTGTATTACTATTTTACAATTTTCAGCATACCAGGACCATTAGATGGAGTTTCTTGTTAAGAGTCTCTGAGCTCTGAGCTAATTACATCTATATGGATCAGGAATGGTTTGTCATATCTTACCACCAGCTCCAGAGGCATGTCAAAAAAGATCTATCACTGTTGTATTCATAGTCATCGCTGTATTTTTATGTAGTGAAGATTCATTTGATTTAGCTTGATTGCTGCCATATTTTGCTTGGGTTTGGCATATTTCAGCATTGCTTGCTTGGGTAGTCACTGTACAATATTGCCCCCCTTCCCACCCCACCCCAAAAAAAATCCATATGAGTTTAAATCTCACATTGTAGATTCTTAATAGAACCAAACAAGTAAATGCCTGGCAGCTCGGCTAACATTTATTTGCCCCATCACATCTTAACTTACTTCACCTAATACCTTGTACATTTTAGCTGGAAACATTTTGAGAGGTAAAACATTACGTTTATTGATGAGTGTGGTGGTATCCTAGCACAATGCTGAGATTTGTTTCTCATGTGAATTTTCTGTTTCAACAGGAGTTATATCCCGGTGTCCAGGTTAATTAGCTCGATGCTGAAAGTTTTATTCCATTAAATATGTATAGTTAGATATATAACATTAGCTTGGTGTTTGTCCTCTCTCACTGCAGTGCCTTATATGTGCTATTTAACTAGAGCTGCGTCTGAATAGCCAAGTAACCCTAACTTTCGCATCTGTTTTCCTTCATTTCGATCTCATATGTTATCTGGTAGTCATGTAGATTCACATGCTACTAAATGTTACTACTCAAGCCTTTCCCTGGCTTGCCCGGGTTATAGGTTGTGGACTTCTCTGCATTAGTTTTTTGTGGCATCTACTGTCTGTATATTTTAGAAATCACAAAGCATTAGATCAAATAAAATGTTTGTTTCTTTATTTATATCTATGTATTGTTTGTGTTTTTCAGCAGCAGGTAAAGCCCAGTTCTCTGCCCTGGCAGCCACCCCTGCCCTGCACCACCAGCCTGCCACCCTCCTGCAGTAATGGCCAGAGCAAAGTAGCAGCATGGCTACAGGAATCAGAGGAAATGGACAAGTGTGCAGAAGGTAACATACTCAAACAGTGCTCACAAACTCATGAATAGCCCTCTTGTAAAACTTGTACCATGCTTTAATTGGCTACTTCAGATCCTGGGCAAAAAAATGGGATTTTTACTGCTATCATTCCCTGTGGCGTACAAAAGGTTCCAAAGCCAGGATCCAAGTATTTTTTGATGTCACTGAATCACGTGTATAAAAATTCAGTCAATTTCTGCCTCTTAATTGCATCATAATTTGGAGGATCTGTATTCTAAGGAAAATCTACATACAATAAAATGTATCAAATTTAAAACCAGGGTATGATGGCGACAACATTTCTATTTATTTTACAATAGAGAAGGGGTTTAAAAGAACATAATAGGGGCTGTGATACATCATTCATGCGGAGATTTTGATTTTGATAATAGAACTTTTTATAGCAACACACAATGTTTTTATGTTAATAAATTCTAATAATGTCATTATTAAGTATGTTTTCAAACATCTCAATAGCCACCAGAACTTGTCAGTTTATATCCCAGTAACAGAAAAAAGAAAACAAAAATGACAGTGCAGTGATTATTTTTTTTTTATCCCAGTCCATGATTGGGTCCCGGAACAAGAATTCTGACTGTAATTATGTTGTTGCACACCTTTCTTATAACCCTGGACCTGGAAGGCAGAGGAGTGCTGAGTGAGGTGTTGATTGGTGCTGGTCATTTGCAAATGTTTAAACAGTGGAGTTATATATAAAATGGCATTAATAATAGAATGTCCATTATTCATGATACACTGTCTTATCTCCACTATGCACCTGGTTAATGTTTTGTATTGCAATATCAAGATTTCACAATGCATTGTCACATCTCTAATGCAAATACTGAATGTAACTATATATGTGTGTGTGTGTTTTAGAGCTTGCCCATTGTCAGTCTAGTCTGATGGAGCTGAGCCGGTTACTGCAGAGTCTGGAAATTTTACAGAGAACACAGTCAGCACCAAGCTTCACAGATATGCAGGTAATACATAGACAAACACATGTACACGTATGTATAGCTGAAAATAAACTGCTCTAGCTCTGGGCAGTCAAAGATTGTTATACTGGATGAATGCAGGTGTGTTTGTGTGTGTGTGTGAGTGAGAGAGAGAGTGAGAGAAAGAAAGGCCTTTTCTGGACATCAACTGAACCCAGCCCGGCAATGGCACTGCTACCGCATTTAAACACCTTACCATTTAAACCTTCACAATCCATTTTTTCCATTCTTCATGTTAACTTTACATCCTGGTAAATGTATACATCATACAAATTAATGTTCATTACATATCATTAAAAACTTTTTAGGAATTTCACATTCCTCTGCATGTGTATTGGTTAATGTGTTACTGTCACATCATACATGACTTAACATCAAATGTGTTTTAACTGTCTGTCAGCTTTATCTGTGTATCATCCATTCTCACCAAATCAGCGCTTCTCCATATTGCATCACAAGCATAGCTCGACTCCATCTAATGACACACCAAATTATACACTGATTAAACATCTAAACTGAAACACCTAAAACTGATTGTATTTTATACTCGATACAGGACATATCTGAGTGATAAAGAAAACTGTCTCCACCTTGTATTAACATGTGTTTTATCTCCAGATCATATCTGGAGTGAAGTTTACTTCCGGAAGTGAAAATATGTTCTGAATTTTCTAGTGCACAGTTAGTTACTGTTTATTTGCTGAATTCGACACATTGGAAATAAATAAAATGGTCTGTGCAAAAATCATAGAACAAGTTTTTTATTGTTCTAGTTCACATTTTTCCAGTATGTAAATCAACAAAACATGTCATTTGACTTTGGGTGTTCTGCATAGTGCATACTTCTTTTAATTTTTACATCTGTGTTTTTCACCTCTAAGATACAAACATGCCTGGTCTAGAGTGCAATAAGGCACTTGGTTTCAGGATAACTCCTGCCAGACATTATTGCTTGTCTTGCATTTCCACAAATCAAAGTCAAATCCAATCACAGAAATGCATATGCAAGGTGTAAACAGCGTCATACTGTAAGTCCATAGACTTATCAGACTGTAGAAATGTGTCAGTTTTGTAATTCTGTCTGATACTACATGCTTTAAAATGCAGCCTTGAGCTTTGGATCCACTGCTGTCATCAATTTTGGCTGAAATGTATTGGCAGTTAATTGGCTTCCTAAAGTGACAGTCAGCAGACAAATCACACATGGAGTAGAGCGGATATAATTCATGGAGAGTAGAAGTATTATGTATAGTTTTAGTTATGGTTATCAGCACAGAATAGGTTGTACTTGTATATGAATTTGTTTATGAAATATACACATTATTTTGTCATGTCCATGCTATGACAGCTAACAGCTGCCACCTGTAATAATATTTCATCTGCTTTAAGTGCTTTAGATGCTGTTCTGTTTTAATGTGCTATTAACTCACTCCCATCTCCTCCATGTGTGTCTGCGTGCGTGTATGTGCGTGTGTGTGTGCACCTGGTTGCATGCTTGTGTGTGTGTGTAATTTAGAGTAACTGTGTAGAGTTATCAAAGAAAGACAAGAGAGTCAGCAGAAGATGGAGAACAAAAAGTGTCAGCAAAGACGCAAAAATGCAACTGCAGGTACATCATCTCTGTCTCTCGCTCTAATTCTCACTGAATTCATTGGATTGTTATATAGAACCCTGTTGCTTTTTTCTTCTTTACTTTGACAATGACTTTTACAGTTTTCTGGCATTTAATCATCAACTAGGTTTGGCGTTTTACCTTGTGAATTAGTCACATGCAGGTTGGATGCTGTACTTTATATGTCAGTGTTTAACACTAACACATGTAGGATGCGATTTTCATTATTACTCCAAATGGCACAAAAAAATAGTGTTTTTTCACCAGGCCATCAAGCCTTGAGCCTTTACCACTAATACTATTTGAAGTAGTAGGACACTATGAAAGATACCTTATAGACCACATGTGTCTGTCTTGGTGTTTCTCTTTTTCTTTTATTTGTTTCTCTTTCAAACTCACACAGAGAGAGTCCACAGCTGTGGGAGTTTAACCCGGGTCTACCCCCCATGACTTACAGTAAACACAGAAAAGCATGCACACACACACCTGCCCTCCCGGACAGTTTACTCACCCTGTGGAACGTCTACTTATTACAGTCTTTAACCTTAGCCATGGGCGAGAGAGAGTGAGAGAGAGAGAGAGAGAGAGATATCATCTCATGCTGGAGAGAAGGTTAAGCATTCTGAGTCACTGCATCCACAAGAAACCTTCTTTTTAAACTGCTCTGCAGGGTCTCGCTCCACACTGGCATCCGTTTAAAGGCATCGCTCTATTATAGCGCTCAATGTGCACACACTGCTTGACTCTGCACTGTGGGGTGCAGTGAACAAATGACTCATCAAGGTGACATGATAATTGTCGTGTTCCTAATGATTTGATTTATAAGCAGTTAGCACCATGACTTTGCTGCCAGTGCATGCTTTAAAATGGGGCTCAGTGATATGGTACATATTATCACTGTATTAATTCAGGCTTTGTATTCTTACAATTACGATTTGTATGATTTGTATTCTTCTGTGTTGTGTGCAGGTTTTTGCTTCTCTGTTTAAGATAGCAAAATGTATTAAAAGTGGTTTTAAAAGTGGTTCCAGTCAAGAAGAGCGAGCAAATTAGCAAAACTCGTTTCATTGTGTGCTTTAAAGTATGCGTGTTTTTTGAGTAGGTCTTAAAGAGATTTATAGCATATACACGATTGTATATCTTGTTTGTTTTTAATGTTGTTATTTCTTGAAGCTGTTTATATAAGCTAGGCTAGCAGGTTAAATGTGTGCCATCAGGCTCTGATATCCAGTCCTGTATATACAGTCTATTCAAGGCTAAAGGTCTTACGCAAGTAAGCAATATCATCACAGAGCTTAAACCCTCCTCCTTTGGGAATATGTTGTGTTCCTCCCTGAGGCATACCTAAAAAAACTCTTTCTCATTCAAATTTGATCCCACTGAGGATTCTGAATTTTCAGAATGTGTCTGATCCTCAAATGTCACTACTTCACTACTTTACCTAAGTTACCTAAGTTAAGTGATCCCTTGCCCCTTGACTTGGTGTGTGATAGTCTGCAAAACCGTAAAATTAGCCAGTTGGCATTGCATTCTGTTTGGTTTTGTGTCCTTTGCTTAGTAACTGCTTCTTGATGGCCATACATCCTTTCAGACCCATAACATTAAGAAATCTTCTCTCAGTAGAAGATAGACATAATAAACGTTTACATTTTTTATATAAAGCTGGAGAGAAGCTTGATTTTCTGTTTGTTCAGAAGCAGTTTTCTTCTCCAAACAAAATAACTTCTGAATAATGAACATTTGATTGAAAGCTAAATAAATGATGGATGAATTATGCTCCATGCTCTAGTTCTGAAGTTAACCCTTTAATGTGTTTTCAATACCTCGCCTGTTGTCTGGCTGACTTTATAAAATCTAATCCAATATAAGCTTATTTCTCTGGTGGTAATTGTTTTGAGTGCACTGGACCTGCACTGAAATGGCTCACTTAGCACTGAACTTTTTTTAGTCATCACCAGATACACCTGTTCTTTAGCTTTATTGGTTATATTATTTGCTTTCACTCAGGCAGTTGTAGTGCATAAGAAGGACACAGCAGTGTGTGTGCTGGACTGTTTTTTTTATTTATGATATGAAGCTGAATGACCTTTCATTGCTATCATGGGTGCATTTTCTTTAGTTAGTGTGGAGTCTGCCTTAGGGCAACAATTCTGCCTTCTACTGTTTAGATATTCTGTATGACTGGGTTTGTGTTTCACTAGGGTGATGTTTTTGTCTTACGTGCCCCGAATTTCTAATTTCTGTTGTCCGAGTAAAGGACAGGTGATTTGCTTTCTCCTAATAAGTGTGTGTGGTTGTCTATGGCATGTGTGTGTTTGTGTTGTGCAGGTACCTCTGAGTGCTACCCGGTCTGCAGTGCGTCTCCATTCCTCTAACCCTAATCTATGTGCGGAGCTCGCCGAGTACCAGACCCCTGTTACCCGTTTAACTGATAGCATTGAATGTGCCAGCGATTACATCAAGCTGCAGGAAGATTTTTGCGTTATCGCTCAGAAAGGTTAGCATTAAATGAAATTACCAATTACATCAGCAGGCCTCTTTTTGACAGCTTTACATGAAGCTGTTTGATATCTGTGTGTTGCAGTACACTCACTGCTGAAGTCTGCCTTCAACACGGTGGCCATAGAGAAAGAGAAGATCAAGCAGGTGCTATCGGAGCAGGAGCAGTCCAGTCAATCAGCTCAGATTATGACCCTACGGCGTTCCCTATCACAGGTCAGTCCTAGCCTCTTCATGCTGCTGCCACGGTTACGGTCTCTACAGCAACCATGCACCTCGGAGGGATCGATTAGCCTGAAAATGAAGCTTTACAATGTGATTATATGAAATAAAATGAAGTGAGGGTCTGCTTCGTAAATGAAATGACCGCACGCAGGAAGTGTGAAGCCATAAACTTGCATCATGACGTGGATTTCCTGTGTAATTACTTTGGTTTGATAATAACTTAACGAGCGGGAAAGAGGACACCCTTCTCCAAAAGGCCCTTTTTGTCTTGGTGCATATAATTGGAAATAAGATTAAGTGTTGCTTTGATTAGCCATGGGAGAAGCAGCTCATTTGAGCTGTCTCACTGTGTTTGTAATTCATCTAAGCATGGCAACATAAAGTGCTGCTTGAGAGTTTGGAAACCCTTCAGCATTGTGCATTTCTGCTTAAGGTTGACTTTAAATGAGATCAGGTTTTCATTTAAATCAAAAGCCAAGAAAAAGAGAGAACCCAGTAGCACACACAACACATTTTTTTCCCAGAGATGCAAGATTATATATGTGGATTGGCAGAAGTATGTGAATGTCTATAACACTTTGTATAGTCAATAATTAAGGTCAGGATGTTCAGTCAACAAGGTGTGAGTGTGGCTGACTGTACCCTATTTAGAAAATAGCATGATATTTGTCATTAGAAGAGGTTCCAAGAACTATTTTTGATGATCTTGGATTTCACAGATCCATTGTCAGACAATTCAACACAATTATTGCTTTTCACAGTAGTGTTTATCCAACACAGGGGTAACATCTAAGGATCATCTGGCCTCTCTTACACTGGCTAATGTTAGTGTTCACTCTGTCAAACACTGAACAAAAATCATTGCTATCATTCGATAAAGCTATGGATTCTGAATTGTATCAAGGAACTGATTGTACCATTTTATGTTGGGGCATCCACCTGTGACCTGAAGCTCAGCAGACTGTGAGTCTTGCAGAAAGACAGCAACCCTTGAAACACCAGTTAGTCTACAAAAAATGGTTAATGCAGAAGAATAGTTGCATTTTGGCATTGCTGAGTCAAAGTCTAGACCTTAATCCAGTAGGTACATTGGCCAAATCCTGCAGTATGATGTTCATGCATGAAAGCCCACTTACAGTTGGTGTAGTTGATTGAAGCCATTACTGACCAAAGGGGTCACACCAGTTACAGATACATATTTTTGATATCAAAGACATTGAATTTTGGATCACTTTGTTTAATAAACCGCTAAAAAGCAACACAACTGTTTGTGTTATTTGTTTTATTGGGTTCTTTTTATCTTGTTGTGGGGCTTTAATTAATATATGGTAGTTTACAGGTCACATTTATGTGGAAATTCCAAAAATAAAAAATTAAAAACTAAATAAATGCTAAGTGAAAACAATGCTAAGTAACGGTTTATACTATCTGTTTTAAGATGTACTGTAGAGGCATGTGTGCATGCTGTGCTAGATTCTATAGCATTTTTGACTCCTCCTTGAATTTTGTTCCGATCACATAATTACGGAACAGATATTGAATTCAATATATTTTTATGTGTCCTCAGAAAAAGTCCAAACAACTCACAACATGAATGCACAGAACATTACACCAAATATCTTTTGACTTTCTTGGTTTAGGCCCTATCTCAGAATGCAGAGTTGAAGACCCGGCTAAATCGTATCCACTCAGAATCTGTGCTGTCAGACCAGGTGGTCAGCGTCAACATCATCAGCAGTCCTGATGAGGTACATACCCATTGTCATTGTAAACCTCCACTCCTAACCACTATATCCAGTCTTTAACCTTTAAACTTCAGTTCCTCAGTCTTATAACTCTTATAACTACACATGATATATACTAGTACTTTATATAAGTTATGAATAATATTACTTAATTACAGAATAGTAACCTAAAGTGTTAAACCACACTTTAACCTCCACCTCCTGCTATAATATATATAATTAGTAGTTGATGGCAGCTTGTGAAGACAATTTCTTAAAATATTATGGAACCCACTGTGAAAATGTACAATTGTGTGGAAAAGTCTGGGTCAAATTATATTTTAAGGCAAATGCAATCTGTCTGAAAATGTCGCCTGTGCAAAAACCCTTGGCATTTGTGTGTGCGACAGGCGAGTGAACAGATCCATGTGGGGATTCCTCTCACGCAGCAGGCCTCCAATGAGAGCAGACTCTCCATGTCAGAATCCGTTTCTGAGTTCTTTGACGCTCAGGAAGTGCTGCTGTCAGCCAGCTCATCAGAGAATGAGGTGAGGGCATGTGTTGTAAATGTGCGTGCGTATGTGATCTCATGTGCAGTATATAGTACTCACATTTCTAGGGTTCTAGGGACTTTATGAATAGGAAGAAATTGTCCATATCCATGAGTGCTAAAGTGTAAAATACTATACTATACTGTAATTTTGTAAAGTAAAGTCTAAAATAAAGCACACATGAAAACATAATTTTTAAACTGGGTAGTTTAAGCCATTGTAAAATACATGATATATGTACACATCAACTGAATTCCATGTTAAAGCATGTACATTAAGTAAATGTCCCAAAACCAAGAAGCCGGATTTGTTTAAATTTATATACAAAAAAAATAGGTTCATGATCATATGACCCAAAACTAAAAACGTTAAAGCACACAGTTAAAGCACACAGATAGCTAGAACTGATGTTGCTTTAACTCAGTGTACCTCAGTAGCTGTTGAAAGCCGTCCTTGTCCACTACGTCCTGTGTGTGATTTCTTCAAACAGCTGAGCACCACACTTTCCATAATGTCAGCGCGCACTGATGCACTGGATCTGTGCTTTCAGTTAAACAGCAGTGCTGAGCTTTCAGTTAAACAGCCTAGCGGAATAATCATCATCCCACTGAAGAGATGTCAGAGTAAAGAAATAGGGTTATTAATGATGGTTTATTATTGGGACACACTGTTCCCCAAACACAGAAAGTCTGACCCTGCTTCATGCCAAGAAACTGCTAGTTTATTCACAGCTGTTTACAGACCACCACCTGCCAATGCTGAGAGAGCGCAGGAACAAGTGCATAGTGCGATCAGTAACAAGCTGAATGCAAGGGCACTGTGATTGTGCTGGTAGAAGTGGATTAGACACAGCGGGATTGCTAGACTGAGAATAGTCTGCCAAACAAAAATATGAACTCACTAATTTTAGGTGGACCAGCAAGGTAGATGTGTCTGACTAAGTGGACAGTAAGTGGACACAGGGTTTAAAAACTGCTCTGTTGATTCGTATCAACACACAGTAACACAACTCTACTACATCAGTGACTCTGCAGTGCTGAGAATGATCAACCTTTGAAAAAAGGGTAGTAGTGGAATAACACATTATGCAGAGAAACAGATAGATAACAGTCTGTAATTGAACTACCAGAGGCATATGTGTAGTATGTGGAGCTGATAAAATGGACAATGTGTTGATATAAGGTAGGCGTACCTAATAAAGTGCTCAGTGAGTGTGTGTCAGACAATGAGGTCTAATCGCGTCTAATCGAATGGTGCTCTGACAGTAATCAGATTCAGAACACCACAAAAACCAAGATTGTGGATTTCAGAAGATCCAGAAGGATCGCACATCATAATAGTTAGTGAAGAGCTGGAGAGTGTCAATGCCATCAGGTCCTAGTAAACCTTTAAAGAACCACCGTACAGTACAGTATTGTGCTCCACTCACTGAATGCTAGCTGTCTACACAAGAAGGCTCGTAATATCAGTAAGGATCCAGCCCACACAGGTCACAGTCTGTTTGCCCCATTGCCATCAAAGACTGAGCTAGCAGAGCTGTAGCCTCTATCAACCCCCCACCACCCTTCCATAGCTGTTGAGAACTGAAGACTGTATTGTTTTTATCTAATTTGTTATGCAGTGCCTTTCTATACTCTGCTGTTTGCCTGTCTTATTCAAAGGTCTGTATTTATTATATCCAGATAGAGGACACTACCACGTTATTTTTTAACTTATTTATCTATTTTGTTAATTTATCTGACTATCTTGTTTATTTATCTTGATTTTGATTTAGTTTTTGTCTCTGAGAATTACCAAACTAAATTTTGTTGTATGCCTATAGTGACAAATAAAGTGTCTGTTACTTACTCTTTCTTTCTGAGAACATGGTTTCAGTGTGGTATATCATTAAAATATTATTGCAGTCCTCTGTGAAGATGCATTCAAACTCCACTATTTTTAGCTAAGTGCTTCACTTTTCAGTAGACATATTAGGCGGAACCAATACATACAAAAATGCAAATACAAAACCAAATATATACCTGCCAATTCAAATAGGATCGCTGTTATCAGAAATAAAATAGAAGGTTTTTTAAACAGTTATGTATCTGATCTAACCAGTCATTTGATTGTAAACGCTTTATAGTTTCCACATCCCCAGTAGGGAAGGTTTCTTTGTGGCTTTATATGGCCTTTTTCTGTTGTTGCAGTATTTGTGAAAGGCATGCTTTGTGCGTCTACACATGTTTGTATGCGTGTTAGGTAAATGGGTAATGTATATTTGCTGTGTGTCTGCTGTTGTTGTAATG
This sequence comes from Megaleporinus macrocephalus, assembly GCA_021613375.1. Taxonomy (NCBI): domain Eukaryota; kingdom Metazoa; phylum Chordata; class Actinopteri; order Characiformes; family Anostomidae; genus Megaleporinus; species Megaleporinus macrocephalus. The sequence goes on along the minus strand of CM038709.1, from coordinate 20,928,519 downwards.
TAGTGCTCTGTAAGTGCTTTGCCTGTATTGATTAGGTCACTGTATCAGGAGGTTTAAAATGCTGCATTGGGTTTTTCTGTACTGCAGAGCATCAGTACAACAGTCAGTACACGCACACACACACGCACAGAAAGTGTACTCAATTAGTCAGCACTGCAGAGAAAGATAAAAAGAGTGAATGAGAGAGAGACAGCGAGTGAGAGAGGCACAGCAGGACGATGAGTGAATGTGCATTATCTTACGTAACTTAAACAAGTAGCCCCTCCTCTTTCTTTCTGCCCCCATCTCTTACTCCCCATCCACCTGCCTGTCTCCCCAGGCCTCTGATGATGAGTCTTACGTCAGTGATGTGAGTGATAACATTTCAGAGGACAACGCCAGCGTCACTGATATCGTTTCCCGACAAAGTAAGCTCCACTCCTTTTATGTTTTCCTCCTTCTCTGTCATCTTTCACTAAGAAGCCTTATGTCTGGTAGGGAAGGTACCTAATATGATAGAAAGAATTTGCACTGGATTCTCTCAAACACATACATGCAGATAGTGTTTGTAAGCATCTAATTTAAGTTTGTGGAGCTCACTTCGACTCCAGCTCTTAATAAAACGAATGCTGTGATATTTAAGGCGAGCAGGGATGGTCCTCCCCAAAAGCTAATGCAGTCTAGAAACCCTGCCTCACACATGAATCATTTATTAGCCTATTACCGTAATCACTCTCTGGTTGTTGAAAGATATAAAAAAGCAATTTAGCCTGCAGTGTATGCGTGTTATTGGGCCAGTCCTGAGACCATCCAGATAAGGGGAATGAAATCTAATTTTGATGGTACCAGCACCACCATCTTCTTCTTTTTTATTGATATTTGATTGATTTTTTTTATATCACCATGTGTATTTTGTTAACCTTGTTAGGTCCTCTGTGGACCTTTGATAATACCATTGTTCATTTAATTTGTACTTGTAACTTACTGAAACAAAAGTCATATTGGTTGTGCTTAAAGATGCAGTCCTAAGAAAAATAGTAATTAAAAAAAAATGTAGCATTGCAAAAATGCAGTAAAAACATAAAAACAATACAACACAATATCTATTCAGGACACAGTAATGTCAGAATCAAATTGAATTGGCAGATAATTGCATTAAAAGAAATTATGTGCATTGGACAAATGTTTATAATATTATGGACCAATATTATGAACCAATTTTACAAACTAATATTTGAAAACGTACTTGGTAACACTTTATTTCAAGGCTGCTTACATAGAGACTTTAATCACTGAATAATGTATTAACAAATTATTTGTTTATAAAGTTTTATATAATAAATAATATAATATATAAGTTTATTTATTAATAGTTAATGTCAATAATCACACAATGACATAAGATGTTGTATGAAGGAAATAACATTGTGTTGGCATATGGGATCTGTAACTAGAATGAAAGACTTGTTTCTGTAATAAGATTGTTGTTTCAGTACTCTCTTACATTTAAGTACATTTAAAAGCAAATACTTCCTAGATGTATTTATAGTTTTACAGGATAGGATATATATATATATATATATATATATATATATATATATATATATATATATATATATATATATATATATATATATATATCCTTTCCCTGTATAAAGCTTTAAATGATGATTTGTAAAAGTGTTAGAAATGTAACTAATGTCTTTAGTTTAAGGCCCTATATTTCAGTGCAAAGGTATTTACCTCATAAAACTTGTGTTATTATTATATATTAATATTATTACATATTAAGGGAATAAATTCTTTATAAATATGCTATTCAGTGCTTATGCAGGTGTCATCTGATCACCTTTCAGATAGTGTTACCATTTATTGTAACCTGATTGAGCAGAATGTTTAGATGATGCTGGGCTACTAAGCAATTTATTCATTTTCCTGGATCTGTAGCCCTACAGAAATAAATCTAACATTTCTTTGTAACTCTGTGATATGCACATGTGTAAATTATAGCGAAGTGTAAATTAAATGTATGTTTAAGGACCAATAAAAACTCACAAGGGAAAAAAAATCTGCTGTTTTAAATTGGGTGTACTTGGGTTTCAGTGACATAGCAGTATAATCTCCTGTGATGGATAAAGTGGTTTATGTATGTCTTGCATCCTGATTCCCCTCTCAGCCAGCACGCCATGCAAATACAGCAGAAAAATCCGGTTAGCCAAGAGCTCAGAGGGCAGACTGCGCGCTGTTCCAAAAACAGGGCTTGGAGATATAATTCCATCTCTACTCTTTATAGCCAAGCTTGCGATTCTGTGCTATTGCTAGTGCTGTAAGCGATCTTCAACAATCCTTCTTATACAGGCACTAGATCTACAGTAGGATCCTGCAGCCAGCTATAATACTCTCCATGTGTCGTCCCCACAGTGCCGAATGGAGATCTGGCTGGGGGCGCATTCCGTAATGGGCGGCGGACATGCTTACCTGCCCCTTCTCCTGATACCTCCAACATTAACCTGTGGAACATCCTGAGGAATAACATTGGTAAAGACCTGTCCAAGGTGTCAATGCCTGTGGAGTTGAATGAGCCACTAAACACTCTGCAGCACATGTGCGAGGAGCTAGAGTACACAGAGCTGCTGGACAAAGCCGCCGAGACTGACGACCCTTATGAACGCATGGTACAGTCCCAAATTGCAGAAATCTTCAACATATTGTAAATTTAACAGTATGTAAATTTCTCTTGCAACTTCACTGTTCACTGTTTTGTGAAAAAGTCAGAGAGCACCCTACATTTACATAATGTATTAATTCTTCTTATTATTACATTATTAAGTATTTAATATTAATTCTTTAATAACACTTCTTAGGAGATTATTGTATACCTCTAATTATTGCATAACTAATATAAAATAATGCACTTGCATAAAAAATGTAAGGCCCAAGGAAATAGCCACCATCAAACAGTATTTATAATCTGAAATAATTCACTCAGTTTTTCTGTCCATGCTTCCTTGGTGAGAAGACGATTTTGGGTCTGAAAAGATGTGTAGCTGTCAAGAAAGCTCTTACTGAGAAACAAAAATGTGCAAATCAAAGAAGCTGCTGGTGTTCTCAGAACATTTGGACTGAGCACCCCAGAGTCCAAACCACAACATTACTGAATATGCTGTCATTCCTTCGACAATTGATTTAGCAATGCAGCTAAAACAGAACAACTAGAGCAAATGAAAAAAATAATTCCCGGAGGCTCACTGACAGGGAAAAGCAGGTTCCTTTATTTCATCTTGGAGAGTACACTCACATGACACCTTTTCTAGGGGGTGATTTACCTAGCCCTTCCTTTTTCTACCTTCTCAGTATACAGAAAGATATGTTTTCTTTTCAGTCTCAGATTTCTTCTTTATTAAACATGCTTGTTGCATGTCATTTGCATACCATTATTTTATTTAAACAGAACACACTTTCTCTCTAAGCTACTGCTGAGTTTGCATCTTATCTCTGTCTGGTTTCTCCTCCCGAGTTTACCCAGGACTTTATTCTTTCTCCATTAGTTTATTATTAAATAAATATCAAACTATCCAGAACAGGGTTCCCAGTCTGTTATCAACAGGTGGAGATGTTTATGAAAAGGCTAGTGTTACATATCAGGCCATGCTAACTTCTGCCTGGTGCGTTCTCAGGCCTCTGGGTTCAAATCTACACTGGCTGCATTGTATCAGAGTTTGCATCCTTTCTGTTCAGTACATACTGAACTGTGCATACCTATTTCTTCATTTTTAGCTACATTACTATGTATTTATATATCTAATACTTTTGGGGTTTTGGTAATCCATCAGTGTCTTTTTGGATTAAGTCGATTGTTGTCGAGTTCTTGGACTGAACTTGTAAAGGTGTAATAGATATTCCAGGATTTCTTTGAAAATCTGAAAGTTTTAATGAAAGCCAAAGTGTGGACACAATAAATACTAAAAATAAGTTTTATATTTAGTTGTAATTTTCTGTTAAGTACATGTTTTCAGATTTTTTTTTCTCATGCTGCTTGAAGAGTGGTCTCTGACTTTTGCACAATACTGTACAAAGGCATCTATGTGTCACTGAGTTGGTACCCTTCATGTTACTGGGTACTGGGTAAAGCTTCAGGACCTAAAGATTAGAGTGCGTAACTGTTTGCACTCTGTTTGTTTGGTTTTTTGTATTGTTTTATAGGATTTCTGTTTTAAAACATTATGTTAGGCATACAATGTACCTATACAGTGCCTTTCTTCTTGACAGTGTAATTACACCAGCATTTTAGCTTTTGGATTGGATATGTTCTGATGGCTGTTTTCAGCAATATACATAAGTACATGTAGATGCATACAACATATAATAATGCAGCTTAGCATAAAACAAGGTCGAGGAAGGACAGTGTTATGCAGTGGGGAGCTGTAACAGTGCAGTCAGCGGAGCCTCAAGCGCATGCACACTGACAGCAGAATAAAGGCACCAAGTAATGTCACCTATAGAAGGGCGATTACTGCCTACAGCAGGTAACTACATCCCCTGAGCATTAGAGGTGTAGTGGTCTGTGTGTGTGCCTGCATTCATGGAGGGAACAAAGGCTCTCTTAGGTAAACTTTCCCATGCTGCCTCTGGCCTCATTAAGTCCTTTTAGCTGTTGTGGAGTAACCTCATTTTAGCTGTGATGGCCCTTAAATGCTGTATTTAAATCGCCTTTCTCGTTGTGCCTTTTAAAGGACGTTTTAGTATAAGCTTCATATTCACATCTGAAACCTTCAAGTCTCTGAATTTGCACAGCTTCAAATATCTGAGAAATCTCAGAACAAGCCAGAGCTCCTTAAATTCCTTTAATGGCTTTTCTTCCATCAAATGCTTCTTAATGTTTTTCAGTCAGACTGTAACCTGTGTTTAAAAGTGTGTGAACTCTGTTTTACTGATTGGAGTGACTGTAGCTGGTGTGTATCCCCTGCTGGTTTGTCTCTATAGGCGCTGGTAGCTGCGTTTGCTGTCTCAGCGTACTCCTCCACATACTACCGTGCAGGCAGCAAGCCCTTTAACCCTATACTGGGAGAGACTTACGAATGTATTCGGGAAGACAAAGGCTTCTGCTTCTTTTCTGAACAGGTAGGCAGAACCTTTAGTCCTCTGTACTGTATTAGCCCTAGTACTACAATTCCTTCTTATTGGATATGAAAAAAGGTAAGAATATAAAATATAATTGACTAGTAATTTCAGCCAGTATTGTTCACCAATTCTTTTTTTCCGTGCGTTGCATCCAAGATTTCTGTGTGTGTATCTGTGCTGGCCCAAATTATTTGAATATTCATTTTCTGCGTTGGTATTTGATTCAAGAATTAGTATTCAGAAGGCTTTTTTCAAGATGTAAGCATATTCGATCAGCAAAGGCCTTTAAATAGAACTGTGACTGTTAATATATTGAACAAATAAGACTATGGTTTAGACGTCCATCATGTCGCCTCAGGACAAAACACACTGCACTGCTTGTCATGCTTCAGAAGCTCAAACAGCAAGGATGTCTCAAAAAGAACTTTTGTGCGGAAACACTTTAAAAACCATGAATGAAAATAATTATGAACATAGACTCAAATATGTCTATATATATATATATATATATATATAGATATATATAAACTGGGGAACTTACAATCCTCTGCTACTCATGATAAAAATCTCTTAACTTGAAAAACAATAAACTAAAACAAATTGAAACATCTTCAATGTCTATGTAACTCATAACAGCTGTATTTAAATGACTGTCTGAACTGAACTGAAGTAACCAACACAATTATGAAATATAAATATTATTGTATTTGAGTACTTGGTTGGAAATACTAAAGGGTATTCAAAGGCTATTCAGGCCAGGCCTAATGTGAGCATACACATTTGTGCAGAGCTGTAAAAAGCACCTGTCCTCTGGCAGAGAATCTCCTCTATGTGATTGTGAAAAGGTCTTTGTCAGCAGGGTTTTTTTCCCCCAGTGGCACTCTGTGCACATGTATGTGTGCGTGCATTTGGGTGTGTGTGTGTGTGTGTGTGTGTGTGTATGCACGTGTCTATTTGTACAAATAAATAAATAAATTAAAAAAAATAAATAATAGTAATAATAATTGAACATGACATTCATGCAACCTGACACTACTTAAATACTGTAATTTAATCACAGTCAAAGTATTACATGACATAGAAGGACATATACTTATGATCATAGTAGGTGATTTGTCTTGCAAACAGTTTTTGTTGTATTTCTTTTAAAAAAAAACATTTCAATAGCAATATGTTAAAATAAAGAAAAGGAGTTGTTTTCTGTATCGGCCACAGGATTGTAAAAAAGATCTGTCCAATGAGTTTACTCGGACCAAACAAAGGGATTGGATGACTTATCTTTCTGTCCACCTACCTACCCATCTCATCCTACCCACATGCACACGCACTGCACATGTATTTATTTGCTTATGCACTGAGGCTCCACCAGCACACACATAGACAAACACTTCAGAGCTGCTGAAAACTGGAAGAAGGGCAGAGAAAGTTGAAACCGCTTGCACTGCCAAACACATAAAGTGGTAGCTTTAGAAAAGCTTTGTGAGGTAGGTGGAAAAAAAATCCGCTGCTTATTATTTTGATGATGTGAAAAGATGAACTGGACTCAACTATTAAACATCTGTTCTGTAAACATAGTTTTCATGTGGAAAAATAAACAAAGCAGCTAAGTGAAATAATTATATATTTTTAAATGTTAAACCAGTTAAATTATACTGTAGCCTTAAGAGCTGTAATGTGTTTATTTTATATTATTTATTTTTCAGTCTTATGGGCAAGCTTACTCAACATTTTCATGCATATTGTAACTTGCCAGTTACAATAACAAATTTATGATAGTTACATTTTATGATACTTTGCTGAAAAACAATAGAAAACAATGTCAGTTGTTTTATTACCACTCTTTACATTTTAGCCAATTAAATGATTATTTATTAATTTACATGAATATTTAATGCATGAGTTCGTGTAAGCTTTTTCAGGCTGCATCAGGCATTCCTGTAAAAGGCTAAGTGCAAAAAATGATTTTGGAGATTACCTATTAATTTTTCTCTTTATTTCTTTCTATTCACCTCTGTCCAGGTGAGCCACCACCCCCCAGTCTCTGCCTGCCACTGTGAGTCCAAAAACTTCACTTTCTGGCAAGGTAAGTCTGGACCTTCCAGCTGGATTCTTCTTTTCTTAATTGTTATGTATTTTTATGTGACATAAATGTTATGATCAGTCATTCCTTTTCTTTCTCTTAATTTTCTTCATAGTCATAGTAATGTTGTAGCTTCAGTTCAATGGGCCATAAAATTAGCCACATACAGTAGTGTTATAATGTGCTACAATTTGGGTTTGAGCCATTCTTTATATACAGTTAAGAGATGACTAAGCATTGTGTCATTTGGAGATAAGGAATGGGCTGGATCACCCTCACCCAGTACACTAATTTTGTGTGTCTGTATGTGTGCATGTGTGTGTATTAATGCTGTCTTAGATGTCAGATGGAAGAACAAGTTTTGGGGAAAGTCAATGGAAATCCTTCCAATCGGCACAGTCAATGTGATGTTGCCCAGGTACAGAATCTCTAAAGTACTCAAGGCCTTTTAGTCTTTTACTGCATTAAGATTATTGTTGTCAATTGCTCTATTAAACCTGGCTGCACTAAGACTTAAGTGTGCATGCTGTACACCCACAGTTATGGTGACCACTACGAGTGGAATAAGGTGACTACCTGTGTGCACAATATCCTGAGTGGAAGGAGGTGGATTGAGCACTACGGAGAGATCACTATTAGAAATACTAAGAGCAGTACCTGCATCTGCAAACTCACCTTCATCAAGGTATTAAACAGTAAACACAAGAGTTTTAAATCAGCACTCACGTTTCCCTATTTTTACTCTCGTACAGTTGTTTGATTTTATTTTTTCATTACTGTGTTGTATGTGTTTGTGGGCACAGGGTAACTACTGGAGCTCCAATGTGAATGAGGTGCAGGGCTTTGTGATGGATCAGGAGGGGAAGGTGGTTCACAGACTGTTTGGGAAATGGCATGAAGGTCTTTACTGTGGAGTCCCACCCTCTGCTAAATGCATCTGGAGACCAGGTACACCTGTGTATGGGTAGAGGAGGACACTCTACTCTAAATGTACAAAAGTATCCAGACACCTATTCGTCCAAAAATTCTTCCGAAATCAAGAATATTAACCTGGAGAGTTTCGTCTTTGCTACATTAACAGTTTATTTTCTTCTGGGACGGCTGTACACTACATATTGGAACACTGCTGTGAGGATTTGCAGTCAGGTACTGATGTTGGATTATTCGTTTTGGATTACGAATGCCACTCCAACTCATACCAGAGAAATTTCATAGCAAGCGTTATACTCCTTTTTGCATGTGGTGGTCTTAGAATAAAGCTGTTCCCAAACCTCACCTTCCAATGTAAATGATTTTCTACAAAGATTATCAGTCTATGTGTGCAGTTTTGCATTAGTCAGTGGTGGATGTACCTTAAAATAGCTAAACTCACTCATTAGAAGGGATCTTTTTGAATATACTTGCATACAAATCATCACTATCAGTAGTCTTTTAATAACATGGACCACGTTGGCAAACTGCAATCCATTGTCCAGCACACACTGGAGATGTTTTCAGTTCCTGACACAGCAACTTAATTTGGTAATTAACTGATGCGTCAGGTGAATCACCAACCTACGCAGAACACTAGCGTCCAGAAGTTTTTTCTTAAAGCACAGCAGTTTCAAAGCATATACATTGTACCCTGCTATGTGTTCTTTCTTTAACATATGTAGGGCTGTCTGTTATAATAAGAATAATAACATTAATCATATTATTTTGTGTACTTTACTATAAATTGTTGTGTTTTGTTGTGTTTGCTTACATTCAACACTAAATAGATTTTTTGCCTTTTAAAAAGCTGCACATTTTGTCAGAGATATATGAATAGAGAAAATAAGCTTCCTGAAGATGTTTATATTACATATTCTGTCCTGGTAATGTACAGCATGTCAGCAGCTAGGCATCAACCTGGACTACTGCGAACGGTTTGAAATGTTAAATTAGGAAATCGCATAAACAGCTTTAAAATATTTGGTCCTGTTAGTAACTTATTGTATTAACATGCTGTGAAAGTTGTGAACTTTTACACTATTTGCATAGAAATATCACATTACTATTGTGGTTTGACCTGTGTGGTTTATGTCTCTGCAGGCTCAATGCCCACTGACTATGAGCTCTACTATGGGTTCACCCGGTTTGCTATTGAATTGAACGAGCTTTGTCCTGAGATGAGGGAGCTGCTGCCACCAACAGATGCTCGCTTTAGACCAGACCAGAGGTAAACACACATGCACATACACACAGACACACAGGTGGACAATCCAGATAAGATCACACACACAAAAACCCTATGGATGAACAAATCAGACCAGACTAGAAACACACACCTACCCTCCCCACCCCCACATGGAGGCTTACATTCACATGACTCATTGCTCTGCAGTCAGAGATGATCAGAGAGACTGGGTGCTACTGCCATCATGTGGTGATGACATGCCACATTTCCTAGTTCCAAGTAAATTAGAATTAAAGTTAGTTTTTTTCATACTTCTGCACTTTTGAAGCTGCTTTTGTTGAATCAGTTAGTGTACCTTGATGATAAAATATACAAAACTTATATGACAGCATGACATAAAAGCACTTTATCTCCCCCTCTTCCACAGATACCTGGAGGAGGGGAAAGTAGAGTTAGCTGCAGCTGAGAAACAAAGGATTGAGGATCTACAGCGGGTCAGAAGGAAGTGGCACGAAGAGAATAACACCAAACACCAGCCACGCTTTTTTAAGTAAGTCTCTTATCTTTCTATCATTAAGAGCTGATTTTAGATCCAGATTAAGTTGAAGTTTTCAGCATTCTGTGTGTAATTAGACCTGTGGTCTAAACAAAACAGCAGTTTGAACACCATTTTTTTTGTTTTGATATGACAGGGGAAAGGTTAATTTTAAGCCTACACAAGATAAAGTTTGGAGAGCTCTCTGGTGGTAATGCATAATTGTATACACTGTGCAGACGAACACTTTGTAACATTGGTTCTGCTTTAGACCGATCGGATCAGTCTGGTGATTGTGTGTTCAAAGCATATTCAAAATGAACTCAACTTGGATATCAGTGCATATCAGTATCATGAGTGAAACCTCTATCGTTTTAAGGGTTATATAGGCCATACACGCTAGAGTTGAGACAGTATTCTGAAACAAGTACAGGTGGTGGCAGCAAGACCTAAAGTACTCAACGCTTGTCAGAACAAATCCAAAAAGTCCAAGTCATATTTGTGTTTCTTACTTTTTATGATAAATATGTTGCAGCTGTTCATGAAGCAGAACCTGCTTTGTTCTGGTATTTAATGAGTGGTTGGAGATTTTTAAAAAATCCTATATATGTATATAAAAAGATTGTTTTCTTAATTTTTTTGTCACAAATGGACAGTATTTTGTTGATTTGAATAGCATTTGCCAAAGTAATGATGGGAGCTTAAAACATTTAAATACGTACAAGTACACTTTGGAGTGAAATTACATTCCTCCAGAAACAACATGGTGAAACATAATGGTGAACATAGAGTAGTACAGCTAAAACATGCATGTTTAAAGCACACAGTACTTCACAGAACATTCATATTCTGTACTGGTATTGTTTTTAAAACAATACTGATGTTTAGTTTTAGTTTTAGTAGGAAGTACAGAGTACAAACTTTAAAAAATTAACCAGAAACAATAAAAGCAATAAATTAAACAGACAGGACAGTGCAGCACTGACACAGCACTCGTTACTGAACATATGTATATTTCGTTTTGTACAAATGTGACAAATGTTTGAATTACCGGTTTTAGATTAATGTGTGCTGTACTATCATAAATATGATAGTTTTAATTGATATTTTTGTTGTGGTTTTATGTCATGGAGCTGGGCTTGGCTAAAGCTAGAGGCTGAGCACAGTTTACCTCTATGTTCTAAAGAGATTGATTATAGCAGTAAGGGTCCGCACGCCTTTGTATCTAATTGAACGCTGCCTGTATCTTTATATTTGCATGTTGCCAGAGCAGAGGTTTGTGTAGTAATTCTGACTAGTAAAATTCTGACCTGCCTAAAGCAGATTGTTTTCCATACCTATCTTTTTCACACCCCTTGAGTTTTCTTGTCTGCAGTACATTTTCTTAAGTATAAAGTTGATTTTGCATTTGAGACCTAAACGTATGACATTTGACATAGTCTAGAAAAGTGTAGCTTTAAACTCTTTGTGTAAGAGAATCTACACAACATAAGAACTTCTGCCTTCACTATCAGCTTTCTACTTTAACTGTCCCTCCTGGATTAGTTTTGTCAGAATCAGAATCATTTGTTAGGTACACCTACATGTAGTGCAAATTTATCTTACTGGAGCTGATGCATAGATAATAAGTCAATTCCCAGTTTTTGAATGCAGTAGTTGATATTAGATAATAGTTTGTGTCTTTGTGTCTTTGATTTTTTTTTCACAGGAAAGTTGTAGACTTGAACCAGAGAGAGAAGTGGGTATCTAATAATACGTACTGGGAGCTGCGTAAGGAGCCGGGCTTCCTCAAGATGGAAAACCTTCAACTGTGGTAGCATCTGAATACCTGTACAATACATATCACCATTGCTACAGACTATAGAAGCTTTACCTATGCACAGTGCTGCTTACAGTGAAGTGCAGTGGGACGGGACATACCGACGGCTTTGGCACGGCTCCAGACACACACTGAAGGAAAGCATATGATGAATGAAGACCGACTCTGCACATCATTGCACCCCCTCCAGAATCTCCCTCACCATAGTAACATGCAGAGACAGGGTCGTCGTCACGGCAACCTCCTCAGTTGTAGAGCTATCCTAACGAAGCCTGTTGGGCTTTCCGTTACGTCCTTGCCTTAAGAAGCCACTTCTTAACAGCCCAGTTTTATGCTTTTAGTCAAACCCATTTGATTTCTTCAAGTGCTCTGAATTAGAACTGACTGTGTGGATTATCTCTTGGTTACAAATCCAGTATCTACAGAATATCCTGCATGTGTAGAAGGCAGCTTTCATTGGCAAATGCTATAATGACTTGTCAACACATCATTTGTAGTTTAAAAACGTAATGGTATTTTTGTATAACTTCAAAGCTTAGAAGCTCTTGGCCAGTGCAGGGTCACTGAGACCCACACGGGAGAGCAGAAACAGACCAACCAGTCCCATTCATGATTTCTGGAACGGGGTCATCCACTTTCATTCAGCTTCCTCTGCTATCTTTCAGCTTATCTCCAAGGAATATGACCTGGACTTGCCTCAGTGAGGTTATTGACTCTGTTCAGTGATTAGAAATCATATTTTGTCAGGTTTCATAATGTGTTCTTCTAAATAAGATACACCTGTAACACTCTCTAAGATTTGAACCCTTTTGCAGAAGGCTTACGAGGACAGGAGACAGATCTGCAGCGCCAGGGCATTTGAGCATCCCATCCATCCCAGCTTTGAAAAGCTTTTCTAACAAAAGATAGTCTGCAGTTTTCTGTCCATTTACTGCTCATCAAAAGCAATTAAGGTTTGTTTTTGTTACATTTAATCATTTGGCTTACACTTTTATCTTGAGCAGTGTACAGTGCATATAACAAGTCTATCCATTTCAGAGTCCATAAATCTATATAGGACACTCCGCCCTCTACTTTTAGTGAAATCTTACAACCAACAAAGAAAAAAAATCTATAAATAGTTATAGTGTTTACAAGTGATGTTTAAAATTCTGTCCCAAACTTAGCTCCATGCACCTGTTATCAGCGAACGTTGGATTAACCCCAAATATATTTCCTCTGTTCCTGTTTTATGATTGCATCCCGAAAAATACACCTTAGTCTTATAGATCTAGAATGGCATTTAAGAATATCAGAAGTGTTTGTTGTGCTGTAGAGCACTGTGACGACTCATCAGTTGGTAGAAAAAAACACTGGTATATTGCCATGGTCAGAAAAGATCCTTAAATGATGACAGGACTAGTAGAAAATGTTTCAGGGAGGCTACTAAGAGGCCTACAGCAATGTTACCAACGCTGTAGAAAAGACTGTAAGGCACTAGTCCCTACTTGCATGTGACAGCAACCCCCATATTCTGCTTATGTCTGTGTTAGAGTTGAAAACTGGAAGACATTGTTTTCCACAAAATGTCATAAAAGTCCTTACATTTAAAAAAATTAAATACATTAAATCACCTACAACAGTCTTATAACACAAAGGTTAAAGCTTTTGGCCTCAATTGTAGAAGTAAAACATCAACACAGCTGTGACGCATTGGGGGGGCAAGCATCATGATTTGGGACTGCTTCACAGTTGGATAGGGGCTCTAGATGTTTTAAGACTAAAGCTGCTAGCCTTTGAAGATGAAAATGAATTTAGCTCTCCAACATGAGTATGCTACAAAGTCCACAGCCAAGAAATGGTTTCAGAGGGGAAAATATTAGAATGGCCCAGTCAGAGTCAATACCTTGATTCCATATTAGACCTGTGAAATAGCCTAAATTGGGGTGTGCACAGGAAATGTACGTGGTGATCTGAAGAACCTCAAACTGCAAGTAAGAGTGAAATGAAGTTGCTCATCTAAGCACAGTTTATAATGGGTTATTTTATAAAGACTCATAATAGTCTTTCAATGTATGTCCTTATAGTCACATTTGAACTAGTTTATCACTTTTTTATCTCCTTTTCATACCAGTAACCATCAATTTGTGTGTGTAGAACTTTTTATATCCACTGTACATTTTTTAAAATTTAACCTAAGGGTGACATAAATTTAGTGTGATATTGCGATGTCTTAGATATAGATATACAACCTGAACAACGTTTTCAGAGGACACACTTTACACATTACTTACCAGTGAATGCAATGACTCATCCCAGGCGTGCATATTTAGCATCTCCACTTGACAAAAGCTTCAAACCTTTGTTAATGATGTACTTGCGACACCTTGTGTTGTTTTAATAATTACTGTGTTTTTTACTCTAATTATTTAGGAGATTCAGCTGTTTAAGTGTTTTAGTCTTTAACAAGAGTTGTTAATGTTGCAGCGTTATGGAACATAAGTGTAGAGTATTGGACTGGAAGTCAAAGCTGTGCAGTTTTTTTTTTTTTGTTTTCTGGTTCAGGATATCCTTAGTTCCTCTTCTTGCTGCATGACTGCCAAGCGCTGCTCATAACGATTACAGCTGCTGTATTATTACTGCACCAGAGACACCTACTGGCCACCTCTAGTGCTCCTGCTAACAGAATACATCATACAGGGCAGAACTTCAAAATAAAAGTCTCAAAGGGGGTTTCAATTTTTAAGAATGCAGTCATTGGTCAGCAAAAACTTGGTGTCCAGGTGTCAGAAACTATGAGACGCTTTTTCAAAGCATCATGACTTACTGCTTGTATGTGATGTTTTGGGCAATGTTTTGAATTCTTTTTCTGATTCTAACCAAAGAGGGTTTTTATTCATGTAGAAAAAATGCCCACTGTTTGTTTTGCCGAATGAATGTTTCCATTTTTCTTTTACCCCGAAGATCTATGCCCACAACCTCTTAACCAAAATGACAAGTTTGCTCCTTAGCACTGTCTGCTTTTACCACAGAATATTATTCCAGTTCTAGATGCAAACTGTACTTCTTTTTTTTTACTGCACACAAGGACTGGTTGAATCAGTCATGGTGTAATTTACTGAAGCTGATTCCATGCATTGTAATGTTGACTGTGCGGGATTTACTTGCTGTACTCTTATCCCAAACTAACAAAGCCAGGAGTTTATTTTAGATAGATTATGTAGATTATATGGCACAAAAAAAGCTCTCTTATAGAATGTCATGTCAGTAAGTTACTGAAATACTGATGGTAGACTAAATAATTGTGTGTGGTTAATGTAGTCAATTACATATCGCTAAACAGTACTTCTCACTCACTTTAACAAAATCATATCTCATTGCATCAGTCCCACTTGCTGTGCCTTAATGCATCTGTAATCACATTAACTCACAGTACCGCACAAAGATCATAATGTCTCTCGAGTACTGAACACACCCTATGTACTGCACACCAATGCACTTTCCCACAGTAGCTGTGCTGTGCGTAACAGCAGCCGAACGCTTTTCAACACTGGATGAACTTTTCATCCATAATCTGTAACCTGAGAAAAACAAGCATGTACGTAGCGAAGTTAAATCAATGCAGTCACCTTACTAACAAGCAGAGTCCTGGTACAACTGTATTAGGTATTTTAGAATCAAATGTACATTAACTTGAATAGAGGACAGATCAGCACATCAGAAAGGTGGCATTGCTTTCCATCTCTGAAGCGGAGACCACGTAGAACTAGCTCATCTGTTGTCATGTTTTTCTAACTGCATGTGTACATGACATAGCCTGCCAATGAACGTTGCTGATGCCTTATAAAGATGTTTCATTTAATTACTGGTTTGTTTGTTTGTTTATTCATTGAATTTGTTTTTCGTACATCCAGACCAACAAACTCCTTACCACTCTATGTGGAATTGTCTGGATTTTAACAATGGGGTTCCTCTGAACAAGTGCAATTGTATAAATACATATCTCCCTCTCTCTATCTCCATGATCACTGTACACAGCTGCTACCTAGTGCTTGTTCCAATATACCAAACTACTGGAAATCACTGTGGCCCCGTATTCTTCTTTGTGTCACAAGTCTGCTGAACATTCACAAGATATAGACCAAAATGTCTCAAAATTATTATTACTGCTTTTGTAGACAGTCCCTTGTGTTGTGGGTTTATCCTTGTTGCACATCATTACAGGTCTGGAAGTTAAAGGTGGGTAAAGGTAAAGTTGTTCATACGGTTTGTTTTAAGTGCATGATACCTTTCGCCACATATGTTAAACCTAGTGCTGGTCATCAGTGCTACATGCGTTCTAGTCTTCCATATGGCCATGCAGGTCATCAGAATCCAGACACTGTGTTTTGCAAGTGATGTGGCTTTAAATCTTATTAACAGTGCAACCTGTCTTAAACTCATTTCCAGTGTGGCATAGATCTCCTGAGAGAAATCTCTTTAAATTAATCACTCAGAAAAAAGTATCTTAATATAGTACAGCCCAGAATCCCACCACCACTTTTCACACATCTAACGGTACTTTACATCAAGACACTGAGCTTCACATTAGATTTTGTTCCAATCCCATTCAGATGATCGCAATGACCAAAATGATTTCTAACAGCTCTGGCCACACAAGTGGGGAAAGTGATGTGAGCAGTGCTGTTGTGTCCTGTTGCTATTGTATTATAAATGTTATATATATATATATAATTAAGCAGTCAATTCTGCCATCTATGATTTAAACATAGAAGTTAGCAGCTGTACCACAAAACTCTGCCAAATCTGTTAAATATAATGATTATAAGGGAGTTCTATAATGCCCCGTATTTAAAAGGCAGGAATTAAGTAGGTTATGTTTAGAGCCATTATTCTCATAAGCCCACCTGTTTTCTGAGCAGCGTACCATACAAGTTGCCTTGAAATCCAAAAGATCAGAGAGTGCTGTTTTACACTGCCAGTGCTCCCATACAGTACAGTGTGATGATGTCAGCAGCATGCTCATCATTAAGCCCATCCTCAGCTGCCACTATGTGCTGGAAAGAGCTGAAGAAAGTCTACCATGAAGAATGGGACAGACGTCACCAGTGTGCAGCTGGCTGAGATTCAAAGCTGTTACTGTAGCAAGTACTTCTGCAACATGAGGGTACAAAATACTGAGAGCTGCTTTTGGCTAACTAAATGATTAAACATGGCAGTTCTACATAAAAGTTCTACTAAAATATTAAACATTTAGATATGCCACTATAGACCAGTTTCACACACACACACACATGAAGTCTTGCCTAAAGATATTAAAGACATCACTGGCACTGAAAGGAATCCACACCCGAGTAAATAATCATACAGCAAAGGCATATCAATTGCCTCGCACTGACTAGGGTGACAGCGCTGGCATCATTATTCATTACGAGTCATCTACAAAATCAAGAATCAGCAACTTTTTTTATTCCTTTACTCATGATCATTCACAAGAATAAATACTAAAACCTTCATTAAAACAATTAATCACACTTTACTGAGCACCTGATGGCTTATGTACAGATGCTTTAAAAAATAAATGAAAAGTCTAAAAAAAATATTTTTGTTGTTTACACACACCCCCCTTTATAAAACACTCAATTACACATTTTGAAGAGTTAATCTTTTTGTGCTTCACAGCTTGTCCATAAATCATAATGCAGTTATTGGTCTGCAATTGTCCACCTCATTCGCATACACTGCCTTCCAAAAATGTTCAAACCCTTTATAAGTCATCCGATTCATTTAGACTACAAATGACATTTAGATTGTTACTATTCATTATTTGTCAGAAGATCCTAAAAACTGAAAAAATCTGCTTGCAAATATGTTTAATATACTAGTTTGGGACTGATTCAGCAGTGATTCGGCAGATTTGATCCGGGTTGGTAAGGTTTGTTGGACAAAGTTGTAGACTGCAATTTAAAATAGTGCCACAGATTCTGGATTGGTTTGCACTTGGCCACAATAGAACAGTGATCGTTTTGTTGTTCACACACTCCTGCGTAGCTTTGGCCTTGTTCTTGGAATGCTTGTCCTGCTGAAAGGTAAAGTTTCTCCCAAACTTTAGTTACCTTTAATGATGTGTTCTTTCTAACCACCCTCTCATACAGGCCAGTTCTGCAAAACTCTCAACATCGCTGACTACTGCACGATTACTCCAGTCTTTACTTTAGATTTACAGTCTGACCAAATGTACATCAAGGGGTCTTCCGAAAGGCCAAGTGTAAGAAACTTGTGTCCTTGTAAATTTGTATCCTTATAACTGCATATGCTTAGAATTTCTGCAAACAAACAGCATTTTTCTTCAGTTGGTGCAACCACAGTCATTTTTGATTTTTCTTTATATATATAAAATATCACTTTTGATACTCAATCTTTTGAAATAAAATGTAACACAAGATGAATCAGATGGCCTAAGGAGTCTAAATATTGCTGAAAGGCACTGTACCTACATATACATACATTTTGGAAGAGTTTTTAGGATACCTAGGCATCACACAACCATCAGAAATACATTTGTGGAGAACAAACTGAGGGAAGTGAATAAATGAGTTTAGCTTTGTAGAAGCTGACTTGACACTGTTTTGACAAAAACAAAAAAGTCTTCTTCAAAGGCCTTCACTGAAGCCAGCTCTCAGTGTGCTTTTTACAGTAAAAGCCAGTTTAAAGCCTTTGGCAAGCTTTTTAAAATGCGTATACGATGACTTCCAGGTTTCAGGTTTATAGAATATTCCAATATTAACACGTTACCATACTTCTGCAAAAAAATATTGCGCAATAGTAACAAATGTGATCTGGCTCCATGTTTAAGTGACTGCTCCAATCTGTTCATGATATTAAACAGATCTGCTGGTGTTTACTTGCTGGTGGCCATAATCTTGATGTACTGCAGAGCACTATGAGCTGCATCATTGTGAGCATTACTACAGGAGATTCCTGTACCGTGACACACTGTAACTGGCGTTGTGGACAGCTCAGCCAAACACTGGTATTGCCCGTTAACTGTTAGTTCATCTGCAAAACAGAGTTTATAACAGCTGTAATGTTATAAAATAATAATAATAATAATAATAATAATAATAATAATAATAATAACCAGAGAACCACTCACAATGACCAAAAGGGCAGTATAGTTAATTCAGAGGTGTTGTGTAATTAGAGAAAAACAATAGCTCACCTATGTCAAAATATGTAACCTCAAAGCCCTGCTCCTGAGATAGCTCCAGTATCATCTGTACATAGTCTGTGTTTGGAATGCTGAGAGGATTCCTTCTCAGTAAAGATATCCTCTCCAGCTTTGAGGTCCGCAAGCTCTCAAGATACACATGTGGCTTTGGACTCTGGGGAGAGTTAAGATTGCTGGTCAGATCTTCAGTGTTCAGCAGTGTAATGTATTAAAACAGAAGGCTTTGATTACAAGACACTGTAAGTGGATGCTAATCTCACCCATGTAATCTCAGTAGAGCCTGAGAGACTTTGTAGTTTTTCCAACATTTTGTCTGCTGCTACCCTCTTGGCATTCTTCTTAGAGCTCCCTGTACCTGAAAATACAATTCAGCAGAGGTCATTACACGCAAGGGCACATAATCTGACTTGTCTATGATTTCACCGCATTATGTTTGACAGCCTGACATTGTTGGAGGTGTTAGGAACAGAGAGACATATACAGTGGATATAAAAGCTGGGAGCCTAAGCAGAAGCTGCATACCTGTCTCAGAAAGTGTCTCTAATCTGCAGGTAACTGTGAACTCTTTCTTATGAGCTGGCCCTGCTTCCATACAGACCACATACTCTGGCAGGCGCCATGCCCTTTGCATTGCAAGCTCCTAGGGAATATACACAATGCAAGAAAACAAGATCATTGTTTGACCTCCTGTACACAATGAAAACAGTTTGTTGATGTGTGTATTGTAAAAGATATGCTGATATTAACATGGTTTTAGGTGAATTTGTTCCTAATTTGAAGTAATGAATCTTCGACACATATTGGAGAATCTTCCATTAACGCAACAGAACAAACACATAGCAAAGTACAGTGAGTGACATACCTGCAATATTCCTACTGGATTGGGCTGGTCATTCAATTCATTACCACAGTCGTTATTCTCTGGCCTTGGATTATTAGGGCTTTAAAAGACATGAGGAAAATATTAGGTAAAACCACCAAATATGATAGTGTATTAATAAACAACACTTGGATGATTGAATGATTTTAGCCTTCAGGGTTCACGTGCGGCTTCTGAATAAGTGAAATTTAGCCAGTTTACAATAAAAAACATTCGCAGCTACCTTTTTTTTGCTACGCTCCTGCTCAGAATCTTCCCACAAGTCAATTTGACATTGTGGCGCTATTAATGTGCACTCACTCAAATACCAACTTTCTGACACCAAGTCAGTGTTAGAAGGGGTGTCTGAATGTTTTTGTGCATACTGCAAACTACACATCTCTGGCTGGGTTCCATCCAGGCCACAGCTTTAGACTAATTCAACCTTTTGAAAGCTTTGCCAATTGGCTAATAAGTCAGGTGTACTTAATGAGACGCTTAAGTCAGAATTGCTGTGGCCTGCAAAGATATGATGCGTGCCACAGCTGTGTACTCACATCTTTTCAGCGTCTAGGTCCAGTATTTTCAGAGCTGCCTCTGCCGCCTCATGCTTGGCAGCCTTTTTGCTGGACCCCTGACCTACACGGGGCAAAAAGGGGAGTTACTTAAACTGATGCCACGGTTCTCCGAACAAAAATACAAGCTGATACAAAAACAACAACCCTCGGTGTCTCAGTGTGAGCCTGACCTGAACAGGTAACATCCCCTACGGTGACGCTGAAGACGAAGAAGGGCTGGTGCGCCTCTCCGTCCGCTCGCTCCATAACGTACACCGGCAACCGACCCGTTTTAGCGCCGTACTCATGAAGCACCTGAATCGGGGTTTTATCAGGAGCGACAAGCTGAGTCGCTACAGCCGCGCTATAGAGGTAGATGGGGTAAAGAAAACATGTTAGCTTAGCCAGCTTGATGCTCAGCAAACTAGTGTAGCAGAATACCAAAACAACAGCAACACACTACGAATCAGCAGAGCACTGGCTACACAGATCCAGCGATAACTACAGTTCGTGTATTTACTAGCATGCTAGCGACCTAAGTAGCTTGTCTGGTAATGTAAAGTTACTTTACCTCAGAAAAAGCCTTAACTTACATTTACTGTGATTTGTTATTTTCTAAAATTGTAACAACAAGCTAGAGTTGCGAGTCTAGTTACTAAGTTTAAATAAACTCAGCTGCTTTTGCTGAAGTTAAAGTGAATAAACTGAACATGGAGATGCTAGCAAACAAGCTAAAGACCGGTCTGGCAAATGTGCCCAAAACAACGGCATTTTGAATCTATAGGATTAAACCGGGAATATTAAGTTGCTGAAAAACGAATATCAAAAAGCATCAGGAATTAATGTTCAACTTACTGAGATTCAGTCATTATTAAGGCAGCTGTGTCCTCTAGATTTCTCGCAGCATCCAAAATAAGAAACTCAATGGCGGGCCGGGAGGCGGGCTTGAGCTCAGATTGTAACCAATTAGAGAGCAAATATTTAAATAACATACAGTTTGACCAATAGGCTTCAAGAATTCAGACTTTCATCCCGATTTTCTTTGCGGTAACCCAAACCAAGTTTCTTCTGAAGTTGTATTTCTTTCTTTTTAATTAACAACAATTTGCATATTACAGTAAAGGAGGAGTCTGAAAAACTCATTCCCAGCACGTAAACAATTAAGCTCCTTTTTTCATTTGCTACAAGAATTGCTATGTTGTTATTTTGAGATATAATGTAATTATTTAAGATTTTAGATCTTTGATATAATGTAATTATTTTAGATTTTAGATCTTTCATCATTATTTTGAGAACCTTTCTCATTATTATACGATGGTTTCTCATTCATTTGAGATGATGTCTTGTTATTTTTAGATGCGTTATACAAACACAAATTCATTTTTTCTTGAATTTTAGGTCGTGGGGATGGGCCTTCGTAAGAATGTAAATAGAAAAAGAGGAATAAATAAAGCCAGGGGATATAAATTATATACACTAAGAATATGTGTACAGTTCTAATGAAACAATACCAAATAGTGTGGCAGATAGTAAAAGAAGAAGAAATAAAAGAAGTTAATGATGTGGGAATTATTTTACAATACTTGATACCAAGAATCTTGCTAGTGGACTAATTATCCATAGCTTTCCTACTGTCAGGCAAAATGGTAGCTGTGGGAAATACTTACCAGGTAATTGTTTTGTTAAAATTGAAAGATGTGCTGTGAGCTGGCCTGCCTGAAAGAATAATTTAAAAGTTATCAAATGCCACGTTCTTGAACTCTTTCTGCAATGCACTTGCAATCATCAGATTCACTCTGTGTGTGCAGTTACACATTTCCACCAGCGAGGCCTAAAGACCTCTGAATCTTAGTGCAGCTTTGATAAACAATATGTTTAAGAGCTTAAAATTTTAATACTGAACTTTATGAATGAGAAATTTAGTAATTTAGTAATATTGTTTTCTGATTTTTAGCATAATCAAGGAACCCAAATGTTATCTTTCCACAAAAAAGAGAAATCTTTACAGGCCTATTAACAATGATGGTAGATATATTTTTCCACAATCTCCTAATACTTGGGCAGTACCAAAAGAGATGGAGAACTGTTTAAGATTGGCTAGCACATAACCTTAATTATGTAATTGTACAGATGCCATATGTAAAGTGATTTTTATTTCCATTCTCAAATACAAGTGTCTAATTGTGACATTACAGAACACAAAATTCCCCTTATTATTAAATTACACCAAATTACTGCAGTTGTGTCGTTGTAATGTTAAGTGTTGGTCAGTAAATATTTTCAGGCCTTTTTCTCTTCTATGTAGTAGTTGTTTCCATCGCGTGTGGGTGAAAGTATGTGTTGGCAGTGAAGTGGTTTTGTTGGACCTAATTTGTGTTATTGTGTGTGTTGCAGGCAGGCGGTGCTGTGGGATATACAGGAAAAGGTGGGGAAGCTTACCTCTCTTACCTTAGAGGTGTCTGTCACTCTTCTCCCTCTGAATCTCTAGACTACCTGTGAGTTTCTGTGGACTAGTGTGAGAGCCGCTGTACCAAAGGACCTGTACCAACATTCTTAAAGCTTTCAGGTAAGCAACAGAAACATCAGCTTATGCACAAGACATATTCATGTTCAGTGTCTGGACTGTTCTCATGCGCACCTGGAAGTATCTGGCGATCATATAAAATCTTTTCCTGATTTAAGTGTTTGGCCTAAGGTCCTTTTAGGGCAGGGGTAGGGAACTGGGGGCCAGAGTTGGTGTGTCAGAGATGGAAGAACACCAAACTACGCTAGAGTTCTTCCACCTCTGACATGCCAGCTCTGGCCCAGGTAACTACCTGATACCTTTTGAGCAGGAAAATCACCAAAGCATCCAAGAATGCTGCCCTCCAGGAGAAGTTTGCCACTCCTGCTATAGGGGCTCAGTTCTTCAGCCTCTTTAAGGGCTGAATTTCTCACACTATTTTGACATAAAATGGTTGGATGTGGTTTTCATCATTAACTACCAAATATAAAAAGCTTGGGTGCCCCTGATGTTTTAATGATAAAAAAATAAGTAATGTCACTGTGCAAATAAATTGACTTTTTGCACTGAAAACTGCCGGCTGTGTTCAAACATTTGCTTATGACTGTATATACATGTTTTTCATACACATGTTGCTGTTTTACATTGTGTAGAAATTTCATGACAAATAGACAAAAGGTCAAAAGAAAATCATCCAAAATTGCTCAAGTTTAAAGTTTTATTTTTGAGGCGCAAGCTTTTGTTAGAGGGGTACGGTGTGATCTGTCAGAGAAACAGTCCAATTAGCATTTAAAGACAGTACTGCGCTACTGATTTCTTTCATTTGTGCTGTCATTCAAGTCAAGTTTATTTATATAGCGCTTTTTACAACGATGTTGTCTCAAAGCAGCTTTACAGAGTTTTGAAAACAGACAGTTACAACATACATCCCCCTTTACTCCTTATCTTGAAACAACTTTCTCTCCTGTAATTTTACTTTTAGCTGTATGATTTATCCAGTTCATTTTAGGTAAACCTGGTTATTTCCATGTTTCCCAATTACATAAGTGAAGTGTTAATTCATTCTCCAGTCATCTTGGACATTATTAGTTGTCACTGGCCTTGGGGGGAAAAGCACAGATGGACACTCCTGGACCATGTGTACATATAGAGCCAAGTATTGAAATATTCAGACTAAAATATGCATTATATAATTTAAGCGAAGCTTGTTCAATGTTTCATTCAAGGTAAAAGGGGAAAAGCAAAGAGATGTGTTTCACAGGGTTTAGTGCCATCTTCAGAGTTCAGGTTGGGATGGTCAGAACTGTAGTCGGCATTGTGTGTGCATGTGTGTATGTAGACTAATCACACAGTCATCACTTTACAGCTTGCAAGGTATTACCTGGCTTTACCTGAGCTAATTAAGAAAACATCTTGGTCATTATAATGTATTTTTGATTGGCACTGATTATGCAAAAAAACAGCATAATTCTACACTTCAGAACAACGTACACAATTTGAAATTTAATTCATCTAAACAACGACAATAAAATATCACCTAAACAATGACTAAACATCTACACATGCAGGTAATGTCTCGCTTTTACAAATCACCTGAAATCAAGACGATACAGTAAAATCAATGTATGGATTACAACTTGGATGACAACTAAAGAACCAAATGAGAAATAGACAAAAAAAAAGGAAAAAAAACAATATCCATGACAACAATGTGTCTCTCCATATGAAAGTAGCAAAGATATTTATCATAATAATTGTTGTTACTGGAAAATTCATTTGCTTAGTTAGAAAAATGAGTACAAGAAAGTATCCAAAATACAACATATGTAAAATACACATCAAAAATTGTTTGTAAAAAATATGGCTTACATTCACATCCTAACATTACCCACCCATAAGCCTTTCATTTCATTTGCTGTTTGGCAGTTTTTATAGCACATCTGTTTAATATTCACATTCAAATGGGCAAACCCAAATATGATGGACTGACCCAGTGCCAAGTGCACAAAAGAAGGTTTCAAGTTCGCAGTATCTAACGCTAGGTGATACTTTCTACTTTCTGATGTGTTTTTCAGGAAAGTGTTTGTACCAATGAAAGGGAAAAACTTTCAAAAAGGCCAACGAGTTCAAAGTATTATTGATGAGTAATGCACAGCAGTGAGTAACCGGGTGATGTGTGCATAGTGTGTAACGGTCCAGATGACACTGCTGTTAAATGATATTGAGGGTGGGTGGAGTATCTTGTGGAACAGGGAAGATGAGGCGCTTTCTCAGTGTGAATTCTGGCTGTGGTATCTGCTTCTTCTGTCCAGTTTTATCCGTCTTGCTGCTCACATCATTGTTCACTTGTGTCAGAATGTACAGCAGGTCAACACGACTACACACACAGAAGAAAACAAAGAAGAAATATATAGAGATGTACCTCTTTAGTACTATGTAGTTGATTTCCAAATCTACAGCAAATATTATGTGCATGTGTGTTTTGTGTGGTGTGTATTAATGTTATATATGTGTCTGTTGACATCTCTTAATTTTTATGCATCTTAACATTTTTTTTCTCTGATCTTGTTTTATTAGTTGGACTGTATATTAACAACATCTCACATATGAACAGATACATGAATCTGAATGCGCTCACCATGGCACAAGCTGTTGTAGTTTCTTGCACAGTGACTGAATGAACCAGCTTCCCCTTGCTTTCTCTCTGTATGAGACAAAGGTTGACATTGTGGACATGGCCATGAGGAAGTCAGCCCCTGAGGGTAAGGAATTTCTGGGCACCCGGGCATCACAGACGATTCCAGTCTCCGAGCTGTCATTAGAGCCGTCTGACTCAAGGAACACAACCTGTTGCTCGTTTGAACCCTGGCAGGCCTGAATGAAGAAGAGCTTTGGTTTCCCGTTGAGGCTGTAGCACCGATGGCCACCGAGGGGGTCCATCAGCTCCCTCAGTGTCACCTTTTTTCCATCCACCCCATACACGCCGCCCTCATAGCCATGAGTGAGCACGCAACACACCACACAGTCAGCCTGTGCATGGTCACGACTGCGCAAATTCTCCAGTGCACCCAGCATTCTTTCCCTACTGCAGTTCCGCTCCACCTCTGTCACAAATCCCAGCCAACTGAACACAGCCTCTAAACTTCCTGTGCACAGACACAGACAGAGAATTAACCCACCAAAAACCTTTTTCTGGGAAACAGATCATCACGCTCACACTGATCACACTGATCAATGTTTTTTTGCTATGTTACAACATGCTTAAGTACCGCTGGGCTTACTCTCATCTAGGTCTGTTCCCTCTCTGTTGCCTAACAACCCGCGACTCTCTGAGAAGTCATTGTTGTTGATAATCAGGCAGAATCCTCTACAATCTCCTTTCATTGTGTACGTCTCCAGCTTCTAAAACCCAAATTGAGTAAGTTGTCATAGCAGAAGAGACAAACACACACCACACTTAAGACTTAAGTATAAAGAAATGGCATCACCAAAGCGTTATGCTGGTTTGGGTCAGAACCGCTCAGGTTCTTTTCTTCAGCTGTTGAGTTGAATGCCACATGGTGTGATTGCACTAAAAGTAAAGGAGACATAAAAGCCATCAGAAATGAGCACAGCAGATATAAAGACTGGCAGGAATTATCAGAACATACATGGGATAAAGTTACCTTCGCCAGAACCTTCAGCGAGACTCATATTAGCCACTTGTCTCTCCCCATTGTCACCTAAAGGTCATGATACACAGTACACGTATGGCACTACATCATATTATGCATGATCGCAACATACCTGCCTCTTAGCTTTAGGTTGATTTTGTTATAGAATCCCATCTGACAATTTAGCTTAATCCAAAAACAAGCCCAGCCCTGAATGTTTACAAACCTACAGGAGTCAAAGAGACTGCACAAATCATACTAAAGAAAATGACTGTGTTGATATAGTCGGTTTAAATAAATCCTACTTGGTTTAACACCCCTAACACAATTAACTTAATATATTGTCAGAGAAAACATGTATTATTCATTTTTGTTGATTTTTAGTTTTCTACATCATTAGAATGCAGCCGCTGCTACTCACATTGTGTAAAAAATACATGATGAATAGTTGAACAGAAATGCTCCAAAATGTCTTGAAATAAGCTCTAGTTCCATTGACTTAAACTGAAAGTAAAGTAAGGTGTTGGCCTCTCCTGTAAAGTTGCCATTTTAGAGGTACTTGTTTTTCTTTGGACAGCGATGATATATATAATATTTTCTGTGGCTCCAAGAAGTATTCAGACATTTGTACCACAGCTAAATATATCATCGCTGTTCAACTATTCATCATGTATTTTTTACACAATGTGAGTAGCAGCGGCTGCATAATGATGTAGAAAACTAAAAATCAACAAAAATGAATAATACATGTTTTCTCTGACAATATATTAAGTTAATTGTATTAGGGGTGTTAAAACAAATAGCATTTATTTAAACCGACTATATCAACACAGTCATTTTCTTTAGTATGATCTGTGCAGTCTCTTTGACTCTTGCAGGTTTGTAAGCCCTTTATGAAGCATTTTGCTTCTGACTTCATAATGAACACAAGTTTATTGACAGACTTACATCTCTAACACTGTGCTTTACAGTAGTCTTACAGCAGTGTGGTTGGAATAGTTCTCCAGTCTTTTTCCACCCCATATAGTATTGTTAAACATTTATGAAGTAACTAAAGAGCTTCATTCAAGTTTATTAATTGATAGGTGTAAGGTTTTTTTTAGACTACACATTTGCACTTAAACATGTACACATTTCCATACAGTGCTGTTTCAGCTTTCAGTTTCTATATTTACCCCTCACCTGAGAAGGAGGACAGTGACACTGGCATCTGTGAAAGAGATAAAACGTGTTGTGATGTTATTAACCTGCAAAGGAAATACGAGTGATCTAATTTCTGCAGAAAACGGACAAGGCACAAATGTCAACCAACCTCACCAGACCGTTGGAAGGAAAAATATGATGGGGGGTACAGTTTGTCAGGACACTGCAAACCTATTAAAAGATACGTAATACTCAATCAATCATAGACTCATAATACACTAACATACTTGATATACAGCTTGAGAACTGTACCTTGATTGCATACAGCAGATGTCGTGTCCCCATTTTGAGGTATGGATTCAGGCTGGTTGGATTGCAGAAAAAAAATCTGATTAAGAACACAAATACTAGGAGAAGGGAGTTAAGCCTGGTGACCACAGGCTTATGTGAATCCAGTGCATGTTCTAAGAATGATAAATCTGTGGTGTAATACCTGAACAGGCATTTTGGCTACAGATATGTAATTTTGTTCAACTTTGTTCATCCACTGTGTCTCGAGAGCAATGGGGGCGGCATCTGTAAACAGCAGAGACAGGCATTGTCTTTAGCAGGAGTATGAGTATATTTCTTGAAAGAGGCAATGGAAGCCAATCAGGAGGCAGAGAAAAAGTGTTCCTTTAAGAGGAAGTTTTTCAAAGTTTGCCTTAAGTGCCTTTTGAGTTTGTGTCCTAGTATTGAGGACTAAATTATATAGAAAAAAAATAGTAATATTGTAATGACATTGCTACGCATTGTGAATGCAATATATGGAAACTCATTTACTTGCAGACTTTTAACTGCATCAACACCAATTTATCACAGACCCACAGAAATAATCACCTAGAGCTATAAGATAGAATGATAACATGCTCACAGCTTTAAAGGCAGCAATACATCACGTTGTGGCCGAGATGCCACCCCTATCGGAATCAACTGCTTGCTGACAGCATCTGATGTTAGCATCTTTTTTCCTTGATAAAGTACTTTAACAAGAGCAACAAGAGTAAGAGTTGATTACTAAAAATCATCGATGCAAATTTACTGCATGGAAGCTTCGTTTAATCAGTGTAAAGCACTGTGTTTTACACAGATGATCTTTACTGTTGTGACGATTGAGGAAGGCATGTGCACATTAAAGACATATGCGAGTCTGCTCATTAAAGTCCAGGTTAACATTGATAGGAGTCAGAGTGGAGGAAGAAAAGGTGAGACCATGAAAGTCCATGATGAAACCAAAAATACTGGGACTAAGATACAAAAAACAAACAGAGCCGGCAACTTACATGTGTTACAATCACAAGTCAACACTCAATATCCACAATAACAAATCCACAAATGCCAGAAAATGACAAGGAGCACACAGAGGGGTATAAATACACAAGTGCAGACAAGGGACCCCTGGGAAGGGCAGGAGCCACAATGTAGGAACTGGTGAGGGCTGTGTGAAATTGGCAGAGACAAGGAGAAGCTAGGAGCCAAAACAAACAGAAGTACATGAGAATGACAGGTAGGAAAAAGAAAGGGAAAGAAACAGGGCAGTGTGCTTATGGTGTGAGCTTGTGACATGAAATGGTGATTTGCAAAAGAGAAAAAAGCAAGAGACAATCAGCAGAGACATGACTGAGGAAAAGAAAGTGTTCAAAGTGTGGTGTCCTTTTAAGCTGAAAAACTCTATACAGTCTATTGTAAACCTGAACTGCAACAATACTACCACAGTAGCACAATGTCAATGCTTCAGCATCTCAGAAGAACACACTCAGTACACAGAGCACACCCAACACAAGGTAATGTTAATGTTAGCATTTAATGTAAATCTATATGAATTTAGTTTAGATGAAGACTAGTAAAGAATATACATAACTATGACTATATGTAATGTCTAGCTAAGCATGTACAAACTCATTTTGCACTTCCTACAAATGCCACAAAGGCTATATAGTCTCCATATATAATATTATTTTTGTTTAAGCATATTTTTTCCTAAAAAGGAAACACAATTTATATTAGTTATTATAAGTTATTACTCATTCATATATTTGTTATTGCAAAAATATTTATTTTCTGGTTTCTTGAATAATCAATGAAATAATAGGTGAAATACTCTAAAATCCTAAAATGGTCAATTGCTACTGCCCTTTAAATAAAAACAAAGTGGAGGACCCTTAGCAGGAAGCATTTTATACAATTATTCAATTTGGACATGACTGGGTATCTTCCTGTACACAATACTGTCCAAGCACTTACTGCATTTCAAACACATCCTTTGAGCTTATTTACCAATGTCAGCCTTCTGTGACGTCAGTATTTCCAAATCCATAATCATACTAACAGTTAACCAACACTAAACTGTACAGCCATAATTCAGAACACTGTGGTTAAGCTTTGTTCTGGATGACTTCTGAATCACTTACATTACACACAAAATAACAAAATGGTTTTTTTTAATATGACATACTCATTAAGTACAGTATACATAGAAAATACATACTGATTTAATACAACAGTCTGGAAGCCATGCATTAGAATAATGTTACTCACCTCTTTTCCTTTTAAACTCATTGATTCTTTTCTGTAAACGGGGATGGTTGCTGCCAATAATTCCTTCTATAGTGTCCAGATTATCAGCACTAAGGAGACCTACTTTTTCCAAACCCAGAAACACCTGCAGCATTGTCTGTAAATAGTAGTTCAACGACAACATAACTGAACATTCTTTAAATGACCACTTATCTGAGCTGCTCATTTTATACAGCACTGTGCAAATGCCTGAGACCATCCCACTGAGACTATCCTTACCCAGTAATTGAAGTCAAGTTATGCAGTATTGGGTAAAAAGGAGAAAATGTATATTTAACAGAGAGTTTCACAGAAGCCTCAATATTGAATTGTCTTTTTTCACTATTAAATGTGTCCATCTATGGGCTTCAATACATACACCTTAAAGCCTTTTGGGAGACTTGCTTTCAAAGGAAGTTCACAGTCCTAGAAGTTTTCCTCTGCATGATTGAAGTCTCAAATACATGCAGTAATGTTCTGGTCTGGAATCTGGAGTGGTCGTTTTAAGAACACAAGCAGCAGCTTCTTTGTCTGATTTGTGTTTTTCTAAGTAATAGCTTCTTTGTTCTCACAATGAAAGAATGGGCAGGAGGGAACTGCTCATATTTTCATATCTGAAGCAAGAGTAGAGTTTAAACTTCTCCTGTCTCTCACAGATAAAAGCTCTGGTAATGTCCCTCTGATGGTGACAGTTTTGTTCTACTAGATTATACAGTGCCATCGTAATTATTTGAACTCCAGCTTAGTCTATTATTTTTCACTTCCTTACGCAAGTGGATTATCTTTTATCTAATTTTCCCAGAAATATCTCCTCTTAAGTGACTAACTTATTTAATTAACTGGTCAAGTCTCTCACTTGTGCACAGTGACATATCAGCTGAGCTTTGATTGTGCAGACTGTTTGTGCACACTCACCGTGTCTTTCTCCAGCATTTTTCGAGGTAGAGTTTGATCTAACAAGAACTTAATGTTCTTGAGATCATCATCAGAGATGTTCTCTGCCAAGTCAAACAACAGCACTCTAGAGGATAAAAAGGAAGTGATTTTGTAAAAGTCAACTAACTTGTACTGTATAGCTAAAGAAAAAACAACAACTTTGTTTTAGCACAAGAGAATGTTTGAAAGCCACAAATTTAGGAACCTTGACATTAATGTTGTTAATTAATGTAAACAGTGGATAAACAGAGAAAGAATTTATTACTGAATTAACAAAACCTAACAAACTTAACAAAGCACTAACCATAATATACAGTACTGTGCAAAGGTTTTGAGGACACCATAATTAAAACAATTATATTTTCAGACAAGAAGCTTTTATTTGCTTAGCCAAACACTTTATTTTAATATTATAAGTAGGGGTTTTACATGTGTTAATGTTCTTATTATTACTTTCCAAGCTTTTTCTTATGGCAACCTAGTATTATTTGCAGTAATCATCTAATACCTGCTTTAACTACTCAGTACTTAAGCTAAATCAAGATTGTGGTAAAGGAAATTAATAAATTCATGTAATGTCTAAAATCTGGAACTTTGTTCTTCCAACTGACTTACAATATCTACTTATTTTAATATAAATAAGATATTTATGCTACTTGGTATTGTATTTATGCCTTTTTACATCTGTTTATATCTAATTCTATATGATGTTCTTACTGGTGAAAATACACTTACTGCTAAGCTGAAGGCTTTTAAACAATGAGATGCCCAAGGCTTTTGTACAGTAGTGTATGGAAATGTATTTATTAGTCCTTTACTTTAAACAATGAACACAGCAGCTGGTGATTTAAAAAAGTCCTGACCTGATGACAATATACAGTGCATTTCCACTGACCTAAAAGGAGGGATGCGTCTATTTAGGAGCTGTGGATGCAAATGCAGCTCTCGCATCAGGGCATTGTGTTTGGTGACCATCAGCAGCTCCATGAGTAGAGAAGGGTCATCTGAGGACAACAGGTCCTCATTCTGCAGCAGAGAGAATAGATTGCTGGCTGTGACCACCTTGCTGAGGTCTTTATTGAGTATGTCAGTGCAGAGGAAGACCAGGTCCTGCACTGAAGTCTGGGTGAGGGAATCTTGCACTTTCAGCAGCATCCTTTGGAACCTCAGCACCTGTAATCATAAGGAAAATATGATGTGAGGATTCAAATGTGATGATTCAATATGTAATCAATTTTAAAATATACACCTGAATTATCACCAAAACAAAAACAGAGACACAGTTTCACGGTTAAATTTCTAACATGTATCCAACATGGATCATTGTCCTCTTTTAGCTTTTCTGCTAAAATTTGCTGCAAAAAAAACTGAAAAGAAATGCATTAGCATTGCAATGTTTGAAAAGTAGTGAGTGGTGGGATAAGGACCATCTTGTGACTGGTCTGATTACTCTCTTTGACAGTCCAGTCACTCCCGTGCCCAGTATAGGGATTTGGATACTGGACAATTGAATACTGTACTATACTGTATACTACTATGAATTCTATTCCAAACACATGTGGCCTCTGTGTTATCTCATACTTATAAACTGGTTAAACATTAAGTGATGAGTGATTGCTGAAGAATTCCCCAAAGAAACCCCCACCACCTTTCTGCATAGTTAAATGATTAGCAACATCATTCAGACTGGTTTGGTGTGAAATGCTCTGTTCTAGGACAGCTTAACTCGCCCAGATTGTTCACAGTTGTGGTGATATGAACCAGAAGTCAGAGGAGTTTAAAGCCTCTTAAAGCTCTCTCACTATACCTTACTACATAAAATAACTATGAATATGTTGCCCAGTGCCTGACATGTTGTTTTACTCATATTTATTATCTAAAACATATTTCAATCAATTTACTTCTATTCATGGTACAGGGACACATGAAGAGTATTCTAAAGCAAAATACGCCCAAAAGAAAGCTTATCTTTTCAAACTGACCATTAGGTTACCATCATCAATGGTGGTGTTGAATACCAAATACATGGCTAAAATGTTTCTTTTGTAGAAACTACTGGTTCCTATCACCACCACTGTAAATAAATCTGAATCTGTAGGTTTCTGTACATACTTTACGTCAAACCAATCTGAATGACTATACATAGAAATTATATACGCAGAAATTATAAAAGATTGGCGGACTTCCCCTTTAACCAACTAAAGCGTCAATATTAATAATAACAAAACTTGCTCACTGAGTTAACATACGGGTTTTTATAATGCATGTTAAATTAAGCGTGCTAATAATCGTGGAGCAGCTTGTAAGACAGTAAATTAACGATCACGTAGATATGCAAATGATCATTTTGTCTCTGCTGGATCGAGCACAGCGTTTAACATCAAAACGACCTTCAGACAAACATCAGCCCCACTCCCGCCTGACCAGATACCTTTTACACCGGCGGCCACAAGACCGTCCCGATTTCACACAGCACGGTTTCTCAGTGAAGCTGAGCAATTTAGTTAATCTTTGAGGTGTCCAGTTACCTCAGACATTAACTAAATTGCTCAGCTTCACTGAGAAATGTGAGTCAGATGTGGGTTTAGCTTATCCTGAAAAGGCTCCCTACACCGCGCATGTGCGGAGTCTGGTCAGGCGGAAAGGAGCTGAGGGGGGATCGGAGGAGCGAGTGAGAGGGCGCGGACACAAAGACAGCAGGTCAACGCTGGGTGTCCGCCACAAGGCGTAATCAACAGTGGGACAGATGTCTAAAATGTAAAGTCTAAATTAAAGTCCCGAGAACAGGTTCAGACAAAAAAAAAAACAATACAGTAACGAAAAAAACGAGGAAATGCACTCGCCTACTTCTAGTTTAGACGCGTCCTGGACGCGTTCTTGTGCCTTTTACACGTTTTCAGAAGTAACTCAGTTTAGCCCCCACTTTTTAACCCCTCATAAAGTTCCTCCAACTCGACCTGTCTGCGCTGAAGATGAGTTAAAGATACGTACCTTATCTTCCATGATGTACAGCGGCCTTTGGCAGCAACGTCAGCTCAAAGCAGGAGGAAGCTTCTCGGAGTTTTTCATATTTTACATCACAGTCAGGTCTATAACACAGTCAGGTCTGTGCCCATCTGAGCGGGTTCTCCAGAGCTACCGAGAGACCAGGAAACCAGAGAAATACATATATAGGAACGTCAGGTTACCTTTACGTCAAAGACTGCGAATTCAGGAGTGGCTTTATAATGTTCAAAGGCGAAAGTGAAAGTAAGACGGGAAGAACTTTTTTTTGCAGAGTTTTAAAGAAGAATCCAAATCATCCGAGCTATTGAATTAAAAATGTAGTAATTTTATGTATATTTATATGTATATATATGTTGCGATACTAAGACAAAACAAATCTGAATAAAACTGAACAGAACGGTTCCCCTCCTCCTTATGAGAATGAATATATTGCTGCGTAACTGTGCCACGTAACGGCCCGAAGATGTCACTACACTTAAGTCATGTTTTAAGAATGGGACGGTCAGTGGTTGAAACGGAGTTCCAGGGAACCAGTGGCGGGCACTGGCTCTTTGATGCGGCCCTCTGTAGTCATGGAGGTCCTCATGAGCATTATTTCATTATGACTACAGATTTAAGTTTTGTGATAAGGGATAAGTCACTGCACACCGATCGCCAATGGCTTTAATAATGCAACTTTAAAAAATCCGACCTTTAATATCAGTGACAAAGCCAAACTCCACAGTCAGTGGAGTGTGATGTGCCCTTTCCTGACAAGGATTGCATTGCTAACCCTTAGGAAACCGGAGATACAGTACCTTGTAAATGTGACCTGGCTCTTCAGCGAGATCTGGAGAGCCAGAGAAAGTTAATGGCAAAATAAAAGTGAATGACTTTAAACTTACAACTTGTGCTCCCTTTCCAACCATACATTACTTTTTTGTCTATTGTAGTCATCAGGAAACTGGAAATAACAATACCTAACAATGGTCTTTGAAGCGTTGTAGATCAGCAGAGCAATGTTAGAAAGATGCTAAACTAGCTAGACACTAGGAAACCAGAGATACAGACCTTGAAACCACCAGGCCCCTCACCTGTTGTCTTCTTTTAGTGTCATAGTTACATGATCAGTGAGTAGTCGACATCAGCTTTAAGGTACCCTTGCAGAGCAGTCGACTGGCCAACTAGTCTGTGTAACCCCCCATCGTCTTCCTTGATATGAATGAACATTATTGTTATTAAGCAGACTGGATTGTAAATATACTACTTCTATAATAAAAAAAAACATGCAGGGAAATATAAAGACAGTTCTACCTGCATTGCATGTTTTCAGCTGGTAGGTAGACACTGTCATGTAGTGGAGGCATAGAGGGCATTTTTCCATTAGGCACCTTGTAGGGAACTGTATCATGTTTTGGGTACGTCTTGACACATGTTGTCACATTTTCTTGCTCTAGACGCACATTGTTATAATTTATTGCATGAAAGGGCACTCTAGAGGGTACTCTGTCATTGTTTGTCGCACATAAAGAACAGCGAGTAGGGCACCTTTCTCATTTTTTGCCACGGTAGGGGCACTTAGGTAACACTTTTTTTTACCATGGGGGCACCAGGGGTTGCTAAAATGCTTAACCCCCCCTACCCCCAAATAAAAACTAGAATGATCTAGGAACACCAAAACAATGACCCAGAAACAGCAAAACTTCTTTCACTTACTACTGCCCATAAGTACTCTCTACTGCTGAACTTGTAATCCTAAATGAAAGAAATACTTTATATAACTTTGTTTAGGGGATCTCTGAAGGTACCAGTTACATATCCAGTGTGGTGGATTGAACCCCTGTTGTAGTATTTTGGGTTCATTTCTTACAACAGAAGTACTTAAGGGTGGAATGTTCTATTGTGGAAACAAAAACAGCAGACACACATTTTTAGAAGTACAGATCATTAAAACATTTAATAAATAGCCAATGTAATGTGCTGCTGTATAAACCCAACCATGGCTGATTCCAATCCAGTCAGAGATATAGATGGGTGTTGTCAATGACATGGGCTCATTAAAAAGGGGTCTGTTTGAATGAAGTCTGGTCAATGTGGGTACAGTAGCAGACATGAAAGAGAGAAATAGAAATAATGTCTGGTCAAGGGAGAGTTAGGGGGAGAGAAGTAAGAATATGTGGCAGTGTTAATTGTAGGCATGGTCATTGCTGAAAATACAATAAAACTGAAAGAAATTCAGACCAGACTTATAGAGGACAACCTGGTATTTCACAATGTGGAAAGCGTCATCACCCTGACAAACCTTGCTTGGACTCTTACCAAACACAGAATTTGAATGAAACATTTGTACACAGTTCCTTTTGAAAGAAAGTGAGTGGGTGAACGAATTCCAGCACCAATACATCCAGGTATGGTGTCTGTCCAATACACTGGTTATGTCTTTACTATAGTCATGCCATGTGTAAACATGACTAAGAGTACATTCAGTAAGACAGATGGAAAAGCATGTTCACATACTGTGTTTGGGTTCTTTCAGAGAGTCATGGGGTTAAAGGCTAATCTGACCACACCTTAACTAATTTATGATTTAATCTGGTGAAAACACATGGTGAGGAGCTGGTGGGGAGTTATTTGGCTGCATGGGTATTTAGTGTTTAAAGGGTGATTTTTGGATATTTGGCTGTGGTGGTATTTAGTGTTTAAAGGGTGAGGGTTATTTGGCTGTTGGGGTATTTAGTGTTTAAAGGGTGAGGGTTATTTGTCTGTGGGGGTATTTAGTGTTTAATGGGTGAGGGTTATTTGGTTGTGGGGGTATTTAGTGTTTAATGGGTGAGGGTTATTTGGTTGTGGGGGTATTTAGTGTTTAATGGGTGAGGGTTATTTGGTTGTGGGGGTATTTAGTGTTTAATGGGTGAGGGTTATTTGGTTGTGGGGGTATTTAGTGTTTAAAGGGTGAGGATTATTTGACTGTGGGGGTATTTAGTGTTTAATGGGTGAAGCTTATTTGGCTGTTGGGGTATTTAGTATTTAATAAGTAAGAGTTATTTGGCTGTGGGGGTATTTAGTATTTAATAGGTAAGAGTTATTTAGCTGTGGGGGTATTTAGTATTTAATAGGTAAGAGTTATTTAGCTGTGGGGGTATTTATTATTTAATAAGTAAGAGTTATTTGGCTGTGGGGGTATTTAGTATTTAATAAGTAAGAGTTATTTGGCTGTGGGGGTATTTAGTATTTAATAAGTAAGAGTTATTTGGCTGTGGGGGTATTTAGTATTTAATAGGTAAGAGTTATTTAGCTGTGGGGGTATTTAGTATTTAATAGGTAAGAGTTATTTAGCTGTGGGGGTATTTAGTATTTAATAAGTAAGAGTTATTTGGCTGTGGGGGTATTTAGTATTTAATAAGTAAGAGTTATTTGGCTGTGGGGGTATTTAGTATTTAATAGGTAAGAGTTATTTAGCTGTGGGGGTATTTAGTATTTAATAGGTAAGAGTTATGTGGCTGTGGGGGCTTACCCTTTCAGCAGTAGAGAGTAGTAAGTGAGAGAAGTTTGGTTCTGATTTGTCTAAAATAATGACATTTTGTAAAGTTATATTTTGCAAGATCTATTTAAACATTGCTACTACACTTCATTTTCATACTTTCATTCACAATCAAATTAGGATTTTCTGCTTTTTTATTAATAACCAGTAAACCCATATGGTACAGTTTGATTAATGGTTTGTAAAATGTGAAAAAATGTACAGCTGAATTGCAGATGAACAGACTTAGAATACACTTAGAATTTCATGACTTCAGGTAGAAAAAGGTAGTTGGTCTGCAGTTTCTTTATGATTAAAAACTTGAAATTTTCTTGGTGTCCCAGGGCTTTGGATGAGTGCCATGATGCAAACTGTGCGGTCCAACCTTTTGCACTTGAATTCGGAACCAGCCTCGAGTAAATTCCTTTAACTTTGAGAAATGGCTCTGGGACTCCTGTACAAAGGACTCTAGTGGGAAGACACAGACAAAGAGTTGATGTAAATTAGCCAATGTGTACAAGCAAATTATTTATTGTACTTTTTTTGCAAACTGAAAATATATATATATATATATATATGTGTGTGTGTGTGTGTGTGTGTGTGTGTGTGTGTGTGTGCGTGTGCATGTGTAAATTTTGTGTATGTTTATTAGTCCTTTTAAAAATTGACTGCAGCAATGGTGCACGAGAGTGTTTTGAGTTCTGTCTTAAATTATACAGAATGCAGCTGTCAGCAGTAATGATAATAATAATTCTTAAACATACAGTGATTTTAACTACAACATCTACAATACAAAATATTTAAAGTTTTATAGCATATGCAATGGATTGTCTGTGTCTTTGTTCTTGTAAATCTGAATATGGTTCTGGAGAAACCTGTTCTTTCCTTCTTACTAAGTGTGATGAGAGTATGTTTGTGTTGATGTGTGTCATTATTTGGATAGCTCTTTTCTAACTTTGTCCGTTCAACACCAGAGCTCTTCTGAATAAATGAACAAAACGTCCCAGACAAACACTCAAGTCTTTTATAAAGCTTTCCCAGAAGGGAGAAAGCTGTTATAGCTGCAAAGTGGGGAGCAACTCCATTTATGGATTTAGTATGAGATGTTATAAAAGCTCCTGTAGGTGTAATGTGTGGGTGTCCCAAAACATTCCTTTCAGTGTAGAACTATTGGGGTATTAACAGCAGGAATAAGTTGGGCTAAACAATGCCCCCTTGTGAAACACCTGATGTCATGTCTCTCCATCTGCTGCATACAGTCATATGTAAAGTTTTGGGTACCCATGTTGAAATAACGTTTGTTGACTTTCTAAGCGAAAATAAGTACAGATATTAGATTGTATCTAATATTAGCTGGATACTGGCATGTTTA
The DNA here is from genome assembly GCA_021613375.1 of Megaleporinus macrocephalus. Taxonomy (NCBI): domain Eukaryota; kingdom Metazoa; phylum Chordata; class Actinopteri; order Characiformes; family Anostomidae; genus Megaleporinus; species Megaleporinus macrocephalus. The sequence continues at coordinate 20,889,494 of CM038709.1, read as the reverse complement.
AGTTTGTTCCCTGTAGAGGATGTGTTATTTTCACTTAGCCAATCAGCAAAACATGTTTTAGAAGTGTTTAAACTTTTGCATGCAGCTTCTTGAATATGACTTCTGATATATAATTATAAATCGAGTATAGCTAGATGCTATGCTAGTTTCATGTGGTCAGCTCAGTCAAAGCACTTTGACTTGTTAGTAGGCAGATCTGACCTGTGGTTTACTGGTGTCTATCATAAACACTGTTACATTTATGGCATTTAGTAGTGTTTATCCAACTGTATATCCAACTGTATCCAGACACTGATTCTATTTAGTGATTTCAGCTCCTTTAAAGTGCATCCATTGTATTCAGTTACACACACACAGCTTGCAATAAAAAAAAGAAGCTAAATTTACAGGAGAAGAAAAAAACCTACTTTACTTTTATGTAAGTGAATGGAACCAGACTGTTTCAATGAATTTTGGACCATTCTTTTTTGTGCATTTGCCATGAAACTTATAAACAGTGGCAATATGAAATTTTATATGTGCATTAATTTAACATATTTGACAAAAACAAATCTAACCAATTGTTATACGCCATCTGAGAGGAGTTAATCATTTTAGTTTCTGAGTGCAGGAGTTTTGCTCCACTTAATTTCTCTTCCAAATGTGACATATACAATTACACTGATATTTACTACCTTTTGTACATCTTTACCTCCTCTGAAGAGCAATGTTGCCGGGTGTACCTTGCTTAAAATTACAGATCTTTTAGTATGGCTGACACTGGAGCTGACTTAATTTTTCATTTTCTTTCATTTTCTTGCTCATAATGCCAGTGCAATTAGTTCTGAGGTGTAAGGAACATTTTTGCCTTCTTAGACACAATCAGAACAAGACCTCAGAAGTAATTTCACATCAGGCGGCAGGAAAATCAAACGAAATGCACAGCCCTGACAGCCTGTTTTATTATTATTATTATTAAGTTGATTTAGAAGGTTTAGAAAAGAAAATGTCAAAATGGCTGTCAGACTCAAATAAACATAATGTAAAAGAAGTGTAGAGGTGTTTGTTAGAATATTGGGGATACATTTTTGAAAGGTTTTTCTAGACTTCTTGTGCACAGTTTTATTCAGTTTTCTTTTACATTTGGACTATTATATTATGTTGAAAAAAATAAATGACTTGCCTTTTTGGCTATATTGACACATAGAGTTTTAAGGGAGTACAGTATATATTTAGGGAATTTCTGACTGGATGAGGCATCCTGTATTAGGAATCCGACAACCAACAGTAACGAAGATGAAGGAACTTCCCAGAACATACGCCCTTCAACGTACTCACTTAGTTTCTCTGAGTTCATATTGGATAACAGCAGCATGATTAATTTTGAGATGCATGAGATGGTATGTGAGCTTACATGCTATCAAGTATTGCATAAATGATTTTTAATTGATTATGATTAAAAATGGTTATATGCAGAAGGAAAGTGATGTGCACAAATTCAAATAAACACCGCAGATTGTAAAATGAACACTCAATAACATCGTCTTTAAGGTCCTGACTTGCAAAAACAAGAGTTCAAATAAGGGCAAAAGTCTTCTTAATTTGCAGGTTGACTCATCTTGACAGCATTTGAGCATTTGTGTTCATTCATTGTTGTTCATTCTCTTTGAGCATTTTTGGATATTGATTGAATGTTTCTTAAATGTCTCTATGGACACTGTGTGTGTCTTTAATTAGTAGTGCAACACATCAAGGACTACAATTCCCATGATGTCTAACCACAGGCTTAAGGCTGATAAAGTGCCCTTCTTATTATTTAAGCACTGTCTTTGCTACCTGTCTGCGCCTTAAAAAAAGGTCTGTGGAAGGATTTGAGTGTGCAGATGCTTTTTTACATTTAGGTTTTGTTTTTGTTTGTTTGTTTGTTTGTTTTTCAGCTTCAGCACTTCAGACTAGCCTGATACTGAGGTGTTTAGTGTTTTCTCTTTCATCTTTTTTATATCTAAAAGTTTTAAAACACTCTTTGAGCATTTGTTTTTGGTAGAATATATTTTATACATACCATTTTAACACCAGTACAGGCAACCAGAAAGAGATTTAAGGAGGAATTCCACTCATCTCAGAACAGTTCATGTTTTGAGATCGTTCAGAGATTTGACATGAAGTGATTAATTGTAGAGAAACTTACAGACTTCTTTACAGTGGTGGTGATTACGACTAGGGGCCATGACATTTACAAAAAATATAGCTATTTTATTTACATTTTAAAACCAGCAGTGAACCTGCATGTCTTGAGCATTTTGGGGTTTTTTTTATTTTATTTTTATTTTATTTTATCTGTAATGTTGGTTAAAAAAGTTTTAAATTTACATTTTATTCCAGATACTTATAACAATTTATATCACTACAATAAAACAATGTGTGAGACATTAATGTATGTGTACATTGTATCAACTCTGGTAATAGCACAGATGTCCGGTTCCTATCACTACCATTGTGAACACTTCTGACTGGACAAGTTCCTCTAGAACAAAGCACTTCACACCAAACCACACCAAATCACAATCAACCATTGAATTATGTAGAACTTCCTTGTGACAGACTTTTTCCGTTGTGTTTCCGGTGCACCAGAAAACTTTTAGATTTCTCTAAAAGCACCACGTGATTAAACTTTTAAAATACTCTCACGGTGCTACACATTCGTCTGGTGACTAACCGGGCACGGAGCTCGCGGGATTTGGGCATGCACTCGGCTGGCCTACTTACGGTCTGTGATGAGAGAGCGCGAGGCCGTGACGCGCTCTCCCGGCAGCGCGAGGTGCCGCCGCCCCAGTCCGTGGTTCCGGGAAAGAACACAGTTCACGTAAAGGTCCCAGAAGACCTGGGCCAGGTCCCAGAACAGAGCGCCGTGCTTCCGATTACCCGACGACTTCAGAAACACCATGAGGTCCCAGAAAGCTGGCACGGTGTCGGCGATCCGCGGCGCGCGCATCTCCAGCAGCAGCGCGGAGGAGGACTCCCAGCACTGCGAGTCCACGCGACTCAGAGTCAGGGGGTCCACCTGCCCGGGGCTCTGGCCCCGCAGCGGCAGCGCGCACACGCACACCAGCACTACAGCCTTGGCGAAGCGAGCACTCAGAAGCAGCACGCGATCCATCTGCGAGTGTTACAAACAGCAGGCGGTCAAATAACGGTGCTTCGGTCAGCTGAAGTTCCCGCCACTTTCAGAAGCGTTCGCTGCACAAATGTGTTAAATTGAAGCAAAACTCAATCACACTTTAAAAAAACTTTCGAAAGAAACTGCAGGTGCAGAATAAAGAAAACAGCCAGAAACGCTCAGCATGCAGGCCTAAACAAATGCACAACAAAAGCTTTGTGAAATAAGAAAAGAACTTCATAAATCAATTCCAGTAGCGTTTAAAATAAAGCATGCAAATGCTCGATATGCTCTTACCTCGGAGATGACACAGAGAACTGCTCCGGCACTGTTTGTGAAATTTCCCCAACAGCGTCAGTCTCATGAAGGGGGGCTGGTCAATGTATTAGGGCCCTTGCAGCACTTAACAGATGTTAGCGTTGGGCTCCAGCTGATGTGAAATTGTCACAGGGGTGCTGCTAATTTCACATCTTCCATCCCTGCTTTCAGACAGATTCTAAAATCTGTTAACAGTTATAAGACTAGTAATCCTGTACAAATCAATGTTGTTTCAGATCAACTGTTAAAAAAATAGAATTTTATATATATATATATATATATATATATATATATATATATATATATATATATATATATATATATATATATATATATATATATATTAAGCTGCTCAGGAGTGTTTTTTTTTCTAAATGTATTGATGATTGGGTTTGGTTTACTCACTACCAGAGTTAGTAGTACTAGTGAATAACCTTTGTGAATCTGCACGCAGGTCAAGGTCTTATAGCACCCAGAACAAGCAGGGGGTCACACTGACCTAAGAAAGTGTGAGTTTTGGTTCTTATAGCAATACTTGCTGCAAGCACTGATCTTTTGTACTGGTGACTGTAAGGTATGTTCTGTCTACGAATATTGTATTTTGTATCTCAGAAGAATATATGATAGGTAGATTCTGAAACAAAGATACTGATACTGAAGCCAAAATTCTATTGAGTAATTGCCAACTGGCTGAACTAAATAAATCAGCCATTCATATAAAGAATAAATTGACTTTGAGGAAAACCATTAATTCTATGTAAATTTAGGCAATATATCTAATAAATGTGAGGGTGCTCTAAGAATATACTAGGATTGCTAAGCCTAGGTCTACTTTCTAGTTTTTTAATACTTGATCAAAATGTAATTATCTTACTGCACTGGAAAATATTTATGGCCTGCTGCACTACACTCTTACCTATCTCAGCAGGTTAACTGCCACAAATAGATGTGCACATCCACAGGTTTACAAAACTTTGGTCTGTCTGCAAAGTTATCGGTTCAACTTTTGTCCTGAATCCTGAGGATATTTAATAGGGGTGTTCATGCTGCACTGCTCTCCTGCAAAATGTGTTAGATAGATTAGATAGACTTGAGAGCATTATTGTATCCAGGTGTAATAACGAGGGGGGCAATACTGGGAGACTTTACAGAAGTACAAGCACAGCTATATTTAAAATAGCATATTTTTATGATATGTAATGGCCAGTGTATCAGTTTTACAATACAAAAACAAATACTAATTAGATATATAGAGAATGTATTTCTTGCATTATTTGCATCAGATGTGAGGGGAGTAGGGGAAATTTAAATGTGATGAAGGCTGGTTTGCCAGTTCCAAACACTTATTTATACACATAAATAAACCTAACCGATGTTATTATTTTGATTAAATATTTGGTTTGCCAAAAACACCACAGGACAGCAGATCACTGTAGCGCAAACAACACATTATTAAGAGGGTAGGTCAGCATTAACTACACATATCTTTATCCTACACTTACTACACATATCCTACGGTATCCTACTAATATCTGTACTTAGAAGTCTTGGGTTTGGCCATATAATAATTCTTGGGATTGAAACTTCTAATGATAGCCTGACATCTATCAAAAGCCCCCTACCCTGCTCATTGTGGTGGCCTAGGATGTTGGGGTGTTCTTGTGACACACTTATGTGTCAATGAGACACTTGCCTGTTTGTTAATTTGTTCACATGCTCGCACACAGTGACTTCCTAGCTGGTGTTACTGTAAGCTGGTCATTTTCCTGGTCATGTGTGACATAATCCTTACATCACTAGGAAGTGGAATGAGCAAGCCGCTAGAATTCCTTCACTCTAAACCATGTCTTTTCGGACCACAGGGACTTTCTCAAACTAAAGATGGAAAGATAATTTCATAGATATCTTTGTACGCTGTAGCATTAGCATTGACCCTTCACTGAAACAAAGGCAGCCGAGCCCAAACCACAAATAGCCCCAGACCAAACTTTACTGCTATACATTTCGAAATCTATTGTTACCCAGATTCATCCATAGTTTGACTGCTAAATAGTGAAACATGATTGAACACTCCAAAGAACACATTTCTTGGGATCCAGGGTCCAGTGACTGCCTCTCATTTCTGCCTCTCAAGCATATGCTTGTCATTGTGCATAGTGATTTTAGGCTTGTGGTTTCAGCTGCTCACTCACAGAAATGTTCCCAACAAACAATTCTTGTGCTGATGTTGTTTTCAGAAGCCATTTGGAATACTGTAGTGAGTAATGAAAGGGATGTTGATGTAATACACAATACCGTACTTGGTTGCCTCGCTCTGTGGAAATGCATCGTCTACTGCTTCATGACTGAGCTGTTGTTTCTTCTATACTCACTCAGTAATTAGGAGGGAAGTCCACATACTTTTTGGACATACAGTGTACCTATTCCCAAAATCGTTGTTGTGGATTTTGTATTCATTAGTTTATTCATGTAATAGAAGAGTAATAGAGAGGTGCTGCAGGAAGTTTTTTTAATGCTGTAACACACGTGACCCAACTCAAGAAGGAGGTTTCATCAGAGATTGTAAAAAAATCTTGTTTACGTCACATATATTCAATCAATTATCTAAGACAAGGTCGTCAAAGTTCACAGTTTCCTTACAACACGATTCTGTGAGTCAACATAATAGACTAGAGGGTTTGAGTCACCCGAACTTCCGTAGAGCTGCCGCTTTGTTGATTTAATTATGTCTTTAAGAGACATCCACACAGGGGGCTTAGCCAAAATCGAGGGCTCCGTATGCATTGCAGGACACGCAGGTTTGTGCGTTGCACTGGTGCGTTAGTGTTGTGCTCATGCTTTTAGCGAAATGCCACATGAATCAGTGACCACGCTGGTAATTGCTGCCTAAGGACAGGGCCGTAGCTAAGTGCGCTGCTGCCGCACGCGCCAGCCTGGAAGCGGCTTGCTCTGCCCTGTAAAAGGTTCATTAGGAGTTGTATTATGATGGCTGTTCAAACCTTTTTGTGTCACAGATGTCTGAATGGCATGAAACACCGGAAGTTTCATTCATTACATTTAGTGGCAAATCATAAGGTTACAGTTATTATGGATGGAATGATGACGGCACAACCACCAAGCGCTGAACCATTTGAGTATAGTGTTTATTATGAAACTTATAAGGGAAGAACAGCATGTAGTCTATGTAGTCTACTCCAATATTTGCTTAGTGGAAATAAGTGCATAGACTCTTAGGCTTTGTGAAATTGTGCGCAGCCGCAGACCTGTGCCGCGTGCGTCACTGGCTTTTAAGGATGCATTTCTCTAGCAGCTTGAGATATCATTTAAGGAAGTCAATGAACTCAATGTGTAGGTCACTACTTTACGTAGCCACCTGCTCTTAGGTAGGAATCTGTCTCACTGCATTTACACAATACACTAACTCAGTCGATGCAAGTGGGGGAAATAAGGTATTCTGTCTTGAATTAATGAAAGAAGTTGAAATACAGATGAAAAATGTAAAATATTTAGAGTTTATTGGTCATTTTATTTCGAATGAAACATTTCTGTACATGTATTGTGAGTAAACGTGGTGATGGGGACAGCTCACATAAGAATCATGGTTTTATTAAGGAGAAGTTTTAAAAAGTGAGATTTTAAAGCCTCACCTGAAACAGCACATAAGATAAGTAATTACAGGACTAATACCCAATACATTCATTCCCACAGAAGTAAAATACATTCATTCAGCACTCTTATGAGCTCTATTAAGCATTTTTCTTTAGTATGAAGCGCAGTGATACCTATAATGTTTCGGCTAAATCTTTATAAAAGGAAAAGTGCCTTACTGGCAACCTCGGTTTGTATATAATGATACCGTGTTCATTATCACACCAAACAACCCTTTGGGTTTGTGCAATATTTTCTTTGCATAGTAAATAAAAGTTAGTTCTGTAGCTGACATGCACTCTTAGTACAGTATCCATCTGCAGTATAGGTTCTTATGAGTTTTGGGGTCTCCCTTATATATGAATTAAGTCCACTATAGTGAATGCATGCAGCAAAGCGATCACGCCCTTCGGGCTTAGTTGAGAGAGCTAAATGAAGTGATGTGAATGAGGTCTGATTAAAACATGGATGGTTATACATTCACCCCAGGATGTGATATTGGTGGCACAATGTAAAACTGCCAGGGACGTATCTCAAATAGGTCTGTTTTTGTGGTAACTGTCTAACATTGCAAGAGAAACCTGTTCAATTTACAAGCTTATGCAATACAGAGTGGGGCAAAAGTGCGTAGTGTACAATATCCAAACACCTGCACACATTCCTTGTAAATTCTTTGGCTTTGAGTCACTACTAGAATCAGACTCGATAATGGCAAACAGCATCCTATTTAGCAACTTAGCCTATGATTTCCCTTGCTCCCCGTAGCGCAAGTAATGGCTAAGTTTAATGGCTAAGTTAATGGCCCTCAACGCACATACTTATATACAGCACAATTTTCTGAAATGATTACATTACACTTACATTGATGGCGTTGTGGAATGGGTAAATCATTGGGCAAAACATAAAGACAATTTTGACTGTACATTTCGGACAGTGCCCGCTATACAACATGCTCTATCAAAACCCAAAATTAAAGCTCAAACATTTAGTCAGTGTAAAATGATATGTTCTTATAGATCAGCACCTTTACTTGTTCTCTACTACTGTAGGGGTAATGTCCAGCCTATGTCTCTAAGTGATATGTGCAGGCCTATTTGTATCGGCGTTCAACTCTTTCAAATTAACCAAAAAGCCATTGTAGAAGTTGTGGATTTATAATGAGGCCTAAAGTAGATGCGGTTTTGTAAGTAGAACTCTAGAGCTTTCACTAAAATCCCAAAGTCCCAAATGCCAAAGAGTAGTTCCCCTCTGTTTATTGGGATGTATGTTCTATTCTCTTAATTCTCCAAAAGCCTGGTTGGACATGCAGCCCTCTGATCAAGGTACAAAGATTATCCAGTGCTCTGTGGGGTCATGCCACTGTGGATGGTTTGTTGTTTGCTAGGATAGAAGGGGCCTGGCTATAAAGATATTTCAGTGAGTCTGGGGTTAAAAATAGGGTGGAGCCAAGAAGCTGCACAATACAGATGTGGTCTGTTAAGCTGTCCTCTACTATATATAATATTATGTTCAAGTAACTAATGCCAGAAAAGAGCAGCAATAATTGCAGTCCAGCTGTAGACTAAAGAAGCAACATAGGATCGTGTTCCTCTCTCTCCACTAGATGGCGGCTGCATTCGGGTCATACCGTCGTTTTTTGACATTTCTTGCAGTTTAGATGGTAGAGAAAAAACGAGAAGAAAGCAATCCAGTTAGATAAACATTTTTAGATCATTGTCAATTAAATGGCATGCAGCATGACAAAACCACTGTTGACTTCTTGTTCCTCATCAATCAGATATAAACAACCTCTATTGTTTCAGTTTTTAATCCATATGAATTGTTCCTTTCATAAGAAAACCTTTACCAAGCTAGTATTTTTGTCTGTAATGGAATAAAACAATATATGAAACTATTGTTCTAGTAAGAGACCACCCATCATTTGTTTCAGTTCTAGTCAAAATGGTCATTACTTATAAAGATTCTTCATTTCAGAGCAGAAAATTATATAGAGGCCTCAAAACCTAAATGTGTGTCAGTGTGTCCACCTCCAACCCGCAGGGATGTTTTTCCACACATCTGTAGTAGACATCGTAGACACTGGTTACATTTTGCATTGGTTGCATTGGCTGCTTCTCATGGTCCACATAATCTCAAATGCATTTAATGACGTTGAGATCTGGGCTCTGGATTGTTCTGAGAACTCCATCAAGTTTTTTTTGGTTTGTTTTTTTATCTGTTTTTTTGACCGCTACACAGTTGTTGAGCTGTCTTCTTAGATTAAAAAGATGGACAGAAACACCTGTGGATTTTAAGCACTGTTTATTTGATGGTGACTGGTGGGCTCAAACAGTTGTTAAGCGTATGATTCTCTCTATAGCTTTTAATAATTATTTGAAATGTAGGTTTGGAAACGTCTTATTGTTCTTTGACTTTCCCCTTATACATAAAGTATCTAACCTCCTCAAAAATACTATTTTCAAAAAATAAATAAATAAATAAAACTGTACTTAAAACCACACTATGTACGACTGTTTTTGTTAAAACTGAAAGAAGTAGTGTTACTGAGTCAGCAGATGAAAGAAAATGCTAAAATATGGAGTTGGTAAAATGCACCCTGTGAGTCATTTCTGATTCTGATTCTGATTCTGTTAAATCTGAAATAATAATTTAAGCAGCCATTAGGTTGTAATTCTTTACTAACCATCTTTGCATTGTAACATCATTTACACAAAAAGAAGGTCCGGCTCTAAATTAAGGTCTCAAATACAAAATCAACATTATACTAATTAATATATGACAATAGTAAATCATTCACTTACATCCTTGGAAGACATGACCTTTACAAAGTTTTGACTGAATTATTTGGGACCAAAGGTGCTTTTGCATGTTGCATGCAATTACACGAATCCCTAAAACTCACCAAGTGCAGCTGCTGTAAGTGCAGCTGTAATGCCTATTTTGACTAGAAATTTAAAAAGTGAAGGGTGGTCACACTTTGCTGTACATTTTATGGTAATAGAACAAAAACAAGGCAGCAGAGATTCAAGTAGTGTCCACAGCACCATACAGCCTAATGTTTTCCTAAAGCAGCTCTGAGCATCTTGTAAGCCCTTTATGAAGTAAATCATGCAGTATTGACCAAAACACTAAACTGTGCAGTGCCATGATCCTACAGCTGCCATCAGGCGATAGATATCAAGATCTTCACAAGAAGGAACAGTGTACTTCAATATACTTCAAAGAAATTGTGAAAAGAAGGAGGAAAGCAAACACATAAAAGCAGAAGTGGAGGCCATGTGCTATAAACATAGACAAAAACAACCATGATGTATGTCAGAGGCAATATGAAGACTTCCAACCCAGCGATGAAGATATGATGATGGGTTTCATTTGCTGTTTCATGCGGGCAGGCAGAGAGTGAGCAGAAGTGACCTGAGGAGTCCTGCGCCTTGGTCATATACCAGGTTTTAGCAGTAGTGTAGGTCTAGATCCTAAGAAAGTCTCCCTATGGGAACTGATGCTGACAGTGTCAAGTGGAAATAGACAGCCATGATACAAAGACCCCTGCCTGCCATCCCTGCCACAACAACAGCCCTCTCCGTACTGGAGCAAGAGAACGAGTAACGACAGTGATGACAGCACAGAAGCCCTGCTTTGGCTACCTCCAGCTCCTGTGGAGTAATCTCACACTCCTCACTCTCAAAATGATGCTGCATGCAATCATACATACTTTTTTTTTTACAATAAAACATAATTGCCACTAATTACCACCCATTTTTGCTGGGTGTGTACTTTGCAAGTGCTCAGTGATCCAGTACTGAAGGTGATCAGTGGCAGTGGGTGATGAAAGTCAGCTAGATTATAACCACACAATACAGCGTAGTGCTATCATGCACATGTAGTGAGTACTAAAACTTCAGATGGCGCTTGAGGCATTATTGAGGTTAGCTTAGTCCAGTCATTTTTCCTACACTTACACATGGCTGAGGGGCTTGACACGCAACCGAATTGTGAGATGCAAGTCATTCAGAGAAGTTTGCTTGAAGAGAAGAAACTTGCTGAATACTTATATACTTTATAAATATATATATATATATATATATATATATATATATATATATATATATATATATATATATATATATATATATATATATATACACACACACTTTTTTCAGGTGAATTTTTTTATAGCAAATCACTGTGAATGACTTACATATCTGTTGATTATGTAGTATGTAGAAATTTGTGCTAGGTGGTTTTAAGGTTCTCAGGACTGGAATCCCCAGGGAAACCATGAATTAATCCAACTGACATGTTTGCATCAAACATTTAACCCATGCTAACCTGTTCCCAGCGTTCATTTACAGAAGCCTGCATGTAATGAACCAAAACTGAAGTTTTGTATTTAACATGCATGTCAAGCTTTTACCTATACACCTCCAGATCATTTGAGGTTCTGCTACAGTTCATCCTCACTTACCCTTACTTACCATTACAAACAACCATGACCAATTATGTTTCAGTGCACCTAAACAGCTGATTCTGCATTACGTTTGTAAGCTCAAACTCTTTTTGTTATCTGTAGCAGAAGCCCAGCTTCTGGAGTGTATAAGCTATAGGGATGCTATAGTCTGAAAGGAAGGCACATGCAGCTGGTCCTTACTTAAAACCCCAGCCTGTCCCCCCCAGCACTATGGCTGCCACCAGGATGGCCCCAGCAATGGAGCCTATGATCAAATTGGTGGCACTAGGACCTGTGGTGGGCGAGGGCATGGGAAAACAGAAGTTTTTACTTTACTGAAACTAAAACTGTATATTTCAGCATGTATCAATGCCATTGCAATGTGCCACACATTAAACCTAAAACAATAACAATAACAAAAAGCTACTTTTGCTTTATTAAGCAGTTCTGCTCTTGAGCCATTGTTAACTTCAAACCACAATATTGTATTGAGTAAAAATAAATAAATAAATAAATAAACAAATATAAAATCCACTAATAAGTGTAAAATCACATTAACAAAGTGACAGACACAGACTTTACTTTGATTGAACATGCTTCTGCACCCAAAAGTATGCAGTTTGTGATATGAATATTATATTCCTGAAAGACAGGCAACAACACCAACAGCAAGCTGTGACAGTGTCTTCTCTTTTAATTTGTGCTACTTAATGAAGTAATTCAATAAAAAAAGCTTTTATAGGCAGGTAGAGTATCTTTTAGCACTTTGCAGGTTCAAATTGTAGAATGCAAATTCTTTATACACAATGAGAATGCTCCAGAGCTTTATATTAAAGGTAATGTAATTAAGTCCAAAGTAAATTATCCCACAAGGTTGAATGAAGGCTTGTTCTTGGTCCAGAAAGCCATGTGAGATTGAAAAGTGCAATAAAGAGGCTTCAGAGGTGGCTTCTATTCAGCACGCTAAAGTCATTCCAGTCTAACGGCTGTGTTGTCCGACACTGATTTGTGTAAATGTCACTGCACAAAAGACGAACATGACCCCTACAAAGCCCCTGTTTGGGTGTCTCGAAAAAAACCCCAGATGGAATTAGATCTTAATCATGTGAACAGCAAAACCACATTTTAACCAACAGCAGGAGAATAAAACAAAGGTTAAAAACAAAAAAAGGGGGAAGAGAGGCGGAAAGAGGATCTTACAACCAATCACAAGATACCACATACACTTAAGATTGAGACACTAAATCACATCACCATAGTTACAGACTACACAACAAAGCCACTGCACCACGCGCACAAACACGATCGCACACAAGCAGAGGTAGGGTTACTGCACTGTCACACACAGGGCAGCAGCGCCATGTTGAGAGAGAGATGCTTACTCGATTCCCCACCCAGTGCCTCCAAACAGAACCCCCAGGGCCAGAATGGTCCCTGCTAGAGCCCCTATCAGCCTGTTAGTGGCCACACTGGCTGTGTACGAGAGAGAAGGAGCATTATTACTAACCCTGCTGTTTCACTGTTTCATGACTGCTTCACCTGCTTCAGCCACACCTGTGTGTCTGACTGTTGTGAGAGTGCTCTGTGTTTGGCCCCTCTTTATCTACTGAAACACTGAATGAAGAAGAGGCTGAGCTAGCGGCAGGTTTGGAATGCTTGTTTCAGAGGATACTGTGTGTGCTGTCTGTGGATAAGGAAATAAGGAAATGACCTTTTGGTCCTTCATCTCCGCTGGGGGCAGGCTCTTTGGGTGGATCAGGCATGCTGCAGTCAGTCCCCGCCCAAGTTGCATCACATGTACATGTCGCTTCATTATTGCAAACCTGTCGATTGACCGGAAAAACTATTAAAACTAAAGAAAGAATGAATAGAAGTCACGCCTATCATAGGCAATAACATGCATGCTGCAGTTCGATATAAATGATTTCTCACTCATGGCTCATAGAACCAAGCAGAGAAATGTTGTCAAACATGTAGATTCTGAATTTTCAATTTTGTGACAAGTTATTGTTGCTTCTTCAGTTTTCTTTCAAGAAAAGTACTGAAATCTCCCTTATGTGTGTTACAATGTGTTGTTCATTTGATGACACCAAAACAAACCCAAAAGTTGTAAGTGCCGTAACTCATTAAGTAATTTATTATGTAACTATGTGTGTGTATATATATAAGGTCATAAGTATGTTGTCTCAGCTCACATACTTGCACTGCTTAGAGTTTAGGGGTTACAATAATAAAAAGTCTAGGCCCAACTACCTGAGGACTACCACAAATGCCTAAATTGGCTTAATATCTAGTCTTTCAACTTATACTGAGAAGCGTGGATGCTCACCCCGTGGTTTGAGCAGATGTGTTCATTGGGGCCAGTAGGGCAGGCACTCATGTTGAGGGATTGAATGGGCAGACACTTACGGTCAAGGCACATCATGGACGGCCCACATGGAGTCCCATCCTCCACATAACCCAGATCAGTGTCATCATCCAGCAACACATGACCACCACTGAGTTGAAAGAGTTGAAAAAGTAAAAAATGCATTTAGAAAAGCCCAGAGGTGTTTATTTAATTCCATGTATTTGTTTTAGTGCGCTGCGAGTGTGGTAAGATTTAGAGACCTCCGGGGTCCTGATAGGTGATATTGAAGGGTCAAATGAGGTTGACTTTCTGTGATTTGCTGAGGTTGTGTGTGTGTGTGTGTGTGTTTTTCTCTCACCTGCATTCAATTAGCTGACCCTGATGGTTGAAGGTTGTGGGTGTGATTTCTCCCTTTATTAATCCAATACGTGGCATTTGCCCGACATTAGTGCACAGCAGAAGCCCACAAAACACGTCACTGCACACAGAGATACAGGTTACGAGTATAGAGCTCATTATTGTAAATACAGAACATATTAGTTACCGCAGTTACTGCAAAAAAATAAGAAATAAGGATTAACTTTACAGATACAAACAGATTACAGAACTTACAGAAAATACAAGCTATATCAGTGCAAATGCACAACATACTACTTCTACATAATGATGGCACTCGACATATAATTATGAACAGAGGCTGTTATTAGCACTCAAAATATGACTACTATATGTAATTGGCTGTGCATTGTTCTCCCTTACATTAAAGAACTGAAACACATTTGTTTACATATATATCTACTGTGCAAAAGCTCATTGTTTAAAAACCTTTATCTTAGCAATAAGTGTATTTTAACCAATTAGGACATCATATAGAACAAATGTGAATAAGTGTAAATGCAATATAAAGAAACGTGAATATCTTATTTTAAAAGAAGTAGATAATATTTTGTAAACCAGTTTGAAGAACAATGTTTAGTTTAAGATTTCTCCTGGACGCCCCAGACAGACGTATTTATTAAATTGATTCATCAGCGATATTGATTTAGTTTAATGAAGTATTGAGTAGTCAAAGAAGGTATTAGATGATAACTGTAAATAATACTTGGTTGTTTTCAGAAGGAAAAGTTTGGAAAGAGTTAAATAAATAAACACACTGACATATGTAAAACCACTTTTTGCTGTTTTAATACTCTTTAATTATTGAAATAATAAAGTATATAAATAATACGAAAAATAATAAAGTATAAAATAAATAATTAAGTATCTGCATGTATCCTTTTTTCAATAATGTCCACTGGAGTTGCTTTATATTTGTTGGCCTTTCTAAGCATCCCTAACTTCACAATTACTTAGTCAGCATATTTATTAATTACCTGACTATTAATATAACTGAAAGTGACAGCCGTAATCATCAGTGTGTTTTCTAAGATCTGCATCAAAGATGTGCACCTTTGTAAAGAAACAATGTGCCTAGTGTTTGATGATAGACAAGCTAATGCAGCCTAAAGTCAATTAATGATTTAAAAGTAATGTAAAAAGTGCAGTTGTGGTGTCAAACTCACTGCTTGCTGCACTGAATCCATTTCTCTCCATTTTCACCACAGTTGCCTTTCTCAGATCCCTCAGTGTTCAGCTTTTCATAGCAGAACTTCTCTGAGCTCCCAGACTCTGAACAGATTAAACGATGGAAAAAGAAAGATTGTAAAGGGTAGAAGAGTGCAAAGAATTATATTTTCATCAGCACAGGGATGTATACATCTTGACAGTAAACATTATTCATCTCCATCATGTCTTTCAGTCCAATATCATGCAGAGTAGGAGTGCAATTGGAAAGATTTTTTGTTTAAATTATTTCAAAATTAACCAAAATTATCAACAGAATTAGAAGAAACTAGAGTTTTGCCAGTATGTCAACAACATCTATGTATCGTGGTGAAGAGATATCTACTGAAGTTAGTCCCAGCTCTGTCTCTTAATACCACTTTGTATCTCAAGACGTGGTAGTGAGTCACTGTAGCGCCAGTGCAACATGAGAGGATGAAGAAGTAGCAGCACTGCTCCAACTGTGTATTCTAACTGTTTTTAATTATGTTGAAGGTAGCCAATGAAATAAAGGAAAATGTTATTGGTAAGCAACTATTATCACCACCACTACTGCTACTCACTTTAGTTAAGAAAAAAACTGTTAAAATTGGCATTGCTTCCTTGGTGAGTAAAGGGATGAAGTTTGATTCTAAATTTGCAATGTTTCATCCAGACTGGTACATAAACAGCTCTTTATTCTAACTTTGAGGAGGAGGGACTGTGCATTTCTTCTTTGAATTCAATGGGTTGTGTCATCTTGCGTCTTATTGCTACTTTAACAACATAAGACAACACATTTCCAAATGAATTAATTAACTGAAGGTGATTTTTACATGTATTTAGAGCTTTCCAACACTGGTCCTTCAGGACCTCTTACCCTGTACATTTTAGTTTCTGTCCTGCTGCCAAAACACATCCACTTCAACTGAAGAAAGAGTGGTTAATTAGCAGATTAACTGGATTTCATTTGGAGGACTGGCGGTCCTCCAAGACTAGGGCTGGAATCCACTAATTTAGAGCATTCCACTTACTTGGCCCCCATACATATTTGCACTGGCTTTCTCTGGTTTTACATTCCCCACTATAGCAGCGTCCCTGTTTAGGAAAAAAAAATTAAAGATCTGTTAAGCAAATGCAATTACACTGAAATAAATAACACATTAATATGATTGCCTCTTACTTCATTAGTTCATGCATTAATCAATAATTGACATGTTATGGTATATGACAAGGGCAACACGTTGGCGCAGTGGGTAATCCTGTTGCCTCACAGCTAAGTTTAAATCCCTGACTAGGCATCCAGAGTATGCATGTCGTCCCTGTGTCTGTGTGGCTTTCCTCAGGGTGCTCTGCATAACTCCCACAGTCCAAAGACATGCAGTCAGATGAGCTGAAGGTTCTAAATTGCCCCTAGATGTGAGTGTGTAAGTGTCTATGTGTCTGTGATGAACTGGCAGCCTATCCAGTGTGCTTCCCGCCTTAAGCCCAATGAGCACTGGGATATAATCCAGTACCCCCCACATGACCCAGGAGGATAATGAATAATGCTGATAAATGGATGAATGAATGGTACATGACTGAATTATGAATCTTTATAAGAAACATTATCATTGCAGGGTATATATATGTTATACATGTTATTGTCATCGCCATACCTGGTTGAGATGGCAGAAATAGCCATCCTGTTTGTGGAGGTTGGGAGGGCACTGCAATGGGAAAGACGTGTGAGCTATTGCAAACATTTTCTGTAAGCTCAGTTCATTGACATTCAGGTTAGAACAACTAAGTTCTACAAGTAAATACATGTAGTCTTAGAATATGCTTACTGAGGTTAGAAGTACATACAAATATCTAATCACCTGTCCAGAGTCTCCTGAGCATGTCTCTGAAATATCACAGTCATTTACTGCATAGCGGCAGCTGTAGCCTCGGGGGTAAAACTGAAAGAAAAGATGAAGGGGGAAGGATAAAAGAATGAGAGAGAGAGAGAGAGAGAGAGAGAGAGCATGAAAATATGACCAAGGCTCTCTTAAATGCCTCCTATTTATCAAACTATTGTTCCTACCAAGCAGACAGAGGCAAACAAAAAGACAATACATTGATTCGAAAAGGCCAAAATAGAAAATCAATTGTTAGAGAAAACTACATGGATCAGTGATAAGCACTCACCAAACATGTGTTGTTGCAGCAAGGTCCACTACTGCAGTGCGCTCCGTTAGACAAAGAACATTTCTTGCAGCATTCCTTATAGCACTCCTATAACACCCACACGAAAGGGTGAGATGAAGATTATGATGACCACAGAGTTGGAAAAAGATATTGCAGTGACCATAAGGCAGAGCAATGGTAAGGTAAGGTAATAAGAATGAATTGACATTACAGCAAGATGGTGTGCTAACTCACGGCTCTCACTCCACAGTCACACTCCTCTCCCACCTCCACGTAGCCATTGCCACACTCCGTCGGCTCAAACAGCTGCACAGGACAGACATCACATAACCTGATTAGGTCTCTTTGGCGAATGCAGAGCATTTAGTAGTACAGTTCGCTCAACTGATGATGGTGATCTATACATAAGTCCATAATATTCTGGGACCCTGCTTTACTGAAACCCAGTAGTATCTTTTTTCCTAAGATGATTATAAACTAATGACCTAACAAGTGACCCACATCCACTTCCAAATTTTGTTTTAGAGGCCAAAATACCAAATCATGTTTATGGTGGGCATATAGGAGATAATTGTGCTACAAACATTTCAGTATATTATCGCTGTTCAAAAATAAATAAAAAAACAGAAAAAATAAAATAAAGAACAGAAAAAATACAATAAAAAAACCAAATGTGTTTCTTTTTGTGATTTTTAGTTTATTAATAGGTTTGCTTTTCATTTCTTTTTCCTCCCCACTTTTAAGAGCACTGATGTAACAATTTCAATAGAAATGTATGTATATGAGTTGTCTAAGGATGAAGACGCTTACACTCATAAGTAAGAGTCTAAAGACATACAGTATTCTGCAAGTCAGATGCCATCCTTATTCAAAATCAATCAAAATGGCAATTAAATTAAAGTAATGCTTTTAGTTGTATCTGGAAGAAATAGAACCTTTTTGTTTATATTTAGCGTGTTCATTTTTACTTTCATTACTTTTTGGTAGACTTGCTTTCAGGTATTCAAAGAAATTTGCAGTAATATTTGTAACATCTCAAGTTCCGTAGAGGTTAGTTGCATGTATTGCTTACTACAATTCATGTGATTCCAAGTATAAAGTTAGTCCTAAAAGACTTATTAGTCCATAAACCCACAGTTGAGATATCTGATATCTGAAGTCTGGTATAATTTTTCTTCTTCTCTTTTTATCTAATTCCTTTTTTCAGTAACAGTTTCCTGACAACATACACATCCTTGCATACTGAAGAACTGAGTTGGCTTCTAACAGTGGCAGGATGGATAGAAACACCTGTGAACGTTTTTAGATCTGAAGCAAGAGTAGAGCTTGATTTATCTCCTCTCTCTCAAAGATAAAATCTTCATGTGCTCACATGTAGTCTTCACTCATCCTTGTAGTTCCCTTCAAAGTGGACTGCACAGGGTATTCAGACATATTAAGGGTTCTGTATGAAGGGAACTTAAAGCTGAACAGGGAGTATTGAACTTTGCAGCAAGTTGCAGGTAAGCTTATCCGTTGACCATTGAAGATACGCGTTTGATTATGACGCTGCAGGACTTTCTGAGTTAAAGAGGACATATTAAAAGTTTACTTTTTCACTGCTTGTATACATACATTTGGGCAACTGGAGTGCTTACCAAACTGTGAAGTTAGACAAACCAGTCAGTTTTCTGTGGGCTAGATCAGAAAACATGGGATTCAACAAGCTGTTCATATTTGGATTCCCTTGTCCCAATGCGAATTAGGGGTTAAAATAACTCCTCCTCCAACCCAAACACCCCGTCTGAGTATCTCCACCTACGGCTTCAGAACTTCACAAAAGGTGCCATTTTTCATTAAAGCCAGCATTACGTGGAAGCTAAGAGCTTAGCTGAAGAACTGCTCTGTAGTCAGCTGCAGCTGCCTGAATAAAGTTATTTTTGCTACAGTGGGCAAAAACCAGTAAATGTATACTAACCACTTTGTGTCTGTCACAAAGCTGAAGTCCAATTTTCCCGTTCCACCTTAAATGGTGTAGGAGTTATGCTAATGCCTCAGGCTTTATGTCAAGCTTCTTGTTCCAGTTTTCCGTTTCACCTTAAATGGTGCAACACTTTATGCAGCACATGCTGGCACCTCAGTTATTATAGTAATAACTGCTGCACCATTTATGGTGGAACAAAAAAATTAAAGAAACTGTTGAATAGGAAGGGAATTTTTAGCCTTGTGCCGTATAGCTGTCTGACTGCTGCTTTTCTAACCTGAAGTAGCAAAGATGGCTCAAATACCAACTGTCCATAGAAAAACTGCAGATGAAGGAAATCTAGGTAAGTTATTTATGCGTTTGTGTGCGTGTGGCGCTAGCTAACGCTAACAGCAGAAGTAATACATTAACAGTAATATAATGTTGCAGAAAGTTTATAATGTCACTTGCTGCGGGATCCACAACAACATTACCCGTATTAGTCTGTTAGTTTAATGTCTGTAACTTCATGATAGGAATAGCACAAAGTCATTCTTGCCTCAGCACACCACGCTTATGGAAGAGGGGACCGGATTGAGAAGTGGCGTATTATCATTTACAGGACCAGACACTAAAACCCACCGTTCTTACAGGACTGTTTACACAGGGGTCCAAAAGTTCTGCAGCGCTTCATCCTTGTGGATGAAGTGGTGGTACAGTGCACAACAGTAAAGCTAAATTCAAGAAACAGTAGTGTGGTGGCTAACCCATGCAGGATACTGTATAATTCTAAAGGCTGACAATATCCCACCTTGGTAGGTCTGTTGAAAAGACATGATCCTCCTCCCTTCAGAAGAAACTCTTTGTAGTCTGATATGCTGCATTTTGAGAATTTTCTGGGGTGCTGCACTCTACAGCAGAGGTGGGAGGAAAAACAGAGAGAGAGGGAGGGGGAGGAAGCCAAAGAGAGAGACAAAAGGTAAATAAAAGCCAGGATGGCATAAAATCAATAGGCCCTGAAGTATTGTAGGCTGAAAGGTATAATACATTATGTGGTGTACAACAGCATCACAGGTGCTGCTAAACCACACACTGATTTTTATCATGTAATGACAGCTACTTTCTGATGCAAAACAGGTTAATGGTCTTGGAACCAGCTGGCTAAATGATCACACCCTTTCATCAGAGAACACACACAGACCATTATGGATGAAGCAACGAACACAAAGCACACATTATCAAAAAAGGGACAAACATGTTGTGGCACTCATGCTAACTATGCCATTTCTAAATAAACAATAATAATAGCAATAGACTTTATGAATCCTCTCCGACACCATACCCTCTCATTATGACTACAGCTGCAGGAGTGTGTGTATTAGTACGCCAAGGTAGAATATAGTAACTCACCCTGTGTCCTCCATGATGCAGCCCACCCAGAAGTCCACACATCCACAGTCTGAGACAAAAAAAGCACAGATAGTAGAAAAACATGAAATGTGTTCACAAGAAACTCTAGAAACCAGGAACTCTTAAGAAACTCCAGTGTTTTACAATGTAATCTCTATGTACAATACTATGTACACCATTAATTGTATTTAAATAATTGACAGTATTCAACCTAATTTATAGTTATTTATAGTTATTCTAATATATGTGTTCTTCTCAACAACACCAACTGTTCCGTTTTATTTTATTATTTATTATCTTCGGTGCACAGAAATACATATTGCACAGTCTGTTACCACAGACAATCCTTTTAAGATGTTTTCCTGTATGTGCTATTTCTTCAACATATGAAATAATATATCAACAGTGCTTATACATTAAAATGTGTAAAGTGTGTTCTCTATAGTGGATATGCAAATGTTATTTGACCAGGGCTGCCATAACTTTTGCATACTACTGTACAAGTAGCAGAAAAGAAACAACATTGTAATAAGCTAAAGTTCTCCATGTATGTACAGTGTGTAAGTGTGTACGTACTGCTCTTTCTGGCTGCTGGATCCCACCGAATACCAAGGTTCTGAGCCAGACTCTGGGATAGTGAGACCGCCATTGTCCATGTAGACCCATACTGCACAAACACCGTTCACAGTTTACACTACCACACATGCATGTTAACAACAGCCATTTACAAACTATAGTCACTCAGTCAGTGAAGCAGGCAGTATATATTATCAAGATCTACATAACTGTAGTGCTCAAAAAGAATTGGTCAGATGTATGTCAAACTCTGAGATGTTTGGATCTGCATACGTCGAACATGATGTGTTTGAAGAGATCAGTCTTTTGTTTACTTGAAGGATGAGAACCCTCAAAATGGACATTCCAGTAAGAAAATGCTGAACCATAAATTAAGCTAGAGGTTTGTAGATGATGTTCAGGCAGTTACGTGGCCAGTACAATTGCCAGATTTAAACTGCACTGTGGGCTTCTGTTTTCATGCTGGAGAATGTGTGGAAAAGGAAAATACAGCTACTGTGTCTTTGGATAGAGATGATAAATACATATGAGGAATTGGTACTCATACATCCTTTCTAATGGCTAAAGTTGGCACCCATTGCTGGCACTGTTGTTTAGTTACACATACAGCTTGTATACTCTTCACATAGCCAACAGAATGTGATGCACATAAGTCTAATGTCAACATGCCCAATGCCAAACCCTAGCTAGAGGAGTATAAACCCCTACAGAGCACTCTATGATATATCACCATCTAATACCTTTGTGGATAATTTGAAGTGGCATTTATGATCCATAATTAATCATCCAACATCAGTACCTGACCTCACTAGTGCTCTTGTGGTTAAATGCAATCAGATCCTCCCAGCACTGTTCCAACATCTAGTGTACACCCTTCCAAGTAGAGTAGAAATTGTTACTGCAGTAAACTGGGAATAACTCTCTATTAAATATCTTAATTTCAGAAGGAATGTTGGTTGGTCAGGTGCCTACAAACTAAAAGAGTGATGAGTGATGGTAAGGAAGGCTAGAAGAGGAGTAACCAAATTCTGTAGGACTCGAGCCATTATTTTTGACTTGGAGTATTGTAATACCGCATAGAAGAATCTGAATCAATGGCTACAAATGTGAAGCAATCTATAAATAGAGGCCAATGGGATTTTCTAACCTCGTTCACTCCGACGCCACGGCTAACTGAACACATCCCTCCAAAGAATGCAGCGCTGCTCTGGCGGTAGTGAAAGGTCACGTTACTGTAGTACACAAAAAGAGTCTTTTTAGTCCAGTTCAGTGCCTGAAGTCACACTTTTCATCACAATTTATACTGACGAAGAATGAAGAGACAGACTGTGGCAGACTCACGAGAACAGGTGAACTGCGTCCGCGTGCTGCTTGATGTGCTGCTGACGGTATTTAGAAAAGTCTCTCAGCATATCCAGTGGCATTACACTGACTGGAATATGGTCCTTATCTGTCCAAATCTCCATAGCAACCAGGACTACACGCGTGTTCAAGTGTTCTTTAAAGATCTTCCATCAGAAAGAGAGAGAAAGAGAGAGAGAAAGAAAGAGAGAGGAAGACAGGGAGAAAGGGAAAACAGGGTGAGGAAGAATAGAAAATGGAAGGTGGGGGTAGAGAGGGAGCATGGCAGTAAAACAGAGAGAGGTAGAAAAGGAAGGGAGCTCAGAAATGTTAAATGGAGTGAGAGAGTGATGGAGGACAGTACAGTGACAGGTGAACACTAGGTGTGAATTAGAGAAAGCCTGACTTGGTCCAAACACTGTAAACACAACACACTGGACAGAGTACAGGGGGGCAGAGAGAACAAGAGCTGTTAGATATGCTAGACATACAATCAGATTAATAAATGCACTGATTAATAGACCAGTCACCGCATAGTAGATCAGTCACTGCATAACATCAATCCATACTAAGGGGCTGCGTATTTAACTGCATCATTGAAATTCCCACTGATTAGGTAGTGATAATGAGCTTCTTTAACAAACCTCGGACCTGATGAAGATAGCTGACTTTAAAGAACGGAAGTGATTCGGAGGCTCCTGAACTAAAAGCCGGTTCAATTGTTAAATGCAGTGAAACCTAACTTTCGGGACAAGGAAGATCATAACACAAAAACCTCTTTCTGTGAAGAAGTGAACAATAGTGAACAATAAAAAAGGTTATTAACAAAAGCTACATTGCTCAGGATTATTATTACTTTAATAGTCAGAGTTAAAGTAACAATATGTAATATATTTACTTTACTAAATCACAAGATAGGAGTGATAAGTCATTAGAGATTAAGTTGAAATGCTAAAGCCAGTATTTTCTTTGTTGAAATTTTGTGTCTGTTTTTGTTTTGGCCTGTGATCCCACCCTCTTTTTCCGGTGCCATTTTAACACTCCAGGTTACCAGATCTTAAACAAATTGATAGGGAATCACAGCATACTGCAGCCATAGCAAGCAAATGAACTAAATCAACAGGTAATGTTAGATTCTGTTCAATCTAGCAAGGCTTGGTACCCTTTTAAAAAAGCTCCATGACCAGAGATGTAGTAAAACACAAGTAACCAGCATGACAGAAATCTCTCAAGTTAACACTGACAGAATTATAAAAATCCACATATACTGGTCAATCAATAAACACATTACAGTGTAGGTCACTTGCTATTGTCCAAAACCTGCATTTAAAACTGCATTTGTCTTGTAGGTTTAGTCTCCTTAACCTGGCAACCTGTGTGAACTTGGGATGGAACCTGGGATGGAGGCATACAGCTCTCTCTAATATATTGAATGTGGACTGCAGTACCCATTTTAAACACTAGCTGTCAGTATAACATACTGTTCCTTCAACAATTAGCTATTAAACTACAGAAGTAAAATCATGTGGTCCTTTATTTTTTGTTGCAAAATGTTCATTTTGGTCAGTCCCAATGAAAAAAAGACTGAACAGGAATAAACAAAACACTCATAAAGCACAGTCATATGCAAAATGTCTATAATTTGCTGATTTGCTGAGTCCACCTTATTCAGGGGCCAGAATGAAGCTGCAGCACCATTTAAGGTGGAACATATGTATGTAAATGCTGAAATGCTTTCTATGCATATTCTTTTAACATATCCTCTGAAGACACTATTACTGCTTTTTGATGAAAATAACACCTGACCCAATATTCTAACACTTTTTTAAAATTAATAAATAGTAATTGTGGACTAAAATGAGCAGAATATGCCATATTTAAATTTGTTTCCTGTATAGGATGAGTTAACTGTAGAAAATCAACAGAATATGTTGAGGAGGTTTGATGAGGATTGTTCAAACAAGCATAAGACTGTACATTGGCTGTGTGTTCTATATGAACAAAATCAAATCTCTGAAACATAAAACAGATCAAGCTTATAGCATAAAATACTCAAACATGCTTCACTATACTGATTTACAATGTAAGTAAGTTCTCAATTCCTTAACCTGACTGAAAGGTATCGCTCAGATTTAAACACATAAATGTTTACAACAAATCATTTAGAGATGTCACCCCTGTGTCAGGTTGAGGAATGCACACCCCTTACATTTTACACAATTATCCAATCTGAATGCAACTGAATTTAACAAATAATGCATTTGTCCTTCAAAGAAACGCTAATAGTAACTCACAGCATCCACCAGGTTGACCACAGACTTTGCAAAGTTCCGAGTCTGCTGCTTGGTTTTCTGCCTCTTGAACTGGGAAAAAAGGAGAGTCTGTCACTTGAATGTACTTAAACGCTTACATGATGTAGTTAGCTGGACAAAGTTCTACACTTCTATATTCGAGAAAGGTATTGAGTAAGAGTGTGAGTATTCTATCTATATTTCTACTTGCCCAGAATGCACTGCTTTGAATCGAGTATTGCTGCAATTCACAGGGTCCCTAATCAGTACTGTTATATTCTCTACACGCTTCAGTTACAGGATGTCGGTGAAAGGAACTGCAGTGATAAACATCCTACAGCATCATAATCAAATGTTCCTGCAGCTTCCTGTGAAGTAATGAACACTACTAACTGTGTTGTCTAAAGTTGCCCTCCAATGACATATTTTACTCCCTGTGGTTTGAAATCGCCCTTAAAATGTCTGAAAACCCTGTGCCGTCCACTTTGCAGGGAACTGCGAGAGGTCAGCTAGTAGAGCCTATGTCTGATCTAAACATGGTGAAGCAGTATTTAGCTTTTATGCAGCATACGACTCATACAAACTGTGCCCCAAACGTAGCAGTTTTTTTTAATCCATGTTCGGGACTGAGCTCTAAAACCTGTGCTCTATTTTAACTGTACCTTACCCTTAAAAAGTGAAATGGGGGCAACTATGGGCTGGAGGTTAGGGACCAACAGGACGTGACTGGACCAACAGGATGTGACTGAAGTGTCCTTGGGCAAGGCACCCAACACCCCAGACGCTGTGGATAGGGCTGCCCACCGCTCCGGGCAAAATGACATTACAAAATAATATTAATAAGCCCTTTGTCTTTTAATCTCATTATAGGTTTAATTGTTTTTGTGCTTTAATGCCTAATTGTTTTATTATTCTGAAGCTACTGTCACTTTATTTGTAATATTTGTTATATATTTATAGATTTTTACTTAAAAAAAATGTTTTGCTTTTTTTCATGTAAAGCCTTACTTTTTAATCTTTTTTGTCACTATATTATTTTTGGCTGTTTAGTTTCATTTTACTACATTGATAATAGCATTTACACTTCTTTGCAAGTAGCCACACCACTGACTGTCAAGGTTTATGATTTTTTGTTTGACTAAAGTGCAAGAAAGAGAAGAAGCATTTAAACTTCAGTTCCTGTGCTCACAGATGCTAGTGTGGTATTTTTGTACTTCTGAAAGGTTTTGCTTTTACTTAAATCATATAACAGCAGCAATAACACCTTTTCTGAGTATGGCTTCAGGTTACTGTACCTACCTCTGCCTAAATGAGACAGCTGTCCCTTTTCACTACAAATCTGAAGGTAGGTGTTTCTGACAAAGTAATATGAGCGCCCTCCTGTGGCCACTGCTTTCACTGAGCACTCCAGCAACAGTGATCATGTATCCACAGGCCAAGAATCGAATGTTCCTGAGTGTCTCCACCTAGTCAGGAATCTAAAGGGTTTCCTCCCAGACTGAGGTTTCTTATACTGGCTTATGTTTCTCTTATTGTGCCTGCTGGACCCTGTGACTATTTATGCATAAACATCATTAATCTAGACACACAACTAGGGTAACATGGCTCTCCTATAAACAAAAACACGTAACCAAGTAATTCCTCAAACACTCACCATGTTGTGGTCACTGACAATCATGAGCTCGATGTACTTCATCTCCTCAAACACATTCCTTGGCATCTGAGAGGAAAACAGACATTACATAAGCAGCCACAGCATGGCCATTTTCTCAACATTACAAAAGTTAAAAACAGCACAGCTGTTGTGTAATGACTGTTAGTTCTAAGATTTCATCTCTGAAATGCTAGTTCTCGTAATATAGTAGTTGTTGTGTGATAACAACATATGCCTAAACAAAGGGACTGTGACTTAAACCTTAAAGATCTGTTTAAAGCACCACTGATAACAGGTTCAGACACAAGAGTATGTCCACAGCACTTGTTAGAGCATTCTGTAGAGAACAGGGCTGCACACTATTGACAGAATACCATATTGTGAGTAATATAAATAGCATATTAGTATTGATATCCACCAGTAAAGGTATTTGTTAATATTGAATGCATATTGGAAAGGAAAAAAGTACAAATCTGTTCCAATCCTATAACAAATCTACATGATGTTGTTAGAAGTATTTGTGTGTTACTTCAAGTGAGGTAGTAGTGATTGAGTATAAAAGATTACTTCTAGTTGTTCACCCTTCAAGTACTTTAAAATACTCATATCACAGCTCTAGTGATTGTATAACTCCAGTGGGGTCCGAGTCCCCGAAAATAAACAGAAGGTTTTAAAATGTATAAATGGGACCTATTATACTCAAGTTCATCATTTTTATTTTGGGGTCTACTTAGCTTAAAAACTCCAAAAACAGATTATATTTCTTATACTGTACTTTTGTATCTAGCCTGTGTCTTCTGTGTCTTTAGACTGCTCCTACTGATGAGCCAAGTGTGCTCTGATTCGTCAGCTTGGACACTCTGTTCTGATCGGTCAACTGCCCAAAGCAAATGAAAGCAATAGCAGCATCCTGCTACAAGCTCTGTCCCTACACGGGCCAATGAGAATTGTGTTACAAGATGACATCACCTTCTAATCAAAAAACAGGCTGGAACTCCAGCAAGGCGTTTCAGGCAGCTGAGAAAAGTGGTTTCTGTGGGAGACAATTTGTCCCTCTGGCATGTACTTTATAACTTCACAAACCATTTACATGCCCAAAAAGCTACATTACAAACTAAAGATGAGGAAGTAACCGGAAACACACAATACCTCCCCTTCAAAAGACAAGTTATGATTAATAAAACGAAGAAGAAACATTAACAATTTGTTACAGAGCAGTTTGATGTAGAATGCTCAGTTCTGCAAAAACTTACCAGGAATTGTATACAATGGTAGTGATAGTAACCAGAGGTCTGAGGAGTTGCATATTAAAATTATTTAGCCATTTTATCTTTATTAATATGGCGCAGAAAAACTTGGAAGATGCATTTAGGAGTTTTTTTGGGATAATAAATAAAATGTATATATTTGTATAGTAGACATTGTGACCCCTGGTTCCTATGACCATCACATGAAATCTCAACCACCTGAGTTGTGTAGAAACAATGGAATTCTCCTAATGATGTTGACCATGTAAGGGTTTCTGTAGAAAAAGTCAAATACTTTTAGTCTTATCCCTTTAGTCCTGGGAGACTCTAGGAATGTCAGAATGCTCATTGGTCAGGATGTTTAAAGCACACAAGAAAAGAAAATCTTACTTGTTGGGGAGATTATTTTTATACAGAAGGCTTCTGTAATATCGGTAGTAGTAAACTTGTATATTATGATAAAAGATAACAGAAAATGTTTTATGCAGCCCTAGCTGAGTGGAAGGTAATTTCATGTGCCCGATGCTGGCTGCTGGCTGAAAGCTGGACTGTACAGCTGTGTTTTAGTAACAGTACGCTGTGGGTGAGCTCATGGTACAACTTGCAACCAGCTGAGGAGGTGGAGGCCCTCTTGCGTGCTTACAGCTCGCTTTTTCCTGCGCCGTAGCCAAGACATGTCATCCAGCTCGGATAGCAGCAGCTCCTTCTCGTCACCTACGCGCACACACACACACACACACACAAAAACAAAAATCTTTTAAGAAGTTTTTGTTTTGTACTGTCACCAAGGACACGCTGTTCCTCTCTTTGATTAAATCTTCCTTTTAAAACTGAGAAAGGAAAAAACTAGCACGAACGCAGCTCACCGGTAGGTTAAGTCCCCAGTCGAGATGCTTGATTTTGGAGTTTGTCTTTGATAAATATACACACTATAAGCCAAAGACCTCCATAGTGAAGAGGCGCCCACGACATTTAAAACTACAGCTAATGCTATGTCAAATTAAAGGTGCCATCAAATGGAAAACTGTATTTACACTCGCACGGTTAAATAAGGAGAGCTCCAAATTCTCCTACAGTTACTCAAGCAGCATGAAAAATAAAGATGCCATTATAATTTTCCTTTAAACTCAGAAATGGGAATTTGTTTTATGCAACTTCTCCACTGTTGGTTTAGATTTCCCAGAAAGAAGTGTTGCAAGAACACTCTGACTGGAAAATATTTGGATAATGATGTATTTTTCATCTTTCTTTTGACTCTGGTGTTACAAATCCTGTAGTCATATTCATACATGTGTTACCAGATTAGTCCAGATAAAAAAGTCAGTTTGCAGCCGTGTGGGTGTATCTGTGTATGAACATAATCATGCAGCAGGAGCATAATACATCATTTCAAGAGACATCTAAAAAGACTACAAAACTGAATCCTTCACATAGTCTGCACATACTGATACATGTAAATTAAGACATTGTACCATGAACCAGGACATGTGGGTGAAAAGTAGGTTTGACTGAAATAGAGGAAAGTATACCTCCATCCTCTTGGTCATGAGATCGCAGCAAGCTAGGTGTCCTGCGCAATGTGTGGGGTCTAGCAGCTCCATCCTAAAGCCACACCACAAAAGAAAACAGAAATTACAAATGTTTTCTATAAAGACATCCATGTTTATAAAGATACTGCAAAAAATATTATACAAAATTGAAACAAATACTAATAGCTGCAGTAGTGTTCTACTGGGGCTGAACAGGACACAAACTAACACATTATGGATTTTGTTAAAGCAGGTTAAATACAGCTGTAGTGTAAATATAAAAACAAACGTTTTGTTTTGAGCAAATACTGTTTGTGAGCTATTCAGCGGAATGTGACAGGAGTGGAACTGCTACAGTTTACCCCATAGGTGGGGGTTATTGTAACAGGATGAGGGTTTCTTGTGAAGCTAATTTATTTTTGTCACGCCCTGCCTGATCTCTCTGTTTACGTACTTTGTTTACATTTCTTCATCTTGTTTTGTTTATTCCCCTGTCCAGCTTTTTTGTTTATTCCCCTGTCCCCAGTTCCCCTTCCAGTTCCCAGTCCCATGTCATATCTAGTTTTTTTTTTGTTTTGTTTCAGGCCTCTCCCTTAGGTCACGCCCTGCCTGTTCTCTGTCTGTCTACGTCCTTTGTTTACATTCCCTTATCTAGCCATGTGTGTGTGTTTATGTTTTTGTCATGTGCTCTTCAGTGTCTCCGCCCCTCACATGTTACGTGCTTGTGTCTAAGAGTTCCCAGCTGTTCCTCGTTCTATAAAGTCCTAATGTTTCCCCCTTGTGTTTGTTGTTCGTTTGTCTCTGTATCCAGCACGTTTGTATTTATGTTTAGCTTGTAAGTTTATCTCCCGTGTTGTTTGTATTTCCCATTGTGTTTATGTACTTCGTGTTTTGTTTTTCGTTTAGTTTTTTAATAAACGTATTTTAGTTAAAAGCTTACATTTTGTCCTCCCTTCTGTTCGCCCTGCCTTGATGCCTCCTCTGTTCCACAGAGTGACAATATTCCAACGTATATGCAGAATAAAATGTTATCAAACTACTTGTGCTTAGTAAAAAGATCATGTGTTAAATAAATGTGGCAAATTTGTTTATGATCACATAGTAGAACAGCACATATCAGCATGATACAACAGAAATACTCATTTAGAATCACTACTAACAATATTTTTAAAAAGTAAATATTTAGTTATATAAATATTACTACATGGAAACTGGGACTCCCAACAACCATGCAGGACCTGATAAACCACCAAAACTGTCCCTATTAGACAAACTGTACTTAAAGATACCATAGAAAGAAACACTGTTTTTATATCATCATAACAGAAAAAGGATAGTGTGATACATAGAACTGACATATCATGAACCCCACACTCCTCTATTTATTACAAATCATGCACTTGTAAAAGAGGGCTGTAAAATCCATGGGCATGATTCATGTTCATCATTAAACAAGGATGCATCAGGGCATTTTCACCCCAACCAGAGTCACATACTTTCCATGTAAAGTCATTTAAATACAGAATAAATGAATTCTATGGCACCTTTAAGGCTTTCATCTTTAAGAAAGAGGAGAAAATCAGAAAATCTGATCCAGGAGGGTGGTGGCTCATACAGTAGAGTGGTAAGACCCATTAGTGGAAAGTTAAAAGTTAAAAGTAGCGCTAAAAACTAAAAGAGAACATTGACAGAGCTAAATAAAATACTATGTGTGATGAACAAACACAATGCAAGACAAGAAAATGAGAAAACAAAGGACTATACTCTGGCCAGACCAGAACCACCTGAGACAGGTGGAATAACAAAGAACGCGCAAGTGGAAATACTAATGAAATGGGGCAACTAGGGTGGAGACGGGAACCAAAACAAAAGCGCATGTCTAGGAGGAAAGGAGGAGCAGAGCTGAGACGGAGATGCTAAAAGAGAAGCAGGGAATGTAACCAATTTCTAAGACTCAATTTTGGGAGATTAAAAAATATCCCTAAAATCTTTTTCTTTTTAATTTTGTTGTATTTGTTGTCTTTAAAAATCTGTAAGCTAGTCTCCTGAAAAGAATGGAAGCTGTAATAAAGGCAAAATCTGGACACGCAAAAAAAACAAAAATTATATTTATTTGTCAACGTTTCTGTGTAATTTTTGTTAAATATATGTTTTACACTTTAGTTTGACACTCAACTGGAATTTTAACTGTTTTGACTGGAAACTAAATCAAATGATTTTTGGTCGTTACTGTACAATTGATCTTCATTTCTATTTTATATGATTATTTTAGGATAATGAACAGCTCTGTTTATCATAGTGAAAACATCACAAAAACCTACTAGTTATTGGAAACCTTTGAAACTGAACTAAGAAAATAGCATTATTTTATATTTATCCTCAACCATTACTGAAAACTGTCATTTCAACCCTTTAAACGGTGGTACATAGTTTATTGAATATATATATTTATTTATTATACTGCAGTATATAACTTAGTACATAGCTGTTTTGAATTTACATGAAGGGAAAGCTTATACTTATACACTTAAAAACACTTAAAATTTAATTCTTCTTAAAATAAAGGCTTCAAATTGGTGCATATTACAACAAAGGGTGATTCAAATAATCCATGTGTCATTTCTGTGACCAATACACACAAAACACTGTCTTTTGGGTGAATCTTGCAGTGAAAAAACAAAAACACATACCACTTCAATCTGTTTTAATAAACATTAAAATATCTGTTTTGTGTTTAGGTTGTGCCCTGCGCTCCCCTGCTGTTGTCAGAGAGTGTGACTAGTGAATAAAAGCCAAGCACTTACAATAGAGTGAGTCTGTTTCAAAGGCTCAATGAGATACACATGATCTCCATCATCAAACATGCCACTGGCCGCCAAAGAGAGAAGGAGAAAAGCAGGGAACATCAATGAAGGTGACGAGGCTTTTACTGAAGAGGATGTTCAGAAATGTTGTGTTCTTTTACTTACTGCAATCCACTGCAGGTTGAAAGAGCGACACGAGAGGCTTTAACCCCTCTCACTTGACCGCGGTAATAACAGTGTTCCCCACCCTGAGAAAGCACACACAAGATCACACTCTGACCAGAGATCTAATGATTGTCGAACGCATTCTGCATGTGGAAGCAAAAATGCCAAGGCAAACATAGCAGAAACAAAGTGTGGTTAGTGAACCCCTAACACAGAAAGATAAGCAGGCCTTTTGTTTTATAGAGCGGATTTATAAGCCGGGCTCTAGCCAACAGGACCCCCCAGACACACATATAAAAGAAATGAATCAAGGTCAGAGGAACACAATTGGAAATAAATCAGTAATGCATATATTGAACACAACAGGAACAGTGGTACATGGCCTATTCAAAATTGACTCTAAGAGTGATTGCCAGACAATCATAGTGCTCCTAAAATCACTGGAGTTGACATTTTTATAACAACAAGCCTGATCTTGCCACACAGTTTAGAATCCCAAATAAATGAAGTTGTACTACTAATGTCCTAAAGCTAAACTCACTAGAAAATCTGTCTTAAATCTTCCCTTAGTGCTCTGCAGTAGCAGGATTAGCACGCAGGCTCTGCCCTTTGACTCTTGTATTGGTTAGGAAAAGCTCTTAGTTCTACCAAGGCGATGTGGAGTGCACGTCTCTAATAAAATTATATCATTAATATCACTCTCTTTATATAATTAAATTATCTTACAACACACCATTAGTCCAGCTGGAATGGAAAAGAGAGACCACAGTTTGTTTTTATCTTTTTCATGCAGGAATGATATCAGCTTGTGTGCAAGCCCATGGTGTGTCTTTGTTTGGTGTGTTTATCTGCAATTAAAGTGACTCAGTGTATAGTCTTGGGGTGAGAAGAGGACACCCTGTCTCATTTGCTAATTCTCTTATTATCTTTCTTCATTCTTTCTTTCCTTTTCTGTCATCTTTTAATTTTTCTCTCTAATTCTCTCTTTCTCACAGCCTCTCTCAGTTTCTCTCCTATTCTCTGGCTCGTCTTATAACTCCCTCTCCCACTGATGGGTTTCCCACGCTGCATTGCTACTGCAGAGTAGCGTCGGCTGATCACATGACCTGAGCTGCAGGCCAGTGGAGCTTTGCTGAGTAAGCACTGACAAATCCAACAGCCCATTTCCTTATTCAGCAGCTCTCTCTCTCTCTCTGTCCCTCTACCTCCCTCTCTCTCTCTCTCTCTCTCTCTCTCAGTCTTTCTCCCACTCACCTTTCTCTCAGCTTTCTCACTCAGCTCTCTCTTTCCCCGTTAGCTCATCTTTCTCTGTTTCTCTCCATCTCTCTCCCTCATTTCCTAGCTTTCTCTGTTTCGCTCTAACACAAACCCCCTATTTATGTGTTTACTCTTCAGTTTACTGTCCCTCGTTCTCTTTTCTTAGCAGATCCAGATTTTTACATCATGCAGTCACTGTGGCTCAATAACATCTCAAACTCTAATCAATAAATACATCTTGCTTTTTTCTCATCTACTTACTTCTATCTCTTCACCACATCTCTCCATTGACATCCTCAGACATTTGCTTGATGATTAAAAATCCTTTCCCTCATTCCAATATAACGCAAATCTATGCATGTACCACGCTTTTAGTGACATCCAGGTTGTACAAAAATACTATGATGTTGATTTGTTTTATTAGAATTCCAAAATGCTACACGTTGTGCCTCATCCTTGTGTTATTTAAGATAAAAATAAAGGTGTGATCAGTCTGCTGGAGCGGAATCAGAGCATTAGGCTATTAGAACAGAGCACTGATAGTTACCTTTGACAGGATGGGTTTGTCGCCCTCGTAGTGAATCTCTACATAATCGGAGGACAGTAGGTCACTGTAATAGAGACAGAGAACAAGCATTATAACTTCCTCCAGCTGTAAGCTTAAACTGCTGAGCTTGGATATCATGTTAGAAAAATGTGCTTAGTCTGGCTCCATTGCAAGTATGAATACAGGACACTACTGTGGTTGTGGAGAAGGTAAAAAAAACAAAAAACAGAAGGTGCTGCCTCGTATAATTCTAGCTATTTACTGCCATTACAATGCTAGAATTCTTCCTCATACACTGTAAAAGTGCTGTAAATGCTGCAATAGTCAAGATCAAGTCATGATCAAGGTCTCACTATACTCTATTTTCAACTAAGGCAGACTTTGTGTGATTGTACTCTCAGTGTAGATTCCAGAGGTACTGAGAACGTTACAGGGTACAGAAGCACACAGAGTGCAACTATGCACAAACATGAACACACACCGAACATTTAGCATGCATATTTCATGGAGAGGACTGGACGTCCATCTTTACCGCATGCATTTGTCCCCTGCTACAAGCATAGACTACTTAAGAAGTCATAACATATGGTATGTCCGGGCTACATGAAACTTTAATGATATATCATTAATCTTAAGTGTCTCTGGTCCTCTGTTCAAATGACCAAAAAAAGTTCAGTCCAGGGCCACTCCAGGATTGGTCCAGGAATTTTGTTGAGGTGGATCTGACAGGTTTTGTACTGCATGAAAATATATGAAAGGATAAAACAGTGTTTTACCATAAGGGCCTTAAATACACCATATGGGCAAATATATTGTACACACATTTTAATCACTGAATTCAGGTGTTTTGTTAAGTGCTTTTGTCATAGGTGTATGAAATCAAGCACCTGGTCATGCAGTCTGCCTTTACAAACATTTGTGAATTGAGGGATGGTTCTAGAGAGCTCACTGACTTCAAGTGTGGCACTGTAATAGGATGCCATTGTTCAGAAAATTTCTTCCCTCCTATATATCCAACAGTCAACTGTGAGTGGTATTATTGAAAAGTAGAAGTGTTTAGAAACCACAGAAACTTAGTCACAAGTGGCAGACCACATGAAGTTACTGACTGGGGTAGCTAAGCACTGAGTCACCAACACTCTAATGACTCAATAACTCCATATCATCAGCACAGAAACGGTGTGCCGGGAACACAGCGGCATGCAACCCTTGCATCACCAAGCGCTATACCAAGCCAGATGGAGTGGTGTGAAGTACACTGTTACTGGACTCTGGTGCAGTGCAAACATGTTCGGTGGGGGGACGAATCATATTTGTCTATCTGGCAGTCTGATAGAGGAGTCTGAGTCAAACACCAGGAGAAATGTACCTGCCTGACTGCATTATGCCAACTGTAAAGTTTGGTGGAGGAGGGATTATACAATGCGGTTTGTTAATCAGGTCTAGGCTCCTTAGTTCCAGCACAGGGAAATCTTAATGCTTCTGCATACCTAGATAATTTGTACAATTGTGTGCTTCCAGGGAAGAGTGTGAGGGGTTAGTTTGGGAAAGACACTTTTCTGTTCAGGCATGACTGTTAAGTGCACAAAGTCATGTCCATAAAGGCAGGTTGGGTAAGTTTGGTGTGAAAGAACTTTACTGGCCTGCACACAGCTCTGACCTTTGGGATGAACTAGAACAAAGGTGAATGTGATCTATGCCCACCCGTGTCTGACCTCACAGATGCCATTCAAAATCAATGGACAAAATCTTGTATAAAGCTTTCCTAGGTGTGTAGAAGATGATATAGCCACAAAGGGTTGATCAACTCTATATTGATGCCTATGAATTTGGAATAGGATGTCATAAAAGCGCCTGTGGGTGCCCCAATACTTTTGACCATATAACTTATGTAGAAAGCAAAAATTTAAAACGTCTGCAAAATTATTAGCAATTAAAAGCAGCAAGGATGCTGTGAGATGAAGCTTTATGTTGCTGACCAATTCCTTCAGAGATCTATTAGCATCGACTGGCATTTTATATTAAAACTATCAATAATGCTTTGCTATAGCCTGTGCTGCAGTGGTACAGTGCCTTAAACACCATTATCCCACTTATCACTAATACAGCAATGCAATGCTTGTTATTAACAGGCAATCAATTTAATATTAGATTGTGTACTCCACATAAAATATTTATAATTCCTGCTATTCCACTTCTAATAAAGCAGAAGTTACCCTGGACAGGACAGAATAAATGCAACATGGCACAACAAATCCATACCTAAATTAGAGGTATACAACTACAATCAGCAAAGATTAGAATAAGAGATTTTCGATCCAAAAAAATGCCATCAGCAACTGGGCCATAAATTTTGGCTGATTTGTGTTGTAAGTCACACTATATTGAATGTTGCTGTTCTATATGTTTTTTCTTCTTTTCTTTAGTTTGTTATATAGCTTTTTGTGCATGTAAACAGTCTGCGAAGTCACAAAATCCCAAAAAGGAAATTCTTTTTCACAGAAACCACTTTTTTTCAGCTGCCTAAACTCTGGAACTCCAGCCCTTTTCTCTATTGCACAATGACATACTCTTGTATCATAATCCTAATTGCTCGCCTACCACCATACTTGGAACACCCTTACACAATGCAGAGCCCAAAAAACTAAAAACCTAGCTGCTCCAGTCTAGCTTTTGAAGGTAAATTACTAGTTCTACCTGCCTTTCAGGATCGGACTGACTAAAATTTACCCAGTAGAAGGGACACAATTGAGAGAATAGCCACAGATGGTATTTGGACAGTTGACTATTCAGAACAGACTTGGCAAGATGGCGAGATCAGAGTACACTGGGATCATTGAGAAACTGGGCAGTTTTATTAATAAATACACAGGAGCACAGGAAAGTTAAATACACAGGAGCTTAAACAGAGTGTTTCAGATAGAGGGTGAACACAGATGCACAGTCATTATCTCATTCATCATCTAGACGACTTATCCTCTTGGGTCACCATGGGGTCGTGGGGAGTGCTCAAGCATAGATGTACAGTATCAGAAAGATATTTTAGTGGTGGAAAATTGAAGCATGTAAATATTGAATCTTGAAAAAAGCACTGGGAATGTGCTTCAATGTTTCATGTGTTCATTTAGACCACTGTTTCTCAGACCTGGTCCTGGAGACCCACTGCCCTGATTTTACTGCCACTAATGGGCTGTAATGAGTTGACTGGCTGGATTAGGTGTGTTGGGTGTAGGGAAAACACTAGAATGTACAGCGCAGTGGGCCTCCAGGAACAGGGTTGAGAAACACGGATTTAGACTACACAGTGTGGGCCTCAGCATTGTTGCTTTTAAATATAATATCAGGCCAAAATAACTGACTAATTTAGTGTAATACAATTGGAATCTGGCATAGAATTTATGAGTAGTGCATACTCAATCTAATACTAACATGTGTACAGGCTAATAGTTTAACTAACAGTTATTACACAACAATTCAAGAAGAAACTAAAGAACTTGTAGACAGTGATGAGACAGAGAGATCGTATCAGTTGAATGTACTCTGTGTGTACTCGCTTGTAAAAAAGATTGAGAGGTGTCATTAATATTAGAGCTGGATTCACCTTCACTCTTATGTCCTTTAACATTTCCTAACAAACCTCTACCTCTGACTCAGCGAGTGAGCAATGCACACACACACACACACATACAATGTAGCCAACACACACTTTCCACTCTCCGCTGACTACTCACTTCAAGAGAATGCACTTTGTGCTAAAGAGAAGCTTTTCTTTAACCTTGTGAAAGTACTCCTGTCACAAACATGCAATACTTAAGTCTATGGTGTTTAAATAACTTAACTCCTTAAACCCTACAGGCCTGTATGTGGGACCACAATTCGATTGCTCACTCTCAGAACTGTATATGTTATTACCACATGTATATTGATGTGTGTGTTTGCATGAAAATCCTGAAACTCTACATTAAAGCTGGAACAAAATGTTTCCGCAATATTCCTTCATCGTTTCCAGGGTATTTCCAAGCCATTTTCCTTTTATTTTCAGACTATCCCCACATTATTTACAGGCAAAACTTCCAAACCACAATAAGCCAACACCATCCCACTCCACCACAGAGTTTTAAGCCCTTAACCTGCCACGCCTGTATGTGCAATCACACATGAATTCCTCACTCCCACAACAACACAAATTACAGTTCTGTAGAAATGTCAGAGGCAATCTTTCATTTGATTCTATTCCAGTTAAAGCAGGCGTTTAATATATTCTTTTTTATTATTATTAGAAATTAAGAAGAAAACCTTTATAAACTGAGTATATAAGTATATATAATAACAGTTTCACTATTTTGTGTGTCCACTCTGTCTGTACTGTAGCTTAAATTTTTCCAAGAAATCTAAAGAAATCTGCAGGAACATTTTTCCACACGGTCATATGTTCTGCTTCTCATCATCTAAGTAATCTCAAACACATCATGTGACTTTGCGGTCCGGACTCTGACGTGGTCAGTCCATTGTTCTGACAATGCCTGCAGCTTCTCTGGATAATCTACAAAATATTTTTTCTCTATTTTTTTTAGACTCATAATGTTGAGCTGTCCTCTCACAGTAAAAGGCTGAATAGAAACGCTTGTATTTTGTTTTCTGATCAGAAGCCTGTATTTTTTTTTCAGATCAGAAGCAAGAGTATACTATTTTTTTCTTATCTTTATAAGCTCCACTTATAATGTGTGTGTGCTTTTATGCACCAAGAACAGCCATCATTCATTTTTGCATCACCATTTTCCAACCTTTCTTCAAACCTTTACTTAAATGGGCTGCTTTGTTACTATGCCTCGAAGATTATATATAAATGAGCTCTGTTCTGATTGGCTATCTAGCATTGGGCCTCATTCAGAAAGTAATCCAGGCTCTTTGAATAAGTGGATGCACATACGTTTTCGTAAACTGATTTTTCTTTGTTGTTACTGTTGCTTTATCTTTCCTACATTTTTTATTAGTTTGTGAACCAATGATACTATTTGTTGCAGTTTTCACATTTAGCACTGCTTTCCTGCCTTCCCTGACTGAGATTTCTCTTAATTCCCAGATTCTTTTCACAGTATCATGTACGGTAGATAGGAAAGAACTAAATTCTTTAAAGTCTTGTGTTGAAAAATTTACAATATTATACATATTAGCTTTATTTCGTTTAAATTATGTATATGTTTACATAATTTTAAATAAATACAATTAATTAGTAAATTAATTAAAACCTTTTTCCAGTATAGTTGCCTAATCCTTAATTGCAGTTTCTGAATACTACGGCTACACTTATCTACTCAGTGACGGATACACATACAGGCACATACAGGCTAAGATTAAATATCGTAAGACTTCTATACATCCTAAGACTTATACATGTAAGGAACTTAAGGGGTTAAAAGAGCTGCTGGTCCCTCTGCAGCGCTGCAGAACGACTCTCAGAGTAGAGGTCTGGAGCGGCTGAGTGTAGGGTAATTTTAGCACGCAGCCACGGATCGAGGGATGTGGAGGACTAGGCAGAATTGTGCTGCACAGGTGCAGTGAGGGGAGGAGAGCAGAGCAGGAGCCACTGGCTACATGCAGAGAGAGACTGCTATATTTAGATTAGTGCTGCTGCGCAGCCACAACAGCAGCCGGCACGTGGGCGCAAACCGCCCACAACCACAAACATTTTTAACCACTGAGCACACCCACTCACAAACCTAAATATCAGTGTGCTTCTCAAAGGGGGAAGCATGTGTGATTCAATTTAGATTTCCCTACCGAATTAAAAGAAACACAATTAATAATAGAAAATTCACCTTATTACTACATACAGCAGGCTCAAGGCATTTTTTGCATTTCAATTAAAGTGGTGGACTGCCAGAGCAATGTTTCATTCTCTATTCAATTACAGTATTAAGAGTCACTCGGGGCTCTAGACCAGCAGATAGCGGCTGTCTTCTCCACAATACCACAGAACCAGACAATGCCAGTGTCATGAGATATTACATATTAAGACTTTAAGCTTCCGTGAACAAGCGAAACAATAACAGCAGTAAGTTTTCATACAGAGCATGCACCAGCTTCACCAGTTATTGATTTTGCTACAAGAACATATAAGATATCTCAGTACTGAATCTTTCAGTAAAGAGTTTCATAACATTTTAGAACACACAATCTTGACTATACTTTGCATGTTGGATTATAATAAAGTGATATGGTAAACTCTGTGCTAACGCTGCCAAAATAAAGCTTTGTTGTAAGCCGAGACAATTAAAATAACACTTTACAATAGTAAGTGTAGCAATTAATAGAGGCTATTCAGACTTAAGATAATAGTTATCATTATAATCCACCAAGAAGCACCATATTAGTGACCTAATGAAGTCTAATTAACAGCAGTCTCAGCCACAGACCCTCTGCCCACATGCAGAAGGAGTCAGATGTCTCTAGTGCATTATCCTGGTCACAATGTCAGAATTCTGCCAGTCGCATTCGTTCTACACATCGTGTATTAGATTGCGCTAGTCCGATATGAAGTTTTGTTATTTTAGCCAACCTGTGCTTAGTTAAGCCCAACAAGATGAG
The DNA here is from genome assembly GCA_021613375.1 of Megaleporinus macrocephalus. Taxonomy (NCBI): domain Eukaryota; kingdom Metazoa; phylum Chordata; class Actinopteri; order Characiformes; family Anostomidae; genus Megaleporinus; species Megaleporinus macrocephalus. The sequence continues at coordinate 20,848,491 of CM038709.1, read as the reverse complement.
AGTTTGACAGATGAGACTTCCATGTACTTCAGTGTTCCCCAAAGGACTGTTTATGCCTAGAAGATTGCCTCCTTCTATATGTCATTCTAAACAGCAGGTTTGTGAATGGTTGTTTTGCCTGTCAGTTCAACTTTATTTTCCTGCTGTAGTAGGCAGTTCCTGGCCACGCTATTATGCCAGAGAGTCTGGCAATGCAAGACTAAATCAACAGTGGCCTACTTCTTTCACAATATTCATTCTTCTTTGTATTTTGTTCATGCTTATTTACATTTGTTCTAATGATATATGGTGTTCTTGCTGGTAAAAATACACTTATTGCTAAGATAAAGGCTTTTACACAAAACCTTAGGTGTGTAATATATATATATATATATATATATATATATATATATATATATATATATATATATATATATATATATATATATATATATATATCACAGAAATACTACTTCAAGCATTTTATCATTTTATCACTTTTACAGAAAGCCAGCAGGATCAGCTACTTAGAGATTCACCTCCTATGAAACACTGTATATGAACATACAGTAGTTCATCCCGTTGAACTATAGAGCAACAACACATCAATAAATCTATTACTGACCAGGCTATGACAACATGAAACCTGACAGACATTTAACACATATATGTTGGAATAAATTATGCATATAACAGACTCTGTGTACTCTGATAACAGGGCTATGCTTCCTTAGAAGATTTTCAATTTCAGGTGCAGCATTACAGTTCTGCTGAACTTATAGTGCCATAGACCATACTCACTTATTTAATGTGAGGTCCAATATGAATCTGGACCCAAAGGCCTCAAGCTGGAAGCTGGCCTGGGCCAAATGTATCATCTGTGGGGGAAAAAGGCAGTGTTTTACAGTTACAGTGAATTTCACACAAGTTAGACACGTGTCTTAAAAAGTGGACCTTATTTGGCATCATAGCTTTGCAGTAATCTGAGCTTCAAAATGATGCAGCCTGCCAAGAAGATGAGCTGCAGCCAGCTGCTAGAGAGACAGAGGGAGGTATAATCCCCCAAGCAAAAGATACCGCAGTCTGCAAAGTTCAATGTCTCCAGCACAAACATTACCTTGAAATGAGTAATAAAGGCATTATACTGAAATCTTATCCAGTTATTATAATTACATTCACTTCAGCCTTTTCAACAAAGACAGTAGTGGCTACACTCACCTGGCCCTGTTGGCCGGGGGTCTTGGCCCAGGTGTTGAGGTTATGGTAGGTGCTCTCTGAGTCTTCGTTTAGGTAGTAAATGAGGCGAGAAGGGTATGTGACTGTTTGTTCGACCTCCTGACCGCTCCCGTTCTGTGTGTGTGCTGGCGCAGTAGCATCCTGCTCCACCCGCACTGATACAGCATCCCCATCAGGCTCATTCTCCACTGATACACACAAAGCAAATACATCATCAATGTTTGCTGAATTGCTAAAGCCAGGAATAGCAATCATATGCCAGTTTACTCAAATATATGATGTAGTGTAGGAGCTGTATTGCACAAACATGTTAAAGACTAATGATATAGAAGGTTCACTGCATGTAGACTGTGGGTAAATCTTAAACAGCTCTCTGCTCCCTAGTTAGGGAACGACATAGGCCATGAAACAACGCTTTCTAGCGCACCATGATTTACAAACCATTTGGGATTCTATGACTATATGTGTCTAATGTAATTAGTCTAATGTAATTTGTTAGAACACATTCATTCAATCTGAGTGTGCTGTCTATTTGTATCTGCCTGGTATACTGGCATATTCTGTTATGCATTGAAAAGGCAATATATGCATTAATATCATGATGATGACGATGATTTTTGTTTCATTTGTGAGACTAATGAATTTTTATATCCTCCTATAATAAACCTGCCATAATCCATGGTATATTAAACTTCCAAAATATCAAATAGTGGGAATACACGTGCTGGAAAAATAAGATATTCTTGAAGAATTTTAAGGCATGCTGCATGTACTGTAAAGCCACTTTCTGTCTCTACTGATGAACAAAAGCAGTCTGCTAGTGCACTCCCCTCTCCCTCCCCTCTCCACTTAGGACACTTACTGTCCTCAGCATCCACTCTCAGGATGTCCTTGCCCAAATACAACCCAGCAAAACTCCCCAACGGTACAACGCTGGCAGACACTTCACATCCCGCTCTGGGAAGCCAGCCAGACGAGACGTCGAAGTGCTACGAGTTTCCTAAGACAATTCGTAATTTAGTTAAAGGTTAATTACGTACCAGGCGATGCTGTGCTGATGGACGACCGGAGCCCGGAAACGAGGACGCTCACAAGCAACGGGGAGAGAAACCTCAGCCACATGATTCATAGCTGGTGGTTTAGATCGCGTTGTGTTAACGTATGGATGCTGAGAGTCTCTTCATGGTTCCGTTTGGAGATGCTGTACAGGTCTCCTGCAGCGCAGGAGGCGGTGGTCAGCTGCTGGGGGGAAAGTAATAGCCTACGAGCGGGATGCTGAGGGCTTTTTTACTTTCCCACACGTTTTCCGGCACGTAATCTCGTGGTTGGCTAGCGGTTTCCACGCGTTCTGTACTATGATTGGTTAGTAGTGCATACTCGAAAATATTTGGCCTATTATCTACTTGTGCCCACCCTTACTCGGGCAGGCCCCGCCTTCTTCTAACCAATCGCAAGGCAGGAGGCCGGGCCGTCCTGAAAACGGGTAGAGGAACAATAACATCACCGCCTACAAGCATGATGTGACTGCGCAAGTTGTGCGCAGTGTGTTTGTGTGTGAGTTAGCTTGTGGTCTTTTGAATGAACTATTTATTCGCACTGAATTATTTGGCCTTATTTATATGCACGAAGTGTGACGTTCCGCTTTCATATCTGCACCATAGAGGAGAGCCTGGCAGGCCATGTGTGCTGCACATCTGTTTGCTGCATCTCACCACCTCAGAGAGCAGGACAGGGGACAGTTTCTCAGTTAAAAACTGGACAAGAACTACATGTTCCAGTGTTTGGCATAACAAATAGGCTTAATGGCACTTAAAGAAAAGATATGAATGAAAAGCAGCTGTTATTCTGTGCCCAGCAGTGTTTGCTCCTAGTAGAAGCAGATGTGACGTGAGTGAGATGCTTCAACACCCTATAGAAACAAACACAGCATATTTAGTTAGATCACATGTTTCTCTGGAAAAATATCAACATTTAAACGAGAGAAGTGTCTTTAACCCCATTATGTCCTTTTTCCAAATTTTCCATTGCCTGAACACAATTCTGAAGAAATACTGGCTGTTGTTTTTTTTTTATCACCCAGTTCAAATTATGCAATCATTTGTTTTTCCTGATAGGTGAGGAATTTTGTTCAAAGGAGGGGGGGCTTCCTGGAAAATGTCCTCTACGCAGCTGTGCAGCATCTGTTTTATCCATTCGACCAACCAGAAGAGTCATTTAGATCCTCCCCTATGATCTGTTCATCTCTATTGTATACAAAATTTGCCTGTAAAAGTTTTTGTTGTTGTTGTAGTAAAAAAGTGGGTACAGTTTGCTACTGTTGGCTAAATAGTAAATGCAATGTTTTGCAGAGTAGATATACCCATATTTTACCTTATCAACATTATATAAAAGATTAGATATGTGTATGTTCTGATGGTTTTAGATAGAAAAAAGGTTGTATGTGTCTTGTAGACATTGCAGCCTCTGGCTTCTATCACCACCACTGTAAAGAGTACGTTTCTCTACAATGACAATTACGTGGTTTACATCTCAATAAATAAGCAGAAAGATTTTTCTGAAAAAAAAAAAAAAAAAAGAAAAACACAACAGAACCTTAGTCTCATATGCCATATGACTCCTTGTGTTTATCTGTGTTTGAGGACGACTTTGTAGACAGCCTCAGGTTTCAGAACAATTCTTCTCATTCTTGGAATGCTTATCTGAATTTGAAAGGACAGACGCTGGACGGTCTTCCTCTAGGATTAAACATGTGGGTAAAAAAATCAAAAGAGAATCTCGTATATTCTAATTTTGTCAAATATTAATTTAAGAAGTTTGTCAAATGTTTATTTCCTGTTGCCGACATCCTCAAAGTAACCATCAAAGCCATCCCTATAATTGGTATTTTGCACTCCTGTATAACGTGTAATCTTTTCCAACAGCTTGTGGTACTGCTCTGATGCAAACCATGAGAAGATTATAAAACCAGATCTGTCTTGATTTTCCAGCTCATTGCAAAGATGATAAGACCCTGTATGTTGTCTTCTTAACTGCTTGCTCCTTATCCTTATCTGACACTTCTTGTGGCTTTGAAGATGCTGTAAGACTCTTAAGCACAACAATAGAAGAAATGTCTTTAAAGCATATAAGACTTTAACATCCCACATTGTTCTGGTTGAAGATATCCACTGTCTTGTTTGACAGGAGTTTTTTAATATTTTAAAAATTTGGTGTTTGTCCTAGATTCTTTGGTCAGTGTGTTCTGGTCTAAACTTCATAATGTTCACATTGTAGTTGGTAAATAATAAAGAGTAATAACAGACTAATACACAGAGAGAATAAGTCCTAAATCATATTGCAAGGCAGTACTATTATGTGTTTTTTCGCATGAAGGACAGCCTGCTAGAGTCGGGTAAAATATTTTGTTTTGAATATTTCCCTCAATGTTGTCACAGTAAACAAACCCATGTGAAGTTGAGCAGCAGACATGCTTATTACTCTGTCATCAGCTCTCATTAAGGGGCCAGACGCGGGCTGCTGCAGAGTCTGTTTTTGTATACCTAAGACAGAGGTCCTGTGTGTATGTGTGTGTAGTGGGGTGTAACCAGGCTGAGGCAGTATTTCATATACAGCGGCCCATCCTCTGAGTTGCTCACACACACAGGCTTATAAACATATACAGGACCTCATACACATTAAAACACAAACAGACCTTTAGTCAAAGGCCAGCATTTCCAAGTAAATATTAAAAAAACGGAATACATTTCTGAAAATCAAAGGTAAATCTGGACACACATAAGCAGTCATGCTGGGACTGACCTGCAGGACATCCATGAGCTCCCCTACTGAAGGGTTGAGTGAGGTACTGCCAGCAAGAGTGCTTTCAGGAAGATCAAAGAGAAGGACAATGTAGCTTTCTGATGAGGTCAGGAACTTCATACACATTCTTTATATTGCTGGCTGACTATATAGCATGACAAAGCATTTGTGGTGCCTGTGCTGCACAATGTCTTTCAATATGCATCAGCATATAACATGAATACAGTCAGCATCTATAATATTTTGTGATACACACTGGACTAAAATATAATGGCAGAACAGAACAGTAAGATGTGAGAACAGAAGCAAAGCAAAGCAAGTGCTGTCACCAAAAGACTAAAATTAAATTCAAACAGAAATAGAAGTTAGATGTGAATGGGTAAAAGCATTTAAGTAAAAGTAGATTAGTAACAAATATACTTAAGTAGAAGTAAAACTGTTACCACTTACAAAGTACAGAACCTCACCAGAGCTGTACTTGTAAATGTGGAATTACACCAACTATAAAACATTTGCATTGCAGACTCATATTTCTTTATAGAGGTGGTAATTATAGGAACCGAGGGTCATGATGTCTACAACACATTATATTATTGGCTACACGAATGACGTGTAAGTCAATGTGTGTGTTCTGTGATTTATTTGCAATGGTGATACACGTATACTAAGTCTGAAAATAAAGTAAACACTACAAAAAAGCAGAGAATTTCCTCTTTAATAAAAGGAACAGAGTAACTGGAATAGCCACTACCCACCTACAACTGTACAGGCCTCAAACAACAGTGGCCGTGTTGATTTTAATGCTGTTGCTGTTGTGTTTTTTCTTCAGTTGTCCTATATGCTGCATCCTCACAGTTCAGTTGGTTTACTAGTTCATTTCTATGTCGAATGTAAGATTTGATAACACGACGTGTTTAGAAATAAAAACAAGTGTGTTCCTGAGCGTGGCCAAGTATGAAATAGCGAATTGGTGTATATTTTAGTGAGGCAAGTGTGAGCACACGTCTTTCCGCAGGGAGTAGGACTTCTACATGCATAAAAAAACACACACAACGGTCTCGTTTCGTTTTGTTATTCAGTAAACACACACAAATCACCGAGTTTGATAACAGTCGAACTGGACAGCGTGACGTGTCTAGCCCCTCCCGCCGCTACAGCAGGCAGCCGCTGTGCTTTCTGCGGCCAGCTCCAAATTACAGCAGTGGAGCAGCAGCGAGCAGCACATCGCAGACGAAGGGCGAGGTCTGGAATGTCCTCAACACATCCAGCCTCAATAAAAGCTTATGCAGCAGCAGCAGCACTCCGCCTGAACTGTTCGTGGACGACTTGACCAGCAAACTGCTTGCATGCAAAAAGGGTAAGTTAAGACTTTTGTTCTGAAAACAAAAGAGATTTTCTTTAATAACGGAAAGAATGCACTTCAACATTCAGGTCACTGTGCAACCACTGTTATGGAATAACCATAGCTGTGGAAGTTCTCTGCATCTCCAGTGATTTAGTACTAATTTACTAAATTACAGCTACTCTCTGACCTGTACATACGTTACTCTGTACTAGTCTACAGTAAGTTACTATCTTAACTAGTCTACAGTAAGTTGCTATTTTAACTAGTCTACAGTGAGTTTTTATTTTAACTAGTCTACAATCAGTTACTCTCTTAACTGGTCTCCAGTGAGTTACTCTTTTAACTAGTCTATAGTAAATTACTCACTTAACTAATCCACAGTAAGTTACTCTCTTAACTAGTTTACAGTGAGTTACTCTCTTAAATAGTATATGGTAAGTTGCTCTCTTAACTAGTCTTCAGTGAGTTACTCTTTTAACTAGTCTATAGTAAATTACTCACTTTACTAATTCACAGTAAGTTACTCTCTTAACCAGTTTACAGTGAGTTACTATCTTTACTAGTATATGGTAAGTTGCTCTCTTGACTAGTCTACAGTGAGTTTTTATTTTAACTAGTCTACAATCAGTTACTCTCTTAACTAGTCTTCAGTGAGTTACTCTTTTAACTAGTCTGTAGTAAATTACTCACTTAACTAATCCACAGTAAGTTACTCTCTTAACTAGTTTACAGTGAGTTACTCTCTTAACTAGTATATGGTAAGTTGCTCTCTTAACTAGTCTTCAGTGAGTTACTCTCTTAACTAGTATATGGTAAGTTGCTCTCTTAACTAGTCTTCAGTGAGTTACTCTTTTAACTAGTCTATAGTAAATTACTCACTTAACTAATCCACAGTAAGTTACTCTCTTAACTAGTTTACACTGAGTTACTCTCTTTACTAGTATATGGTAAGTTGCTCTCTTAACTAGTCTACAGTAAGTTATTTTCCTAACTAGTTTACAGTGAGTTACTCTCCTAACCAGTTTACAGTAAGTTATTATCTTAACTAATCTACAGTAAGTTACTCTCTAAACTATTCTTTAGTGAGTTACTGTCTTAACTAGTCTACAGTGAATTACTTTATTAACTGGTCTTCATTAAGTTACTCACTTAAATAGTCTAGAGTAAGTTACTCTCTGGACTAGTCAACAGTGAGTTACTCTCTTAACTAGCCTACAGTGAGTTATGTTATTGTCTTAACTAATATACAGTGAGTTAAATTGATCTCTAACTTTGTCTACAGTGAGTTAAGTTGATCTTTTAACTAGTTATCAGTGAGTTAGTCTGCAGTGTGTTACTTTACCATCTTAACTAGTGTACATTTAGCGAAGTTACTCATTTAAGTAGTCTACAGTAAGTTAGCAATTATTCCCTTAACTGGTCTACAGGGAGTTAAGTTGATCTCTTAATGGGTCTACTGTAAATTAAGTTACTCTGTTTAGAAGTCTACTGTAAGTTAAATTACTTTCTTAACTAGTCTAGAGTAATTACATTAGAAATTAATTACTATAAGCAATTACAGGTGTATGACAATTAGTAGCTGTACTGTTACCCTCCTGCCGTGTGCTGCCCTGGTCACCATGTGTTAAGTTCAGTTATCTTTAGATTTTCTGGGCTCAGCTTGTTGCCTACTGATGAGGTCATTTTACATGACCAGCAAACATATGTCTTGTGACACAACGCACAAGTCACAAGTGAAGTTATTCTGCCACTTCCCTCTTTTTTGTCTCTATTGCGGTAGTTTTTGATATTATAATGTAATAACAGAAAACACACATATGCCAGTGATTAACTTCACTGGTGTGTTGTTTTTTAGTGAAGGCTAGTCATCAGCTGGGCGTAGAGAATGTTGTACAGAGATTGGCCTGGACTGGCTTGTGGCTGAGGCTTTTCCCCTTCGGGTGAGCTGATTGACATAAGCAATACTAAAGCTTGAAGCTTACCGTGCACCGTGGGAAGAGATGGGAAAACAGGATGCTGGGCTTTTCTTGTGGGGTCACAGGGTCAGTGTGTGTGTGAAAAGAAAAAACATGTATTCAAGGGTGGTGTCGGTACAGTCCAATAAAAAATCAACTTATCCTTCCTTTCCCGCTCTCTGTCTCTCTTTCTCTTATTCCCCACCTCATTCCAGTTGACTCTGGCCGACGCTGTTCTGTGGAATGATGAGGTAACGCCCAGGACAGAGAGAAGTCTCTAAGTCTCACAGAACTATAAAATCTCAGGATTGGATCGGAGCTGTGCATCCGCGCTGAAGAGCTGAGCAGTTTACTACATCAAGGTGGGACACAGACACAATGTTTTTATACTTTTCTTAGACAAGGCATTGATTAGCAGCTAGTTACTGTTGAGTCTCCCATGTGCTAACAATTCAATAGATATATCTGTATTTAGAATACATCTCAAACGTGTAGAACAGAGCTGCAGACATTTACTTTCAGACTGTTCTAAAATACTTTAGTTAAAATGGTAACTGAACTGTTAATGAACTATTTTTGTGGCATTTATTTTTTATTCACAGTTGAGAACTTTGTTGTACAATGATGGAGGCAGAGGCTCTTGAATATGGCAACTACACCTACGATTATATGGAATACGGGGATTTTGAAGAGCCTAAAGCAGAGGGCTATGTCCAGAAGGAGACTCTGCATATAATCTCAGTGGTCATCTACTCTCTAGCATTTGTGCTTGGTGTATCTGGGAATGCCATTGTGATCTGGGTGACTGCATTTAAAAGCAAGCGGACGATTAACAGTGTGTGGCTCCAGAATCTGGCCATAGCAGACTTTGTGTTTGTTCTTTTCCTGCCATTTTCAATAGACTATGTGCTGCGTGACTTCAATTGGATCTTTGGATGGAGTATGTGCAAGCTGAACTCTTTCGTGTGTACAATGAACATGTACGCCAGTGTGTTGTTTCTCACCGTTCTCAGTTTGGACAGGTACATCTCACTGGTTCATCTGAGCTGGTGCCAGAGATTCCGAACGGTGCAGCGGGCCTGGGGTGTGTCCGGGCTGATCTGGCTGGCGTCCATGCTTCTCAGCAGTCCGGCTTTGATCTTCCGAGAAACGTTGCGGCTGCATGATAAGGTCGTGTGCTTTAACAACTTCCACGATGAGAATGGACACGTTGCTGCTGTGAGACACATTTCTATGGTGACACTGCGCACTACAGTTGGCTTCCTCCTGCCCTTTGCCACCATCAGCATCACAGCTGTCCTGTTTGCCAGAAGGATGAAGCAATCTACCAATGTGCGCCTCTCCAGCTTCTCCAAAACGGTTTCAGCAATTATCCTGGCCTTCTTTCTGTGCTGGGCACCTTTCCACACCTTCAGCCTCATGGAGCTGACCATGCATCACTCACCCCAATTTCACACCATCCTGACCGTGGGCTTCCCCCTGGCGACCAGCCTAGCCTTCTTTAACAGCTGCATCAACCCCATACTCTATGTACTGGTCAGTAAAAATGTGCGGGCGATCCTTAAGAGATCATGCATGAACATCGCTAAGCAGTCTCTGAGAGAGCTCAACCAAAGCCTTTCTGCCACTGAATCAGTCTCAGCCCCAGCCAGCTGCTCTCCTGAAGAACTTTCTGCCTATTCAAACGTTTGAAGCATTATCTAATCATATGCTAGATTGAATGTGTATTATATGTATGTAACTCAAAAGCTTAAATATAATGCTGATGTGTAAAGAAAAACATGTATCTTCATTTTTGTATCTTCATTTTTGTAAACATTTCATGAATGGACCAATAGAAATGCTCAAAAACAAGTTGGGAAAAAATCTGGTTTCATTCACTTCCATTAAAAGTAAAGACTTTTCTTGTTATTTTGGAGATACTAGTATTTTCTTGTTTATTTTTGTTTTTTTGGACAATATAGTTTCTCTTGTATTTTTGCATAAGGTTTTATAACTGGTAGTTCTTCTACTTTGCTTTGGAGCCGGCCAGAGTTACAGTTGCAGTCACTCAGATGTCAGCGTCTCAAACTAAACTGCTCAGAGTGGAAAACCTGAGCAAGCAACATTGGTCTTAACCGCATCTCTCCAAGTGGGTGAAAGCACACATAGGAGAATTTACTCTTTGCGCCAGAGCCCCGCAATGGGCCTCATTGTACAAACACGACACAATTAAAGTAAACAAAAACAGTTCTAATTACTGAAATAATTTAATCAGCCTGTTTGTTCTTTTACATTTTTATATGTCTGCTGATTTTACTAAAATAGACAAACAGACCTTTACAGTACTGAAACGAATGTTGTGCCTCAAATAAAGCTTTTATCAATATTGACTTAATAAATATGATTTTATAAATATGATCTTTTCATTTATTTCTGTTATTCATAGAACCCTATTCTCTGCCAGTGGAAATATAAATAATGTGCACGGCCAGAAAATATAAATTTGTTATTTCTGTATTATCTTTTGCAGTGTTTCCAAGATGCAGTGGAAAATAAACCTTCCTTAGTGAACAATTTAGAAATATGTTGATTATCCTTTTTTCTCTGCTGATCAATAAAAAGAATATTTTACTCTTTGTTTGTGACAATAACACGGCTTGTGCTTCCAGAATGTCCCACAATTTCTCAAGATATAAGATAATATTTATTGAGAGTCAATATTTAAAGGGGGATTACATCACTTTGTTTAACATCGGCATAATTACATGGTTACGATATAAACAAGTAACTCAGTAAAATGGTTTGCTGTAAGGATTTTACATATATTTTTAAAAGTCACTTGTGGCAGAGGGGCAAAATAGCCCCCAAAGAACCCCAGAATTCTCACTATATTACCTTTATTAACCACACAATTTAAAAATATCACCACATATGTGTGCAGTTTTTGCACATTGTGACCCTTTTTTCTATCACTACCACTTTATATAAGAAATATAAGTTGCCATTTCTCTGTAATGATTATTTTAACTTATACTATTTATGACTTTCTTTACATCTCGATGGCTGAAATGTAAAGAAAATGAGAAAATTTTAAATTAGAATTGAAACCAGCGTGCTTTCTAGTTTGGACTATTTGTCTTATAGGCGAGAAACACGGTTGTATTTTATTAGTTTAATGTGAGAGTTTGTGAAAAAACACAACTTTTGCATTTCACGCGATCGATTTAATTTACACTTGAAACCGAGTGCTATTTTATTCTTATTTATCATTAAAAACTGTTGTGAACGCGCATGATGACGTAGCCCACTTTTGCGCTCAGCGTGTGGCTGTTAAGTTTCCGTTAGAACCCACGATTCAGTTCGATTCAGCGTAGCGAATCGATTCAGTCTAGCGAACCGATTCTTACCAAACGTCCGGCTCCGACTTAACGGATATATTGATTCATAAGTCTATCCACCTCCACATGATCTTTTATGATGTTAATTTCTAAAACCTTTAATTCAAGTCTTCCGCTCGGACGAGGTCCGCGCTGCATGGATACAACAATAACGAAACAGTTCACTTATAAATCGGTTCGACCGATTTATTACAAAGAACCGATTCAGGAAACGATTCATTCACGTATACATTTTGCGACTGCGTTTACCGTGAAGGCCACCGTGCTGCTTGAACATGACCAGTTTCTTCTCTATGTGAAGAACTCTCCCTCTCTAACGTCCTCCGCCTCTTCAGGTCGGTTAACATAATCCTCTTATCGCCAGGACTGGTCAGCAGCAGCAGCAGCGGGGATTTGTCACGGTTGGCACTGCTGAATAAGAAAACTGCGACATCAGGGTAATTTGTGCTCGGTAAACTTAGCGGTACAGCCCGTTAGCTGTAAAGGTTTCCTTTGCACTCTGCACACATCTCTGAGGTAAACAAAAATAATGTCTGTAATAATCTGCCATGTTATTAATGGTGGCTTTTAGTCTCAGCGCCATTGTGGTCAGTGTTTAACAGTCTTGTTGTTATCGGTTTTTAGGGTCATGCTGCGTTTGCCAGCGGTGAAGAGAGCGGTGTCGGGGGTGGCACAGGCGAAGCCCGCCTACGGTGATTTTCTCCTTTCTCTCTATCGCACATTTTTACTTGTACCCTTTCTCTCCATTAGATTACCTCACATTGGAATTAAGTACTCAGGGCTTTTTGAAGCACAGCCAAGCTGCTTCTCAGGAGAGCAAAGAAACAGTGTTACCGTCTGAAAAGACTGTTCTGTGTTAGAAACTAACCGGTACTGGTACTGATTATATTTAAAGGAGGAGATGCTCATGTGCTGTGTGTGTGTGTGTGTGTTCTCAGTCCGCTCTGTGGCCACACCAGCTACCAGTAACTTGGTGGAAGTGTTTGTTGATGGGAAGCCAGTGATGGTGGAGCCTGGAACCACTGTGCTGCAGGTAAACCATTCACAGAGTAGTAGCATTTTCCTCAGATGAGTAATACACTAGACAGAAAAATTCCTTTTCAATGCCAACCCCATTTTCGCAACCGAAGTGAGAAGCAGCAGTGTGTGCCATTTGCCAGAAGTCATATTTAATTCTGATATTGCAGGCGTGTGAGAAGGTTGGGGTACAGATACCTCGTTTCTGCTACCATGAGCGACTCTCTGTGGCAGGAAACTGCCGTATGTGTCTGGTGGAGATTGAAAAATCCCCAAAGGTATGACCTCCAAGTCTTCCCTCTATAACACCTATGTGTGAGGCTTCTCATAACATGCTCGATTAAAGGGGACCTATTATGCTCATTCTCTGTGTTAATCATTTCATTGTGAGGTCCCCTAAAGTAGATTTACCAAAACAGTTTTTTTGTACATTTGTATTCACTCGTTGTCTGAAACACTTCTTTTTGATTTTTATTAGTCAACTGCTAAGGGTTCTACCCACAAACTGTGACTGTCCTTACAATGCCGTTGCTTCTGCTGTGTCAGTTTGATCTAGAGTCCAATCCTGAAAGTCACGTAGAATAAGTTGGTAGACCTGATCCACCTTTGCAAGCTAGACATGAGCAGAACATTTCAGAGTGGCAAGTTTTTACTTTTTTAGCTCTCTTTGCTTTGTGAGAGCATGGCAAGTTTGCTGGTAGATAAGGCTTTGTTTACAAGATGACATCACCTTGTAACAGAGAAAAGGACTGAAAATTCAACAGGGTGTTTCAGGCAGCTGAGAAAAGTGGTTTTGTGAGAGACTACATAAAAGCTACATAACACTAAAGGAAAGGGAAACACTAGAAAAGCATAATAGGTCCCATTTAAATCACTGCTTTGGTAGCGTTCATATATCTAATCTATAATAGCACTCATCTAATTTTACAGCCAGTAGCTGCATGTGCTATGCCTGTCATGAAAGGGTGGAACATACTCACAGACTCAGAGAAAACAAGGAAGGCTAGGTAAGATAAGATTCCTCCTTGCTTGCGTAGTTGACTGCAGAATAGAACACTTCCTGACATTATTTTCTCATTTTTCCTTTGACTCATGTTTAAATTGCACACATATTCTTGTGATTGTAAATGTGAATGCAATTATATACTCAATAAAAACACCCTCTTATGTTTGCTGTTTTATCATTCAGTATAGTGAATAAATACTCACTGATACACTTCTGAGTGGAGGCATTGTGTGACTGTTTGTATCTTTGGTTGGTTCAGGGAGGGAGTGATGGAGTTCCTACTGGCCAATCATCCATTAGACTGCCCTATCTGTGACCAGGGAGGAGAGTGTGACCTGCAGGTGGGTATTTTTGGACCCCTGTCTTTACATGAACACAGAAGTGTGGTAAAGGTTTACGTTATTTTAAAGCAATCTCTCACTAGTCTTTATGCAGTGGCCCGCTGTTGGTCAATCACTGAAATATTACTGTTGTACTTTTTGTTTCTAAGGACCAGTCCATGATGTTTGGCAGTGATCGGAGTCGGTTTATGGAGTCAAAGAGAGCTGTTGAAGATAAGAACATAGGTCCTCTCATCAAAACTATTATGACACGTTGCATTCAGTGCACTCGCTGTGTTCGGTAAGAGTTGTCACAGAAAAGCTTTAAGCTGTTGAAATCAGCTGAATTTGTATAGCAGTTATATCATCCATTGTGTGTTATAGAGCCTGTTTATGCAGATGATTATGGGTTTTTGATTATATAACATTGTTATGTTTTTATTGATACTATATGAATTTCTAATTGAACATTGGGATTTCTGATTAACCTTATTAAAACATTTAAAAATAATAATAATTTAATGGTAGTAGCATTAGGAAAGCACATGAAGGCTCATTACTTTCCATCAATAAAATGAAATGAAAAAAAAAACGGTGGTGCAGGTGACACTGCAACAGTCCAACCATTCAACAAGACAAAATCAGCTAGTAACAAACCATCTGCTAGTTAGCAAGTCAGCTAGTGACTTTTACATACTATGTTGTCACCTAGTAAGGATGCTCTGTGTTGCTTTTAGGTTTGCCAGTGAGATTGCTGGTGTGGAGGATTTGGGTACTACAGGCAGGGGGAATGCCATGGAGATCGGCACTTATGTGGAGAAGATGTTTATGTCTGAGTTGTCTGGGAATGTGATTGATATCTGCCCTGTCGGAGCACTTACATCCAAACCTTATGCCTTCACCTCCCGGCCATGGGAGACCAGGTACAGAGCTAGGGATTACACACACACACACACACACACACACACACACACACATAACTTGCTTCCCAAAAATGTTCTCATTCCAAGACCCCCCAGAGTGTTACAGTAAGTCAGGGTTGTATGTTGCCTTTGGCAGGAAGACAGAGTCTATTGATGTGTTGGATGCAGTGGGCAGTAACATAGTGGTGAGCACTAGAGGAGGAGAAGTGATGAGAATTCTTCCCAGACTGAACGAGGACGTTAACGAGGAGTGGATTTCTGACAAGACTCGGTATGTAGTAATATCATTGTGACTCCATTGCCAAAAAACAACCTTTTTTTCTAGCAATCAGGGCTCCAAAAAAACCTTACTCTGCGCAAGCTGGTGAACCAGGTCATTTCTAAAATTGTTGACCTAAGTTGTCATTACAGTTGTCGTTACATCTCTCTCCAAATCCACACTTCAAAATAGATGTCTGTTCCAGCTTATCCTGATCTCCTTTTCTGTGCAGTTTTGCATATGATGGGCTGAAGAGGCAGCGGCTTACACAACCCATGGTGAAGGATGCATCCGGACAGCTGGTGGCCACATCCTGGGAGGAGGCCTTGACCCGCGTCGCAGGGGCGGTATGAGTCAGTGTGATCTCACGATAAAATGAGGGATGCTCAATTTTAGTTCTTTGAAGCCCGGAGCTTGTTAATTGTTCCCAGTTTGTTCTGGCCTTAAACTTGACCTTCCCATAATCATTCATTGTGTGACAAATTTACAGTTATATTTTTGAAATATGTACAGTAATATGTTGTAATATCAAAAGCTTAATTCTTACATTCTTTTACTGATTTTTAATTAAAGCTACAGGCCTCCAAGGGCAGTAATATTGCAGCCATAGCAGGAGGCATGGTGGATGCAGAATCACTCATTGCTCTGAAAGATTTGCTGAATTGCCTAGACAGTGAAAACCTGGGCACGGAGGAGATCTTTCCCATGGCTGGGGCAGGGTGAGATGGATAACTTATGGCTGCAAATTGGTTTTACAATTCCGCCAGTTCTAATATTCCATATTTATTTCCCCTTTAGGACTGATTTGCGTTCAAACTACCTACTGAACACACGCATTAGTGGCATTGAGGAAGCAGACCTGCTGCTACTGGTTGGAACAAACCCTCGTTATGAGGCTCCACTCTTCAATGCTCGCATTAGGAAGAGGTGAGGAGGCATCATATTGGTTTAGCTTGGAGTCATTTCAGGACTTATTCAGTGGCTGTTATTTCCACATTGTGTTTGTCATACAGAATATGTTATATGTCAGAATATAACAATATGTTATTGTAAATTATGTGTAACAGTCTCATCTGATCTCAATACACCAAGGTACCAGAGTGAGAGCTATCTGCATATGCTATGATGTTTTCAAAGTTCTGACCTGCGATCAGTTTCCTTTCAGTAGTACTTTAGGAAACTAGATCAGAGAACAGCATGGGTTAATTTTATTTATGTGTTATCCATATCTGTAGCTGGCTGCACAATGAGCTACATGTGGCACTAGTAGGGCACGAGGTGGATTTGAGCTATTCCTATAACCACTTGGGAGACACAACTCAAATACTGGAGGACATTGCAGCAGGGACGCATCCTTTTAATGAGGTAAAAGCATGAATATATATACATAGATTTGATTACCACTTGAAAATAATTTTATTATAACATCTACATTATTTTAAGTTATACAATGGGTAAATTAATTATTGGACACATTACCAATTTTCTAAAGTAAACATATTTCTAACGGTGCTTCTGACATGATATTGACACCAGATGCAATCCATACATGCAAAGAAATCAAACCATGGATGTCCATAAATTAAGTTTATTAATGTGTAATTATGAGAAATGACACAAGGAAAAAGTATTGAACTGAAGAAGGAAGAGAGATGCAAAAAAACTATGGAAAGTCATGACCCCAGCTGAAATCTATCAGTAATTAGAAACCAATCCTACCTTGATGCCACACAAGAACATCTCATAATGGGTAAAGCCAGTAAGCTCTCGCAAAACCTTTGCAAAACATACTGATGGCATTGGTTACAGAAGAATTTCTAAACTACTGAAGGCTCCAGTGAGCACTGCTGCGGTCATAATCCAGAAGTAGAAAGAACATCATTTCACCATAACCCGGCCACGACCAGGTGCTCGCCGCAAGATTTCAGACAAAGGAGTGCTAAGAATTATTAGAAGAATTGTCCGAGAGCCAAGGACCACCTGTGGAGAGCTACAGAAAGACCTGGAATCAGCAGGTACAATTGTGTCAAAGAAAACACAAAGTAATGCACTCAACCGCCATGGCCTGTATGCTCACTCATCACCAAAGACTGAAGAAAAAGCAAGTTGAAGCACATTTAAAGTTTGCTCAACATTTAGACAAACTTGTGAAATACTGGGAGAATATAGTCTGGGCAGATGAGACCAAAATCGAACTCTTTGGATGCCACACTGTGTTTGGAGGTCAAAGGCCATACCAACAGTGAAGTTTGGAGGTGAGAACATCATGGTGTGGGGATGTTTTTCAGCATACAGCACTGGCACGCGTCATATAATTAAAGGAAGGATGAATGGACAAATGTACTGAGATCACACCTGAGCAATGCAGCCTCTCTCTCCTCTTTTCTGTTCTTGAAACAAAAACATAACTTTTCGTTTCTCTGCTTCTTTTTCTTTTTCCTTTTAATTTTTCTTTTCCTCTTCTTTTTTGTTATTTTACCTGTTACCTTAATGGTCTGACCATGAGATAGGCAAGATACTGCCCTGCTGGTTCCCTGGGTTTTTAAAGGCCATTTGACAGCTGATTAGTGCCCTGCCTAGAGGCATTTCGGCGCCCTCTACCTGTGGTCGGGGGTTACCGTCTGCCCTCTTACAAATTATCTATAAGTTTCAGACCAATTTGATGATGAACCGAGTTGGCGATTGCAAAATAATTGAGAAAGCTGTATAGCAACATAAAATTCACTTATAATAATACATTTTAATCTATAGTACATTACTCTCACATTGCTGATTAATAATAATATTTTATCATGTTAGCCAATTATGTTATCCATTCTGTTATTTTATTCTGTAGCATTACAATGTCATGATTTTCTGTTATTCACAAAATACTTAAAATTGTGAATTCATCTAGGTTGTTTCAGTTTAGTTTAGAAAATTTCTCTCTTCATTGTGCAAGGTCCATAACAATTATTCATATGACCTGTAATTTCAAAATGTTTAGAAATTGTCTGTGAAGAGATTAAGTTAAAAATGTTGTAACGCAGCAGGAACTGTCTAAAAGATATTCCTCAAAATCTTGGCTGTCAACTTAGATCCTGTCCCAAGCTAAGCGTCCTGTAATCGTGGTGGGCAGTGCTGCTCTGCAGAGGGAAGATGGAGCTGCCATACTTGCTGCTGTATCTGCTATTGCTCACAAAGCCCGAATTACCAGTGGCACAGAGGACGGCTGGAAAGTCCTAAATGTTCTGCACAGGTACATTACACACTTTCTGTGATACATTACTATCTGTTTTTTTGTTTAGATATCAATGTTATTGGTAAATATTGCAGAACGTATAAAAATTGGCCAAATATGTTTCATTCCTTGTAACATTTTGTGTGATATCTTCTCAGGGTGGCAAGCCAAGTGGCAGCCTTGGATCTAGGATATAAACCAGGGATAGAGGCCATCAGGAAAAACCCACCCAATGTGCTTTTCCTGCTTGGGGCTGATGCTGGCTGTATTACCAGAAAGCAGCTTCCTAAGGAGTGCTTTGTCATCTACCAGGGTGAGAACATGTCTGTACTCATATATACACACACACGTCATAAAAACACGCAAGTAGTGATAAAGATTCTTCATATTTGTCAACTGATTAGATGGTCTATGTTGTTGTAATTGGTGCGATTGGTGCACACATAACTGACAAGAAGAGGTTGGGGTAATTCTTGTGCAGGCCATCACGGAGATGTTGGAGCTCCCATGGCAGATGTTATTCTGCCAGGTGCAGCATACACTGAAAAATGTGCAACATATGTGAATACTGAAGGCCGTGCCCAGCAGACCCACGTGGCAGTGACTGCTCCAGGCATGGCCCGAGAGGACTGGAAAATCATACGAGCCATTTCAGAGGTAGGATAGCACTCCATGGGCAGGAGTGGATCTAGACATGTTTAACTGCTGATGAAGAGTTAAGAGAAATGATAGTAAAAGGCATAATATTTGTAAGTTTCTCCTACTTATAGCACTTAAGGGGGCAATTTGTAAGATGACGCAACCTGTTGAATTCATACTACAAACAATAATAACCTCTGACCAGAAAATCCGCTCTCCCTCCTCCTCCTGCTTAAGAATCTAGTGAAAGTTCAGCATCAAGCTTATCACACTTTGCTCACCAAGATCTGTCTCCAGTGGTGGCAAGCAATGCCAGTGTTAATGTTTTGCTTGTATTATATAACTGCTTTTGTTCGCTGTTGCATATGAAGACTTGGCAATATTAACAACTGCTGTCGTTATAGAGGTCTCTTGCCAAGAGCTTTAGCCATCATTGCATTTACTCATCCTTTCATTGGCTACTTGTCGTTAAACTATCTAAACAGAAGGTACAGTGACTTGCTATCAGTTTGACTTGAGGTACAAAGTATAGGATATCCGGGTCAGGGCTAGCTGGTTAGCATGATATCTCTGCTACACAATACATAAACATCTTTGACATACTGTTATTTCTTCAAATTCTGTTGGTACCTTTAGCTAATTTTGATATGTTTAAAACTAAAAACTTACAAATTGCTCTAACAGATAAGCTGCTGCAACTCAAGAATGTTTTGCTGTATACTATATCAGAACTCTGCCTCAGTAATGAAGTGTGTGGCCTATGTGTGTACAGTTAGCTGGGATCCCTCTGCCCTACGACACTTTGGATGAGGTGAGAGAGAGACTGGCCCAGGTGGCACCAAACCTGGTGCGCTACGATGACGTGGAAGAGGCTAATTATTTCAAACAGGCTAATGAGTTGACCAAAGTGAGTGATGTTTCATGTACCAGGCCTGGATCAATATTTGAAAAAAATATTCTTAGTACATAGTGGTAGTGCTGCTCTTAAATGTAGTATTTTAACAAAGCAAAAGATTATTGTTTCCATATGATCCCTCTCTCAGGGTGTGAATCAGGCTCTGCTGTCTGAGCCACTCATCCCTCCTCAGCTAACTGTTAAAGACTTCTACATGACAGGTGAGGTTTTTTTTCCTCCTCTCTGGACATGGAGCCCTTTATATTGTGTTTATACGAGTCTTATTTATAAGATTTCCATATTCTATGAATATTTATATTTCTCTCCTGTATTTCTATGAGAGACCTGTTTGTCTGTTTCTTCTTAGACTCCATTAGCCGAGCCTCTCAGACAATGGCCAAGTGTGTGAAAGCTGTGACAGAAGGAGCTCAAGCAGTAGAGGAGCCAAACATCTGCTGAAGAATGATAATACTCTAGTAAAGACCTGCTCACCATCTGCACTTTATTCTAGCACCTTAAACAATCTGTTGCAAAACTAGTGACCCAAAGTGCTTGTGAATATGCACTCCCCAAAGACGCACATCTATACGCACAATGTTATTGTACTTTCCTTATGTGTTTTACCTTAAAACTGTGAATTTTAATACCTGGGAACCTCTGTAGACATATTATTTGTATAGATAATATATTAAAACTGCCCAGAGAGACTTACTATATCATACGTAATGTTATGTGAACTGAAAGTTCCATATGTGCAATAAAATGATGCCGTTCAGCAAATGTATAGGAGCATAATGACTCATGTAAACAAATATTTACATTTATAAAATTGAACAGCAAATTCTAACAGTTAATTAAAGATTAAAATGCATGCATTTGCACTATTAATATGCCACGTACTGTGTAATGCTCCCACTGTTCTTCATAATTGGAGGTTCTTGAGAGCTATAAAAACACTTAAGACACTGACATGTTTAATATTGAACTGTGTTGCTGCTGTTACTGAAAATCTGGTAATCTTTTAGTCGGTACCACTAATTTTGTCGGCCAGTGTGTATGGCGACTTAAAATGGCCATGTAAACTTAATATGTGAAGTTTTCGGGTCTCCTCCCTTATTCTAAACCTGTTTCACGCTCTAGCAGTGAGTGGTCAAAAAGAGCGGAGGCACTCAGGCAGAGTAATACACAGAGAGAAGTTAGCCAGACATCAGAGAGGACGTGTGTAATCAGGCTTACAAAATGTTTTCCAGGACACATTCAGCCTTTGCACCTGCTGGATACCCCAGGACATCCTCTCTCCCACAAAACTGTGCCAGCTTATTGAAATGGATGTACATACTGGTTCTTTATTTTGCCCGTTAATACCTAGTTCAACTTCCAATATGGTAGAAGAGGTTGTTGTCGAGCTGTGGGTTGTTGTCATGTCCCCCCAGTGCCGATAGTGGTGCTGTGAGGAGTCTACCGAGGACTGAGCTAAATAAAACCCAGCAGCCCGTACTTCCAATGTTAGCCGAGGATAAAATACATTTAAATGCCTCTTTGCTCTAAAATTAATGGCGCACGACTTCAAAAAGGAATATTTTCCGTAGCATACCGAGTACCGATGCATAACTGGTGCAGCTGATTATATTAGGCATTTCCACAGTCTATCCGGAGTGAATACCCCGTAGCGCCTAGACTAATTGAAGGTAAGCGCAACTGTCTTACAGCCGGGCTATCGGTTATAGACGCGGCCGGCTTTGAGAACTGTAATGCGGCGCCTTTGTCACTCGAGGGTCGAGGCTGTCCAGGCTACTGCGGGCCGCTGTTTACGCTCTCCTACTGTTTACTTTAGATGGTTGTGTACAGCACGTTGAAGCACTTACTGGCAAAAACTTAATTAATGTCACGACACGTATTACATATTTTTCCTTTATTTTTTGTAGTCCGTATTAGGTTGATGTGCAGGGTTTTGAAGTTAGCTAGCAGCTACCTAAGCACTTAGCATTTTCTGTGGGCCTGTGTGGAAAGGCCTGTACGCCTCCTTTCGTCTTTGTTTAGAACGATAATAATTACAGTTAATTAGCACATTCCACTGTTTTAATGTCTAACGTGCGATGCAGCGTAGCTGTATGAAATTTACATGCAGGTATATTGTTTAGAAGTTAAAAAATAAACTCGAACTGTGTCTGTGTATCCGTTTCCTGGATACCCGCGACTTTGTTTTTAGCCCTGGAAGCTAAAGTACATAGGCTAGCTTTCTTTGCTAAAATGCTTTCGAGCGTTTCGGGGTAATACGTTAGCGAGCTAGTTAACTTTCCCTAAAGAAATAAAAGCGGTCCGCTCAATAATCTCAAATGTCTTACAAATTCTAAACGACCCGTGTGGTTTAATATTTATGAAATTATACTGGCAGTTGGGTTGCTAAGTAAGTAAGTTAGCTAGCTAGCTCAGTTTTAACGCTACCTGAAAGCTGATTGTTTTAGCATTGCTATCTCCAGATTAGTTCATTGGTTACTGTTTTAGTTATGTTAATGTAACGTTATTGAGCACAGTTACCCTCCCCGGTTGGGTACAGTGATCTTTTTAAAATTAGTCTTCTTAAGGCTTTTCTAAACCTTGTTTGCGTTTAGATGCTAACAGGCTGCTAACTTGCACCGATATTCACTTTTGTGTTTCAACAGCTGTTTCTGTTAACGGTCAAGAAGTAGTGAGAATTTTGATGTGCTGCTCCAGCCAATGATTTATACTGACCATGACAAAATGAACGCAAATTGAAAATTCCTAAACCTTTGACAGCACGTCGCATAGTCTTGTTGTATTGCAGGTGTCGTTGTCAATTAACTTTTCTGGTAGGTTAAGTCTTCACCAAATGTTTTATTATCTTTGAAATAGCCGGTCACGCTCATGGTTAGGCATTTGTGCGGGGTGATATTAGTCCAGTCTCAGCCCTGAGAGAGCCTGTGCTTAGTGATTTCATTGTTATTTCATTGTTATTCTGAGATTTCCACTTATACGAGCATAGCAGTCTGAACAATGTCGGTCTTCGGACACGATTTATTTTGTGAACGCATAATTAATTCTGGATAAGTACGCCAGGTTGTATCACCTAACCGATATTTACACTGGGTGCGAAAATAGCCATAGTTAGTCTAACCTGAATGATCTGCCTTAATTCTTTTCTGCCTTTCTTGTAAATTTATGGTTGTTTCTAATTTGACAGCTCTCATATATGTTAATTATTAGATATTTTTGCTTCAGAAGTTGTAGTGGACATCAGTTTCATCATGTGTATTGATACAGTATTTTGTTGGTGCAAGACCAAAGGTCAGTAGTGAGTGACTATGTATACCCCAGACCAGATTTGCTATTTTGCTCAAACATTAAGCCATGTTTTAAAAATCAAAATAACCGGCATAGACTGGATTAATTCAGCGTAGTGTGTTAAAAAAAAAAAGAAATTAAAAGACGGGGATGTTATGTATTTATGTTATACATTTCTCATGATTATTAGTTAATTTTAAGTAGACTGTAGACCTATTTTGCTTTACACCAGCACATCAAAGAACTTCTGATAAAATATATGTATTTGTCCTTACCATTTATTCTTTCTGAAGAATACTTTTGTTTAAATGTCCGTTTTGACTGTACTCTGTTCTTCTGTGGTGTGTGTTGTCAGCTGTCTCAGTACTTCATACTGGTATGTGAACTGTGCTTTAACATCAGGTACATAGTTTATGATGCTTACACTCTCTCTTCAACTTTTTCTTGTCAGCTGATGTTTTCAAGGACCAGAGTCACGTGATGTATGAGGGGAAACACATACACTTCTCGGAGGTGGACAATAAGCCTTTGTGCTCCTACAGC
This sequence comes from Megaleporinus macrocephalus, assembly GCA_021613375.1. Lineage (NCBI taxonomy): Eukaryota > Metazoa > Chordata > Actinopteri > Characiformes > Anostomidae > Megaleporinus > Megaleporinus macrocephalus. Next base: position 20,824,673 of record CM038709.1, on the reverse strand, counting down.
CCCAAGCTCTGCAAGCAGCGCAGACTCAACGGATACGCCTTCTGCATACGACATGTTTTAGAGGACAAGACTGCTCCCTTCAAACAATGTGAATATGTGGCCAAGTACAACAGCCAGCGATGCACCAACCCCATCCCCAAAGCTGAGGACCGTAGGTGAGTTGTTGTTGTTCTTTAATATATTTTTGTTATTCAGCATCTACCTGGCCTTTGCCTGCACCTGGGCCCGTCTCATGAACCAGGGTTTCTTACTTGGCTAATTAACTTTTGGCTTGAGCTTATCCTGGTTTTTCTGTTTTGGTGATGGTGGATAACTTTTTACTGGGATATACCATGTCAGCTTAAGCTGCTTGACTGACCTGCTGCAGGGCTGGTCTACATTTCATATTGTAAACAGCTCTAGAATCAACCACTGCTGGGCTACTGATACTTTTCTCATCACATAATATTTCCTCATAACATTGTCATTTTTCAGTGTAAGAAACAAATCGTACGATGGATATCAGGTAATATAAATGATTACTCTTATCGACAATGGAGTGGACATGGCATTCCCATTTTAATCATAACATTTTCATGTTATGATTCATTTTTCTCTGAAAAATAAGATGCTATGTGATTCCCCATGAAGCAGACTGCTTGTCAAACATGATGGTTACTCATACACGCAAGCATTATCATAGCTTAAGTATCTAAAACTGGGTTAAGAGAACAGCGTTAACTGCCATCATAACAAATGGTGGCTTTGTTAGGTTTTGTAAAGTGGAAATTTATTCTGGTAATGTATTTTTCAGTAATAAGAAAGATGCTTAGACTTTGAGATTTTTGATTATGCCAAACCTGATTAAGATTGAGTAGTTTAGATTTTATTCAGCATATTACTGTACTCGTTTGAAGGTGACCTTCTGAAATGAAAACTGGCATACGCATCATACAGACCCAAGAGTTGCAGAGATCATCCTCAGTAATATTCATTGCTAGCCTGAAATTTGACATGCATCTTGTATCTTATTGTACCTTTGCCTTAGTGTAATATTGTTCTTGTTACTTGTGTTCTTGTAAAATTGTTCATGTCATACATGTGTGTCTCATTAAGACAAATTCCTTGTTTGTGTACTTGGCAAAGTAAATGATTCTGATTCTGATGCAAAGAATGTTTTACTGCGGTATTTAAAAATGAAATGTTCAACCAATAAGGTTGATGCAGTATGCATTTATAGATACATTAAAAATGGATCGCGGCTATAGCATGTGATTTACATGTGATGTCATGATCAGCAAAGTGAAGTGACATTAGCTTCTATTAAAAGTGCTCAGTCCCACCGTTCTGTCATTGCTGTAGTATTGTATCTGTTATGTAACCCTCTTTTCTTAACTTTATAGATACTGTAACAGCCACCTGCAAGTGCTGGGCTTCATCCCCAAGAAGGAACGTAAGAAGAAGCATGATGCTTTGGAGTCTGTAGCTTTGAACATTACGGTGCCCTCGCTGGCGCTTAAAACCTCAAATGGGCTAGATGGCTTGCCTCCTTCACCCACCTACACTCGCCTGCCCCCCCTCACCCTTCCTGACACGGATCTGCTCGACCCCTTCGCCTTTTACGAGGAGGACACTGATGGAGCGGAGAGCGCCCTGCAGAAGAGCACTATTGTTAAGAGGAAACTGCCTGGTCGACTAGCGCTCAGTCAACAAGGGCCACCCCATGACACTGACCTTCCTCCACCCACCTCAGAACACTTCACACCAGTCACAGCTGCCTGCACGCTGCCCACCTCTCCACACCTACCACCCCCACCCCCACCACAACCACCACCGCCACCACTTCCTGCTCCTCCTCCACCTCAGCCGCCAGGGCTTCTCCCATCTCCCCAGCACACTGTTCTGTCCCCTTACATCCAGCAGGGGCCACCGCAGGGTCTGCTATGCAAGCCAGCCCCACCTCAGCCTGGAGCCTCTGTGATGCCCAGCGTGCCCCCATCTGCAGGTCAGCAGAGCCATCCTCTTGCCCGGAAAGTCCTCCTCACTGCTTCTGGTCACCCATCCCCTACACATGACAGTCCACAGCGGCGCCCTGTGGCAATGCGACCTACTGCCTTCACAGCACCCCCTGCCTGTCTGCTGAGGCTGCAGCATCTGGTGCAGCTCTGTGCCCAGAGACACAGAGAACACGGAGACCTCTTCCCTCATCTTGGTAATTTAACAGATCAGATCACCATGTACCTAAAATAATTAAAGTTCTAAAGGCTGTGCAGAGATTCAGTCATCACTCTTCATACAGTCAACAAAACAAAGCCATGACAACATTATCCAGTGTGTGTGTTTTTTTTTTGTTTGTTTGTGTTTGTTTTTAAATCTTATCAGGCACTGCCAAAACGAGAAACACAGCTACTTTTATTTGTGTTGTGGCATTTTATTGCAGCAAATCATGATCCGTTCTAACCATTTAAATAAATGTTTACTGAACTGGTTTAAGTGGATTGTGGTGACATAGTATACTAAACGGGTTTCACAAGCAATGAGTGGATTTCTTTTATATTTATTTGAGTGCTGTTTAAATTAAAGTAACTTATTTAATTGTGTGTGCTTAGGACTGGATTGGTCTGAAGACAGTGCCGATGAGGATGAAGATACAGAAGAAAGAATTCCTTCATCACCTCAAGCCTGGAAATTATGGGAAGGAAGTCCTCACAATAAGTAAGGAATTCACTTGGGGGGTGGGGTGGAACATGAGCATGCTGAAGTGTAAATGTTGAGTTGTGCTTAACAGACAGAATATGTCAGGCTATCTGATAATGCTTGTATCCCAGACAGTTTCCTTTAGTCATCTTTTGGAAATTTGTATTCTTAAGCAATGATTATGTATTTCCTGTTTTTCTCTGGTTCTCACATTTTCGGCGTTTTGTTAAGTTCCGTTTCCAAAGGCGCAGAACCGCGACGGTCTAGGCTGACCAGGCTGTGTACATACTTGCAAGAGCGTTACAAGCACCTCTGCAGAGAGGAAAGAGCTGCTATGCGTCAGAGGAGATACAGATACGTCTTCAGGAAAGCTCTTCTCCACGCAGCTAGCAAGGACCCTGATTGCACTGGGGAACTTATTCAGCAGCTGAGCAAAACGTCTCACACGTCCAACAGGTAGGAGCAGAATATGTCCTCCCTGGACTTAGGAAGGTCAGGAATGTAACAGCTGACCTTCCATGTGAGATGCATGGCTATTGTCCTCTATGTCAGTGATTCCCAGACTTATCTTTACTAATCCCCACAAGGTCCATGTTTTTGCTCAGTCCCTGTGTGTTTTATGTTAGGTGAATCTGCTGCTGAAAGCATGCATTAGTGCTCGTGTAACCTAAAATTGGTTGTATTTATCAGCCAGACTATATGGGACTATAATACTGATGATATTTTCTTATTGTTCTGCAAATAATATTTTGCCTGCCAGTATATCATGTACCTCAAATCAATAGGATTGACACAGATTGGACATATTAGTGCTGGAATGTACTGTTCGAGTCCTGACAATTTTCCTAAAAACATGATTGCACACCATGGCTGGCACATCTGGTGAAGTTATCCCTTTGTAGTTGTATTTTTGTTTACACTTCTTTGCATATTTATCAGTTCTAGGCCTGCAGAGCAGCAGGAAGTTGAAAAGGCTGTGTGTACAGGAAGCACCAAGGGTCAACCCTGCAGCAACCCAGCTTTGCCTTTCACACACCACTGTTTCCAACGTATCCTTCTGTCCCACTGACATGGACACCCGGCAGGCTGACAGATAGCCTTTTAAGATTATCTCCTTATGTTTCTTAAAATGTGCGTTCAGTCATACAAAGACTGGACATCTTATTAGGTGTCATCGTGTATCTATACACACTGGAAGTTTCATCTAGTCCACTTACCATATGGAGGTATATATATATATATATATATATATATATATATATATATATATATATATATATATATATATTAGTTTGCTATTACAGATTATAGGGCCTCCCAAAAGAGCACTACTGAGCAGTTAGGGTGGTGGATTTTTCTCAGCACTGCAAGTACATGGTATCGACATATTGTTGTGTGCAATTGCTGCACAAAGTGGATCTCACAGTAGTGTTATTAGAGCGCTTTAACACCTCATTTTATTGTCGTTTCTGGGTTGAGACTAGGCCACCAACCCAAAATATTCAGCCAACCACTGAAAAGGAAGGAAAACGACCACTGGACTAGATAATGGACTAGATAATGACACACACTGTGTAGCAACAGATAAGCTTTCAAGACCAACAAGTATTTAAAATCTCCAGCAGCACTGTGTCTGACTTACTCGTATCAATACAACACGCACACACCCACCATTTCAGTGTAACTGCAGTACTGAGAATGATCCATGAGCCCAATAATTCCACAAGCCACTTCCCACTTGGAGTGGGATGCTTTGTTAAATACTGTTGTGTTCCATAACAGCATGGCATTGCAGATATCCTACAGAATCGTTCTCAGCAACTCTTCTCCAGCTGTACAGCTCGATTTGCTGATGGACAACAATGTTCTGTCCCAGTCTTTGACATCACTCACCAGACGCCTCTTTGTGACGAACATGCCAAGAAAATGGTGAGGTTTTTTTTTTTTTTTTTTACCCCTTCTTGCCTCATATAGTCCCTCTGAACCTCCAACTCAATGATGTTAATGTGCTTTAACGTGGTTGATGCTGGTGTTAACATATTTCCTTACATTGTGCTGGCATCGCTGTATCATTGCATGTTATTGGTTTTTCTCTGCAGGATAACTTCTTGCGTGGGGATGGGAACAGGCGGGTGCAGCAGCAGCTGCAACAGCAGCAAAGACGGCCACGCAAGAAGAGCAAACCGCCAGCACTCACAAAGAAACACAAGAAGAAAAGGAGGCGAGGGCCAAGACGTCCACAGAAGCCCATCCCTCCTGCCCTGCCACAAGGCAACCTGCCTATGCCCCCCACACTGGCATTGCCCACCCACCATACTAACATTAGGTACCTACGCTCACAATCAACTGTGCATATCTCTGTTACGGATGGGTGTTTTTTTGGCTGTTTGTCAATATTGGTTTATTTTGGTTTAAACTAGCTTTTTTTGTTTATTTGTTTGTTTGTTTGTATTTTTGTTTTTATTTCACGATGTGACATCTGAATTCCTTCTCTCTAATCCTCAGGAGTCCCTCTACGCCTGACCTCAGTGCAGATGAGCTTCCTGATGACATCACCAATGACATAGCAGACATTCCAAACGACTTGGAGTTGAATCAGGAGGACTTCTCTGATGTGCTGCCCAGATTGCCTGATGACCTGCAGGACTTCGACCTGTTTGAGGGTATGAATACATTTGTTAGGTTCACCAAGGGTTATGACTGCTGCAAATGTTAGAGACTTCTTTAGTAGGGCTACAACTACATGTCATCTGTTTAATAAACTAAACCTTGCAGCCTTATTTCATGTTTCTGCAATTATAACTGTGAAACCTTGTGTCTTTGTATGTTGTGCACTTTTGTGTCTAACTGTTTATCTGTGTGTGTGTGTGTGTGTGTGTGTGTGTGTGTGTATTTGTCGCTTGTTTTTTTTTTTTTTTAGGTAAGAACGGGGAGTTGCTGCCCACCACAGAAGAAGCTGAGGAGTTGGTGCGTGCACTGCAGGCAATGGGTTCATATCCCGACTCGCTGGCTTGTTTAACCTCAATGGGTGAGCTAGCCCCGACTGATGGGGTTGACCATCGCACCATGAGTGTATTTTCTAGTTCAGGTGTCACAGCCGCAGGCATGGGGGACCTCCTGAATGGCCGAATAGCATCAGATAACTTTTCCAGTCTGGAGCTGGAGGATAATCTCCTTCATCCCTCAGCAGATGATCATTTTCCTCCCTCACCGTCTCCCCGGGCACCACCAGCTTCAGCTCCAGCTGCAGTGCCCCCTGCAGGCCCCAACAGCGTGCGAACGTTTTCTCATCCCACCCTCTCGAAGACTGAGCCTCCGTTGCCCTCTCCACCAGGTAGTCATTATAGCAGTGAGCACGTGCCATCACCTTACAGTGACCATATCTCCTCCCCACATGCCGGCTCCTACCAGGCTGAGCCTCCGCTTATGCTGGAGGTGCCTCTGAGCGGCTTACCAGGTGCTCCTCGAGCCTCCTGGAGCAACCTGCCACTTTCGCTCACAGACCCGTCACAGTTCGGTAACCTCCTTACTCCTGACGCTCACCTCCTTTCCACCTCTCTTTCCACACCTCCCTCTAACACACACTCTGCGGCACTGCAGCCCACAGCAGCCCTGTCCGCCCTGCCCCAGCCGGGTCTCACAGGGCTCACCTCGTCCCCTGCCTCCTCGACGTCCCCCTCGAACTCTCCCCGAGACCTGCTCACCGCAGTCCAGCCCAAACTGCAGCTTCCACAGTTTAGCGCAGCCTTTGGCCACCAGCTGGCCTCTCACAGCGGCATCCCTAAAGATCTCCAGCCCAGCCACAGCTCCACAGCACCTCCTACAGGCTTCACCATCGCCAGTGCCACTGCTGCAAGTGCCAACAGCACAACTCCTCCCTTTCAGCAGAGCAAGTAAAAGTGAAAGACAGACCTGCACACAAACCAATAGCAAAAGCTTATTCAGGTTTTAGCCAGAATGGACACTGTGCACTCCTACTGGCTTATTTGATCAGATCTGGTGTAGCTCCCTGATTGATCACATATAACGCTTGCCACTGCCTTTCAAGTCTCTAGAAATGTATTGGCCAGTTGTTATACGTCCACTGTACTTTTTATCTATTTATATAGTCAGTCTGAAGTATTACATAATGAGAAAAGTGTTTTGTGTAATTCCCAAATACACATAATTTGAAATATAATTTATTATTTCTGTTGTTATTTACACAGATTGGAGTAGCTGTTTGTTTAGTTGGCTTGTGTGCAGTGCTGTATTGCTTGTTTATATAGGGGTATGAGTGCAGGAGTAAGGAACGTTCTTTAGCTGAAGAGACTCTTCCTGTCATGATGTTGTCGTTATTGTGTTGAGTTCAGTGTGTCTGCCTCGGTCAGTGGCCCCAGTTTAACTCATAACAGCTCCGTCTCTAAGCTGTCACCATGTTACTGCCTCACCCACTTCATCGCTTTAGTCACTCATCCGTTTCTCATGTATGGCTTTGTTTAGCGAAAGCGGACAGCAGAAGTCTCAGTGAGTCTGTGGTCTTTACGACTGCGCATCTCTGAAAAATCTGATCATGGGGCGTCCAGTCATGAAAGATTCTGTCAAGCATCTTTTTTATTGCACTGTACATATTTATCATTTTATCAGCTTATGCAGACACTCAGATGAAGCTAACTCAGTGGACCTAGCCTGGGCCATAGGCTTTTCCTGTTCAGAGACCTCACAGACAGCTGAAGGTACAACCTGGTTACTCAAAGCAATAAAATACATCAGCATTTTTTCCTCATCACAGTATTGAACCATTTAACACCTAGACAACTCAACCATCGTGGAAGTCTGGGTCTAGAGAAACGTGTCATTGATTTAAAACAAAGGCTGAACTCTTTTGGTTAGCAGTAGAGCTAAAGCTAGGCTGTGTTAATTGAAAAAAAACACCAATATGGAATTTTTATGAAAAATCTAAAATAGCTTTTAAATTTGACAAAATATATATATCTATATTTTGACTGTTTTAACCAAATACATGGATGTTCCTTTTATGGTGCTTATTAGGTTTAGAATAAAAATGGCCTAGTGAAGTTTCTTCTTAAGCCAAGAGAAGAGCGGTCTTTTTGAAAGACACATGGAATTTGTGGATGAATAGGTAACGTTACCTTATATGACCCTGTCTCTGCCGTGCTGGGACCTTTTGGTGCAATTTTTATGGAGCAGAACTGTGTTCATAGACGTCTCCTTTGCATTCTTCCACAGAAACATGAACCAGGTTTAAACTCAGCATGTGCAGTAGGCTGGCTGACAGCACAGAGAGTACACTGCTGTTGACCTTGTCACTTCACCTGAGAGGCAGCACAGGGAAGCTTTCCCAACTTAATCCTGGCCTATTATTATTTTTTCTTCTACTTCAGCTATAACAGTAAAAACATGGGTTTTTGGTAGTTGTAGACACAGAATGATCACATATTGTCATGTGTTAAATATATTTATAGAGTAGCAATTGGATTTGGAAGTAGCAATTGGTTTTTATTGGTGAGTTTAACTGAGTGGCAGTGGACTGATTTATGAGGTTAAAAAAAATCATTTGCAGGATACCAAGTGGAGTTCTAGTTTTGTGGTGTACCTGTCACTAGGTTTAATGGCTATCAAAATTCTAGTGATTAATTTTTGAATTAAGTTGAATGACTGTTGTTGGTGTAGTCTTGTCATTTATTTGGACATAAAGACTGTGATTATGTTCGACAGTATTTTTGATAGCTATTAAAATCCAGCTAGCAGTTATAGCTGCAAGATTGGTGTTTGCATGAACACGAACAAAAAAAAAAAACAAAAAACAAAAAAACTGACCTGCATCGTGACAACTGGATTGCCCATGGAAGCTTGTGTCCAAAGAGAAAAATTAAGAAGAATGCTAATGTGATAGTAAGCATACTGGAAGATTTCTCTTTTTTTGCACAAATTTGAAGCATACTTAGTTTGGATTTAAATTGTTGTCCATTTCTCCATGGATCACTTCACAGTTGTGATCGTGCTGTAGCATCAGTGATTTTCATCGATAGTTTCTTCTTGTGAATCAAGGCCTCAAACAAGCTCCTACTGCTGTAAGAGCGAAGAGATGCACTCTGAGCTCTTCAGTGTCTTCAACCGCACCATGAAGTCGTATCCCTGTAGTTGTACTAATCCTAGGATTTTAATAAGCTGGAATGTTACTCACAAAGTAGGCGATCCTGCTGTGTTTCACATAAAGCATGAGAGAAGATTTACTGCACAGAGAATCTCCAGTCAACCCTCTAAAGCAAACCATCTTCAGGGCTCTGTTGGCACTTGAAACCGCTTGAAATCTGAACGATGGCTGACAAATTCCTATACTCATTGAATGTACTGTATAACTGTTTTTAAAAATGATAGGATGAGCTAATAATAATCTAGTCACCTTTTGTTATTGGTCCTTGTTTAATTTGTCTAAGGTATTTTTTGTATACAAAAGTTTACATTTTTATGTATATTTTTCTTGTACAATTATGTAATATGTGTATAAACATTGTATGTAATATCTGTATATAGTGTGACAAAATTTGATCTGTTTTTGGACGTATGAATAAAACTTGCTGTGTGGAACGTGTGTAATCAGTGTGTTAAACTGGACAATATCAGGTTGCTGTAAAGTGGAGAGTTTAGCGTGGATGGGATGATACGTAAATCTACATGCAGGAGAAATAATAAAAAAATTGTATTTATAAAATCCTAAAAGGGACATCTTGGAGTAAGAAGCTCTCCCACCCCCCTTAAACTAATCTTGCTTGTCATGTAGATTTGACAGTTTAATTTGCCTCTCATATAAAAGCAGTTACATTTGAACTGAAAATGCTGCCTAAAAACTTTACATTTTTCCAAACCCTGTTTAAAATAACACCATAAATCTAAATGCCAGTTCCTTTGAATTTGAATCAATCAACCAATAAAAAATCCATTGCACTGCATAGAAATGGTTTATAAAAGAAAAAAAATCCATTTTATTTTTCATCAATTTTATTTTTCTTAAATCACTCAAAGCTTGCAAGGAATTCAGTACCTCAGTATTTGATGACCAATTACACTTACATTGTTTTAAAATCATATTGAGAGCATACCAGTTCTTATTTATTTGTGACACTATACACTTATAAAAATACTGGATTCTGTTCCATAGAATATATCTGTGCTGAGAAACCTGATGACCTGACTAAGTTATTGCCATTTTTCGCGAAAGTACAGTTGCAACGATGAATGACATGACCAACTGTGAAGTTTTCTTCTCAACAAACTGTAAAGAACAGGTTACAAAGTGCTACACATTCAGATTCTAAATGGACAAGGTGCAAATATTACCGGGGACTGTTATTTGGAGGGGCAGGGAGAGTGAACACTCTGAACGCGGTAAAACAAGTGCACCAAAAAACAGAAGGTCAACTTTCAATGCAGGATTAGAAAGTGAGTTTAGTAAATGTGATGCCATTTACTAAAAAAACTGTTGGGGGGGCAGAACGATTCTACATTAAACCAGCAATGTTTTAAACAGCTTCCCCTGCATAAGCAGTCATGAAGAGAGTCTATTCAAATAGTTTAGTGTTAATACCCTTGTGACAAGAACAATCTTATTATCCTGTAACGAAGAGTCAAGCAAAAGTTAATCCAGAATAATGATGTAGAATCATACAAGCCGATTTACTAAATTCACGTCATTCGTTTAGTCCAGAATAACAACTGTAAGCGTATCAAAGCCAAGTTTCGTCTTGTTCTTGCTTTCAACCAGATGCAGATCGACATGGTAGTCTGAGGTGCTGTTTTAAGATCTACTCCTAGCACCCATCACATGTTGCTTTCCACAAAATGTACATACTGTTTGAATTGTCCAAATATGTTAAATATTGTGGTTCCATTATGAAAGATTCAGTCTTCTGATTTGTTCTTTTATCGTATTGAAAACAGCTTTAAGCAGTCTTGACACTATACAGTATGCATGAAAAGTGCTATCAGCCCAACTTACAATATATAAAAGCCAAGAATCAGAATTTAAGATCATAGCATAGAGGCTCTAAAAATATGCCGGCATCTGGATTCCAAAATGACTCCAAACGTATCCAGAATTGCATTTGCTTGGCTCAGACGTTCATGCTATAAGCTATTTTTATTATAAGGCTAATATTTCAAAATATGGAGGACATAAGCAACGTGTTAGCACCCGCTTACAGGCTACAACACAATAAAAGGGGGGTTCTACTGAAACACAACCAGGCGGTGATAAACCTGGCTCCTAGTCTTTTGCTACTGTGATGAAATGTACAAGAGTAATAGACTGATGTCAAACGCACCGACGTGATATGCTTATTAACACGCTAGACTTCAGCGTAGTTCCCACCTGCTCATGTCAGCAGTCTTAAATATGTATAAAGGATATGGTGGACTGCGGCCTACGGACCTCATGCTTATTTCTTATGGCTAACTCTCATTTCATTAGAAGGCAGTTGTCTAAGTGCAATTCAAGCTGCTGGTACACTTGGTACCATTACAGTTTCCAGGAAGACTTGAGGAGTTTGCTGAGGATGAACATGATATAGCAGTAAGTAAAGTCTAGTTTTTATGGAAAAGGCCTGAAAAACAGAACTACTAGTATTTTAAGGAGGAAAAAAAACCCAAAACAAAACATCTGATCACATTCACATGGCTGAAATAAACAAAACATGGACTTCTTTTGAACGTTCAGAAAAAATGTCTTTGTTATGGAACATGCACTAATTTTCAGAAAACTGTGCACTGACATGGTCCGTACTGAACAGTGATGAACAAATGGCAAACGGTGACACAACTGGAAAGTATGAATGGCACTGTGAACACTGAAAAGAGGATGATAATGGAGCCTAATGGCAGCATTTAGTTAAAACAATGAAAACATTGAGATATAAAATCAAATTATAAAAACAACTGCAAACTAAAAACGAAATACTAAAGGCAAGGCAATCTCAGTGATGGCCATTTTACATATACACCTTCACAAACAGTATCTACATAAGCAACTGGCCATGTTTTTTTTTCCTTTCTTTTTTTCTTTCTTTTTTTTTTTTTACACAGTGTTTTTATTAGCGTACCTCCATGACTTGTCTGTAAAAAGGAGCCTATGTACAGATTAATTTACACACCCAGCTGAGCATGCTCAGTCTGCTTCTCAGGAGACGCCTGTCACTGAGAGCATGATACCTGAGTTTAAAAAAGGGAACGCACTCTTTTGGACCCTACAGCACTGACATGCACGCGTGCACATAAACAATCGCCGAACACACCTCTTATAGACCTGGCATACTGCACATTCAGAGATGGGGCTCTGTCTGGGTTGCACCAGCTATCCAAGTTCTAACAAAGCTGAAAACCTAAATTACAACCTAAACTTGATTTATGCTAGAGAAATGGCACCAACAAATGTCTGCTGATGTCCACAACAAAGAAAAAAACTATTGATAGTGTAAAAGAAATGTCAAATTCTTATGCGATTGCAACTAAACAACATGAAGCCCCTAGTAAAACGCTCACCAGCCATTTGTGCTGGATGGTGGGCGAAAGGTAGTAAAGAATCAAACTAAAATCATTACAGTACCAAATACTCAATGAAACTGAATTTCTTAGCCACTACGTTAAATAACAGAATATAAATTTAAGACTTAAATGTCACTTTACACATGAAGTGTGGGAGGAACCCACACACAGCTGGTGCAACCAACCACTGCTCTGCCATGTGCTGGATAAGGTGTACAGCTAGCAGGAGGTTTCTGAGACAGGCCAAAACCATCGAGCCTCCTCCTATCCCTCCCCCATCAGCCTTCCACAACACCACCCTTTCACCTGATATGTAAACTGAGATAAACTGAAGAGAGTGCAGGCTGCAGCTGGAGGCTGAGTGAGTGTATGAAAAAAGGTGCACAAGGAGGCAGAGAGAGGTGAACCCACAGCAGCGAAATCAGTGAGAAGAGGCCCTCGGAGCAGCAAACCTGCCGGAGAGAAAAGCAAAGCATGTAAATGACGAGGATGAGGAGGAGCAGAAAAACAAAGTTTAGGAACAAGAAACAAAGAAGGAAGAAGAGAAAAGGCTAAACTCCACACTACTCTTTTATCACTGTGTATGCATACTAATCAGCCACTTGATTAAGCATACCTCCATGTACTTGTGCTCACTGTTACGCATCAAGGTAAGAAGGGCAAGATGAATAGTTCCCACTGCACACGCCTCTGGAGGCAGCGGTGTGATCTAGGTCTGCCTTAGTTGCTCAGGACTAGCTGGCTAGATGAGTGTACTGAATAACTAGTTTATCCCTTCAATTAACTTTTTCTTTCCCGATGCCACGGGCATGCTCCAGGACCACAAAGATTAACTAGGCTCAAACAGTGAAAGAGCAATTCATGAGTAATCATTTTCATAAACAAATTGACCGCCACACCCTAACCTGACCCTAACCCTACTGAAAGTCTTTGGGATTTGCTGGAGAACACTTTATGGAAAGGGGTTAAGTCTCCCACTGTTGACACAAGATATCAGCCAAGAAGTCAATAAATGGTAGTGATGTTGATTAAGGTTGTTGAAACAGTAGCACAGCGAATGCACTTCTTAATCAAAGCCCAGTGTGGTCCAACCCAATATTCATGTGTCATCATAAATAAAAGTAATACTAGAAGCTTGCATAAATGGTATTTTTATATATGTACATAATCATTCAACACGAGTTTAGACAATACGTCCATCACTTGTTATCTACATTAGATAGATTTCGCTGATAGACTGTATCTGGATTAAGACGAACAAACTGTGTATAAAGTGAGAAGTTCAGTACATAGTTTACTATATTCACTATACAGATCATGTGCCACATAAACCCACACTTATGCCCCAATACGAGAGAAGGGTAGTAAAGTGAGATGTACCTCTGCAGTCTCTGCACTAGTTCAGTCACCATGGAGTCTGAGATGCCTGGGCATGCCTCCTCTGCCAGGAATATGGCCTCCCTCAGCTCCTCCACGGACTCTGGCTTTCCGTTACTCACCCCTCCTTTCTGCTTCAACTGAGAAGAGTAGAAGCAGGAGAAGGACAACTGTTGAAGCAATCTTTCGTGGTACTCAGTGGCCTACCAGAAGGGCTAATACCATATATGTGTGCTTGACCCATATTCCTCACCCAAGAGAGGAGACCAGGGAGCTGTGCACGAAGGTGCCAGGATTATTATTTTATATCGCTTTATTTATTTATGCAGATCGCTCCACTTGATCTGAGTCACTGTACCAGGTTAATGCAGAAGTTGGGGATGGGGTGAGCATGCAGAGGCTCAACAGAGCAAGCAACACTCAGCAACACTGCTAGCATCACATTACTTTAGCAAACAGCGGACAGCATCAGAGCAGCCAGGGTCTAAGAATACCTGTAATGTAAATAAACATGTGATTAAGTTCTTACTTCTGCAAAGAGTGGAGATATAATGGTCGACAAGCTCTGGGACAAAGGCCTCTGTGGACTGCCCGTCACCTGAGTGATGGAAAGCAGATTGCAGGATTAGTTAGAAGTATACAGACAGAAGTATACAGCCATTTCATAAAGGCATTTGCATCTTAACACAGCTAAATTCACTAATTATAAAGGGGTGTCTAGATACTTTTGGACACATGAATTGAACGCTGATTCTGTAGGGTAATTGGGTTGTTGTTTTGATTTTATTTATAGTCACATGATTAATTTAGCGATGGTGAAAAGAGCATCAATACAAAACACTGACTAAATACTGGCTCGTCTCGCCAGTCACTGGAAAAGTGACACCTATGAACACAGAGAGCTCCGTGTAGAGCTGCGTTTAAAGAAACAGCTCTTTAAAAATATTTCCACTGACTAAAAATACACGGCTGTTCTAACAGAGCCATAAAGCCCTCAGAACGAGAACATCTCCTCTCACCACGCTCTCACTACACACTGGCATGCTCTTCTACTGAACAGTGGCTGCAAGCTCCCTTATGAGTGCATAGCTGAAAATAGCTTCTAGACAGCCAGCGTCATTACCACATCACTGCAGACACTCGGTTCTCGTTTGGACGGCGGTAAAATGGTAACCGCAGAAGCGTAACTGAAAGAGCACATTTAACGATGAGAATTATTACAACTATTACAACCTTCCCCCTCACGATATTTCATGTAATTGCAAACAGAAGACAAATTCCTTGAGCATTACTGAAGATAAACACCTCAGTGTATCAGTACTTGTGGATCTGCGACAGAGGCAATGTTCCTGTGCGGCGTTGCTGTGTTTGTTTTGTTTTTCACAAAGGCTACAAGTTTTATTTCTTATTTTATTACTGACCATAAGGGTTATGCTTATAAAAATCGTCTATACACATACACACATGCACATACACATATACACACATAAGGGCTGCACAGTACCGGCATAAAACGTTTTCCTTTTTGGCTGTACGATTTTATTTAGCTGTAGTAGGGCTGGGCGATAAAACGATAACGATAATTTTTGCGAAATAACGTTTCCTCGATAGAACTACAAGCCGTAGTCGATAGAAAGTGTTTTGAGAGACAACACGAACAGCCAATGAGAATAGCGCCGCCCCCAAACCAATCAGGTGGCTGAACTAGAGTTCCAGCCACTTCATGTTTGGTTGAAACACACAGCACAGACTGTAGGCGTAGCTGCAGCTTAACCCGCGTGCTAGTAACCTTTGCAACGCATCGCCGCACGTTATGCTAATCGACGCGATTTCGTAATCGATGAACATAAACATGTATACTGTATGAGTTCGAGTGTGAACGCTGAGACAAAGTTGACTTTATAATCCAAAAACCCATGTAGGAAACTTTTTTTTCTACCGAAACCAACTCACCATTTGAGCCGATAGAGAGTCGACTCACCGCTACGAGTCCTTTCCTCAGCCCTTAAAGGGCCAGTAACAGCCTGCTTTACACAGTGTCTGTGTGAATACTGTTCATACTAATACTGCCCCATATACAGTACATTTTATATATATATATATATATATATATATATATATATATATATATATATATAGTGTGTGTGTGGTTAATACAGTTGTGTAATGTTCTATAGCACATTTGTCTATTTGTCTGAAAATAAACAATTTAAGAAAAAAAAAATAATTTTCATATCTCACAAAGTAAAAAGGAAATAGTGATTTGATTTATATCGTGATATATATCGATATCGACTGATATCAAAAAAATTATCGTGATAAGATTTTTTCCCATATCGCCCAGCCCTAAGCTGTAGTTGTCCGTTTGGCTGTACAGTTTTGTTTAGCTGTAGTTGTTCGTTTGGCTGTATGGTTTTGTTTAGCTGTAGTTGTCCGTTTGGCTGTATGGTTTTGTTTAGCTGTAGTTGTCTGTTTGGTTGTACGGTTTTGTTTAGCTGTAGTCGTCTGTTTGGCTGTACGGTTTTGTTTAGCTGTAAACGTCTGTTTGGCTGTATGGTTTTGTTTAACTATAGATGTCTGTTTGGCTGTATGGGTTGTTTAACCGTAGTCGTCCGTTTGGCTGTACGGTTTTGTTTAGCTGCATTTGTCTGTTTGGCTGTACGGTGTTGTTTAGCTGTATTTGTCTGTTTGGCTGTACGGTGTTGTTTAGCAGCATTTGTCTGTTTGGCTGTACGGTGTTGTTTAGCTGTATTTGTCTGTTTGGCTGTACGGTTTTGTTAGGCTGTAGTCGTCCGTTTGGCTGTACGGTTTTGTTTAGCTATAGATGTCTGTTTGGCTGTACGGTTTTGTTTAGCTGCATTTGTCTGTTTGGCTGTACGGTGTTGTTTAGCTGTATTTGTCTGTTTGGCTGTACAGTTTTGTTTAGCTGCATTTGTCTGTTTGGCTGTACGGTGTTGTTTAGCTGTATTTGTCTGTTTGGCTGTACGGTTTTGTTTAGCTGTAAACGTCTGTTTGGCTGTATGGTTTTGTTTAGCTATAGATGTCTGTTTGGCTGTACGGTTTTGTTTAGCTGCATTTGTCTGTTTGGCTGTATGGTTTTGTTTAGCTATAGATGTCTGTTTGGCTGTACGGTGTTGTTTAGCTGTATTTGTCTGTTTGGCTGTACAGTTTTGTTTAGCTGCATTTGTCTGTTTGGCTGTACGGTGTTGTTTAGCTGTATTTGTCTGTACGGTTTTGTTTAGCTGTAAACGTCTGTTTGGCTGTATGGTTTTGTTTAGCTATAGATGTCTGTTTGGCTGTAGGGTTTTGTTTAGCTGCATTTGTCTGTTTGGCTGTATGGTTTTGTTTAGCTATAGATGTCTGTTTGGCTGTACGGTTTTGTTTAGCTGCATTTGTCTGTTTGGCTGTACGGTGTTGTTTAGCTGTATTTGTCTGTTTGGCTGTACAGTTTTGTTTAGCTGCATTTGTCTGTTTGGCTGTACGGTGTTGTTTAGCTGTATTTGTCTGTTTGGCTGTACGGTTTTGTTTAGCTGTAAACGTCTGTTTGGCTGTACGGTAATTTTCACACTAGATTTGACAAAGTGTTTTACATCAGACGCCCTTCCTGACACAACCCTCATCACACTCACGCCCACACACACTCACACCTACGGGAAATTTAGAGTGACCAATCAACCTTACACGCATGTCTTTGGACTGTGGGAGGAAACCCACTCAAGCACAAGGAGAAAATGCTAACTCCACACAGAACAGCCCACATTCTGTACACAGAACAAACATGTAGGTGTCACTTCCCTCTTCCTCACCTGGTTGTGGTCCAGCTCTGAGGGCTGTGCGATACCATTCTGGATCTTTTTGGGGTCTTTCTCTCTGATGGTGTTAAAGATCCAGTCATCATTTCCAGAGTCGTTCCCACCTGATGCTTGTCCATCCTGCTCCCTAAACAGAGTCACAAATACTAATGAATTTTATTGCAGTTACTGAAAAAAATATGAACACTGATATATAAATAGTTCAACACAATAACAAAAAATAAATAAAATAATAATAATAATTACAACAACAACAAATAATCTCCAAAATATAATGAAATGCATTAGAAACCAAAGCTAATGTTAATCTGCAAATGGCTTTGGATAAAATTAACGAGTAATCTTTCGGGGCTTACGAGTCAGATTCCTCTGAGCTGGACTCATCTCGACACTGCTCAGCCTTCCATCTCTTGTACCTGTCGATGAGCTCAGTGAGGTACGAAGTCTTTTTAGCGTAACGTACAATTAGCTTATGTTTCAGCAGCTCTTTGGCTGTAGGCCTCTGCAATGAAATACAAACAATATGCACATTCAGCTCATCCACAAATACACAATACCAAAGGGAGTTATTTGTAGTTCTTAAAATACATCAATAGGACTGTAAAACAGAGACACTGAGACTTAAAGCTGCACCTAAAAGAGTGTAGACAGCGAGGATAAAACGTTCTAAACAAAGCCCTATCAAACACAGTGCTGTTATATCTCAGAAACATCACCGTCATGCTGTTGTGTAGATGCATAAAACTATTTATTTCAAGTCTGCAGCACTTACAAAGCTTGGCTCTTTGTTCAGACAGGCTTCTACAAACTCCTTCAGTGGCTTGCAGTAGTTTCCCTCCAGAGTGGGAGGGTTGTTCTTTGGGATAAGGAACAAAACTTTCATAGGGTGCAGCTCAGAATGGGGTGGCTCTCCTTTGGCCAGCTCTATTGCTGTTATACCCAATGACCAGATGTCTGCCTGAAACAGAAACAAGTACTGCATTTTAATTTCAATAGTGAAAACTAATCACAATCATTTACTTGTGCAAATTAAAAACATTAGATTGTTTTCTATATGTGATTTTGCTCCTATAGGTAAATTACCAGTGGAAGGGTCCTGCACATCACAAAAATTTTAATATAAATATAAATACAAATGGAGCAGTTGTTAGTTGAAACAGCCACAAAGTAAATATTAACCGTGCTCACAACACTTGCCAATACTGATTTCCAAACAGAATATAAGGAAATCAGCAGCCTTTATATTGTGCTATGAGCATCTTGAGGTAAGATGGTCACAGATCAGCTCTCTGGGTCTTTTGATGAATCACTGCATTCATACAACTGAATAACCACCCACAATAGTTTGTGCCTTTGAAAGACCCCCCAAAACACTTCACTCTAAAAGAAAACCCAGAAACCCACCAAGATCGCGCTGATAACTGAGGGAAATGAAAGCCCTATTTTTGTTCAAGGAAGCACAAGCATGTGTGTGTGAACGATGACTCACTGCTTATGGCTGTTACTAATGCATAATGGCATTTACGTCATCGAGAGCCGTATAAAACATCTAAACACTACAGTAGCAGAGTTCTCCACACAGCAAACACAGAGCATGCCTAACAAGAGATCACTACTAATTTTAGAAAATAAAACTGACTACACTTCCCTATTTGATCCCATTGCCAGCTACTAAAGAATCTCCTCAAAGGTCTATTTCAACATACACATGATCTTTAATTGAACTTTTTATTAACAGACACAAAAAGTACTGTGGTGGTTTTATGCATGCATGATGCCACACCCAATTGATAACAGTACATTGATCCTTGAACAGTGTAAGGGTAATAAGTGAAACACATAACAGTGGTGGAAACCCCATATGCAGTTACACAGTTTCTCAAACCATAAGGAAGCTTAGTGCATCATCACAGTTATAAAAGTGACTGGCTTGGTCTAGTTAGAGGCAAGGTTTTCTGTGCTCC
Organism: Megaleporinus macrocephalus; assembly: GCA_021613375.1. Classification (NCBI taxonomy): domain Eukaryota; kingdom Metazoa; phylum Chordata; class Actinopteri; order Characiformes; family Anostomidae; genus Megaleporinus; species Megaleporinus macrocephalus. The sequence goes on along the minus strand of CM038709.1, from coordinate 20,805,304 downwards.
ACTTTACATAATGTGAACATAAACTGTGTAACCAACTGCTTTTTTCAAAAGACAGACATTTGATCAACTAAGCGGCTGAGGTATCATATAAGCATACAGTAAAAAGACTATTAACACTATAGCACAACAATGTATAACTGAATTCACATCTCACCTAGTCAGAGACTGACTGACCTTTGAATCATAGGCTGACTGTTTTATGACCTCGGGTGCCATCCAGAATGGAGTGCCAACAAACGTATTCCTCTTGATCTGAGTGTCTGTAAGCTGGCCAGCCACACCAAAGTCAGCCAGCTTCACGTCACCCTGCTCTGACAGCAGCACATTAGCAGCTGGGGAGAAATGCATACACAGTACAGATCAGTACGTTTGAGATGGAACAGCTATGCCATAATAGCAAGAAGATTTAAAATCTGTTTTGTGCCATTTGTTAGTTTTGGAAATACTATAGATCAAAAAGTACCAAAGCACCTCCTCTAAAATCTTCTACTTTCAGGTGCACTCATTGCTGACACAGACATTCAACTGTGCACAGCTTCACGCATCTCAATAGAAAACCAGTCAGTCAGTAATATGTCAGTAGTACCACAGTCAGCTCTGTAACAGCAACACTTAGGACAAAGGCCACAATGTTTAAAGAGAAGCACCAGCTAGAAGGGCGTAAATGCCCCCAGCACCAGGCTTGGGAGCAGAGCATGAGTGGTACAGAGTGGGAGCGGAAAAGGGAATGGAGCAGCGTGATTATTTGCCCAGAACTGGAGTGCCTTCTCCACCCCTGCCAATGCTGACTACCACTGGGTGATACGAGTGATGCAGCAGTATGAATGCTACAGCTTGCACATGACTGCCATTCACATACAGCGTTTGCACTGTAGAACTGTTAACCAAGCCCTGGATATTCTCAATGATCACAAAGTTCAACAGATATTACACTGTCATAAGTACTGTGATTTATTCTGCTGAGCGAACGATGAAGATAAAAGCTTGTTATTACCCTTAGCAGTTCTCTGGCTTGTGTTTGACCATCTCAGGAATGAATCATATAGGGTGGACACATCTCTGATGTGTGAGCCATAATGAACAGAAAATAGCAAACTCAGCAGAGTTGGGGAGCACTATCAGAATGTTTTGGGCAAGGAGCAGAAAGGCCTGCTACGACGCTCCACTCCCATACTGTGCTCTCTGAAGTGATTAGGCACACCTGAACACCTCTGTGAACAGGCTGGAGTGTGATTTGTGATGCAGAACTAATCCTCTAAAATCAGTACCTGACCCCACTAATGCTCTTGTGGTTAAATGCAATCAAGTCATCACAGCAATGTTCCAAGAGAAAGGAGGACTCATTGGATGAGCGAGTGTCTACAAACATCTGGACACATAATGTACACTGGATTTTGTTTTGTAACAGCTGTGCTACTTAGTATACTATATTTAAAGAACAATCTTTGAATGGTACCTTTAATGTCCCTGTGGATTTTCTTTTCTGAATGCAAGTACTCCAGCCCCTTGAGAATCTCTCGAAGTATAGTAGCAATCTGTGTCTCATCCAGGGGACCTGGCTCCAGCTGCAGTGAAGATAACAGTGTGACAAAATGATCGGACACTTCATGAGTCCAGGGGTGCGTCCGAAATTGTGTACTTCCATACTGAACATTATGCAATAGCAGTACATGAGGATGACAAGGGTGTCTGAATAAGCAGTGTTCGACAAGCTGTACGCGAAAAGTCCCCAGATGACGTACGGCACCAGCAGACATTTTTAAGTATGCAGCCCCAGCACACTGTCCTATCGCATGATTCCATCAGAGCGGCGGAGGAATTCAAAGCGGAGGAAAAAGCGGTATGTCGGCTGTGTGTGCATTACCACTCAAAAGTTTAGGATCACTTTAGAATTTTATTTCATGCAACTTTCATGCAATTCACAAACAATATTGTCCATTTCACAATTCATTTAAGTGTATCAGATTATTTTTAAAAAATAAAAATATTTGTATAAAAGTCTATTTTTGTATAGAAACTTATTTTGCATATAGTTCTATTATCAGTAATTCTCAGTCCTCTGTCTAAATCTCCTGGTACGGCCGCCAATCCAAGTTAAGGATGTTATTCAGCTGATTGGTTGTTAGGACACTCTTGCTCAATTGTGATGCACAGCTGAAAAACATTCTACTAATAAGTGAGTATAAAAGGCAGCACAACATTCTAGCTTAGTTTAGTATCTGAAGCATCAGCAGTTGATGGCTTACTGACAGACTCAAAATGGCCAGAAAGAAACAACTTTCTTTAGAGACCCGTCAGTCCATTGTTGTGTTAAGGAAGGAAGATACTCCATAGAAATTTCACTGTGATCCCAAACTTTTGAGCGGTAGCGTTCGTAGCTACGGGTAGTGAACTGCCGCTACAGAAGTTAGCGCTACTTCTGAAGTAAACAATGATTAAATTCCTCCTTCTCTGAGCTACAGCTCGACACTGTGTGAGTAAATATTCAAACACGCAGAACAGTGTCACAAACTGTATCTAAATCAGTCAGTAAACGGGGCTTTTAAATGAATAGCAGTGGTGGTCTGACATCTTGCGTCACAGGATGTTGGAAAGATGGATATTGCACACTCGCACACTGAAAAGGTGCACTGCCTGCCCATTAAAGGCCAACTGAGTACGTACTGTTCAAGCACGCGATTTCGGACGTACCCCAGGTGTCGCTGTTCTAACTAAATTCATAAATACATAAAGTGTGTACAGTTTCCAAAATGATGTGTTAAGTATTAGGATAAACTTCTTAACATGCTGTGTTAAATGTTAAATACTACTTACCAAATCTAAAGCCGATCCTCCTCCTAAATATTCCATTATGATCCATAACTTTGTACCCTGTAATCAAAGAGTAAGAAGACCCATGTTAGACCTTATTTTAGCCCTAGATAACTCCTATCACTGCATACTTGGTCAGTCATGATGAGCAGCAGGGATTTATTACTGGCTTCAGCTATCATCAGTATGTACACAACAAGAACACTAACCCACAGAGTTAAAGTTGTACAGAGCTAGTTCTGTAACAGCAACATATGAATCTTTATAAGCAAATCCATCAACATGATATGTTACACTTAGAGATGGAAGGATCAATCAGCTATGTATTGGTATCAGCCGATTTTTAATCAAAATATGTGATCGGTGATCGACCGATATTTCTCCAATTTAGAGCCGATCCCGAGAGCCGATCAATGTCGTTAAACAAATGAGCCTAATTTCTGTATTTACAGCTAGAGTTTTATCCAGGTAGAGGAGGACCCCCTCCAGCCAGCTCCCTGCAATTCCTATCTGAACCGCTAGGTGGAGATACATATCGTTTCAGTTTCGACAGACTGACTAAAGCAGCGACGTCACGAGAAAAGCATGCGCTGAAAGTAAACATGTCCGTCTGGCAGTGTTTACCGTACGTGACAGACTCATCCAGGACGTTTTTAAATGTGTAAAATCTGCGTGTCTCGTTGAGGAACCAAGACAAAGATAGTTATCACACTAATCTGATACGACCTGCACGCAGCTGAATACAGTGAGTACCAGCAAACAGCAGAGCTAGCACGCACAGCTAACACAAAACTAATAACCCAGAACAGATAATAACCCAGTGCAGACCAGATCTGACCCGTACAAACAGAACAGCAGCAGCAATTCAAGATCTACATTTAATAATTACAGATTGTCGTTTTAAATAACCAGAGTCTGCGTTTAATGACAGCAGTTTTTACTGCATTTATTTAATTGGCTTTTTTAGTTTTAAATGAAGGGTGTAAATTGAATGATTGCAGTATTGAAGATATTTGTTTGATTAACTTTGTTTATTTACTGTTAATTTTGTTAAAAATATTATGCTGTTTCACATGAGCTCGTTAAAAATGGTAATAAACCAGTTTAGCCCATGTTTTATGACTTGCTTGCGCTAAAATAACTACATGTAGCCGTGCCGTGCCGTATACTTCACCCTCTATGGGTATCGGCTACCGGCAGATTGTGCTAAAAGGTGATCGGCGATCGAAATCGTCCTCAAAAACGCTGATCGGTCCATCTCTACCTACACTGTGTATTGACACTATGGTTTAAAGAGAATTCCACACAAACCTTTTCTTTTACTAGGATTCTTCACTAGCAAGGAAAAAAAGATACACTGGGCAAAAAGGGCTAACAGTAATCAAACCAGCAAAGCATGACTCTCTAAGTGAGTGGACAGTAAGTGGACACTGTGTTTGAGCACTCCAATAAGACTGCTGTGTCTGATTCACTCATATCAGTTCAACACAAACTAACACACCACCATCACCACCGCATCAGTGTCACGGCAAGGCTAAAAATGACCTACCACCCATATGATACCTGCTCTGTGGTGGCCCTGGGCGCCCCGACCACTAAAGAACAGTGTGAAAGGGGGCTAACAACGTATGCTGCAAATCAGATAAACTAAACTAAGAACTACAAGTAGAGCTGATGCAAGGGGGTGCCTGCTAAAAAAAATAAATAAAAATAAGGAAACATATCAGTCTGTCCAGTTAGGAAGTATTAGCGACTGTGAATGAATTTTACCTGCTTTGGTACAAATGAAAGACAACAGGACTGGAGAGGCCACAGCAAAACACCAAAACAAGGAATTGCTTTGCAGGTGGTGGACACAGACAAGTAAAAAAAAACACTAGTTTTGTGTTTTTTCTTCTCTAGTGTCCTTGTTACTACTGGTAACATAAGGCGGTACCTGCAGCCCATAAAGGTTGTACAGGTAGTCCAGTGAGAAAGAACAGGAGGACTTATGGCCAAAAATATATGTAATATATGGGCAAAATTTATATTGCGATATATTTCTTAATTTCGGTCAATACAATATAATTCCAATATCGATATAAACAATTTTAAGGCCGAGTTTCTTATTCTTTTGTAATAAGATTGAACAGATTAAAACAGTTGTGCGTCAGCCCGAATACAGAGCATAAAAAGTCTTGACATTGTCAAATAAGCAGTCCTCTAGATCAGGGGGCCAGATAGGACAATATCAAAATACTAAAGGGCCGGTCTCTCGTTCCAAAAGTGTATTCATATACACCGTATTCAAAACATGAAAAAACACAAATGTACAAAATAATGAATAATTACTACCACAAGCGTTGATCAACATCTGCCCCGTAACCCCTGGAAACGCAGGCACGAGATATAATTGGACGACGCAAGGAGCACCTTTGTTAACATGCGGCAGCTGAAGAGGGGAAGTGCGTTCAGGTTGGTCGACGCGAAGGAGCAGTGTAAATACAGCGTTATAGCTTTTTTGACGTAGCCATCACTGCATGCAGTTCTGTAAATTTAGGAGTTCACTCAGCAAAATAACGGTGCTTAAAGGCTCATTTATACTCCGCGTTAAATACGGATACGCACGGAGCTTTCTGTCTGCACTCTGTTTATTTTGTACGGATACGGACGAGACGGAGCAGACCGTGGGGCAGTGCAAGACGCCACCACTTCCATACGAACACAGCGAAGAAGAAAGGGCGGGACTGTTTTGGTTGTGCGAGTTGGTTAGAAATTTTATCCATGATTAATCTTTGTCGCGGCGCAGAGACAAACTGTTGTGTTTCTTCGTTTTTTAAGTAAATACAGAACTACGAACCAGCGTCACCATGTCAAATTTACTCCAAACTGCCTTCTACTGGAAGTGTTGCTCAGCAACCATGTAAACGCAGCTGACGGAGAGTGGTGTGCGGCAGTGACGGTTATATCGCTTGAAACAAACGCAGACATTTCTGCACATAGAGGGAGAATAAATGAGCCTTAAATCAGCCTTAAGTTTATTTAACTTTGCCTCGTAACACAGCGGTGAAACGAACAATACATTTATGTACTGCTGCCACCGTCAGGTAAAAGGAACAATTGCAACGTACCGACGGGCCATTAAGGGTGATTCAGCGGCTACCCTGCCGTAAATAATACATATCAAAATACTGCAAAAATGATATCACCGTTATTGAAACACATCGCGGTAAATACCGTTATTTAATTATTGTCCAGGCCTAGGAGGAGCCCTACAAAATGACTTCCAGCAGTCTACTGGTGAGTATGTTTCTTGCTTAACTGTCTCCATAAGGGGGCCTGAGTGCCTGACCTCCTCCGATGGAACCGTATACTGCACAGTATAGCTTGATTGCCTTTCATCAAAAAACACCAGAATTGGCACATCCGCCATAAGCACCCCGTTCCCTTCATAAAAGAAAAGCAGGCTCACACTTAGCACGTGTCAGATGTGAAAGAAACTAGAGACACCATGGTGAACTTTAAGATGTCTGCAACATCGTATAGCCTGACTGGTTTGGTGGTGGTGGTCAGTGATGATTAGGGGAGGCATATCCTTGGTGGGTCACACATACATCCATGAGATAGCCAACAGTATCCTGACTGCTGTTTCAGGTAACAGGACATCCTTAGAGACATTGTCAGACCTTAGGCTGGTGGGGGGCATTGGGTTCCTCCTGGTGCAGAACCAAGCCCCTACATGCATACATAAAAATAAGCAGACATACATAAAGCTGTGCATTACAGCTCATCATCACCACTTATGTAAAGCACCAGGATGTTCCCAACAGAAACTGCTGTGGTAAACTGGTTAAATGTTTGCCATTCTGGATGTTAGTCTGAGGAGATGACCATAAAACAAAGCAATGCTAACGCATAACTGCTGGGTTTATAACCACTTCTTGTTTTCAGCCTCTCCAACTGGTGGACTGGGTCTTTCCCAAAGAAAGACAGAGTGCTGTGGGAGGTGGGGGTTCTTGTGAGGAAAGAGGCAGACTGCAGTATGTAGGGCAGAAGTAACAGTAGTTACAGCCAGATGGATGCATATGACACCACATGCATTACCACATACACTCCTCAGCTCACTGGAACACCAAGATATATAAGCATTTGTTACATTTCATGAAGATTCTTTATCTCCCTCACAATATCCTCCTCACATCAAACACATTCCCAGCTGGCAAACCTGCATCTTATTTAATTCATGCAACATTACATGTGGTTCTATATGTGTTCTCTACATTTACGCACTCACAGACACCAACCAGCATCAGACCAGGATTTCAAAGCAATCAAAAACAAGAAAATACTTAAGCAGGTTAGAACCAGCCTTTCAAATCTTATGCTAAAAAGCAGTTTCCATTGTTTTCCAAGTAATTACTGAATAATGTGTGTTAAAATGTAATGAGCTAGTAATTTAAAGGGTTCGTCTACATCATTTTTAAATAACCCAGTATTGCTTAAATGCAACAGCTCTCTAAATGAAAACGTGTGGGTCTATTTTATGCAAATGCAGAGAAAGCAGTGAGCTGTTTGTGCATTGTGTTTTCCTACTTAAGCAACATCAGCATCTCACGGGGCCACGCGCGCACGCACACGCACACACTCATCCAACTGATCTTCAATTTATTCGACTGATTTTCAATGAGTTCATCAAGTGTGAACGCCAGTGAGAAAGTGATTTGTTCTTTCACACACCGCCCAAAATAGACTGCGTATCTGTGTGGATATTTTCTCACAGTTGAAGTGCGTGAATACACACTTCCTACAGTAACCATGATTCCACTGCACCTCTCTCTACAAGCGCTTTTTCCTTTCTTTACTCCATCCACAGCATCCGACCAATCACTCTACAACTCTTTCTCTAATATAAATGATTTATAGCCCTGCATGATGCTTGTCTCCCCCTCTCTCTCTCTCTCTTTCTGTTAATGCACACAGTATAGTGTTTGTAAACTCTTAATAATTCATGTGGCAAAAAGCAGTCTTTGGACTGACACCATAGAAAAACTACTTCTTTATTTGCCCGAAAGAATCCTTACATTAAGTGTGGTTGATATCATAAAATCATTTTCACAATAAATGACATGCATCATGATATTTAGATTTTGCAAAGTTCAATGAGTTTAAACGAACTGGCAGTTCATTAAAAAAACACATCGTGGACATACAACACCATTTAAAAGATGTGTACTCTTTAACAAAGTTCAGACGTTAAGTAGAATCCAACATATGCAAACAGAAAAGCCTTTCAATTGGTCACATCCAAGAAGATCCAAAGAACATTTTGCTATGCACCACTGCTGACTAAATCAGGTACAGAAATGACCAAATCATGAGTACAGAGTGTGATCCGCTTCACGCTAGATAAGACTCAGCACAGGTGTTACAAAGCCAGAGAGAATAAAAAGGAAAAATGCTTCAACAATAACAAACACATATTTGTTCCATGACGACAGCTCTTCTATTCACAAACTACAGGAACCTCACCTCTGCTATTAATCAACACTAAAACTTATCAGTGGAATCTTAAACAGCTCTAACACAGAGGAAACAGTTTCTGTGACATAATCATTCTGACTGCGCAACATCACATCTTCCAAAGAAAACAACAGGTACAACTATCAAAGTTACCCAAGAATCATCTGTGCAACGATGCAACTTTTGAGCAAAACTGCTGGTCACTAACCTTTAGATATGATCCGTAATACTTCGTAACAAAGGGGCTGTCGCACTGGCTCAGGACCGTGATCTCCTGCTGAATGTCTTCAATCTCATCCTCTGCCTCCTCCAGATCGATGATCTTGATGGCCACCACCTTCTGCGTCCGATTGTCTATTCCTTTAAACACTTCTCCGAACGAGCCCTTCCCAATCTTCTCCAGTTTGGTGAAAAGCTCTTCCGGGTCAGCTTTAAAATTCTGCTCATCAACGAAAGAAAGAGGAGATTCTCAGTGTTTACATTTTATTACTATGGAATTCAGTTGTGTGTTATTGACGGACTAAAACCATGTAGATTTTTCTTTAGCAATGCTATAGCCTTAGGAAATTAAACTTTTTACACTAGAACAGCAAAATGCACCAGGTTTTTCAAATACACAGGCACGAGAAGGTCTAGATGATGCACTTAACACACTTCTTAATAGAGAAGCCGAATAATTAAAGTAATTCAAACAGTTACTTAAATGTTTGCATACGACTGTATAGAAATAACATATGCTTTATCAGAAGAAATCAATTACTTTTATATAGTAATTTAACATTAGCACGTCCACATGAACCTCAACATAAAAATCACATGATTTCCTTGGAGTGAACACAGATTCCTATCTTCATCACATCCTGTGAGATCAATATTATATAACAGTATATCATGTATAGAGTCAACAGCTCCAACTCTTTCATGATCGCAGCTTCTTGCTCTTGTTATTGTTCATACAGTTTGTTGAGTCTCGTTTATCATAGTAATGTGAATCAACACCAGTTGCTCCTCTTCGGCCTGGACTACAACAAATGGTTCATAGGGTCGAACTAGAAAACTTGGCAAAATCTGTGGCATTAATAATGCATCATGTCAACATTGCTAACTTTGACAGCGCTAATCTGCGATGATGGATAATCAATATCAATATTGTGAACAAAATCAATAGTTTCAATTTATTCTGAACCTGTGTAGGAGCTGCTACTTGTAGAAGTCTATATTCTGTTCTTATATTTGATATTTTGGTCATTTCTTGGTCATTTAAAGTTATGAGAGCTGTGTGTCAATTCATACACTTCTATAATCAACAAGCATTTAATGTACTGTTCTAGACTCAAAGATGAAGGACTTTGCCATTTGACTAGATATATGATATTAGGCAATACTGCCCCCTCACATGGCTTGGCAAGCACACTCTGTTGTACTTATACTAGTCCACTACATTCACCAACCCGATTGGCAGAATTCAACTGTAAGAGAGACAGGCCTGAAGGAAAGCTTATCTTTTCAAGCTAGAGCACGTATGACTTAAAGGACGACAACCTTAAACAGCCTATATTTTTACTGTACTGAAGCAGCTAGAACAAAGGTCAAGCAATCCGAAATGGAGTGTAACCAGGAAAAAAATTAAAATACAAACTGTATTGGTAACACATTGGACAGACCAAGCAAATCACTTTAAATCAGCCGACACTGTAAAAAACAGTGCAGATACTAAAAAGTAACCAACCCGCTTAATCTTAAACAGTTTAAAAACAAATGATCAAATGTACACAGATCAAACACAAGTTCAATTAACTGAATATGTCAAGGTAACTAGGTTACTTAGTTTATCTTTTTTTATTTTTTAAATGCCAAAGTTACAGACTAGACATAAAAAAGGCCTCCACCCTAAACAGCTGATCTAGCATCTCTAATCAGCCATCTAACATTCCCAGCCATCAGCATCATTATCATTACCATCAAAGCATCTTAAATGATACAAAAGATCTTTCACAAATTACAAGTAAAGGAATTTACCTGTTGCTTGATCGACTCCATTTATGCTGTTCCACTCGGCTGAACATTACTCACATTAGCCCTCTGTCAGGCAGCTGGAAACTTTTTATCATGACCGTAAAACAGGGCGGCGTTCAGGCTCATGTTATCTAGCACAGTGCGTCAGGTAACAACACAGTACCTTACGGAATGGTGTTAAAGGGCCCCGCTGATCTCTGTCTATAAGCTGTGCATTTTCCATCTGATTAGCTGGACAATCTGGCAACGCACAAGCGCTCACAGCATAACCTTACAACTCAGCAAGTGTTTAGGTTGACCGTAAACAACAGATTTTATATTTTATATATATATATATATATATCACACACACACACACACACAAATAGCAGCTTGTGTACCTTATAAGACACATGTAAAATGTACACAAAGACTGAAAGTATGAAGGTTAGCGGAGGTGTTTATTTAAAGTGGCACAAAAAATATTGCTTGATGCAATGCTACATTGTCCAGCACATCCTAACAGCTTGGAGGATGATGTATTTTAGTATAGTTAAATATGCTAAAACAGCACACACTGTCACGTTTTACATACTGCTGGACTGTAGATATGATGGCAAGGAACATCTTTTTTATGGTAGCTCCACAATTTTAACATAGAGCTCGATGATGACACAAGTCAACAGTTTAAACCTGAATTTTATAATTTGTGGTTTATGCATGCCTTTACCTGCCCAGTAACCACCTCCCATGTAGTAATTATGTAGTTCCCAAGTAGAAGAACATGCTTAACCAATGTGAAGTACTGCAGCAGGACGTATTCTATTTTAAGATCACCCGTTACATCATTTCACTCAAACAACATCCAAGTTTGAGATGTTTGAGAAAAAAACTCAACAATTCTAACCTAATCCAGACTTGACTTTGCTCATCCTGAGATAACAGTAGGGTAAAAATAGCCAGCTAAACCCTGTCAATGCTGCAAAGTGGTCAGTCAGGTGAAACTGTTTGTGCTGGGTCAAATCTTTATTGTGTGAGTAGGAGAGAACACACACAAGATAAAAGCTGCAGTGCTGGAAACCCCTGTAAAGTTTATTCAGTCAGCAAGTCCAGCCTAGGCTCTAAAGCCTGCTGAATTTGAAGCTTAAAGCCTCATTTGATCCTGCACTAGACCCACCCTAAGGGCTGGACCTCAGCCACTGCTGATACATAACAAACCGGTCACAGTTTTGTCACCACACAGCGTCTTAGTCTTAGCTGATGCTAGGACGTTAGGTGAATGATTATATGAATGCATACTCAGCAACTACAGAAACACAAACAGTTTATAAGGATTTAACCACAAATCAAGATGAAGCTGGTCTGTCTTACACTATAAGCATAATTTTAATTAGTGATTCAGCTACTTTAAGGTGTACAACTACACAAGGCTTTAAAATAAAACGCTGCAAAAAGAAGAGGACAAGAGACTCAGGCAGAGGTGACCAATCTTAATCACAAAGGGTCATGGTGGAGTGTAGATATTCATGGTAACCATGCAGGAGCACACCAGATTCCATATGTTTATTTAATTAGTCTTAGTCTTTAAACAACTGAGCGTGCATGCTCCTTCTTTGTTGGAGTGAAATCTTGTGGCCTGATTGGCTCAAACTGACAGCTGTCATATTGTGCACGTTTGCTTATTAACGGTGTAGAAAAATAAAATGCGACTGAACAGAAAATCACACCTACTGTAACGGCCACTACAAAGCATACCTGTCTCTTTTAGATGCACCCAAGTAGCAAACAGGAGCTCTGCGGTACAGAGAGAACATTTATGCTATAACATGTTAAAGAATCCTGAACCAGGCTCTTCCCTTTCTTCTTCTATTATTGCTCTAGGTAACAGCACAGGGATTTATGTTTTAGTTTATGTACGCACGTATCGGTGGAGCTGTGAAGTCTCAGTTTATATGGTCAAGTAGTTGATAAACTAAAATAACTAGCTAGAACACCGTCAACAGGTTCAGGTCACTGCTGCATGTGCTTTGTGCCTCATCTGCTCATATCTTGTCACCAAAGCTCTCTGCTATCCGGTTTGGAGTAGATGCTTGGCTGAGTTCAAGCGTTACACTGTGAATGTGCATCTCCTTTCGTCTTCAATCACCTGGCAGTGTGAATGTGTATATGAATATAATAAAATTCACTGTCAAAATAATTTCTCTCATTCGCCTCCAGCTAAAACTATACAGTCCGTCCGTTTGATAACCTCTGACTGTGAAACAGACACACGCTGACCCAAATCTGACCCCATAAAGAAAGTAGAACACACACACACACACACACACACACACACACACACACACACACACACACACACACACACACACATACATACACACATACACACACGTACCCTGTGGGGGGGGCTGACATTACCGACTGTGTGTGTGCGTGTGTGGGTGGGTAAAAGGTAGACAGCTTCAGTCTAGCTATGCTGTTGCTCACCTAAAGTAAACTGGCAACAATCATGTGACAGCATTCTCAGAATTTTTAATAACCAATCAATCCATTAATGGATCCGTAATGAGAACAGTCATTAGTTGGGTACAAAATAATTAAGAATCAACAACCACCTGAATCAACAACAGTAAAATCCTTTAACTAACTAAGACTCCACTAACTGTAAAGTACAGCATACTGTGAAACCAGGATATTTTCTGAGAAGGATATTTTCTGCAACCCTACATTTGAGATGTGCAACTCTGGAGTAAAGACTGTTACTGCAGCAAAGAGGTGTGAGAGGGAGATTCCCTATTAATACTCTCCACTTCAGAAGAAATTCTGGATTAGCAGATGTGCTCTGGACATGGAGCAGGTGTCATGAACATGACCCACGTGTTTGTCAAATAGATTATATTATATAATATCACATCATATGATAAGACCTTCACCTGAATTATTGGAAGGTTGTGATCAACTGACATAACAGACCTACCATCCTGTAAACTGCACTGACAGAGGAAAAAATAGCTACAAACAAATACCACAAATTAGCTTATAAGCTAGTTTTTTTTTTCCTTTTCCCAAAAAAGCCCTAAAACACGTTTGAACATGCTGACAATGCAGTTTTATTTTAAGAAAGTTATCATACTATGCATGCTCCATGCAGGCAAACATGACATGACCTGAAAAACATATACTGTGAACACACTGACTGTAGCTTTAAATACCACCCTGACAGTTAAGAGTTGTATGCCTTAAATGAGTGCACACGTCTAATAATGTAATATTATAATACAACATGAACCAAATTGCACTTTTTAGGTAGGACAATTACATGGACACTGCAAAAAGGCTCTACAGCATCTTTGACTTTGTATTAAATGCATAATGAAAATTTCACCATTGCTCACTTGGCAGGTGCAAGATCACCAGTTGGCTTTGCTAGGATTGGTCAACCAGTTGCTCACCATAAAACTGCTACAAAAGGATCAAATTAAAGTCATACAGACAGGAAATTGTAACCTTCCTCCCAAAGGCATCCCATCATCCCATGAGCAGAGTCGCTCCTATTAAAGCGCTCAGTTATTACCCACCATGTTTCAGGTATATAGTTAGTTGTAAGGCCTCGATAGTAAGTAGTGCTTTCCGGTGTTATTTCATGGGTGGTGGTTCTCAGGAAACTCCCCAGGAAACAACACTTGAACCATGCAGATGTCTCAGCTACATCAGAATATACAGGGTTCAGTCATTTACACATAAAGAAAATAATAACCAAAATAAGACGAACTCGAATGGTGTCACACATGTCTGGAGCCTAAAACCTGAACCAGAACAACTACCAATCAAACTGCTGATCAAATGTTAGTTATCAGGAGAGCACTCGCAGACAGGCGTGGCTGTTGAAGACTGGGTGCTGTGTAAGAGTGCTTTGAGAAACTCTGAGATGACATTACCTGCATCCCTGGAAGACCTCTCTGGACAGGAGAGTGGCGAGCCATGTCTTCTGCTAAAGCGACTCAGTCCAAATGTTTTTTAGACCCGCGAAAGGTCAGAACAACCGGATGCGATGACCCCAGAGGCTAGTTCACCTCTGCCAGATTTACCATAACATCAGATACGGGTTCCAATATTACCGCGTTGGCTGGCTGGTGAAAAACGACTCTACGCCTAAGCTACTTAGCCAAGTTCCCTGGCCAAGAGTTTAATAACCCACTTTAGGTTTTACAGACGAATAAAGCAGAGCTAGTAACCGGCTTAAATAAACCACCAAGCACTACTGTAGCGTTATAGCAAACGGTAGATGTTAATGTAAATAAGATGAAAAGCCCAGCTAGGGAACTGTGGGCTACAGCGACCCAGCTACGCTACACAGGCAAATTCGACCTGCTCGACCACTTTGACATTCGTAATAGGGCTCTTCAGGACTTCTGTGTTGATACGCAGTGTCTTGAATGAATAAAGCAATGCTGGCAGGCAGATACACAGTGTAGAGGGGTGATTCCGTTAGCCCGCTGATCTGTCCTCCTTAGTCCTGCAGCAGGGATTATTTTCCCAACTGCTGCACAAGTTCGGGCGATAGCGGGGCTAGCTAGCTAGTCACAAACTTCTCAACTTTATCGCTAAATCAGCTGAAAACAGCGATCTGCCGCTTTCCTCGCGGTATGGAGCTATGAAGACAACGAACGACAATATGATGTCTGCATACAAATACACATAAAATAAGGCGAAATGCGAGCAGTTACACGCAAAGATCCTCCCCTCTTCATTTTCCGACGTAGCCTTCCGCCATATTGAAAGCTATGACGATCACAATAAGGCGGAGCAAAAACGAGGTCGAACACCAATCGCTGCTCAAGGATCAGATAAGACCACGCCCACCAATGACCAGTCCAGCTGCACAGTGGGGAGCGAGAGTGGTCTGCAGTACCGCACATGATGCTGCGCAGCGGTGGAGGAGCTCAGTAGATACAGGACGTGTTTTAATTCACGGAATGCAGTGCGTAACGTTTTTAAGTCCCAGAAATCTCCGTGCTGCCTACATGGTACACACCCCAGCACACACTCTTCACACGTTTACCTTCAGACAGACGTTACAGGAGTGTGAAGTCCAGGACCACAAGACTGACAAACAGTTTCTACTCACAGGCCATCAGGCTTGTGAACACTACTTCACTAACCTCTCCCATCTGAACTGGTTTTAACTGGTCTGATTTTAACTGCACCTTACACACACTGTACTGCTGTTTACATACAATACTGTTTACATTCACTGTACTGCTGTTTACATACAATACTGTTTACATTCACTACTCGCACAAACATTACTGTTTACATTTGTTACTTTCAACTTGCATTTTATGGCTACTGCTTTTTATACTTGCACATAAAAGCACACGTAACTTTTATTTTGTATTGTTTTTAACTATAAAATAAACTTATTTATTTCAACTTATATTATTATACTTTGTATATTTTGTGTGTATATATATATATATATATATATATATATATACAGGCACAAGTAATATACAAGTATAGCAAAGTAAGAAATTCATTGTACAGTGTAACTGTCTGTTCTGCTGTGCATATGACAATAAAACTCTTGAATCTTGAATCTATGTCAGAGAGGAAGTCTGAGCTACTACACAAAAACAGTGTCATACAGTAGCCTATAAACCCTGCAGGGACGTGTGTCTGAATCTCAAAGGGCTGCTTCTTTGACACATGTGCCCTTTGGGCGTCGGAGTCATTTTACGAACTATGAAGTGCACTACATAGGAAGCAGAGTGCCGTGAAGTGATCTAGGAAGTTTGTGGTGCGGTCCAGCTGGAGCGATCGTCTATTAGTAATGATATAACACCTGTGAATGTTTAACGGCAGCTAATTTGCAGCACCCAAATACAGCTGAGTTCTGAAATAACCAAAATGTTACTATAGATACAAATAATTTTTTTGTCAGAATGGTTTTTTTCTCGTCTTATAAAAGTAGCTATTTAATTTAGTGATGGAGAGTCAATTCATTGACTCCAGTAGTTGGGGTCGACCCTTGGCCAAGGACTTTTCCACATCCGCTCGAGGGACATTCTTACAGAGGTGAGTGTAAAGCAGTAAAGTATGTGAGTTTAAATAACAAACGTCTGCTTACTCAGCTATCCCTGTTTTATCACCGACGACGTTGTCTTGGATAAAGTGAAGAGGAGAGAGTCTGAGGCGATTCTAAAACATGTACAGTCGTGGCCAAAAGCTTTGAGAATGACACAAAATATGTTTTTCAAGTCCATTTTTTTTACAATCTTTTGTCAGATGTGTATATGGTATAATGAAGTACAGTGAAAACTTTTTATTGACAAATATATTTAAGCAAAGACTTAACATTTATGTTAGACTTACATGTTGACCTTTTAAGACTTCTACAATTCGCCTCAGCATGCTGGATTTCAGTGTCTGGGTTTTTGTTTGTCCACCCTCTTTTTGAGTGTTGACCACAGTTTCTCAATGGGATTGAGATCTGGGGAGTTTCCTGGCCATGGACCCAAAGTTTCAATGTTTTGTTCACATAGCCACTTTTGCCTTGTGACATGGTGCTCCATCATGCTGGAAAAAGCATTGTTCATCTCCAAATTGCTCCTGGAGGATATTTTGATACTATTCCTTATGCATGGCAGTGTTCTTGGCAAAATTTGGAGTGAACCCACTGCTCTGGATGAGAAACAATCCCACACATGAATGGTCTCAGGATGCTTCACTGTTGGCATGACACAGGACTCACAATAGCACTCACCTTTTCTTCTCTGGACATTCATTCTTCTAGAGGTCCCAAACAGTCTGAAGGGGGCTTCATCAGAAAAAGTAACTTTACCCAGTCCTCTGCAGTGCAATCCCTATACTTCCTGCAGTGTCAGTCTGTCCGATATGTTTTTCTTAGTGAGAAGTGGCTTCTGTGCTGCGCTGTTTGTATTTATTGTTATCATTTGAATATTGTTTTTTATAACTGTCTTTATATCATTGAACTCTAATCAGTATTAGATCAATATATCTAATCCAATAGATTAGATAACTGCAAAAAGAGACCGAACACAGGACAGCTATTAATAACTGATGTTAATAACTTTAATAACTAATAATAACTTTTACAATGTATCATGTTGTAGTTTTGGCTGTCGTCTTTAAACAACTTTATCTGTCAAAGCATGATAAATGATTTACACAACTGCTTTACATGGCACACAAAACAAAATCAGATGTTTTCATTTTAGTTTCTCCTCTGCAACCTCTTTTCCTTGTCTTCTGGTTCCATGTGTTCACAGTCTCAGGAGGGTGGATGAAGGTGTAGAAGTTAGTGATTAAAGAAAAGATTCCAAACACTGCCATTAACGAAGAGGCAAACAGAACATACTCTGCCCACTTTGGAGAAAGACTCCCAAAAATACACATACTTGTAGTTAATAAAACAGGTTGAAAACTAGATTAACTGAAACCCAGCATCTTTTAGACTTGTGTAAATAAGAGAGTATCTCTGCAGCGGGGCTGAATGAAGTGTTCATGTGTTGAGATGGTATAGCGGTAGATACAGCACCTGGTCAGGCAGCTTTGCCAGCCTTGCCACAATCAGCACAATGAAGTTGCCCACAGCAACAGTGAAAAGCCAGCCAGCCTGCAGCACTGCCTTCATGTTGCTGGGTGCCTGTACAGGGAGGGAAATCATTTAGTTCAGCAGACATCTGAATGCTGGGAGAGACTGTGGGTTACACTTATTTTACAACTGTTAGGCACAGTGTAATGCACAGTCACTTATTACTCTTAGATAACAGCAACGACATGCAATATGATATAATATTATCCAGTGTTCAATAAAAAATGTAATGTATTAATAATGATAAAAGCAATAAACAATTCTCTTAAGCAATGTCGTGTGGTTGGTATAATGTAGTGGGTTAAACCTCTGCCCTCCATGCTGTAGACTGGGGTTAAAACCTGGGCAACCATCATACACTATACCTATAAGAGTGCTTGGTCAAAACTCTGAACGCTTCCTTCACCTACCTGTGTTTATGAAAACTGTAGGTTCCTCTGTATATAACACACATACACCAGCCAGTTAACTCAAGACACTTGGTTATCATTTTATTTGAAATTGCCTTTAAGAAGCTGTTGGTTAGTATAATCAGTTATGTCGGTACATTTAGAGATTGTATACAGAACACGGTCAGGAGGTCAGAAGAGTTTTGTTTATTTTAGATAAGTTGAAGAACTAGAACACTGACAGGACATGTCACCTGAAATACAGCTACAGTAAAATTACAGTATGTGAAACGATAAGTAATAGATACATCCTAAAGTGGCAACCACTGGGGTCCAAACACTGTAAACCAGTTTGGGCCTTTTACCACATGAAGGTAACTTAAAAAAAATTGTGTTTGCATCTCTTTTCGTAAAACTCTAGCTAACTGTTTTTGTGGTGGTCTGGCTAACTGTTTTTAAGTTTCAGCTGTTAAAGTAAGAAAAATAAATAAAGAGAAAACAAACATCTTTATTTAGTTTTAGCCCCCAGACTGTCAGTCCTATTTGGGATGATTGGTTTAATTAGAACTGGTTTAAAAAAATAGACCTTGGAAAAACATATATACACCGACTGGCTCCTTCATAAGTACGCCTCCTTGTATCCACATTCATTGTCAGTTGTAGCAGGTCCACTTACTGTACAGGTACAATTACAGACTGCAGTTCATCTGTTTCTCTTCATACTTTGTTAGCCCCCATTACCCTGTCCCCCCCAATAGGACCACCAGAACAGGCAATATTTTGGAGGTGGATCATTTTCAGCACTGCAATGACACAAACGTGTTGGAACTGTGTTAAAATTGGAACAAAAGGTCTGATCCATCAGCATAGCTGCTGCAACGTTTAAGGTGGAATGTAAAAACTGGAACAAGAAGCTAAGCAGGCAACCTGATGCGTCAGTATAACTGCTGCACATTTTCAGACAAGGGTAAACATTTAAATAGGAAACCAGACATGTAGCTTGGGGTGCCAGCATAATTTATACATCATTTTAGGTGGAAGGGGAAAATTTTAAAAAGAGGATGATTTTAGCTTCATGTCAGACACAAAGTGGTTAGCTCATGCTAAAAGAGTTTTGCCCACAGTAGCAAAAGCGATCTTTATCCAGTCGGCCGAGGGCAGAGGAGTTCTCAAGCTTAGCTTTTAGCTTCCATGTAATGCTGACCTCCCTGTCCCTTTCAGGTTAGATCTGAAACAGTGGGTGGAGATATTTAAATGGAGTGGGGGGGATGTGTTATTGTACTGAGTCCCCCAATTTACTTAATAATGGGAGCCATATCTGAACAGCTTGTTGAATCCCATGTTGTCTGATCTAGGCAGCACACAGAAAACTGAATGGCCTGTTTTACTGAATCTGGTAAGCACTCCAGATGCCCAAATGTATGTGCACAAGCACTGAAAAGTGAGTTTATAGAGTCTACCAACCAAAAATATCCAGCTAACCAGCATCCTGTGGGCAGTGATAAAGGATGACCAACACAAACTATGTATCACCAGATGACCTGAACTGAAGAGAATGTATGTGACTGCATAGCATTACTAATGTTGAATATGTGCCAGCGGGGAAGAATGTAACCAGCATGAGCTCTGATTCTGCAGGAACACCTGAAAACATGGTTCAGTAATAGAAATAGGAGTACTATTTTAATTAATGTATAATTAATTTTGCAGAAGCATGCTGTGGTTGGAAACAATATTGTCTACTGAATTCATAATACCAAATCTGTACAAATAAAAAAAATAATGAATTTAAAAAAAATAAGTTAATTTTCACTCACACATGAAAAGTCATGTTGTGTGGCGTGCTGTCTCTGTCTACAACTGTTATGTCATTTATAACACTTACTGTCATGATTATCTACCCATCAGCATCTATTATATCATCATCTCAGCGAAGGAAATACTTGAAATTCAGCACCAACACCGCTAGAGAGAGAAAGAAAGAGTTTATTATTACATAGCTGTTGTTTTACTGGGTTGAATTGAACTAAACAAAATCAGAGAGAGAAAGTGGGAGAGAGAGATAACTAGATGTTTCCCCTCTGCTGA
Source organism: Megaleporinus macrocephalus (assembly GCA_021613375.1). Lineage (NCBI taxonomy): Eukaryota > Metazoa > Chordata > Actinopteri > Characiformes > Anostomidae > Megaleporinus > Megaleporinus macrocephalus. The sequence continues at coordinate 20,784,904 of CM038709.1, read as the reverse complement.
GAAAAAAAAGATTAAAAACACAAGGTCATCATTATTTGTGGCTTGTGCTTCAGTTCAAAAGGTGCATACATAGAATTTTACTTTCATAAAACTTGTTGATGATGATAAATGCTATATGGGTATCCATACCATCTCACTGACTGCACCTGCACGAGGAAAGAGTGTCATATATTTACTTCATAGAAGATCACAAGTTGTTCTTTGTCCAAATTCTGACACAGATTAGGAAAATATGAGTACACGTACATGCAAGTCAAGCAACCTGTGTTAAAGTGTAAGAAGCTGCAACTTTATTTATTTTTTATTTATTTATTTTTTATTTATTTTTTATTTATTTATAATGCTGCAGACTTGGAACATGTGGAACATGTAACCCTCACTTATGAAGTACACTACATTTCCTCTGCTTGAAGTTATATCAGCTGAAATCACTAACCTCACTTAAAGGCACATTATATAACAGTAATCTAAGTAAGTTATAAATATGTTGTCGGTGTCTCAATCAGGATAAACTTTGAAAATGAGACATCTTTCTAAATTACTAAGTGAAAGTTAATTAATTAACTTAAAGGGGAACTCCACCAGTCCTTCAAAAAATCTTTATAACACAGTGGTCGAATGTAAACAGAGTTGTTTGCTGAGAAATGTTTAGTTGTAGAGAAACCTGCCGGGTTAGAATTGTTTATAGTGGTGATGCAGGGAATACAACATCCTCCTCTAAATGCTCCTTCACATGACCTTATTACATGATCTGGTTAAGAAGCCCTACAGGTGGCACTGTAGTTCACTGAGTTTTGTAGACTTTTTGAAAGCCCTGCTAAGATTATAGGCCACAGATTTTACACCATTTTACTCCTCTGTAGGACCCTTACTTGCCTCTAATTACTACTCTGCTGGCGCTGGGATTGGCTCCAGCTCCCCGTGACCCCGACTAGTGGGGTGAAGTGGAAGATAAGGGAAGGGTGGCTGGATGAAGATACAGACAGAGCAAGAGGAATAGATGGAGGCTAAAAGAGAGAATCTGTGTCTGCATGAAAATTAAGGTTGAAGGAGTGAAACTCCAGTGCTAGTCTGAGGGAAACTGATGCAAAGAACATACTACTATTATTAATATTATTATTTTCAACATCATTTGAAAAAACGATTGCCCCTCTGTCAAATTCCCTAACTTTCTCTGCCTAACAAGTTGTATTTCCTTGATCTATAATGAAAAGCAGGCACCTTAGTGCTTAGCAGACAAAAATTAGCCACAGCACTGAAACCCATCTATTTGTGACAATTTACTAGCTCTCAGTTTTCACTGTTTAAACAAGGGGCACAATTATAACTGGCATTTACATGTTCCTGGCATGTTTCCCTTCGTTAGCAGGTACAGGAGACTGCATATCTGAAGTTGTAGACAAACAGAAAGGGGATAAATAGGAGCAGGAAAAGCCATAACAACCTCTCACACAATATGGAAAAATTAAAATATATTATTTTGATAAATGGCAAAGATTTAAAGATACTACAAACAGAATTCCATGATACTCCACGAATTTGCCCAATATGGATAATTCCCTGACCTTCCAGTTCTGAAATAGACATAGTAAAGTTTCATGATATTCCAGAAATTCTGCAGCCCTACCTGAGGGAACCCTGTAAATAACAATAGCAGATTTAAAACTTTGCAAAACATTGTTGTCTAAAAATCACAACTGAAATGGCCCAGACACGCACATGTACAATTCAGAAAACTACCCAAACAGAACTGTTTGAAAAGTGTATTTTTATTTAAAAGAGAACATTTTAGTTTAAATACAGCAGAACAGTGACTTGGTATTAAATAGAGATTGAAAAAATCCCCACTGCGAATATAAAAGACATCTGATAAACATTTAAAGGAACACTAACGTGGTAAGTGTGTCTGCTCCTTCACTGGCTCCTCTCCTCCGCTCTTTGGCAAGAAGGATCAACACCATTCTTACAGTGTATCAAACACAGCAAGAGCTCAGCTTGCTACATATTGCACTCTGTTTAGATATTTATATTTACACAATAATAAACAACTCAGAACAATACACTTACATTATAATGGCTTTAAATCTGTCTCTGAAGTGATTTAATGTGAATAATGTCTCTTTGTGGGTTTATCTGTTTGAAGTTCAGTGGTGTTGAACAATAACATTGACCTTTTCTTTGCTATAAAAACAGAATGACAAGACTGGAGTCATATAGAGAAGTCAAGCAGACCCTTTGTAAGACGTGAAACTGGAATTCTGTACAGAGTTTAAATCAAAAATGACAAAAAAGGACCAAAGAAACGTATTAAATCAGTAATAAAAAAATATTTGGCTGATAAAGGGTAAAATGCGTAAAAATAAAGTCTCCACAGGAAACAGTAACTCAGATCCCCAGTCAGAATGCAGTAAAAAGAAAAGTAAAAAAATAAAACCAACAAAAAAACAACCCCAAAACAAACAAACAAAAAAACCCTTCCCATGACTTTATTATAACCCCTTGCCCCTGCATATTCCCCCCCCCCATTAACTAATAGTTCCCAAACGCTAGTCTACTTCCTCCTCCAGGGACGCTGAGGAACAGTTCTCTGCTGGGTCAGAGAGAGGAGGGGACAGAGATGCTGCAGAATGTACTGCTCCTCACTTTGCAGACAGGCTGAGGTGAGAAAAAGGCTACATGTCCACGTTCAGTGCAGGCTAAAGCTCAGACCACGGAGGAGGAGCTGGGGAGACCCTGGATACTGGCTGCAGTGGGAGTGCCACTGATGGCATTGAAGATGTGCAAGGAGTCAGGCAGAGTGCTCTTCATAGCATCCTCTACAGGACAGATCTACAGAGTGAGAGAGAGAGAGACAGAGAGAAGGTTAGGATGTAAATTAGATTTATATCAAATTGAAATGTTAAATATTTGCTGGAATTTAGCAACATGAAACTTAAATCTGCATTTACCATCCAAGCTGGTTACGTGAGCAAGAGGAAAAAGACAAGAATGTTACATGTGTTAACATCACTTATGCATATTAGATTACAACACAACACACAATTATCTATATGAACTGATTTTTAAAATTGTATTCTTTGCATGACACCAATCCTGTCTGGACCAGTCTCTTAAGTTCCTGTCCATTTTAAAATGTCCACTCTTCTATAAACTAGGTGCATAATTTATCCAGAGTTTATATGTAATTTGTTCAGCTTTTAACCTGCAGTTCAAAACTGGGAACTGAGATTGAGGTCTGGTGATCGTCCTGGTCAGTCAAAAGAGTCTCAGTGTTCGATGTCTGTTGAACCACTCACATACAAACACCCTATGGTTTCTTTTCTGGGAGTGTCAGTGTTGCGCTCTGCTCCAACATGATGCTCGAAGGTAGTGGAAGAGTGAACTAAACTCGACAGCAACCAGCAATCGTAAGAGACTGGTGTAATGTTTACCTGACAGGATTGACCATGTAACTAATGGCAACTGGACACTTGACCAAGTATTAGAGAAGAAATTATGCACGCAAACATTTTTTTTTCCTGGGAGCCTAAAAGCCAAATAAGGTTTGTGAGGGCATTTTACACTCTCCTTTACACTGCATACATTCATCAATGTCAAGTATAGGGAGATACAGCCTATGCAGGTGATGACATTGGGACGTAACATATGTCATTAAAAGTTATTTAGTGTGCTCACAAAATTACAATGTGAAACCAGAACTAACCGGATCAAATGCACACTATGTAACAAAAAAAGCAATAACAATGAAGCTTGGTTTGGATTTGCAGGTGTAAAAAAGCCCTTAGACAGTCATGAAAATGATTTAAACCTATTAATTTAATATTACAATAAGTACAAATAAACAATATGTTTTTTAAAAAGGTTACTGGTATTTGTCTTAGAAGAACACATTTAGATGAACAGTGGATTGGCCCCCGGCTTCAGTGTGTAGTCCAACCATTGCCGGGATATGTTAAAAGTCCATCAGCAGCATGACTGATTTCATTTAATAACGGGTTTATTAGCCGAGCTAGATACTGAATTGGGACTGTAAATGCAGAATCTGGTTGTGGTTAAACACTCACACACTTCAACTCAAAATGCACTGTTATTTATAACAGACAAGCACTTAAAGGTTTAAGACTTTTGCCCAGGACTGTATTTAGTATCATGGAATGTGAAACAAACACTGTATCTGTGTATATAGTTTATCTTGTTATCTTACTGGCTCATGCATAATGGCAGAGAGTTCCCTGGTGAGGTCTCTGTAATTGGCCTTCATCTCATCATGATACTCCTGCTGGTCCTCTTTGATCAGTCTCTCATTAATGCCCAGGCCGTGGCCACATGCCTCAACAAACTGCCTGCATACAGCACACACAAACACATAAGACCTTCTAGAAGAAAGTATTCTTCCTGGAATCTTTCACTGTAAAAACTATAACAATGTGTAGCCGAGTATGTAAACACTTACCTGAAAACTTCTTTGAGCTGTTTTACTTTGTTGTCTGGGTATCTTTTAGATGTGGTATCATCAAGAAATGCTCTGGCGTAGGCCAATGGGCCAGCATTTACCTACAGTAAGAACAATGATGAGCACAATCAAATAACACTGGCAGCATGTAGGTCTGCACCTGTATGTACGTACATGTGTTGAGGTAATTCAAAGTGTAGCTGCATTTTGTAAAGTGCCTGTCAAACGCTTAAGGACACATAGCAGCATAAACTGTTCTTAATGAGCAATCAATACGTTTTCTTTGTCACTATGCAATAACAGTATTTTATATAAAATCTATTTTAACTAACAAACGTACTGCCATAGAAATAATGACATACTGTCTGCATTTTATACATATTTTGATGTGTTTAGAGTTTTTCTTGGTTAAAGGTATTAGTTATGACTTATAATCAAATCACTGACTGTGTTTACATGCAACTCAATCATAAAGTAATCAGGTTTCTGACGGTATTTCATTATACAAGTGGTAAACTGCATACTCTGATTTCTTAGTTTGGTGTACGATCAAGAAATCTGATTATAAAATCCAACGAGGATTTTAGCTCCGTTATAGGGATTATCAGTGCATGTATAGCCTTATTCTGTTTTTGGTCACGATTCTAAATCCATGAATGTGCAAACACAGGTCTCTGTACCAGAAATAAGCAAGCAGCGTTTAGAATTTAGCAACTGGGTGACAGTGAGTAAATGCTTTTGGACCGATGCTGAAATCAACTACATACTTGACAAAACAAAGGATTTAAATATTCTTCCCCTTCTAGAAGATGCATGTTCATATTTTTAGGTAAACTGATAAAAAAAGCGTGACAATGTCACGTTTACGCCACATTTATTCTGTGAGTTCATTGGCTGGATGGAAAACAGAAATCGTATTACTGCTCCTGTAGAGCCAGCGTTTTCCTATTAAGTGATACTCACATGTGTATAAACAGAGGAAATCCAATGTTGATGAACATGAATATTTCCAATCATGTGATTTGCTGTGTGGTTTATGTACCTGTACACTGATGCTGCCCTGTAGTTTAAGCTGCAGTTTGATCATGTCCACTTCACTGCTGGCACAGAGCTGTCGCAATTCAGCTACTTTCTTGTTCATCTCATCGATAGCCACCTCAATGGGGTTCAGGTCTGTGTGGTGCTGGTACATCACTGGTATACGCTTCTTCACGTATGGGAAAATGTGTGTAGCTGAGGAATGAAAAGATTCAGTCACCAAATGTGAAGAATACACAGTCAAGGAATGCTAAGAAAGGCGCGTGTCAATAAAAAGTGTAAAGAAGGTTTAGAAAATACACTTCTATATACTGCATAGTCTAGAACAGACACAGCTGCAATACACCCACAGGACATACTAATTATAGCAGGAATCACATTAAAAACACTAAACCCAGGGCAACAATTCTAATAGAGGAGAAAACAGCTTATCAGACAGGACCCCTGTAGTCTAGATCAACATTATCAGCCCAGATAAGAGCTGAACTTTAGGCTCTGGTGGATCATATAAAACACGACTGATGCGGAGGTGCAGACAGCCTTGATATTCAGCTGACACATTACAATGTAATCTCTTTTATGGTGATTACAAATGGAACATTATCATTGCAGGATTAGAAACAAGATTTTTTTGCTTTTTTATTTTTATTATTATTTTCTTTTAAAATTTTCAATCCACTCACTTGTTACAGGCAAAACCTAAATATAATTTACAACAGTAGTTTCCAAGGGACCTAAAATATGAACATAAATAAGTAATCCCTATCTGCACTTAGAGGACCTACTATGCCCATGTTTAGTGATCATTTTATTTGTAAGGTCTACTAGAGTAAATTTACATGCTTCGATTTCCTCCCAAAAGTACACCTGTAAACCCACACAGCTGGGGCTATTCTGGTAATGCTGTCAGTCACAGTCCGATCGTGAAATTCAGGCAAAAAGTTTGTAAAGACCTGATATACAGTCACAACCCACATGGAGCAGGACAATTAAGAATGGTGAGTTTATACTGTTTTAGCTTTCTCTGTGTTAAGAAATGATGTCACCTGAATTCCAACAAGGCGTTTTTGGCAATTGATAAAAGTGGTTTCTATGGTGTTCTAGAGTTTTTCTCCCTCTGGAATGGACTTTATAACTTTAAAGACAATATAAATGCAACATATACTAAAAGGAAAGGGTAAAACCAGAAAAGCATAATAGGTCCCCTGGAGAAACTGCAGACGCAGAACACACTTACATTAGAAGTTAATGGACTGTTGAGATTAGGATGGAGTATAGAGAATGCTGGAGTATTCCTCTAAAGTTCTATATTATATTGAGCTTTTAAGAACAGTTAGTCCTGATGGCAGTGAGACTGGCAGTGAAGCTGTGATTTGTGCCAGGAGCATGTTTTTTTCTTCTTCACAATCGTTGGCCCTGTGCACACCTGTATGGCTCTATCCATAATATGAAAATATACTTGTTTTACAGCCAAATGAATTGCCAATATTGCTTTACTTTTTTTCTTTATTTTGCAAAGCTGTTGTATAAAAGCAAAGAACACTCAAAGTGTTTCCACGGTTTCAGCTTGCGCCTTCGACAGAATCACAGCTCTCTCCTGTTCCATTGTTTATTGATACACTATCTTAACACACTCTCACACACAAGGCTACTTACTGGTGAGTATAGTCCTGCGTTTGCACTGCTCCTCAATGCCGCCCTGCTTTTTGCCAGACACTGTGAAGGGCGTCTCGAAAACAAAGCGGTAGATGTTGTGGCTCCTTTCAAACTCTGTCTTCCTCTCTGCCAGCTCCTTCTCCTCCAAGAAGGGAGTGACGTGAGTCACCTGGATATATGCATACTTCGAGTCCAGGTCTTTGGGGTTAATCTGCTCCAGAGAGAATGCACAGGTAAGAGAATATAAACACAAACATATATATTTGCTATTTTGGCTGAATAATGAAATACCCTGCCAGAATCCTGGATCATCTTGACGTTCTCAGCCCCAAACTTGTCTGAATAGAGTTTGAGAAGTCTCTGGGAGATCTCAGACAGAGGAGTGAACTTGGGCTCTTTGTAGATGTACTCTTTACCATCCTCATCTTCAAAGAATCCCTAAAAACAGAAATGAAATGAAAACATTCAAGAATGCATGTTCACTGATGCTGATACAGCTGTCAGTAATAACCTAATAATTAACCACTTAATTATGTCCAATTTGTTAGTATAAGCTCATTTGCTTATTACTTATTAAATATAATGTAAAACATCAGCACGCAACAAAATGACAAACTACAGCTACATATGCACTGCCAAGCTAGCACATTACATCATACTGATGATATGAGGTAACGTATGTTATTAATTATGCCTAGATAACATTAAAACAGGCTGACAAAACAGTCACAACTACCACAACCAAGAGACGCACAAGTCTGAAGCTCTATGTGGTGCTTTCCTCTCATCTAATACATTATATACATATTACCTTAACAACCCTAGTCACACAGTCAGTAAACTGGTATTGCTTTAAAGACAAGTGGCAAGAAAGAAAATAGGAAACAGAAAAGCAGATCACATGAAAGACAGAAACTCCACATGAAGACTAATTAAATGCCTTTATTAGGATGTTTTTGACCAATATCACATCATGATGGCTCCCGATATCAGCATCCACTTTATCAGAATCTGTATCTTGCATGTCCATGTTTTTCGATCCACCAACCTTATAGGTCCACTAGAGCAGAGCAACCCTTTATTTTCCAGTCAAAATAGCCATCAACACATAAACCTAGTATAATTGTTTAATGTAAGTATTTAGTGTGCCTTTGTGTGTCTATGCCTTTATTACAGCTTTGATTCGCTGCAGGACACCTGTGTTTCCTCCCAAATATTCTATAAAAAAATAACATGAACTTAATGGCTATTTTAACTGAAAATGAAATAAATGAAAGGCGATCTATAAAGCCCATCTGTTACCCTCCTATCTATACTATTTGTTAGCCACCCTCTACCCTATTCCTTATTGGTCAATTTCTGACAACAGGGCCACTCTTGACCAGGGCCTGTAATCAAGAAGCTTCACATAGTAAGAACGCTGTTCTGGGATCAGATTTCTCTCTGATTTAGTATGCTTTATTGACAGGAACAGATCCTAGATCAGCACATCTTATTACAGCTGAAAAATCTAATAAAGTGGAACAACAGACACAGTTGAACTACACACACAGTGCAGCTGGTTGATGTGTGAGCTTACGTAGGTGAGTACACAAAACACAAAGAAATGTATGATGTTCACAGTTAGAAGATGTTGCTGTAATGCTATGAGCAAAGAAACATATGCTAGCTCTATTTCCCCAACAAGTGTTCTTCCAATGAGAGTATTACAACTTCAACACACAGATAACCAGTAAATGAAATCAGTAAATTATGTTTGAACCTATTAAACTAAAATATTAGATATTTATGAGGATTGATTTTGAATTGATCTGCTTTCCTCTCAAAGCAAGAAAACTGCATATTAGAGAATGTTAGAACACTGCAAACTCAAACCAGTCAACCACCAACAGGACTTACCGCTGCCTTGAAGGACACAAATAAAAAGAGATTCAATTATTAATGAGCAGATGATCATAGAGTTAATATGGTGAACTCATTCTGTATTTAGACATAAACTGGAAACTAGCTTTGCTGATTGCTTGAGATCAGAGATTGCCTGTTTATACTTTGCAACAGCACCACTTTTCAGTGAACAGATCGCGTTGGGATTTCCCTTGATTGCATGAAATGCCATGAGTAAACCCCCAAGGGATGGATTGTGTTCAGATTATGATCAGCTCACTCAAACCACATTTGGAGGTGGTCTGAGACAGATCTTGACCGCATTTAACACAATGCATTTTTCTGTCCATATACAATTACGCAAGCAGAAATGTGTCTGCTGAGTGCTGACAGGATGGAGAATGTGAGGCTGGAATTCTCCCCAAATCAAGAGCCTTTATGCACTCTGACCAGATGCAAGCCAGTGTAGGAGGGAAAAGTAAATAAAGTAAAAACGGGTGTATGTGGTTTTTATGGGAAAGTAAAATCAAATCTTATTGGATCAAGCTGAGGAAGCATTTTAGTGAAAATTGTAAACAGTGTCCAGCCAAAGTTGATTCTGATACAATCCGGATGTGAAACACACACAAGTGTAAACAGGCTCTAGATATCATTTAATTATGTGTGAGTATTAAGTAACAAGCTAGAAACAAAGAGGTGCTTTCCTCTGCTTACCTGACCAAAGAAGGCCACTCTGAAGTAGGTTCCCAGCAGACGCTTGCCTGTATGCATCACCTCTGAGACCTTACTGTAGGCACGATGGAGCGTCTCATACAAGTGCGCCAGTTTCTGTTGAAAGTAAAAGAGGTAAATATGATCTATTCTGAGATTCACTGGTCCTGTTTAGGAAAGAAGTGTCAGCAAGAAAGACTTCATTATTTTATTTAATTCGGGCTTTTTTCCACATAGGGCGACTGTCTTTTCTCCCTGTGCAGCACTAAAGCAGGATGGATCTGATAGTGTACAGCTTACACAGGCAAGCTAAATGTCTCGAGAGCATTTACTACTCTACCTCTTACATGACTGTGCTCCCTGACCCTGTCTGCACGATTATGTTTCTATAACAGAGATGAACGGTGAAACCCCAACTTCTGAAAATATATACAGTTTTTGGGAAAATGATATTATATTATTATCATCTCTATAAAATTGTCAGTTGTTTTTGTTTTGGCAATTACTTATTTTTTAGCTGTCAGTTTGTTATGACTGTACCTCAAAGTCTCTGCGTTTCTCATAGATGGGTATGATGAGCTTGTAGATGTCAGAGATGAGCTCATATCTCTCTGCTTTCCAAAGTCCGTCAGCACACTCTTCTAACAACTCCATCAGCACATCCTGAAACAGTGAAGCATTGCTAGAAAATTCCACTCTGCATAGATTTTCATAGGAAACAGAATGAGTTGAAACCACTTTTAGAAAATCTAACACAACAGCTATGCAACAGCGCAACATATTGTTTCCATCTCAGGATAAAACAGAATAAACCCAACATTTTATTATTGTTGTTATCAACATAAACAGTAGTGGTAGTACTAGTAGTATTCAGTGGAGGTATTTTTGCTTTGCAACTTACTTTTAAAGCACCACTTTCAAAAGACTGTGAGAATGATTACTAAAAAGTATAACTATAAACTATTTTACCTACAATAAAAATAAGGATTAAAACATATAAGTTAAAATCCTTATTTCTATTAGATTACGTATTTCATATTGAGTGAATAATATGCAACTATGGCTATTTATACATTCCAAAAAATGCATAATGAAGAAACTACAATAATAATAAAATAGAATAAGGTGACTAAAACTGTAAGCAGGCATCAAATTGTGAAGTGCAAGCACTGCAACTCTGTATCAGCCCTGTTGATGACGAGTCTGATAGACAAGCACAGATACAGTAGGGCTCCGTCTCTCAGGTGCTTACATACTGCACTCTTATCAATCTGACTAATGTGCACTATGCAGCTTAACAACGAGCTGTTAAACAATGCTTCTAATGTGAGAGCGACAGAACCACTACACTTTATTAATTGAATCCCAGTAGCACTTAGGGTGATTAACTGTAGCAGTACGACTAACAGGTTCTGACCTCATTGAAGTGTACGTCTTGCATTCCTACATCCTCCATCATTGCGGCCTCCTCTTCGATGTTGGGCGTCACTACTCGGAACGCAGAGCAACCTTGTTTAAACATGCCTATAGAAATCACAGCAAACACAATTCAGAAACAAGGTCACTATTAATACACTGCTATTAAATATACACAACAGTACTTTGTCAGCATCATAAGTGATTGGATCCCAGCAGCAGGCATTGAGCAAACTGCCTAAATCATCCCACAGTCTTGCCTCAAACTGTATTCCATTGAGGAATCTCAAAAAGTTTGACACTATTCCCAACTATAAACATTCCACCTTGGCAGAGATAGTTGCCACTATTATATTTTGCTCTGCAGCATACAAAAACATTTACAGAAGTCGGTTTAAATTACTTAACAACTTGACGTGGTTTGAGGCGAGTGCAGATTTTACAATACAGAGTAGCTTCTCAGCTCCAGTGCAAACCCAAAGAAGCAAAGTTTTGATCTGACAGACTGCACCACAGACATTCTGTATATTTAAGTTACTTTTGTATCACTTTAAAACAGAAAACACATTTTTTACTGTCAAAGCATCCAGTGGTCAACAGTGATAGTATTTTTGTGTGTGGGGTGCTTGCTTACCTTTTCTTCGCAGGTACTCAGCTACCAGTGCAGCTACATGCACATAACACATTGCAGCCTGCAGAATCATTCAGAAAGAAGGCATTTGAATAAGAATAACAAAGCATGCTTGTGAATATGTTTGGACTGTGCAATTAATAAGACTTAGAATTTGTGAGAATACACATCAATACCTCAGACAGATCCCCATTCTTGATGTGGATGCGGGCCATGCTGTCCAGCCAGGTCTTGCGTAGTTCAGGAGTGCTGGCGTAGGACTTGGCCAGGCTGTACTGCAGATCCACTAGCATCTCTGGGTCTCGCTCGTGCTCCTTCATCTGAGCTGTGGCCATCAGGACAGTCCGGATCCTCTTCGTGAGGTCCTTCACATCGGACGGGAACGCAGTGTTCTAGAGAAACCATACAGAATACTCAATTGTATTATTATCTTTAATGCTTGCAGATTTGTTTTCAAGATTTCAGTATTCAGTGTCCATGCAGTGGCGCCCAGGTAAAGCATGGTGTATGCTGGGGTATTTGTTGTAGTTCACTAACTTTGATGGTCTTGTCGCTATTGGCACAATTATTGATGATAGAGAGCGACTGCTGAAACCTTGTCCCACCGATTCCAATGACGTCAGCAATCAGCTGGCTGACTGCGATCACCACCTGAGTAGACATAGAAAAAAAAAATAATAAAAAAATTTGTAGTTAACAGTAATACAAGCTTTCAGTGAAAGTCAACAGGTCAGTAGCAGTGCTGCTGTGTGTGACCTGTAGGTGTGTGCGGACGAAGGACTTTCTTCCTGTGTAGTCAAAGTTGCTCTTCATGAGGAAGTACAGCAGGTGAGCTGCATCACTGCGGATGGAGCTGAGTTTGGAGTTGCAGCACTTCAGGATCTCGTAACAGAAAGACGCGCACATATCTGCACGGCCCTCGAAAAACGTGCATGGGAACTGCACACACAAAGAAAGCAGAAAAAATACCTTGTGATGTGAAACTGCATGTGATTTGTAAACAAAAGGGTCCACAAGCAGAATGTTGTGGTGTAATGCATAACTAGAGACTAAACTACTCAACTATATATTCTCTCTTACTCGCCTTTTGTTTCACATTGTGGTCCATAAACAGCCTCTTTCAGATATTTTTTTTTTATCAACCAATGATTTATAAGCTTTGTACCCTCTAGTCTATATTACCTGGCCCATTAGTATTGTTTTATTCTATTCTGGATTGTTTGTTGGCAATTCCTTCTACAACGTTGTGTAATGTGGGGACAGAGAGGAGACTTTGTTGAAGCACATGTATCACTGAAAACTGAGTTTCAACAGGTCTTTTCAAATCTGGTTCTGACCATATACATACACCAGCAAATGCAGATGGTCATATACTGGTAGCCATTCCATTACAGAATATAATTACAGAGCTACTGATTAGATTTGGCTACTGTCATATAGTCATTTGCTGAAAACCTGACATTAGACATCAGCCACAGAATGAGTAGAATAATGTAATCAATGGTGATGGGATACTTACTTTATAGATGAAAGTGCGCAGGAAGGTAAAGACTTGCTTGAGGGCAGTCTCTGACTGGTTAATCTGCAGAAAGCACAGGTGAACTGCAAACACTTTCTTCATCAGTGGGTTGTGGCCGTGATCTAAACTCAGCTGGGTCTGAAAGAGCAAAAGGACAGAGTGTGAGATCACTATATGTGGGTGCTTAGAATGAGCTCAACAAATCAGTTGATTAATAACTAATACGAATGCAAAAGAATAGATACAGAATATACTTGGTGATGCTCATGTCATACCTTAAACCCCATGATGAAGATGCTTAGTGTGTCCAGCACAGTCAAACACACCTCAGTGGCAATGTTCGCCTCCAGCAACGACTGGTTCAGCACGTCTGCATCTGAGTGGCTGTAGGCTACACAAACAAATGCAGAACTGAAAAAAGTTCTAAACATCACCGTTCTGTCAAAACTGGTACTCTTCTCTACTTCTGTACTCTCGACAACTATTTAAATTAAATTACATAAGCCGGATCACTACAGACTGAAAGCATTTAGATTTTTGGAATTACATTTTCTGTATATAGCCATTAAAATCCTTTGACAGTAGTAAATGAGAGACGGTGAAAATGGAATGAAAGACGGTATGAATACATGGATATAGAAGATCTGCAATAGTGGCTCATAATATAATGGCCATGTGAACAATTTCTCCTACAAGTTAAGATAATCCTTTATTAGTTCCACAGTGGGAAAATTCACAGAGTTACAGCAGCAAAGGGATAGCAAGGCACTCAGTACAAACAATAGAGGTGCCAAATAGGTGTCTTTGGAGCAATACATAAAATACATAAAGAAACTCAACTTAATGATTCCTTAGGAACCCAAGAGTGGTTCTTTTGTGTGGCGTCATATCAAACAACGCTTTTGTCACCACTTTTAGAAATTACTGATGAGCTGATGAAGAGAGGAATCATGAAGAGATGTGTTGCTGAGATGTTGGCTAGCTTCAAGCTGGCTGTCAGCTGACTGAGCGGTTCTTACCAGGGTCTACAGAAATTCCAAGTACACTGGCAATCTTTCTGACACTGGAAACAGAGAAACTTGCTTTATTATGCGGGATACGGGACATCCCTGCCTCACCATAGAAAAAGCACAAAAGCTTCCACTGGCTTCAAAACGTCCTTTAACGGGCAAGAGGAGCAGTGGAGCGGGCTGTGAGGTTGTCTCAAACGAGAAGAGCTCCCGATGACGCAGATGGATATCATGTTGATGGTGAGGGTGATGAGGGTAAGCCGACGAAGAATCTAATGCATGTATGGAAGAATGGAGTCAGGGTTATGGTTTGGAACTCACTGTGGTTGAAAGTGTAAGAGTTATCCAGGCTGCTGAGCTGCTGTAAGCGAGCGTGCATCATTCCGGCTTTACTGCGGGACACAGGCAGAGTCTGAGACTTGCGCTCATGTGTTACAGGGCCCGCCTCCTGGTTCCTACAGAGGAAACGGTCAGAATGGCACAGCCAGCATTAGTGCAGCTCAGACAGAGAGGACAAACAGAGAGAAAGAAGCTACAGCATTGTGAACTGAATTTATGGAGTATGTCCTCTCTTCATTTGTTTTCTATTCTCTTGGCCCTGTGTTAGAGGTAGAGCCTCGCTAAGGATCGCTAAAATTGTCAGTGAGTATTTTTCCCCGTATTTAGTTAATCTGAATGAGTAATGCACTCTGCATTAGAAGGTCTTAACCAACTTAAACAATAAAGTAGGTGTTTAAATAAATAATGCAGATTTTTTGTATTTGGAAACATGTCATAAGTTTTAACTGTCTCTATCAACTTGTCTGACCTATAACATGTCTTGCTGTTCTATAAAAACAATCAAAGGGTTTAACAATTTTAACAGAGTATTAAAAATTTGTGAAGACATGGTCAAAACAGTGTAACAAATCTTAAAACTCTGCTGCCTATAGGCCCTTAGAGTCTTCTAAGGAACTAGAATTTGCCTGCTGCCATAAAAAAACAAAAAGGCTGAAAAACATTAACCTTTAGTTAATGTTAGTTAGTGCCAGATTCAGTGCAGACATACATTTTAATTGTGCATTTGTTTCACAATCATTACACCCTTGAGAAACATGCTTAATTTAAGCTTTTATAGAAGACGTTGTTTTGTTTATAACACAGTTGTCCTGTTTCACTGCATGAATATTTTGCACAGACATGCTACTTCTCAATCTTTTCTTTTTCAATTACACCAAATTATGTAGTAGACCTGTAGACAGAAGACATCAAACCTGAAAATATGTGTACTGCATCCCTAAAAACAACCCATGACTATTGCCTACTTGAGCAAAAGCAGAATACCTGAAGTGCTGCTATTTTTATGACAACAATCTTCCGCAACAGATGTTAGTATGGGATGACAGTGAAGCTCTAGAGAAGCTGCTTAAGCATGCAGTTATCTAGCAAGCACCAAGACCACAGCATACGGCGTCAGCACAAGCTGAATCATGCACATGATCAGACAGATGCAGAGACACAAACCCACATACAGCAGTTCTGCTCATGTGGGTGATATGGATAGACAAGCCACATGCAGATGCACAGCAGTTAGACAGGCGTGACCAGTCTTACCCCAGCAGAAGCGGGAGCCGTGTGTATATGCGTGTGTATAAGTGAGTGCGTGTGTGTTTTATACTCGCAGCGTGTTCATGAATAAAGAGACACATTTTGAATGGTTAGAGACAACCATCGACCCAGTTCCAGAACAACCCAGCTAAACCACAGAGAGGCAGCGTAAAAGCAATTACACATACAGGAGAGACCAAGGAGGGATGTAAATGGGGTAAGTCATTCTCACTTTCACCAATCAGCAAGCGCCAGGAGTGATATCACTAAAACATCATTCTCCTGAGCTGACAGTAGAAGTTTGAAGATTGACAGCGAGTAACAGCCTAATGAATGGAGACTTAAGAACAATAGGTCCACTAATGCTCCTTAGATAAACCTACTTAAGTCAGGTAAATTGCGATTGTCACATGTTTAAAAGGTGTTGACATAAACTAACAAATTCAATGTCAATGTTTTCCGGTTTGTTTCCTGCACTGGTTTGATAAAGAATAATGGAGAAAAAAATAATTATAAAGTCCACTACAAATAAAAACAGAACTCTTTGTATGTGACACAAACCTGAAAGCTTTCTGAATAAGTAGTAGATTTCTAAATATTGCTAAACAAAAAAAAAAATCATATATAACAATTTGAAAGGTATAGCACAACAACCTTTAGACCATTACAGTTATAGAGATTGAGCCAAGGAAGTGTTACAACCCATCCCAGTCTCTCCTGTCTGTGTTTCTGCATAACATTAGTTGTAAACATGTTCAGTCTTATTTGTAAATTAAACTAAACACAATATGAACCATCATAAGTACAGTATATCAATATACAATACATTTTGTCAAAACAAAAGCATAATGTCACATTTAAAAATACCATTAATTAATGCATTCATTCATTCATTATTTAAGAATAACAGAAATTATCTATGGGATGAATCAACATCAGTTAAAATAAATAAAATAAATAAATAAATAAATAACACTGGTGGACAGAGACATTACCTGGCAATGTATCTCTTCCCCATATACCTGAACTGGTGGAGACATAGTCTGCAAAAAGAGTGAATGAATATGATCTGAAACACCATTTGGACCATAACCATGCTAATGTGCTCTACTCTGTAGTATTCTAATGCAGCACTTACTCTAACAGAGTGAAGAATTCCATCAGATCTCCAGGTGAAGCTTTATTCCAGTAGGTGAAGAGAGCATCTGAGAAACATCAAACTGCATTTAGTGTCAGCCATTACTTTCAATTATATTTATCCTGATCCATCCATTACCACAATAACCCTAACTGTCTGTAGACGGCTCTTCATGGAAAGCAACTTCTTTAGCTCCACGCTAAGAGTGTTTACACTTAAATTGCTGACGTGTAGAGGAGAGAAAGTGTGTGTGTGTGTGAGTATGTACCTTCAGACATGCTCTTAAGCACATGTAGGAAACACATTAACAGACTCTTCACTTCAGACTGCTCTAGTTTATCACAGCGCAGGAGAGATCCACCTAGAGCTGCTGCCACATGGCACTGTCATATGGAGAGAGAGAGAGAGAGAAAGAGAGAGAGAGAGAGAGAGAGAGACACACACACACAGTCAGACATGCTTCTTGCCTCCCACATTCTCTGTAAGGTTTTCTTACTTACCACAGCGAAAGAGAAAACACAGCAGCTTAAAGAAGCCACCCTGCCATTCTCTAGAAGTCAGAGTGCTGTCCCAGGTCACATTTTTCACAAGCTAAAACTGGCCTGATTTGCATGTAGCGTCCTTGATATATCACAGATTCTTTAGTCATCGGAAGTAATACTATATTTATTTTCTGTACTATAGCCCGACCCATATATTGGTATTTTTCTGACTCAGCATCAATTTGCGAAAAAAATTAATTCCAGAGTTATTCTGAAAGAACTGCAGTCTCCTGCAATCCACTCATAGCCTGCATTCAAATTTGACCATGGGTACATAGCCATATTGTTCAAATCCTCAGCTGTTAATATTTTGGTCATTTCATGGTTATTTTCCAGCCAGAGCTCAATATGTTCTGTAAGCAGTGGACAATGGAACTGTTGGGTCAGTGAAAACTAAACTGATCAGACACAGTAAAACACAGTAAAACAGCAGCACAAAATATGAGCCTAACACACTGAACGCCTGCTGAGTTCAAAACTCAGTGGTAACTGTTCTAGATTACTGCAATCACGGACGAAGAATTAAATGTTGCCCAGTCACATCCTGTACACTTTCCCCCAGTCTGAGTCCTCCACACTTTTCAAAACATTCCAACCCACAACTATGAATAAGAAGTCAACATCAGCCTTTCTTGTTGGTTTGTTAGGTAAATACTGACATACACATAATAAAATTTATATAAAAAGAACTGATGGAAAAACCTAAATCTTAGCGGTTGGTAAAGCACTATTTATCAACAACTCATGCAAATTAAAATGTTAAACATAAGCTCAAGAATTAAAACAGTTCTGAGAATTTTCAGTCTTTAAAAATGGTATTCATCATAAAATATTTATATTGGTCGGGCCATATACAGCACAGCATTTACATATATATTTTTCTGAGGACACCTTCTACAAAGCAGAGCTGCAGGACCCTGACAGATATGTGCGTCTGCCGGACTGACACTCTACACCTCTTAAAGCACTCTAAGAGTAGCAGTAATAGCAGCAGTCAGTGCTAATGTGTCTACCAAAGCACAAGATTGGCATAGAAACACACCAGCTTCCTTTGCCAGAAGGAAATAAGAGCACAAAGCACAGACAGCTCAGTGTGGAGAGTATGAGGCTTTGACTTGGCTTTAACAATTCTGGCGGTCTCGAATAGCGGAGAGCTGAGAAAGACATGAAGTGAACTTTGCTGCACACTTTAAAGAGAATCATAAAAATCATTAAAAGTGTGTCTTATAATGTGAAGAAAGACATCATTGGGGCTGTCACTATCCATTGAACAAGTAATAATGATTTATAATAATAAGAATTATTATTACTATTATTGTTGTTTGACACTGAAGGGTAGATATTAAAAATTAAATAAGAAATTACAAAAGCACACCAGTTTCAAATTTCTTGATAAAAGTGTGCTACAACGAACTAATGTAAAAACAATATGTGGCCCAAAATCTATGTGAATGGCCTTTTTATTGCACTCTATTTCTATTTATTTCTTCTATTATTTTCCTATTAGACTAGTAGGAACATATGGAATTTGGCTGGTATAGCACAGTGCAGGTATAGCTCTGAGGTGTGAATGGGGTTTAATTCCCCAGCTGGGCAAGCATCCTATACTATACCAACAAGAGTCCATGGGCTAGACTTCTAACACAACATTCACCTACCTGTGTGACAATGACTGAATTGTCAGTTATTCTGGATAAAAGAGCATCTGCCAAATGCCATGAATTCAATGAAGGAATGAAAATTTTATGTATGCAGCATCACCTGCAGATTGCCAAATTTTATTGATTTTAAGTCTGAGTTTAGTAAAAAAGTAGTTAAGTAAATAATAATGCCCTAATACAAATATCAGATGATATATACTGTATGTCTTTGGGTGAAAAGGACACAAATGTATTACATAATACATGCATGTCATACATAAGGATGAGCTGCTTAGTTTGAAATATGTTGACAGGAAATAATCAGAGAAATAGAACTCCAAACAAGTGCATGCAACACAACAACTGCCTCATGCAGAACCTGCTCATCACACTCCTGGCAAAGGAGACAAGGGATCAGCAAAAGCACACACACACACACACACACACACACATACGCACACACACTGTGTCAGCCTGGACCAAGGCATTCTGAGGTGGACAGCAGTGTGAGGTCATGGTCAGGTGGTGTAGTACTTGTGCAGTGTTGTTGGGGGTGGTTAGATGGTTGAAAGAGGGGGCAGAGAGCAGGGAGAAATCCATGGTCTGGCGCTTGACCCGTGTGGACAGCACCGTGTCCTCACATTCCGGGAGGAAACGCAGCATGCTGGTGGAGTGACGGCGCATAAAGTGATCCCGCTGACAGCATTGATGGCAGGAAGCAATCACACAACCACGGATTAGCACACAACACCCACACACATACAGAGTAAACACCAGTGATGTACAGTTCAAACTGCTTTCACTCTCTCTTCTCATACAGTCCTGGTGACTTTCACTGGTCTCACACCCGTGTAGCAAACTAATACACTGAAAAACTAACAAAACATTGATGAATCAGCAGAAGAAACATAACACTGATGCTCCATCAACCCAAGAAAGATAAGGCAAGTCTATTATATCTATTATTGTCAAATGTCAGGTCAACTTTAGTGAGCTAACTGAGTAGCCATGCAAACTTTGCAATGCAAATTTTGAACATAAGTTACATATCTGTGAACAGTTGCTTTGGTGTAGGTGGAAGCGGTACAGTTGTGGGGAAATCAGCGTTTCCAGGCAACCACATTTTTAAAAGACAGTCCCCATTTTTGGTGGCTGGTACCTGGCTAGCGCTGTCGCCAAAACTTTTTCCTGTTTTAACTGTGACTGAAAACACACACCGGAAAGTCCTAAAAAACCCAGCAGCAGAGCAGACAGCGCACGTGGTGCTCATTTTGGCAAACAGATCGCAGGGCTGCTACAATCTACAGTCACTTCTACCGCTTGCTCGTCGCTTTGTAAAAACTCAACCACAAGCTAGCAAGTGTCAAGTGACAGACCCCAATTTTAAACACAGGATATTTTAATGAGATACTGACTGCTGAACTGGAAATATTTGGGGGTTTTATCTCCAAATCTGGTCACGTTAGGTGAAGTGCCTGTTGTGAACTTCAGTGAACTTCAGTGAACAAGTGAAGTGAACTTTACTTGTTAGCCATGCAGCCTTTAGCATGCTAACTAGCTAGCTTGTGATGAATAAAGTTAAATTGTATCAGCAGTCAAGCATAAAACAAGGTCTCATCTAATAAACTTCACTTAAGCTATTAAAGTAATATAATAGCCCTTAAGGTGGTACCAGGGATTCCCCAAGAGAAAATGTTAAGGCCAAGTGAACAAGGGCTTAATAAAGGGGGGTTTCAAACAGGTGGTAAATATGCTTGTACAGTTAAATATAACCATTTGCCCAGTGCTGGTCACTAAGAAGTGAAGATATTAGTTGTAAATCATGTATTTTCAAAGAAGCACATGACTGAATTCGTACCATACAAGGCCACATGTACCCAAAGATAGAATGTGTGACCGTACACTACCTTGTCCAGGGGGTGGTGTTTGTCGTTGATGCGCTCTGATAGGCTGTTTCCTGAGTCAGTGCTGATGAGGGAGCCACGGGAGTCAGCATGCCGGACGGAGCTTACATTCGGAGTGGAGGTTGTGTGTGGAGAGGCTAGGCCACAAAAGCATTTCTGTTATTTACTGGTAAGTCTACAACAATAATTAAAAGTAGTAGTAATAGTTATTTCAGTATATTTTTCAGTTTATGTCTGACTGTTCACTTAAAGTACTATAATCAGTAGCTGTTCAGTAACTGGAGCTGTCCTCTCTTACCTGTTCCAGAAATGACCCCAAACAGATCCTTATGGAGACTACTCTCTACATGACTCCCTGCTTTAGGAGGCGTCATTAATGAATTGGTGAGATGAGGTTCGTCCCGTCCGTGCTGCAATACACATCAGATTGTCATGAATGGAAGAAAAAATATTTCTATGGCTACATTTACAGACTGTGACCACCAGGTGTCAGTCTTACGCTGTTAGAGAGGCTGTTGGTGAAGGGAGAGGTGTCTTTAATGTTGAGTCTGTGGACATTCTCCTGAAGTATCCCAAAGAGAGGCAGGTACAGCGTGGCCAGCCTTGCCTGCTGACTCTAAAATACAAACACTCATTACTCAAACCATCATGCACAGCTTGTAGTTCACACAAAATTAAACTCTTTAAACTCTTTTAATACAAGTACAACTACATATATATTGTCCAAGTTAACAGAGGCTCACCTTGGACATGTACCGATCATCAAAGGTATGTTTGACCATCAGGTTCTTCAGCACCTGGATAGCTATTTGACGGATATCTCTGAACTCCTGTAGAGCTCCACTCACCTCCCTCAACAACAAGCCTACTACAAAGTGATTCTTACAGAAGTCATCCGTTAGTGAGTAGTCCAACTGAAGATCTGAAGGAGAGAGAGAGAGAGAGAGAGCAGGGTGCTATCAACTATGCAGAGAATGTAATAAACAACACAGCAAAATGTAAAACAGGTAGAGGACAATAGAGCTTGCTAGTGAGGGGGTTCACATACTTACATTACAGATAAAATACAAAAATCTAGATCACCAAGTGCCTTTGTCTGAATTCTTAGAAATGTTCTGAGTTACAGGAAATGATAATTAGTGGTTTTAGAATAACATATATTTTTTATTATTATTAATAACAAATGTTTGTTCAATAATATTTCACTCTGATGTAATTCAAACCCACAAAGTACAATAAAACAAAAATAAAAAGAAAGAACAGACAGGCAAAACAAAAACAAAAATAATGATACTAACTCATAACTCACAACTGTGGTATAGTGGATGCAGAAATGGAGCAAAAAACAACAATCTGAGTGTATTTTTATTAGAAATGACAGTAATGTGATTCCACAGATTTCATTAGTACAGTGTTGATCAGCGAGTGATTGGTTATTGATCAGTCAGGCAGGCAGAACGCCTCACCTACCTACAGCAGACTGAGACTCCATACAGGAGTATTGAACTGCTGATCAGCAAAACACACAGAACATACAAATACATACTAAGATAATCAAGTTCTACAACACACACAACAAAAACAATGAGTGAGGCATTTTGAGATATTTAACAAGAGATGTGTCTCAGTGTTGTGGTTTATGTACAGCAGAAGTTAACGGGAGGTTTCCCCCTACAGAATTCATCCTCAGACAATAAGTGTTAGTGTTTGTCCTAACCTTGGAATCTCTGTATCCTCCCTTTCCCAAATGGCATGGGCAGATTTAGAGGGATGTAGTGCTCGTGGTTACACACCACCTTCAAAAACTCAAACTTAAATTCATACAGTGTCTGTGGAGAAAAGAAAGAAACAGAAACACACAAAGGCACAAAAAGCAATGAGTACAGTACATCTGAACTTTAGACTCATATCACTGCAAGAAGACTCAACAACATTAAAGAGGATCGTGTAGTGTTAAATTAGTATTAAAAGGTTATTGAATGTGAAATAATGGCATGGAGATACAGTATGCAAAAGTGTGGTACCCCTGGTAAATACATGGTTTTCTTTTCGAGTGAAAATAAGCTGCTCCTGCACATAATAATGCACAATGACTGATCATTTGCCTTGTAAAACACAAGAAGAGGCCTCTACAAGCCCCACACACACCGGAAAGAAGCTGTGCACCCTGTAGAGGATGTGTTAATGTATTTTCACTGTACAAAACAACAGAAAACTTGGTTGACCAGGGTATTAAAACTCTATTCATGCAGGAAAAAGCACCTTTGCATCTCCAGGCATAAAGCAGTTGATGTAGTTGTTGATCTGCTTGAAGACAAATCCTCGATCCATAAAAGTAAAACAACGCTGAAGAAAATAAGATTTTGATTAGTTACTATCACTCGCTCATTCCTCAAAACACAAAGTCAAAATAAAGTCAAAAGTACTTCAACAGCATCATAAACAAAGTCTGAGGAAAGACTGAATCTACTAAGTGCTGGATTCTTAACTGGTAAGAGACGTTAAGACTGGTCTGATCACCTTAATGAAGAAAGCCAGGCTGTGGTTGGCGTTCCGTGCTGCATCCAGGTTGTCTTTGTATTTCTGCGCTATGTGAGGCATCAGCATGTTCACCAGGGTCTCCACTGTGTGGTGAAATGAGGCTGAGAAACGCTGGTTCCTGGACAGCTATAGGATAGAGACCAAAGTCCAAATGCTCACAAATCATTTCTTACTTGCATAAGAGATACTTTATTTGGATTTTCACTCAATAAAAACACATTTATACTTATATTTACTTTTATTACTTCTTGAAATAAATGAAAAAATGATACATTTTAATTACATATTTAAATTACATTTATACATTTATATAGCATACCAAAAGAACAAAAATAACTGTAGACCTAGGGTTCACTATCTAATGAGACCACTCATAAATGAGCATGTAGTGAGACTCACCCTGACTTTACCACTTTCTATCAGGTACTGGGCCATGGACTTCACTAAAGCTTCAAAGAAATACCAGGAGTACTGAACACAGAAGCAAAAAGAATCAGATCAGAAAATGCAAAAAAATCTCATGAAAAGATGTCAGCGAGACAAATCTGGGAATGAAACATCTGCCTGGCTTCATCAGAAACCAGTGCTATGTCTTACAGCTGGAAATAAATCTCTGCAGAGGACAGAGATAGCAGGTGCAGCTCACCTTCAGCAGTTTGTTGCTGGTGAGGAAGTCAGTGGAGGGCTTGAGGATTGTAGTCATGGCTTTGGCCAGCTCCTCATGCACTGTTTTACCAGTAGCTGTGTTTGCATCTGTCTTAAACACGTACTACACACAGAAACACAAATGACAATCATGAGTTTCAGAGCCTGAAAGAACCTGGGAGCTAAAGTGAAGGGTTCTCTCTAAAGATTAGTTTATATACACTGGTAACATTCTTCTCTCCTCCCGAAACACAACTCAAATAAACTCACTAACATTATTGATCCACCAACCTTGACATAAGAGCGGAGGTGATTTTCCAAGCCCTCCTCGTGACACTGAGCTACAATATGGATCATCACTCTGAGAAAAGACAGAACTTATGGTAATATAATGCATTACATGCATTAAAGAAAAGGTTTTAATGAAAGTGTTATTGTATACTAGTAATACACTTCTTCACTCGTTGTTTAAGTTGGTGGGAACTGACCTGGTGACATTGACGGCAACATCATCTTGTGCAGCACTGGTAAGTACGCGGAACAGCTGGTTCAAGATTGTAGGGAGGAAGTTTATCATCACGTAAGCCTCCATTGCATGCAGACTCTGGATGGAGCATATACAAAGTCCATTAGTCTAATCATTAAGGTTAGTCCACCATCTTTCAGTTTTAACACAGCGTGGGGTTGGGTGGCAGATCAGAGCTCTCTGGTGGTTCCAGATGATGGTCTGCACATTTTTTATCAAGTTAACTCTGAATATTCTCAACAAGTTTCTCTAATTAATTATCTTCCTATGAGTTTCACTCCCTCATTAAACAACTTTATATAGTTACAAACATGTGCATGTTGCATTTATTAAATTTCTGTATGTGCCAATGAGAGCCATGAGAGGCAGCAAGAAGGCTGTGGCTGAACCCTGCATGCTAAGGACAGCTGCAAAAGATCAAGAGAGGGAGGAAGCAGTCAGCCATGAGGTTTAGTGGGAGGAGATCCCCAGCCATGAGAGAAGGTGGGAAGATGACATCCTGGGAAGTGGTGTCCTGAGCCTTGCCCTCCTGTTGCGCAGCAGGGCCAGTGTATTACACCTGACGTTGGTTCTGTTGGCCAAGCTGCAGAGCGGGGGTGATGAAGGGGGTGGAGCAACAAATTCTCTCTTCCTTTCGGCTCAGGTGCTCATGCTGCCCTTAATGAAACCCTGACTGGCTTTGGCATTATGGGTCCTTTTAACAGGAGCAGATGGATAAAAGTCTAGTTATGGCTTTGAGCTTTTAGTTTAGCTTGTTTTTGTTCGATTTTTTCTTGCTTGGTACTAAAAATAAAGTTCCAATGGTAGTACAGGGTGTGCTTCAGGGTGTTGGCTTTAAATGGTAAAACGTTATCATTTCATCACTTTTATTGAAGCCACTGTTACGCTTTTTTTTCTACTGTGCCTTTAGGAATGACATGTAAACAGTCTCCGTTCTGACTAGCTGCCCTGTACTGTCCCTCACGTAAACTGAAACACTCCTTATAACTTCAATATACATGGAGGTAGCTAAACTGCTGTAGACTGAAAAGGCTGATGTAAGAAAACAGTCATTTTTCATTATTAAAAAAACAGTGACTGGTCAGTACATACTACATAAATACTATTTTATACTACATAAACCTGTTTACTGTGTTCTAAATGCCAGTATCAAAAACTACATTCCATTTTATCTCAACTTATTAGAGTATTCTAATTCTGATCTGAACACAGACAAACCCCTGCTGACTGACAGGTGCTCTATTCCACATACTATCCTGCACATTACTTATCAGCTAGTACATCTGGCCAACTCTGTACTGTGATGGAAAACTCACACCCAGCAGCTCCTGGGTGGAGAACTCACCACGCAGATTGTGAGAGAAGTATTGTTTACATACACACTACAGAGACACAGGCCTGTGTATGGAGCTCCCTACGCATTGCCCTGAGTGTGTTAGGAAAGTGGTTTTAGACTACACAAACAAGACAGACTCTGCAAACATCCTCAGGAAACACGTGCGCAGGCACCCAAATAAATGGAGTGGGTAAGATGGAGGGCATGAGAAAGAAAGAGTCCAAAAAAATTATTTCTCATTTACACTGTTCGCTGTTATCTTGTAGTCATACCTTCAGGTATTTGACAAGCTCTCCTCCTGTGGACTGAGATGTAGACACACTGCTCTCACAGTGGTGGAAGAAATTGTGTAAATGCTGATCCTGAAGGCAAAGGAGAAGATGCATTTAAAAAGAATTCAAATAAATTAAACTATAATCAAAACAGTTATCAACAAAACTCTAAAATAAATCAAACAAAACTATAAAAATATCTGAAGACGGAAGTGCTCTTCACACAAACATCCACATGCCCTGTTTACACTTGGCCCATTCGTTTAAAAGACAGATGTAATCATGTTTGTGATCATAATGGTCAGATCTATTAGTTCTGATTACAGAATGGATGAATTGTGACTGGATCTGCATACAATGCAGTCAGCTTCATAGTCTAGTTTCACTCATAACTTTCAATATGTGTGCAATAGCTATGCAGTATATAAGTCCTAGTAGTAGTAGTTAAACTACTATATATATATATATATATATATATATATATATATATATATATATATATATATATATATATATATATATATATATATTTGTATATTTATACATACTATATACTCATACTACACAAACTACCAGCGCAACACCAGGCAGGTTTCTAGACAGTATGATTATTTTTAAAAGGGCAAGTGTAAATGATTTGATCACCGTTACTGAATGTCAACTGTAAGTGTAAACAGGGACAGAAGTGCAGAAAACAGTGCTTCTCTAATGGACTGCAAAGGTATGGAGAATGTTAGAGCAGTGTCAAAACCTGTGTGTAGATGGTGGAGACCAAGTGCGTAGAGACTTTAAACAGTGGCTTTCCTCCATCAACAAACTTTACTTCAGGACCCGCGTGCTGCTACATTCACACACACACACACCCGGGCACATAGAACAAAGAGAACCACAGTTATGATTAGGCAGAACTTGCAGTCAATGGCAATTAATACCGTTTGTGTTTACATTAGGTTTAATAAACGATTACCTATGCAATAGTATGGAGTATGACTCACCTTGCTGCTGCTGTCCTGATAACTGAGGTAGCCTGCAGGCAGGTTTGCAGCGACAGGAATCTGCTGCTCATTCATGATTATTCTGCCATCCTTCAATAAGGGAAGCCATGCATAGCCCACTACATTCACACACATACACACCAACACACACAAGGAGAAGAAGATTTTGAAGGGTGATGCAAGTGGATGCAAACCTTGCAGTCACAGAAAAACACACAAAAAACATCCCTCCTGTAAAAATGCCATGCTCTCAGCTTCTCTGGATTAATATGGCATATCCTGATTTATTTATTTTATAATCATTATGTCATATACTATGAGGTTATCACATAACACTTATATAATCTATACAGTCTCTATTTAACATATATTTTACATTTACATTCCTTTCATAGCTGCATGTATGGGGTTATTCAAGTCGAACTAACAAACTGTTCTATAAGCAAGCCAATGGCCAGTCTAATGATAGTATAAGTATTAACCACTGACCAAGCACAACACAGACAAGCACAATTCAACATTCAAAAGCAGTTAAAAAAGCTGTAAAACTATTATATTTACAGAGGATCCAAGTTCTCACAGATCCCCAGGCGGTGCAGACTTTACCCCCAACTAATTTCCAATGTATAGGGGCATGGTTAAAATGTGGATCACTTGTGGGAGCTTGAGGACTGGTGTGAGAACCACTGCCATGAGGCACAGAGGTGAACGCATCAAAGTCTGTGGCTGTTTTGTTTTACTACAGTGTTGGTAAGCTTGTGTTCATTTCTCAGTTTATGATCTCATAAAAGTACAAAGGCATTTTGGATGCAAACTGGCAGTGGAAGTGGATAGTTAAGATTAGGATCTGAAACATAAACACCATTCTCTAATTATTAATAACAACAACAACAACAACAACAACAACAATAATAATAATAATAATAATAATAATAATAATAATAATAATAATAATACATATAAATAAAATGTTAAACCTGTCTGTATCCCCATCTGGTTCAGAAAAAACTGATACACTCTTCCAGCTGATTTAATATAATAAATAAAATAATCTGACCCAAAAAACACACCACGAGCTTAATTAAAGTAAAAGCACATTACTTGCTGTTCACTCTTACATTAGCCTGCACCTGCTGATCCTAATCCTAAACCTGTCTGGCCCAGGAATGAGATTCAGACTGTACTGTGTGTTTC
Source organism: Megaleporinus macrocephalus (assembly GCA_021613375.1). Taxonomy (NCBI): domain Eukaryota; kingdom Metazoa; phylum Chordata; class Actinopteri; order Characiformes; family Anostomidae; genus Megaleporinus; species Megaleporinus macrocephalus. The sequence goes on along the minus strand of CM038709.1, from coordinate 20,756,266 downwards.
TGTATTATCGTTCCAGTGCATCCTGAATATGTGTGTGCCCTGACGTACCCTGTGTCTCCACCTGCTCCCGCCTTTTGGTGCTAGCTTTGCTGTTGCTGTCACAGCTGACGTGGTAGAACGTGAACAGGAGATGATGCTTCTCATTCAGTTGAGTTGGCAGTTCTATCTTCAACTGAGAGGAACAAAAAAGAAAAAGCTATGTTAGCTACATTTACAGCTACATTAGGCTCAAAGCTCCAGGGCGATATTCAAGAAGCAAATAACCTCAGGTACCAAACATGTCTGATCTGAGCAACTAGATTTAAAGAGACATAACATTGAAACTGGAGATGTCCTTGTATCTATACTCACTGTTTATTTTATCAGTTTAATTTACAATACAGGTGCACTTTGTAGTTCTAAGACTGAAGTCAAAGCGTTTCTCTGCATACTTTGTCAGCCCCCTTTGTCAGCCAGTTCTTCAGTGATCAGGACCCCCAAAGGACCACCATAGAGCAGATAGTATTTAGGTGGCAGATCATTCTCGTATGCAGAGTAACAGATGGACTACAGTCTGTAACTGTAGAACTACAGAGTACATTTATATGGTAAGTGGAGCTGATACCATGGACAAAGAGTGTAGATACAAGGAGGGGTATCGTGGCTGTTGGGTATGTATACATTAGCACTTCTGGTAAGAAGTTGGAATGTCTTACCTCATCATAAAACTCAGGGTTTTGCTGATGATGCAATACTGCAGCAAAAGCGTTCTTGGTGAAGAGCTGTCCACCTGGACGACCATATATACACTAAAGCACGGAAAAAGAGGTCAGAGAGCATTTCCCAAGCTAAATAAAACCAGGCCTGTCACAATTATGAAAAAACAGACTAACAATTAAATTGTAGTTTTCTGATCAGTGTAGTAAACAATTCACTATTAACAAGTGTTCAAATTGGTGGATTGGCAATCTAGCTTCCCAGCTGTTGATGCCTAGTCACTTTCAAGTAGCTTTTCTACTGTTCACCAACCTTACATAAGAAGGAAGTTCTTCTTAAATCCCACTCAAGCAGTTTTCCCAAAGATTCAGATATTCGTCAATGTTTTCTTAATTGGAATTTGTATTTAGGTAAAAACAGAATCTACACACGCTCAATAGCACAAAAGTGCAGACAATTCTGGAGTTTAAGAACACATCATGAATCTGATGTTGGCTTTTTCTCAGAACCTTCCTCAAGAATAAAAGTAAGAAGAAAAAGGAAGACAATAGTAAACTGGTGAATGTTTTCTTTTTGCTTCTATTTACAGGTTTTGTCCCTATGAACCTAATTGATTATAATATGCCCAGTTCACATTTTACTGTCAATGACTCTGAAAGCTAAAAGATAGTTGCAGTCAGCTTAAGTGATTGTTACTAAACTGTATCTCAAAGAAACAGTTCTATCCATGTGTGTATATATACACTGTACATAAAGCCATATGAACGCAGTAATATACAGAGTGAGTATGTATTTGTCCTAAGGTATTACAGTTTGTACTGGTCAACAGTATTTGTATCAGCCATGTCTTACCTTGAGAGGGAGAGCATCTTCCTCATCAGAGTCTCTAAACTCCACACACACAGCAATGTTTCTGGCCTGCAGACACACATAATTCACGATTACCTCATATAACCTTGTATTTAATACAAACGTCAGCTGTTGCTACTTGATCATGCTAAAATAAAACCAGACATAGCAGACATATGATGTTCATTATCAGTACAGGGTAGACACCAGGAGAAAATGTGGGACTGATGAAGAGGACTGATCCAATTTCGGCACAAATGTAGTCTGAAATAAAACAGAACGAACCGCTTGTAGCGCAACACAAAAGTAGGTCACAGCAACAGCCACCAACTTTTACGCATTAAACTAACATTACAGGTCATTTATTGCAGATCTATTTAAAAATCAATTCGAACATTTTCAGTATCTGTTTATTTATTTTAAAGCAATAATGATTGGTTGGCTCTGACTTGCTGATGGGTAAGATGTGTCTGAGCTTAGTATTCATAGCTGCTTAAGTGAAGCACTTCAATTCAAAGCTTAATACCTCATTTTCTAAAACAACCAATGGCCATCATTACCCTAGTAGAAACAGATCTGATGCTGATACCTTTGCGAAGGTCTTCTGGCTGTCGTACTTGAGGTGCCGTGGGTAGACGTACAGATGGTTGTTATACGTGGTGAAAGGCTGAGAACATTTAGCTAAACATGGCACAAACTCCTCCACCTCAAACAACAGCCCGTTCCAATCATTGCTCTCAAAGTGACGGACTGGCAGATACGAGGATGTTATGCAATCTACACACAGAGAAAGAGAGACACAGAGAATGGAAAAAGGAATTATAAGAAAATTAATGAGAATGGAAAGTCAATCTCATCAGCAGAGGAAGTGTGTTAGCTGTGTTTGACTCACTGGGGAGATCCGGGGCCACACTGTCAATAGTAACATCCAGATTCCCCAGAATCACTGGCAACTTCGCCATCTTCTCCTGCCTGGAGGTAGAAAAACAGAGGTAAGAATATGAGATAAAAGTGAGAAAGCTGGCTAGTCTGCAATATAATACATTATTGTATGCATCCGTCGCCTCATGTTACTTGAAGGTAATATTACTCAGAAATACACGTGTACGTGGAATACTGAGGGTGGAAATGAACACTTGATAGTTGATCTTAATTACAGACAAGAAAACAACTATTAACAGTTAATTCTAAATACTTAGTGCGTGATTTTCTTAGGGTTGTTTTATAGCTCTGCAGAGATGCACGCGATGCAGGGAAGGGGTTCATGAGGAAGCGTAGGGCAGAGGCCACAACGTGCACATCCGTTGCCAATCTGCAGAGCTGTACATCAAGCCAAAATCTCTAAAGAGCCAAACAATACTTGCCCCAAACCCAAACCAGGACAAAAATTAAAATGAAGAAGCTCAAGGAGTGTCCGACTGCCTTCACAATATTTTATCCCAATATTAGGTCCCAGGTTTACATCCCGGACGAGCCCTTGCTTGAGGGCAGTCTAACCACCAATTGCTCCCCGGGCACTGTGGTAGGGCTGCCCACCGCTCCGGGCAAGTGTGCTCACCGTCCCCCTTGTGCGTCTGTAAATGTGTATACTGCACCTTCCCCCTACGTTCCCCACACATTTATGTATGTTAGGAAACACATATTCACAGAATATGAAAAAGTACAGTTTGGTCATAAGTGTCCAGAGCTAAGTGCTCAGACTGTGAGGAGGGACATTAACAACAACAGTTCACAACCAACATTTTACAGTGTTCTTCTGCACCTACTATGCAAGCACACATTTCCACCAGGTAGCTCTCCAATTTCTCTAATCTTTAATGGATTTAATATATTGTCATTGTCCAAAAAATCATGCATCTTTCCATGATGAACGGACCAATAGAAATGCTCGCAAATCACTTGGATGTTCTCTTTATTTTTACTTACATTTAAAGTAAAGAACATTGTTGCCTTGCTTTTCTTTAGACAACGACGATATACCAAGTCATAAAGCCATCTCAGCCCTGTCCTAGAGAATGAGATCTCCCATCCATGGTTTTGATTCTTTTGACCAATGCCTGACGGAAACAGTATGTTACAGCCAATAAGAAGAGAGAACTGGGAGTGAGACTAACTTTCTGAAATCTGCCAGGAGCTTGAACATGTCCTCATTGGAGAGTTTGTTACTGTCCTGCCTGTAGATTGCAGAGAAACGTGCAGACTTATCCAACGTCCCAGACGCATCCTTAAAGAGAGGCCTAAAAGGAGGGTTCGAGAGGGAAAGAGAAGGGGGGTTAAGTTGAAGAGGGTAGGATGAACAAAGGCTTCCTGTTGGGGAATTATGTCATTTTTCCATTTGGGCAGAATAGATAACACACTCCCAAACCCCTTTCCTGTGAAGGTACATCTGAAATGTCCCATTGGAAAGAAAAACACACTCAGTGGCTCCTAACGCTACAATATATTATAAACTAATTCAAAAACAGCCTTTACCACTTCTCAAATAATTCACTATTCTCGGTCTCTTAGAAGCAGCTTATTGGAAAACAAAGCACTGTTTCAGGCTTCTTGAATATAAAACTTTCTTTGCCATGGAAAAGCAGTAAAAGCTTTTTCCCTTTGGCTGGACAGAACATAAGCAGTCTGAAACCTGAGTGGTGTCACTCTCACGGCTTCTAAAGCCTGAGTAGTGCTGGAGTGAATCTGTACAGCACACACATAAATAGCCATAGATTTTTCGCGAGCTGTAGACAGTATAAGAGACATATTTCTTACCTGGCTGCCCACGCAAATGGCATCCTGTACTGACCAAGTCTGCTACATGCTAATTTAGCATTCTTTAGGACCTTCTGGGCAACCTGAGAGAGCAGAAGAGGAGAGAGGAGCAGAGAGTTCTGGATTTACAACCAGACCACTTTAATGCTTTTCACATCTTTTGTGTCCTAAAACATATTACTATACAACACACGTACACATCTCTCTATACTCTGTACTACAGGCAAAACCAGACAGTGCTGTAATAACAGGGACCGGAATGTCATGTCTGAAATGTAATCATGTCAAGACTACTAAAGAAAACTGTGGATACAATGATTTTTATTGAATATTTGCACATATTGTGTTGCACTAAACTGAACCAATTTTGCTCTCTTTATAATAAAGCATGTCTAGAAAAGCTGATAACTGATCATGATAACAATATGTATTACAATGTTGATAATGTTCAATTCCTCTGGAAGTTTTATGCAAGAACCACATTAATAGTGCTTTTATTACTTTGCTTTAAAATTTGATTTTTTAAATAGAATTTAGCAGTAAAACTATCATTATTTGTAAAGTCTGTCGCATGAAAACTGTAAGAATTTCAAAATTTTGCTTTGTGGGCCAGACCTAAGTGTGAAAATTAGCAAAAGAATCCAAAAAATAATTTTAGAAAATGAATACTAAATGATAGAGAAAAAAATACAAAGACTTCCTTTTAACCCCTAGTTCCACTTTACATACACACACTACCTTGGAGGAGTCAGAGCTCTTCATGTACGGTTCAGCACAGTGAGTTATTCCTCCCTGCAGAATCTTTTCAATCCGCGCCACCAGGAAGATATCAGGGTGCGGACACATCACAGAGAACACTCCCTACACACCACACACACACGATACCACGCTTAATGAAAAGTAACATGGGTCCCATTATAGCTATAATAATGGAAGATCAAAGTGCTTTCTAAAACACTGAAGGAAGGGAGGAGGGTTCTCCATCCTCTAATTCATATACTCTGTTTAGAATATAAAACCTCTTAGTGACATAAAGAAGCATATTTACACGCTCTGTTTACACTAAAAACCCAAACATACTCGGGTATACACTTAACCCAAAACCTGTGTAGCAAAATGTAGCTCTGCCAAATGTGATTATGTTGGTATGAAAACTTTTTATTTAAGTATTTATTTATTTTTATTTAAGTTTTTTTATTTGTGTGAAAAACCTGCAGATAAATAATGTATGTTGAGCTTGTGATATGTGTACATGTATGACTGCTCTGTACCTGTCGGGGATATTGCAGAGCACTCTCTGGCAGACCGTTGGTGGTGTGCTGTGCTGCATCTGAGGCTCCATTAATGATCTGAGCTCCTGAGCCTGGCACCATTGCTCTGACTGAGGGGTGGTTCAGATCGACGTGAAAATCTGCAGAAATCTTCCGACTGTTCTGAATATCGAACAGAGACAGCGTGACAAAAAAGGGCTCCACCTGCCACACAGGAAAAGAGAGACAATCCCAATTAATTTCTTGAATGAAACACAGTCGAAGTTCATATATGAATTGAACAATAGTGGTGTATACATTAGTGGTTGGTCCCTCTTCATTCTCCGCCACACAGCTTTGCAGGTTGAAGGACAGGTCATTGCATTTCACAAGAATCCGTTTCCCAAACTTCTCCTCAAAAGGTTTGACTTCAGGCTCAATCCCAGAGAAGTCCAACTTCTAGATTTGGATACAGACAGTATGTTTATTATACCCATCAAAATCACAATATCAGCAAGCTAATCTGTGGTAGGCTTCTACTTCAGTTGGGAGATATTTTTATTAATATATTGATAATTTACTGACTTGAATGTAGCACAAAATATAGCTGAAAAAGATATTTATGCACTGGGCACACATATCTAATAAGTCAAAGTATAATAAGTAACCTCACCGCAGTCCTTTTAGACAAACTTAAAACAGGACAGATGTAAAGCAGTGTATCAGTGTATTTGTCTTAAGGACAAATGGTTAGTGGGCACACTCTCCTGTTTTATGCCTGGTTCACACTACATGATTGTTTGAGTGGTCAGGTCCTTGTGCCATTTACACTACATGACTGGTTGTGATGTAATCGCAAGTCCTTCAGTTGTTGTAGATTTCACACAACATGACTGGTCGGCAAATTACACGACTTTCATCCTGGCGTATCACCCACTCATCTGGCTGCTCTCCAAAAACACGCTTTTGTCACGAGAACGCACAAAAACGTGTGTGAGAACTAATGATTCCACGTAGAACAAACGTTATTTCCAAAACGGACGTCAACAAACAAGCGATACAAGTTGTTACTGAGCTGATCTGCAAGAAAGAAGAAAAAGTTATGAAGATAGATAAAGGCACGGGCTAGCAGGGACTGTCTGTTCTGCAGAGAGAGTTGGGGGTAAATATTTAATCAATAAAAAGGTACATGTCGCCCGCAGCCACAGTGAGGTGACGCGGTTCTCTGCGATCCCATTGGCTGTAGCTAGACGCTGCTGGCCAAGATATTAAACATGCTAGATGCGATTAGTCAGTGACCACTCGGCGACGGCTCGGCAAGCGTCTTTCAGCAGTTCACACTACACGACTGAGTGAGCACCAAGTGTTCCCCGATTTGCCCTTCGGGCAGAGGTTTTTGTTGGCGACTAGAAAACCAGGCTAAAATCTTGTAGTGTGAACTAGGCATTAGGTGTTTGCTTCTACCCCTGTACCTGTGTGTCTGGGTCCAGTGTGAAGAGTTTTAGCCGAGTCTCATTCCTCATTTTAGACTCGATGTCTCGGGCACTCTGTAGAAAAGCACATTCAGTAGAGAAGACAAATTAGTTGAAATGGAATAGCGTAAGGACATTACAGTATGGGAATGTCAATGGCTTACAAAAATAAATAAATAGCCAATAGCCAAACATAAAAAAAATGTTTTATTATGTTCCATATAGTGGTCAGACTTGTGTAAATCTGCAGACTATCCTCTGGGATCTGTGATGGCCTTTTCGCAAACAGGACCTACCTGAAAGCTGTCCATACTTCCAGAGGAGCTGTCAGCCTTCCCCAGCTCATCATCTACGGAGAAGCGAACAGCTCAAATTAACATGGCGTACATCCAGACCACAGGAAGAAAAAACACAGCTCACAACAGATAAACTTTATCAGAGAGAGCATCATACCAGCAGCCTCTTAACTACAGCAAACAAACCAAGTAGACCACTGAGCGGAGATACAGCAAAACAGAGAGGAGGCCCTGAGGCCTGCAATAGCTCACTGCCCCCAAAGAACAGGCAGATGAGTGTGTTCAGAGGTTAACAGGGGAGTTGGATGTGCGTGTGTGTTTGTATTAGCTGGCTGATGTAGAAACACTTGGTCTGTTTCCTCAAGAGGAGTACTGTCATGTCAGGAGTGGTAGTTGTATGGGTGGTCTAATAATGAAAATACACACACACACACACACACACACACACACACACACACACACACACACACCGTCATGTAGGTCTCCATTCCTCTTCTCCTGCATGGCAAGCTCAAAGCTGCTGTGCAGGATTTTGTTAAGCGTGTTGATCCACTCCTCCATCTCACTCTCAGAATCTGCGGCCAGCAGGTACGCGCTCTTATCCTGCATCTTCAGCTCAAACGCAAAGCGACGAACCTTATTATTCTACACAGGGAAAGAAAGAGTAAGAGAGAGAGAGAGAGAGAGAGAGAGAGAGAGAGAGAGAGAGAGAGAAAGAGAGAGAGAGAGAGAGAGAGAGAGAGAGAGAGAAAGAGAGAGAGAGAGAGAGAGAGAGAGAGAGATGATTTACTGAAGTGAAAAAGCATCTAATCACCTTAAAAAGGATGATCAAATTAATAGTTAAAGCGCCCATATCCTACATGTTCTAGCAGGTTGTGTTCTCCCAGCAGTGCACTTATGTGTGACTTTATGTACGTAAGCAGTCATGAAATCATGTCTTGAGGTCTACTTTGGTTCTAGATGTGTCTTGGATGCCTCTAACAATCATATGTATTTGTTTAATCCCATCAACAGCACCCGTGATTATGAGCCAAACCAGGTGTTTGGTGGTAACCTCAAGAAATACAAGACTGGCATAAAGAGGTATGGTTTGGAAATAGTTAAATAAATGTATTGACATATTTACAGTCTCTAATCACTACTAATACTTATTTCTGACCAAATAAACACTTACTACCCAGGTGCCTAAGACTTTTGCTCGATACTGTTTTTTCATGACATTTAAAAGGAGCTGTTGTGCGGCTCATAGACTGTGTGGACTGGGCAGCACAATGCACATTTAAAACTACAACAGTGTTTACATACTACATCACACTCTTAAATTAATCTTAAAAAACAGTGACTGGCCAAAGTTATTGTTTTAGTACTGAGTGTGAAGTCTGGACTAGAGGACGGTCAGTAGGCTTTTCCAAAATGAACAAAGAGAAAAGTGTGTGCACATTTTATCCTGAAGTGAATTTATCTGGGTGAAATTTACAGTGAGCACACCAACCTCTGACTGAGAATAAAACAGCAAAAATACAGAGAGATCTGCTTCAGAATCCAACACTAACACACACACACACACACACACACACACACACACACACACACACACACACACACACAGACAGACACACACACACAGAGACACAGACACAGACAGATGTTTGTTTTACTACATTAGTGAGGTCATCCATAGGTTTCTATTGATCTTTGTTTTACTATAACTAAATAATACTACACCTACACCTAAATCTAACATGTGGTCCTCACAACTATACCTCTACAAGAACACACACAGACACACACACAGGGGTCATAACCGCAGTTTATCATTCAGTGCATCTAACTAAATGGAAATAGACATAAAATACAGTTCCATGTCTACTTATTTCATACACACACACACACACATGGAAACTGATTATAATAATGCATGTTCCAGCTTTAGAACCAACAGACTGATTGGAAGCGTCAATGTGTGAATTGCTGTGCAAAAGAAAGAGGCAGATCGGTACAGAGGATTATTTCCATATGGAGGACAAAAAGAGCAATGCCACGGCAAGTCATTCCAAGTGCAGCTGAGGAATATTAAAGGGATACGGCTGAACACTGTTAAAGGGATGATATAAAATGGTCTTCCTAAGAAGAGGAATGTCAGAAAGCCAGAGAGAGTCAAAGACAAGATTACTTTATAGCATCCTTAAAGGAACCGTATAATGGAAAACCAATTTTTCCGCGCTTCTTTGGAATGAAAGAGTTTGATACAGTAAAAAAATATTCCAAAACATATCCTTCACCCCTTAGTGCTTAAAGTCCACATAGAGGAAGTTAAATCTGGCACAAAACTAGAGAAGGAAATTTCGGATACCATGTCTCAGCTAACCGACTACATTTTGGTTGAGGGGAAAATGAAATTGCTTTAATTTCTCATTGAGCTACTGCTTAAACCTCTATTAAACTATTAGTTGTCAATTTGTCTGTGTTTGTGCTTATGGTTCAGTAGATCCTTTTATTTTGCTAACATTAATGATATTTGGATACATGTCTCCACAGGGACACTAGAATTGATTGGCTGCTAAACCTTTTGTCCCCTCTATAAACTGACCATAGAACCACACGGAGGATGAGAAGAGTACATCTCCAGATATACCTTCCTCTCATAAACCCTTTGCTAATACAGCATCAAGCTGTTGTGCTTCACTGTTCTGACAGAAGCTTTCCCAACATGTTTGTTGTTCTGGAAAGCATTCCTGAGTAAGGGAGTTAAATCCAGTGGCATATGACCTCCCCAGCTTAGTCAGTCTAATAATCAGTCTCTGAGTCAGTGCTGGGGAGTGCTTCAGAAAACATTGTACAAAAGGAGAACATGCTTCGACCAGCTTCATCAGTAGCCAGAGTCAGGGAGGCTGGACAGTGCTTGGTATATATGGAGCTCCAGGGAGCACGCTAATTATTTTCTCCATCTGTTGTTATAATGTAATTTGGGTCGATGCTTTATCTTCAGGGTTAAGGGTCAATTGGCATAATCAACTTCCAACTTGAGGCCTTGGTTTAAAGCCAATTTCTTTGACCGCTGGATAACCAATTGCCCTAATTATACAGACAGAGCTTATGATGGAACAGCACATGTGGCTGAGTAGCTGTGCATTAGATCTTATCATAGTTTGAGAAAGACTGCGGATAGTTTAGAGAACAAAAACAGCTGTCCCATTCTACCCTTTTCACTCTGGACCTTCTCTGAATACAATATATGTCCAGAAGTTTGTAGACATTACTTAGTTACTGCAACTCTGCTGCTGCAAATTCCAGTGCTTGGGCTTTACATATCTCTAGCTGATGACTGCCATTGGGAATGGTGACATTACGCTCATGTGTAGTTTCTCCAGAGTGTTTCAATTCACAGTTCTTTTCAATTCTTGTCAGAAAGAGGGGCCACTGAGGACTGAAACAATGGAAGAAAGTGAAGGTAAATGTAGAAGCGGGTGTCTGATAAGCTGGTAAGTGAAACAGCAGATGCAGCACAATGTGGTTTGATCATCAGGCCAGAATTGCAATAATATTTCCACATGACTGGTGTGTCATACAAAGCAGCCATTCATTTAACTCCAGAATGGCGCTGGCCAGCGATTTTTTTTTCATATGCGCAAACTGGAGCTTAAATACAATACTGGGATTTCACTCTGTGCACCTTCTACAGTCTTATGCAAAAGTTTAGGTGTCCATAGTCAAATGAAATGTATTGTTAATCTTGTCAGTAAAACTAAGAACACATCATTTACAGAGAACACAGCACATTTAAATGTACAACTATTTACTTGCTGAATTTAAAATATTGGAAAAAAATAAAACATAACGTGGCCTATACTAAAAATGACACATTTTATATGTTTCTTTTTTTAATATATCGTCGCCGTCCAATGAAAAACATGCATGTTTGTCAATTTTCTTTTTTCTACATCATTTAAACACAACAGCTGCCATTAACATTGTCTACAATTGCCATGATTAATGGACCAATAGAAAAAAAATGGTTCCATTGGCTTGCACTGAAAGTAAAGACTGTTTTTGTCTATCCTGTAAAGTTCCTATTTTGGAGATACTTGTTGGACTCTATTGGACAGCAACGATATTCAGCTTAAAAACTAATAGAAACTGTGCACTAAAATTTGCAAAAAAATACCACAACTATATCTCCTGTAGAGGTCAATGTACTAACACAACAAAGCATATACTCCAACCAAAGATTTCTAAACTTTGGCATATCACTGTATTTATATACACACAACAGACTTTAGCAGGCTGAAGGGACGGATGTACAAAGAGGCACTGTGCCTCCCCACACACTTACTCATTGTCTCTCTAAGGAAGGAGCTAAACTGACATAGTCTACAGCACGGTGAATCATTTTCACCTTTATTGTATTTGATATTTTCATGCATTTACTGAACCACCTGTTTGAGGAATAATCTTTGTCTTTTTCATTGTAGTACCTGAACCACGCCCATGCAGGAATCCAAGAAGATGGTTCCTTTGGGCTCTTTGGAAATCTTCTCATCTTTGTAGAAATTGAGGTTGTAGGAACCATCACCCAACTGTGTGAGGTGGAAATACCTCCGTTTGAAAGACTGAAACAGAAGATGAACATGAGACACTCTAATTTATTAGGGTTTACTAAAAGATAAAGAGATACACATCAGACAAACGTGTCCAATTTTTTTTAGCACAGAAGAACAGTAAGGAACACTGAAAGCACCAAAGAGCTTCCAGAAGTGTGCATACAAAGCAGTGATGATGTGAAAGTATGAGCTGCTAGTAGTATATCAGACCTGTAAGGCACAAATTAGGTGAAAAAGCCCGAATTTAATGTGTTATGAAGCGCACCATGTAGGAAACAGGGGTGCACTTGAGATCCAGACTGTCCATTTCATGAAAGAGCTTTCAGAGTGGAAAGCTGTGCTTTTTCATTGTAACTGCTGACTGTGTCTCACCCTCATTGTGACACTGATGGCACTGTTCATGTTGCCTTTGTGGAGCCAGCCTTGCTTGCTGATTCCTCCCTTCTGAGAGCCTAAGGAGGCTGTGTCCTACACACACACACACACACACAAAGAGAAAGAGAAGAATGATTTTTGTGATGTGGATCCAGTTCTCCTCTGTTTGATCCTGCAGCTAAAGTAAACGTTAAAAGAACAGGGAGTCATTGAGAAAGGAATCCAGATCCCAAACTCCTGTCCAGAAAAAACGGAGACAAGCAGAAACCCAAATAAATGTAAACAAACCACTGTGCTGGATAAGCGAAGGCCTATCTGAGGGAGCCGTTTTACAAACAGCAGGATTATACCTACAGCTATAACAGCCAAAAACACACACAGTATAAAATGGAACACCTAACAGGATCTTTATCGTATCAGATCACTGGACTTTGTGGCGTTGGGCCTGGAATATTTGTTAATCACAATCATTTTGATAATATGGAGTATTTTAAGAGTAGTTCATTTTCTATTATAGTTTTAGAAAGTTAGGTTTTGGCCAATGTGACTAAAGAAACAATCTTATCTACCACTCTACTAAGCTTAAGAAGCCCCTCTGATGAGATGTGGAAGACATACCCCCCAAAATATGTACTTACAGGCCACCCAAAAAGTCTTGTCAGGGAAAGATAAGAAGAATTTGTTAAATTCTGGAAAATGGACAGACCCCCCATTTGGTTGTGGGGCTGCAGGGGAGTAAACTGTCTCTGATCCAAAAACTTATCCAGAACTCTCCTCCTGTATATATTGGTATGCCATAACAGATGGTACAAAAATGAGCTTGTGTCCAGACTTTTATTTCTTCAAATGGTGTTGTGTTAAAATAAAAAGCTCAATATTCCAAGTGTCTGAAAGGGCTCAGGCCAAAAACCCGGATATTTCCAGCATATTGTCCACACAATCTGAGAAGAAATCTGGAAAGCCTACAGATCTGCTTCTATTCATCACACACACTCATAAACACACACTCAAACTCACACGCCACCTCGCAAAAGCATCAGCCAAATAATGACCACATTCTCTCTGAACCCTAAGCCTCACAGGGGCTGTATCCGAGCAACGGCACCCTAAACAGTCACAATAGCTGTAGTTATTGGAGTTCGTCTGGAGGTCATCTGAGGCTGTATGAGTGACATAACAGAAGAAAATTCTAATTGTAATGAGAGAAAAACTGGATCTATATAACGTCTGTGTCGGATGGTTTGGCTGTGAGCGAATCAGCCTGCACTACCTCAGAAAGGCATGTGATCCACTGGTGCACATCAGGGAAGGAGCAGTCAGTTAAACTGTGGATTTCCTCCCAGCATGATGCACAAACTCACTGACTGTGAAGTTTAGACTGGAGTGCTGTCAATGGTTGAAAAGTTAGGCTTTAAAGGGCCCATATGGCATTGTTTTTGTTGTGTGCATTCTCGCCCTGCTGCAGCTTCTTTACCTCCAGGTGGCTCCAAGTGTTTTCACACTGCAAATGAACCGACCAGTGGCTCGGTTTCATCCAGACCATGTCTTTTGGTTGGATCAAATTTTGGTTCTTTGGTCCAGACTGTGGTACCTTTCACACCTGCTATTTTCTAGGCTTAAGAACAGCTGGATGAAGCCTGGCCTTGGCTGTATTTCTCCACAACTCCACAGGAAGTCCAATTAAGTCTCTTAAAGTAAGAGTCGTAACTAAGCACCCTACGGCAAGCAATTTCAGTTCATACCTCATATTAAAATGTGTGTCTTTTTTATATATGACAATGATTACAGCCTACTGCCTGATATAAAACAGCCAGTCTATAAGGGCCAAATCAGTCATTTACTGGAGCTGATTAGTGAAACTGGATACAGTGTGTGTGCTGGGTTACGAGAGGAGGAGAGTTCTTGGAAGATGTGGGCAGCAGGAGCCGCCATGGCTGGCCATTAGATACCTCTCCCTGACTCCGGACAGGCTGAAGCTCTGGACTATTCACAGAGAGATATGACCTAGTGGTCAAACTGTGTGTGGGGGATCATTTCTCCAGTGTGTCTGTAGAGGAGGGGAGGGTTGACGGAGGTCCAGTTTCTGCTGGACAGCATAGCGGTAGCCCTCTGCACATGTGTCTTAAGTTTCACTATCAGTAAAGGCAAACAAAAGTGACCAGTGCGAGATATCTCAGAGAGAGAAATTCTGAAACTCTGCCTGCCTACATCTTTTACCTTTTGGAACGAAAAAAGGACAAAACCGCCAAAGACATCTGGAGATAACACTGAAGATGTCTTTTCCAGTAATGTAAATCCCAGAACACCAGACTACGTTGCTGTCAGGTACACTTACCTCATCAGAACATTAAGCTGCAGTGTAAGGTCTGATGCACTCACCTCGTCTTTATCCACATCTTCGTCCACTTCAAACACATGAACTGCCAGCTTATCGGGTCTGGACACTTTACTGCTGAAACCCCAAACACAGACGAACAAAGATTACAATACATAATACTGGGCTGGCATGAAAAATCCTTCATATCTGATAAAGCATGAGGCATAATCAGACTTAAGTTCTAAAAGTCACGCAACCAGAACGAACAGCACGGTTCATTGCACTGTCTTTGAATACTAAAAGCCCCTTGGATTACTTGGATTGCGAGAAGCAGACAATGAACCAACTACTAAGACTCAAAGTGTGGAAAAATATCCCTGCAGATCATTTGAGAGACAGTAAATACTGGCTTCTGTTTAACTGCTGAATATCAGATTATTTTATGATAATGAAAAATGAATGACTTAGATTAAATGGACATTGTGACTAAATGCTGTTGTGTCTTTTTCACGGTATCGTAACTGTTTATTTGTGCTATTTCTTGTAATTATGTATTGAGTTGAAAGCCTAAGAAGTGTCTGTGCTTCATGTGTGCCACTACAGGAACAGATGTACTCATGGATTGTTCCACTGGACCCATTGTTGCTGAGAGGCTGTACAAAATGCACATTTCCTGCTCATCGTGTCACGCCACCAGCTTTCCAAGAGCTGACGTGTTTTGATAATTACACACGCACACACATACAATCAAAGCTCTAGCGCTGCTAACCTAAATCCAGGGCCATATGCAGTCATTCTGTAACTTGTTGCAACTTGTCTGAGGTATAGGTTTAAGATATGTCTCAAGTAGAAGCTATGGAGACCAGTCCAACAGAAACATGAAACCATTGGGTCTTACTTGGGGAGCTGACGGAAGTCACCAGAATAATCTTCATACTTGTAGTTGACAACATGCCAGTCTGATCTGTAGGTCTTGATACACTAGGACAAGAAAGATCATACACGATTGTTAGAGCCATTCTGTCCTGGGGTAACAGAAGAGTGAGCTATTTTGAGCCACTTGTAACTTCTAAAGTTGTCCTAGATGAGAAAGAAAAAAAAACTCTACAAGGGGATTCGTTCATGCAGGGAATCCTTTGCTCTTGGTCCAATCTGATTGCTAGGGTAGAGAGTGAAAGATGAAAGGACAGGGCTTTTTATATCAGGATGTTCCACTGTTTGGTCTCAATCTCATATTAGGCTTTTCAGGGATTAAAACTCAGCTAGAGCAGAGAGAGATCTTCTTCTGCCCTTTAAGCAGTCAATACTAACCTATCTGCTGAAGATTAGCATACTAATGTGGTGAGGTCACCTCATTTAGAGTTCTGCTGAAACTCCTGTCCAGTGGGTGTGTTCTGGAAGGGTGGGGGGACTCTTATTCCATGCTATAATCCTGTGCTTCGTAACAGCAAGATGCCTATGTACATGTGACTGTTTTAGCTTTATATTTGGCCAAAGTTCAGTCTGCAAACAATGGAATAAACCCCCAGACGCAACTGTTGACAGCATGACTGTAGAATTCGTGTTTTCTTTTCCCTTTTTTTATATTTCAAGTTTTTGTGCTGGTGTGCGCGCCTAATGATTTTCTAGAAAACAAATCTTGGCAAGGCTGGTGATCTGTCAACCAGTAACCTAACCACCTTTATCCCACTCTCTGTAGAACAGAACGTGGAGTGGTGCAGTAATAATAGAGTCTTCTCAGTCGCTCTCTCACCTCCTGCACAAACAGGCTGTGTGCCTCTCTCTGAGCGTTCTCCGGGACGGAGGGGTACACAGTGCGGATGAGCCGGCGCAGAGTGCACGTCTGCAGAAAAGAAAAAGGGAAAAAAGTGTTTATTACACACTGCCAGAACAGCACGGAGGGCCTGTCTCCCTAGAGGAACCTTACAAAGAAACAACTTTCAGAGATTTAACGTTTACTGGAAAAAGGAAAAAACCCCACACACCCGTGTTCACATACCTAATCAATGACTTAACAAAGAACTTTTCAGAAGAAATACTCATACATTTCTCTATGGTATAATAATGGAAAAAAGGGATGAGACACACTTGATGTCTCTATTGTTCGCCCAGTTACATCAAAGTATTTAGTTTTTTAGCACAATAGATGCTTTGGAATGAATAGTATAGTAACATGATGGGTTACTATGAAAGGGTAACTTTGGGTTAATGAAAAAAAAAAAAAACATAGCCCCAAAAAATCCTTTACAGATTTTCCAGACCGTGCTTTAAATATTATTCCTGACTGATGACCACTCCTAGGTCTGCTTGTTGTCAAAAGTTCAAGTGGACAGGCAGGAGACAGTCTGCATTGTTCGGTCTCAGCAGGAGTGGACACAACCCAACACTAATCTATACTGTAATGCAACAATGGAGAATAGCCACTCTCTCTCTCTCTCAATTCTCTCTCTCTTTTGCTCTCTTGCACACATTAAGGCTTCATTTACACCTGGTCACTTCACGTGTCTTGAGTATCAGATTTATATCTGGATAAGGTGAAGCCACAAGTTATAGATGCTTAAAAGAATCTCTGCAAGATACATTTGACAACAAAAAGCCCTCCATGAACAATTTAAACTCTTCTTCATACAGTACGTCAGTGGGGTTTTTGTTTAACTATTGTGCAAACATTAAATCACTTTAAATGTGGCCAACATTTACTTCATCAAATCTTCTACATTTCTGAATTAACTCTAAAGCTGTGCACTATTCACTACTGAGTGTGTTATTTTGGGGTTCTGCTTTTTTGTAGAGGTGTCTGAAAAGACAATGTCAGAGCTGTTAATAATTAAGAATAATATGAAAGGCGATTTAAGTTTTTTTTGAAATGTACCAACATTACAGAAAGAAGTGAGAATAAAAAGAAAATGTCTATATTTGCATGATTGACATGTTTGGCATACGGGTAACACCTCCATGCTGTAGACTGGGGTTTAAATCTTCCTCTTGATCAAGCATTCTGCACTATATCAATAAAAACCCTGCCTAGCTCTGTAAAACTGTAAATGTCAATTGCTATTATTGTAAGTTGTAACCCAAAGTCTGCAAGTTTCTCCCTCACAAACCATTTCACATCACTCTGAGAGACTTCCCTTACATTTCAGCAATTGAATTACGCCAATGTTTTTGATGGAATTATTCCTCAAGCTGTTCCAATTGTGTAATAAATTAGCGAAACAAGATTGTCAATAGAATAAATGCTCTGGAGCAGCTGCACATCAGTCTTATGTCACCATGCTCAATGCCAAGCATCAGCTAGAAGGTTATATATAAACCCCCCCAGCACTGGGCTATGCAATGAATCATCTTTTCCAAAAGAGTGCAAATTATAATTGTGTAATTTATAACTGTACAATAAATTCTTGATTAATATCCTTGATTTTTCAAAGGAAACGCTTCAAAATGTGCTGAAAAGAGTATTTAGAAAAGGGTGATGGATGTGTCTTCTGCAGATGTGAGTGAATGATCTACTACTTTTCTCACATCATGTTGATTGTGTTGATTTTCATTTGAGACCTAAACATTGAGCCAGACTTTCTTTTTAAGCCTGTGTGTGACATTAGCATGATGCGATCTGAAACACTCCAACATTATCATTACATTATGATTTCAGGTCTCATAGAGTGACCTGCATCAGTGTGAGTAATGCTCAGTAATACTACTTTTACTAGTACTTTTAACAAAACAAGTGGAGCTTTAGTTTAGTTTTAAAGTGTGCTTTAATTTTGGCTTAACTTTGAATTAAATTGTATCAGGAATGCTGTAATTTAATGATAGATATTGATAAAGGTAAACGCTAAGACCAATATTAACTCTACAATCTGCTGTTGTATACAAAAACAACAACAATAACAAAAACAACGTCTTAAATGCAAAGCGAATAAGAAATACTTCCACTGTAGGTATTTCCAAACAGGGAATCGCCTTCTTGAGAAATACTGGAATTGGGGTGTGTGTGTGCATGAACACCAGAATCCTTGCTGCAAAGACAGCCAACTGCTTACCGGTCAACCACTTCACTGACAGATAAACAAACCACACAGGATAAACTTAGCCAAACAATGCCAGAGTAAAAATCCCCTTCCTGACTCACATCCTACAACAGAAGAACCCACAGGAAAGAGCAGCTTCACTGTGGGTCACTCTCAATACTTCTAGAGTTCTGAGTGACATCAAGTTCCAGTATTTCTACAGCCCTGAGTTATGACTGAGCGGCAGTTTATGGAACATAAATCAGAGCCAAGGTTATTCACCTGAGATTGCACCTCTATTCTTTCCTTACCAGTCATACTAACACATCTGCTTTATTAAACAAGACGTCGACACCACACACCCTCATATTCGCTTCACTGACTAGAAACTATGAATGTTATATTGCAGACAGAGCCCGGCCCCAGGTAGAGTACAGCCTGGCTCCTTTGAGGCTGGACAGAGTGGACTAAGGCCAGTCTATAATCAACAATACAGCGACAGAACGTCCACTAATGAACGCAAAGTGTTTTGATGTGGCATTCCACATGTTCCTTTAGAGCGGCACACAATACCCTGTTACTGTTTCCTCGCTTCCTCTCTCCATAGCCATGACTTCCTATGTGGGAAATGGGAATAAGAGATGTTCAAAAAAAAAAAAAAAAAAAGGAGAAGTGAGAAGGAGAGTGAGGTGCTACTTAAATAAAAGAAATACTCAAGCACCATTATTACTTTTCAGTGTACCCTCTATCTACTTTCTCTGTAGTGTTTTTTTAAGAAACTTTGATCAACATGTGTCATTTTATGTTCTTTTACTAAATTAAGGACACATACCAAAATTGCTGTATGTGGTAATTGTCCATTTGGTATGCTCATTTTGTATACTGCATCTAAAGGTTAGGTCAAAAAACATAGTATTCTGTCAACTTTGCTTATGAAGTCCACTGAATCGGAATCTGACTTCCTGTATGTTGATACTTGGAAGCAACGAGTCACTAATGTTCGCCTAAGTTCACCTAAGCCTCTTTTGTAGCCCCATATAGACACATACACTGAAATAAATCACTGCACTGTAAAAGTCCTAAAGACCTGAGAAATTTATTTTAAAAGCGACTTATTTAGACAGCAGGGCATCAAAACACACCTTTACTACAATACAAATAACAATAACACAACACACAGTGATTATCAATGTAATTTCGTGTTAGTTTAGTCTGCGAGTGGTCCAAGATGTCTGTTTGGCTCCTTCAAGTAGAAATGATTGATCGTCACTCTGTCACCTGCTATAATACAGTGAAAGACGCAAAGAACAAATGGTGGGCAGAAATAGTCACCCCGTGAAAAAGTGAAAATGGTATTGCAATGCAACACTTACTTCAGTTACTGCCATTCATACAGTTACTGTGTTTGCTACTTACACTCTAAACACACAGCCCAACTCTTAACACACACACACACACACACACACACACACACACACACACACACACACTCCAACTCCAATCACACATTTAGGCAAACATCAGAGAACACTGCAAACACCGCAGCACATTCACAAAGGACAAAAGGTCACAACAACGTAAGTACATGACCAAGTCCCTACAATGTGGCATAAACCTAGTAAACACACACACACACACACACACACACACACACACACACACACACACACACACACACACACACACAGGAGAGGTGCTGTACAGTTGAAATCTCAGAGGCACTGTGGCAGAGGGAAGGAGAAGGTCAAAGAGTGTGCTGGCCTCCACTAATACTTCAACATATTTTACTGACCCCGCTGAGGTTTAAAGCAAAAACCACTCCTGGACCCCTCACTGACTCACATCCACACAGTCCAGCAGGGACACCACTTAAGTAATCCCCCCTAAAAACTACAGCCCTCTCTGGAATGTGTCTAGCCTCCCATTGAGCACAAAAACAGGGATGCATCTTTTAGATTTATGTGTTTAATAATATAACTGTTTCGTTTCATATGTAGGGTGTAAAGGAAAACTGAGTAGAAGGGAGAGGTTCTGCCGTGCCAGCAGCAGCAGCCATCAGAAATCCTGCAGCCATCAAAAATCCTGCAGCCTTTGGCCTACATTTCTGCTTAAGTCCAGCACAGCCAGCAAAAATCAACTGCCTAGAGCCTTAATCACGCCTGAAATTGTATAACTTTCACTTCATCTAATCTGATGTACAGTACCAAATTTAGACTACGAGGCAGACAGTAGCCTAGCAAAATTGTGCTCAACCCAACAAATCTAACTACGGTCCCACAAAATTCTGTTCAAATCTGACACCAGGCAGAGCGAATATTGTCTAAAACCGACTAGCTTTAAAAACACCCGGGCAAGGCCAACGGCGCCCCAAAAAAATCTGTCCAAATACAACTACAGCCTGAGAAAATTCAGTCCAAATACAACTACAGCCTGAGAAAATTCAGTCCAAATACAACTATAGCCTGAGAAAATTCAGTCCAAATACAACTACAGCCTGAGAAAATTCAGTCCAAATACAACTACAGCCTGAGAAAATTCAGTCCAAATACAACTACAGCCTGAGAAAATTCAGTCCAAATACAACTACAGCCTGAGAAAATTCAGTCCAAATACAACTACAGCCTGAGAAAATTCAGTCCAAATACAACTATAGCCTGAGAAAATCTGTCCAAATACAACTATAGCCTGAGAAAATTCAGTCCAAATACAACTACAGCCTGAGAAAATTCTATCCAAATACAACTATAGCCTGAGAAAATTCTGTCCAAATACAACTATAGCCTGAGAAAATTCTATCCAAATACAACCACAGCCTGAGAAAATTCAGTCCAAATACAACCACAGCCTGAGAAAATTCAGTCCAAATACAACCACAGCCTGAGAAAATTCAGTCCAAATACAACTACAGCCTGAGAAAATTCAGTCCAAATACAACTACAGCCTGAGAAAATTCAGTCCAAATACAACTACAGCCTGAGAAAATTCAGTCCAGATCCATGTGCATCCCAACCAAAATTCTGCTGAAATCTGACTGAGGGGTTGCAAAAAACCTCAGCATAAAATTTACAACAGACTGAGTCTGACAACTATTTAAGAAATGAAGCAGATAATAGATCAAATCTTGATGCAGATACTCAAATCCCACTGGATTATTAGCCATCCATTTTACACCGTGATCATGCTACAGCTGCAGCTAATGTACGTCTCCACACATCCAGCCGGGCAAACAGATGCAGCAGTTAGTGAGAGAGCGCTCTGTTCATGCCTAAGGGCTGCGCATTCCTCCTCAGAGTGTGAGGATCACCTGTTGTTCTGATCACACTGCAGCTTTTCTCTGGCATCATGTTTCTTGGGGAGGTGACCAATAGAGCAAGCGGGAGAGAAAGAAAGAAAGAGTTACATGAGAGAGATGGATGGCCATAGTCAAGGCTGCCGTTCGGTCACCAGCTCCCACACAGCTGTTTGACCTTCGCAGATGCACACTGCCTCAGCCATTGTACTGCACCCCCACCCAACACACTGCACCCCCACCCAACACACTGCTCCTCCATGGCACCCTCTTTACATTTTAACTGACATGACATCCAAATCCTGAACACTAAATGGCTCGAGCCCGGAGCAGCTTCTATTGTTTCTGAAGCACAGCACACAGGAAGGAGTTGCTGCTGCTGCCATTCAGCCCAGCGTGTTTTCCCCACTGCGTTTCCTGGACAGCAAGGCCAGGCCCAGCCATCCAAGCTCCCCGCAGCGCACAGAACAGAGATGGGAAAGCCATTAGAGACGGTTTTCTCTCTTTCTGTCTCTCTAAGGGGGCTTACATGCTGAAAAATGGAAGAGCAGTTTCTGGAGGTCACCTTTGCTGCTCCACATTACCCACTAGTCATTTAACAGTGTCCTCCATTAACCTGTTTTACTTCCTGTTGCAGATTAGCATGTGTGAGTGTGTGTGAGTGTATACAAGGTTTATGTCACATTATAGGAACCTGGTTATATACTCACGCTTCAGGGACCTTTTGCCCTTGTGAGCATAAGGATAAGGATAACATAGGGATAACATAGGGATAACATTAGGGTAAAGGTTAGCTTAGAAGTAGTTTTGGTTAAGGTTTGAGTATGTCTCCCAAAAATTACTGGCAGTCCATGTAATGCCCCCACAATTCACAAAAACAAGTGCAAGTGTGTATGTATCCATATATATTATAAGATATATATTCATATATCTTATATATAAGAATAAATAAACTAGGAATGGGAATTTGTGTTGAAATTAAGGAGTGATCAGATGATGTGTTTGTATCTATTTATGTAATAGGGATGGGCATGGTTATTCTTAAATAAATATATCTAAACTCTTGGTATTTCATTACAAAGACACACCCATTCATTTATTAATTTGTTCATTCATTCATGAATTCATCAATTGATATTTGGTGCCAGGATTGCTCTTTTGTCCACAAACAATTTGTGTAAATCACACTGTATCAAAAGTCTTGGGCTACAAGTGAATTTGGAAATAATTTGCTGGGCAGCAGAAGGCTTTTGACGAAAAGACGAATCAGCCTGGAGCCTGACAGACCACTGCCCTAACTCAACTGCACCCTGACAAAATTCTGCCCAAGCCCGAATATAAAATCTGTCTTGAATCCATCAAACTACAGCTTAATAAAGTGCCTGGCAAAATACTGTCCAAACCCAACTGTAGCCCGACCAAATACTGTCCAAACCCAACTGTAGCCTGACCAAATACTGTCCCAACCCAACTGTAGCCTGACCAAATACTGTCCCAACCCAACTGTAGCCTGACCAAATACTGTCCAAACCCAACTGTAGCCTGACCAAATACTGTCCAAACCCCACTGTAGCCTGACCAAATACTGTCCAAACCCCACTGTAGCCTGACCAAATACTGTCCAAACCCCACTGTAGCCTGACCAAATACTGTCCAAACCCCACTGTAGCCTGATCAAATACTGTCCAAACCCCACTGTAGCCTGATCAAATACTGTCCAAACCCAACTGTAGCCTGACCAAATACTGTCCAAACCCCACTGTAGCCTGACCAAATACTGTCCAAACCCAACTGTAGCCTGACCAAATACTGTCCAAACCCAACTGTAGCCCGACAAAATACTGTCCAAACCCAACTGTAGCCCGACAAAATACTGTCCCATCCCAACTGTAGCCTGACCAAATACTGTCCAAACCCCACTGTAGCCTGACCAAATACTGTCCAAACCCCACTGTAGCCTGACCAAATACTGTCCAAACCCCACTGTAGCCTGACCAAATACTGTCCAAACCCAACTGTAGCCTGACCAAATACTGTCCAAACCCAACTGTAGCCTGACCAAATACTGTCCAAACCCCACTGTAGCCTGATCAAATACTGTCCAAACCCAACTGTAGCCTGACCAAATACTGTCCAAACCCAACTGTAGCCCGACAAAATACTGTCCAAACCCAACTGTAGCCTGACCAAATACTGTCCAAACCCAACTGTAGCCCGACAAAATACTGTCCAAACCCAACTGTAGCCTGACCAAATACTGTCCAAACCCAACTGTAGCCTGATCAAATACTGTCCAAACCCAACTGTAGCCTGACCAAATACTGTCCAAACCCAACTGTAGCCCGACAAAATACTGTCCAAACCCAACTGTAGCCTGACAAAATACTGTCCAAACCCAACTGTAGCCTGACCAAATACTGTCCAAACCCAACTGTAGCCTGACCAAATACTGTCCAAACCCAACTGTAGCCTGACCAAATACTGTCCAAACCCAACTGTAGCCTGACCAAATACTGTCCAAACCCAACTGTAGCCTGACCAAATACTGTCCAAACCCCACTGTAGCCTGACCAAATACTGTCCAAACCCAACTGTAGCCCGACAAAATACTGTCCAAACCCAACTGTAGCCTGACAAAATACTGTCCAAACCCAACTGTAGCCCGACAAAATACTGTCCAAACCCAACTGTAGCCTGACCAAATACTGTCCAAACCCAACTGTAGCCCGACAAAATACTGTCCAAACCCAACTGTAGCCTGACCAAATACTGTCTAAATCTAGCTTTAGCCTATTCAAACCCACCTTAATCCAACAGTAGCCCAACAATGGTCCGTCCAAACCTGAATGAAAATTCTGTCCAAACCCGACTGCAGCCCAAATCTTAATGAACAGAGATTTTCCAGATTACAAATATATACCACAGAAAAGACCCTTTCAATCACAACTCCCCTCCGATGTATCACTCTGTCATCATCTGCGTGCTGCTTGGAAAAGCTTATTAGATTCGGTCAAACATATGTTAAATATTACACTGAGGCATTTCTATATTAAGTATTCTCCAAACACTGAGTCTGAGACCTCAGGCCAGCGGGGTCACTGTCCCTTCCACTGTGACCCAGTGCCGATGGTGTGTGTTTGGATAGCTGTCTGAGGCGGACCTCCCATACAGGCAGTAGCCCAGAGACTGCCGTCTGCAACCTGAGCCATGAGAGACACATCAGTCCTAAATCTGTCACTGCCAGACTCCTCTACAGCTAGCCAAGCCGCAAGTGTGTGCTTCTGCTACAGGGGCAGTCTATTTCCCCCCCAAACATCAACACAATATCAGTTTTAATGAGGGTGACTGACAGTAGGTCGCAACAAGTGATTACTTTAATAATTAAATCATCGTCTGACCATTATTTGATTAAAGATGAAGGGAAGCATTGTGCCTTCTGCATTTTTTATGACTCTGAATGAAACTGGTGCTGTCACAGCAAGTTCTATCGGTGTGACATGCAAATTCTGTTGATACCTTTCTGTTGGAATTACCTTGCATGGCTTTTGTTTCTAAATACAAGTTGTCTATCCATGATCTACTCTACTGACATTGTCAGCTAATCACTGCAGGCAATTCATAAAATAAGCTTGTGATTTAATCATAAAAGGCTGCCAGGAGGTAATGCAAAGGGCTACTTGTGTGAGAGGTGGGTGCGGCACCCAGGAATTTGAACTAAGAAGCGGAAGGCTACACCCTTGCCCTTTCACTTAACCTTGTGGCTGTGCCTTAAAGCAATAAGCTCAACTCCGGAGGAGCTATAACACATAATACTACACAGAGCAACAGTGCCACGCAACACCTGCTGCACTTGAAATGACAGGAAATCTTTATTTTCTGAAGATAACTGAAGACTCCGGTTCCTTTCACCACAATACAATGGCTTAATTGGTGAAACACTGCAGGACCAGTAACAAGGCAAAGTTTTACCATCAGGTATATTCACCTGGAAGTCCTCCAGCGGGAACTGCAGCATGTCTCGAAGAACATCACTGAGGATCTGAGTCTTCCTCTGCACCAGCACACTCTCATAGTCCAATGGCTCGATCACACGTGGCTTGACCTGCAAAACACACACAAACATTCTGAATTTAGTATTCCAGAAATACTGGAAAGCAGCATTGTGAAAATGCTTAGGTGTGACATTTTTCTAAAGCAGGCCAAGGTTTCGAAATAGTCAACCCACTGAGCTCATTTGCTTTTATTTACTTAAAAACCTCTGCGCACTTTCAGAGAATTTCCTCTGGGTATGTCCCAAACTTCACCCAGCCAATAAAGTGACATGATTACGGACAGAGTGAAAGTGATAGCAGATTTTACAGAGAGTAAACTCATAAGAGGGCGCGTAAGAAAGAAGCAAAAAAGTAACAAACCCAAAAACAATGACTGTGCAGGTTAAAGAAACAGCAAAAGAAAGACAAAAAGATAGAGAACAGATTAGTCAGAGAAAATGTACAAGTGGGGGTGGACAGTGCAAAGTGTTCCATTTGTCTCTTTAGGTCTGACTGGTTTAAACTGACCTGAACTGCAAGCAATTGAGTGAGACTTGTAGGGGTGTAACCATACACTATAATCAGATTCTCGATACCAGGTCCATAACTCTATATTCTCATGATATTTAAAAAAAAAAAAATTAATGAAGAAAATTGATGACCCTAATGATGATGTTGCACATCTTACTAATGAAACTATAGCTGGGAGGTAGACGGAGTGATGGAACGAGTTGTTGATTTGTCCTGATTGTTTGCAAACGTTGGTGTTTAAACATTACAGTTGCATTAGGCGGCATAATTAATTGAATGTATCTTCTTCATAATACACATTGTTACAGCTTTACATCACCTCTAGAAATAGATCAATCATGGATGCTCATCAGAAAATTAGAACCATGCCCAGATAGTTGTCAGATAGGTGGGACAAGCGATGTTTAATACTGTGTTCCCTGGAATTTTAAGACTCAAACAACAACAAGTCTACATCAAAGCCTATTTCTATTTGACCCTATACCCCTACTACTTACTCCACCCCTCTGTTTTTGCAAGTTCACGCCTAGGTGTAGGGTGTTCCGACTCATGTTGGGATAGAGGGATAGGGAGAAGTGTTAAGGCCACATGACCCACTAAAGTGTTACATGTGTTAAGATAAATTAAAGTGTTGTGGTACATTTCCTAGAAAGTCTTGTGTAAGTGACCAAAGAAAACTACTAATTAAGCATTTCTCAAATGCAAGAAGCCATAGAACGGAAAACTGTATTACATTGGCATATTTTAATAATGAGACTTCAGTACATAGAAATGAATTACCAAGAACCCCAAACATTGTTGACTCCTCCTCCTTCAAATAAGTCCTGTGTTTACAAAAGGGTCAGCATATGTGGGCAGTAAAACAAGCTATTTCCAAAAAACAAGACCATCTGAATTCCAACCAAGAATACGACTGCAAATTCACATATACCATCAAGTTTAGTGAAGCAGAAACAACTACAATGGAACAGCAGTGCCTTTCCAGGCTGTAAGGAGGATCTTTCCAATAATCTATCATCAGGCAACAATGATGTTCTTGAAACGAGACAGAAATTGGTCCTTTCCATTCATTCCACCTTAAATGCAACAGCTTACTTCAGAACCAGAATATAGCTGTGGCACCACTGAAAGTAGACAGGAAGCCAACTTTAGTACCTTTAATAAGATCCTGGACTTTAATTCCAAGAGCTGTTAAATTTGCCCTGCACATTTGAGTCCAGACAGTTTCATAAACCTTGGGCAATATCAAGCCTTCGCGCAGTGAAGTCCTTTCACATTAACTACTGTCACAACCCCAAAAGCTACCTGTAAGTAGCAGCCATGCTGTGTAATTTTAGTCCCTTTTTTGACAACTGAAGCAAATCATGTTAAACTGAAAGTGTTCTAGTGAGCTAACAATGTTTACTTTCCTGCCTGTGTTTGTTTTAACATGTTGGTTCTAAACCAGCCAAGTAGAGCCCATCAAAATACTCATGAGCGCGTTATAAAAGGGAAAAATTTTAGGGCATTTTAGGGCCAAATCATGGGGCGTAAATAGGCATGTAAACCACATCTGGGCATTTTTTACCCCAACTAAAGCCACATACCTTCTATGTAGACATGAGAAAACAATTTAAAATGCTCACAAAATGCATTCTACGCCACCTTTCATTTCACTTCAATGTATTATGGATTATAGATTACGATGCTTTCTCCATAAAAAAAAACATATAAACGCTAATAGTACACTGGTGTTGCAGAGTCATCGCTGATTTGTGTCTAACTGTCACACATCTACATATTTCCATGTTACACCCCATCGCCCCACCCTTTGAAGACATATGACACTCAAAATCTAACATCTGAAATGTAGCTAACTAAATTAAAAGTTGGACGAGAATAAATTTGGCTTCTTTTTGTTTACATTTTCATATTCAACCTTAAATAATACCTGTGATTGTGTGGAGTAATTTGATAAATACTACATTAGTGGAGTGTCTTTCTTTCAAGAGTGACACAGATGCTCTGCAGTACTTTAACAGCTCCAACAGCTGATACATATCTATGAGAGCATAAGCCACACCTATAGAACACAAGCAGACAGTATGTTTTCTGTAGGCTGCAGTGTGGAAGAGAAGATTACTTCATGAAGACAGGACATGACCGAGTAGGACAGGTATGTGACTCAGCTGAGCTCCTGTAATGGTATACTTTCAACAAGTGCTATAGACAACGTGTGTGCATGTGTGAGCGAGTGAGTGAGTGAGTGAGTGAGTGAATGGCTTGGTCAGTCACGACTGCAGTCAGCCCCACATCTGGAGCTGATAGTAGTTGGATGATGTCAGAGGGCTCTGCATGGAGACTGAATAGCTTTACTAATCAGTGTTAAAAGACGTGAGGTACAGTCGGGTTATAAGCACACATGCACTGAATCTGACATCATAACTGAGACTGGATCTCACAGGACCTACACATGCCAATAAGAGAATTATAATATACAGATATGATTTAAACTCACACACAATCTGCAGCCTCACACGCTTTAAATGCTTCGTTTGGATTTACATGTAAGAAAAAAATATATAAGTATAAACTCACAATGAACACATCATGAGGACAGACGAGCTTCTTCCCTGCCAAGGACATCTTTTTCCTTTAAGTATTACGTTTCTTTCCATTTCATTATTTTCCTACATCACTTGTGCACAGTAGTAGTGGTTCTTCACGCTGTGTGAAGATTTCATGAGAAATGGACTAATAGCAATGCTATAAAAAGCTTTTAAATAAACCTACATTAAAAGTCAAGAGCATTTTGTATTGTTTGGACTGGGTAGCGTACCTAGCGAGTAGGTATTTCAGCATTACTAACCCTGCCTAGAAAAGCATGAGCATGATGAATACCATCATATTGCCCATTCCTACTCAAAGCTATTAAACATTTTAACAACTATACACATACTCTCAAAACATAACACAGGTTAAATAGGGATGCACATCAATACCCGAATCAGCATCAGAGGATATTTGCTTTTGGATAGATGACTATAATTGACTATTACTTCAAACTAATTGTAGATCAACTCAGCTATTCACATATAAGCACAATATTTTTCATTATTTTAATTGATTAGAACAATGTCAGTAAATTC
Organism: Megaleporinus macrocephalus; assembly: GCA_021613375.1. Classification (NCBI taxonomy): domain Eukaryota; kingdom Metazoa; phylum Chordata; class Actinopteri; order Characiformes; family Anostomidae; genus Megaleporinus; species Megaleporinus macrocephalus. The sequence goes on along the minus strand of CM038709.1, from coordinate 20,726,667 downwards.
AAATTATCATCATATTGTAACATGATACACAGATAATGAAAAGAAATCTGTTAAAAGAAAGAAAATTATTATTATTTGCCACTGGCATCGCTTCTTACATGTGCACAGCCTTAATCTTTCTGTTTTGGGTGCAATATTCACTCTTTCAGGGGAACACACGCATGCACGCACACACACACACACACACACACACAGGTGATTAAGGGCTTGGCTGGAAACAGGGCAGCCGATAACAGAACACGCCAGAGAGAACACTGAGAACCAGATTAATCATAAACTCACAGAAGCTGTATAGATAGAACAGCAATAACAATCATATGACAGAGAAGTGACATTTAGGTGTCGTGAGTCATTAAATTGGTGAAGCGCTTTAGATCACTATCACTGCAACTTCACTTTAACTTCTTTTTCATTCTTTTTCACAAAAACGTGTTTATAATCATAAGAAACAAAAACACCAGCAACCACAACAAAGATAAATGTATTGGAAACTCTCTTTTCACTTGTAGACGATCAAATACTATGTACTTTGTCAAACTGAAAAGAACAAATGCATGTCAGAGTTGAGCCTGTGCCCTAATTTGAGGCTCAAAAGCATCAAATGGTCGCTGATGTTTGGACAGTTGCATTCACTCTAACATCAAATGCAGTCACTGTGGTTAAGCTATTATTCACTCATAACAGTGGAATGTGTACAGTTTGCAGTGTGGTACTGTCCCCTGGGCGTGTGCATTAATGTGTGCGCTTCACTCCCACTGCTGTTTAGTACTCTGTTGATGATTCCCATACGCTTTTGTGAAGGACTCGCCCATTACCACTGACCAAAAGCTTAATTGACTACAGACCACAGACCACTGTGTAAGCCCTGACAGATATGAAGATACTGTAGCCAAAACTAAATGTATATGTACATTTTAGTTAGTAAAATGTAATGTAGTGAGTGTACATTATATATGTATATATCTCCATTTTTGTTAATTTTAAGTTTTCTATATCATCTTAACACACTAATGGTCATTTACATTCTGTGAACATTTTATGACTAATGGACCAATAGAAGTGATTCAAAATAGGTTGGGAAAAAATCTGGTTCCATGACTTACATTGAAAGTAAAGAGGATTTTTGGTCTCTCCTGTAAAGTTTTTCATTGGATGGCAACGATACATCATGTTAAAATGTATATGTAGGTACAACTAACAGAACTGAACTTTACACAGATAAGCCTGTGATGTGTACATGTAAGACACCAGCAGCTTCTCTGGTTCAGCAAAAACAGTCCTGAATTGTATGCGTCTCGTACATGAATCTTGTTTAATCCTGCTTACGTCTCTGAGCGTCAGACTCTGCTGAACTGTACTGAATAACACCATAGTTCACAGCATCAGTAGCAGTGACTTAGTGTTTTTTTTACAGCTTGGCTGAAGCATGGGGCCAAAGACTCCTCTGCTAAGTGACACAGCTGACCGATGAAGGTGCACTGCAGGTGGGACTAGGGGACACACCTGCCCAGCTAGAAGGCTATTATACTAGCTTAAAGTGAAATAAAGGCTAAAGGCTTAGAATCCAGCAGCTCTGGACAAACATTTATTCAGACTGTAAGTAACTAGACAGCAGCAGATGAGTGCCTACTAAAAGAATCCTGGCTCAGTCATTCAGGAGAGGGGCTCTAACATGTTTCTTCCCCTCAACTTGTTGCAGTTATATATATATTATATATTTTTTTAACATTTTTTTTAAATGCTGCTTGTGAACCCACACCGCAGACTTACTGTTAAGCTCTGTCTACGTGTCAGTGTGGGTGCCAGTCACAGGTATCAGTAACCCCACATATACTGACACATATACTGATACTGCATTTAAGTGTCAGTATCTGAGCTGATACTGATACAGTCTCGGTGCAACACTTCAAGTAATCAATATTTAAACCATGATGGCATTTTTAATCACTTCAGCCAGCATTTTTTTCCACTCACAACTGTCTAAAGTTCAACTTTCTCAATTTAGTTTCAATCTCGACCTTAAATTGTAATCTGTAATAATCTGTACAATATCTACAATCTATTCAACAAAAGTTCAATTTATTCACTTTTGCTTATACTGTAAAGGTTTAGTGCACATTTGTGCACATTAAGTGTGGTAATGTGTGTGTGTGTGTGTGTGTGTGTGTGACCAGGGGAAGCTCGTTCTAATGCTGCTGTCACATCCAGGAACAGCTGGTGTGGTTAGCAAAGCAGATGTTTATTTATGGCCTAAAGCTGACGATACCACAGCCTTACACTCTGACCCACACCGCACTTTGCGCACCAGACTAAATAGAATTATAAAAAAGAATAAATATCTGGACTAATAATGTTGACACATTTGGACTACAACTCTCAAATTGGCATTGTGTTCGGCCCTGCTCTTAGGGAGTGACAGACGTTCTTTCTTTTTTTTTTTACTGCAGTTCTTCTCTCTAAATAACATCTATAAAACACAGTGCAACACCCAAATTCTTTTCTCCTCAAGCCTCTCCTCTGAACTTCCTCTTTGTCTTCACTTCTTTTTCTTTTCATTTTTTTAAGCCAGACAGATTCAAAATGTGTCTCAAGTCTAACATGAATAACTGAGACTCAGCAGAAAACAATAAGATTTATCATCAGGCCAGGGTATTACTGTACTTGAGATACATGAAAATGTTTCAAGAGCTTCAGATGTAAAGTTTAAATCATAACAAAAAAAAGAAAATACAATGAATGGGTCCTTTATGACAATCAGCAACTTCACAGTCCATCCACCGTCTAAATCTAGAAAGCTCGATTAACATAATGAAGAAGTTAAACAAGCATCTTTAGTTTTTAATTCTTATAGCTTCTAATTAAGAGACATACACTGACAATCAGCACATTCGCTATCTGTTCAACATCACATGTTGAACTTCTTGATAAGCAGAGCTCCTCTCTGTCTAAGCTTCATCAGAGCATCTACATACACGCGCTGTGGGACTCACCGCTGCCTGGCTCGACCCATTGCCCTGTTCTGGCTCAGCCACAGGTTGAGCTTTAAACTGCTGTGGAGACTCAATAACCATCTTCGAGCCTTTAACCGCCCGGCCCTGCATGTTCTCAGCTTTGTAATCCCAGAAAATCAAAAGTGAGAAAAAAAAAATCCTTCTGTATTTTCAATTACAGTCCAGCGAACGTGATCATGTGCAAAGTCTAGGCCAGAGGGAGCAGCCAGCATGTCCAACCTCAGCAGAGAAACTCAACTGAGCTCTAAACTTCTACTCCTCTCCAACACTCACGCACACTCTGCCCACAGCTACTCTCTCTCACTGACTGGAGACTAAGGAGAAAGAGGGCCCCTCCTACACTCAGCTGAGCTGCACAGGGGAGTTACTCTATATACACACACACACTCACACTCACACACACACACACACTCCTCCCCCAGGAGTCATCTGAGCCTGTGGTATCTACCTGCACACACTAATGACAATGTCCCACCAGAGACGACGAGACAAAAAGAGACATTCCATAGCAGAGACTGACTGTGCCTGCCATGAAAAACAATGGGACACGTGTACGTGAGAGAAACTGTTTTAGCATATGGAGGTTCCAGGTCACATCAGAAACATTCTGCTGACTTTCAATAAAACCACTGATTATTTGGGGTCTGCTGGACAGTCTACCCAACTGACTAAAGACTATCTGCATTCATTTCTCATGATAACATGAACACACACACACACACGCGCACACACACACACACACACACACACACACACACACACAAGATTGAGCATGTAGCTTCTGAGATCCTCCGAAAAATCCTCTTCAAAGACTCAAATCCTGACCCACATACCGCCCCAACTCCTGCCCAGCTTCTTCCCGTTCACTTCACAGCAAACTTAGGATTAGGGTTGGGTGGTATCTGCTTGTTTCATACATACAATCCATCTCCCAATATTTGGCCATCTTGTCCGATTTTGGAAAAAAAATAATGATCATGGTTTATTTTGCTCACCGAATAAGTGAAGGCAGTGCACCATTTTCTAGGTGATCAGCTAACTGAACGGTAGTGACTTAGTGCCACAAACCTCAGTCCAGCCTTCATTCTAACCAACTAGAGCTCCGAAACAAGTGCAGAAAGAAAAACTCTCACCTGGGTTGTGAGCAGGACTGTAGGGTTTTGGCAAGGTAGCTTAGTTAGTTGGAAATAGATAGTTGAGTTAATAGGCCAAATATGCCACAAAACAACACAGGCTTGTCTCTAATTCATAAAAATTCACACCCATATCTAAGCAGGTGAAGTAGATGACCAGCATTCAAGTAAAAAATACATTCTGTGTGCAAGTCTTGGCTATCATTGAGCTACTGCCATACTTGGAAAATTCTACATCAGAGCCAGGGAAAAGTGAAAACTATCACCATCTAAAACATCATAACACCTTTAATACACCTTAATACAGTTATCGGCCAACCCCACCTAGGATTTCACAGCTAGTGTAAAAATCACACAAATCCCAGGATTCCCCAGGAGTCCCCTCCACCATGACTACCTGCATGGGCCGCTAAATAGAGAGCATAATTTCCATCCAATTCATGATAATGAGTTCATAATTCACAGCAATTCATATTTTCACAATATTCTGAACAAATTCTAATAAAGAAAATCTCACTGGTCTTATATTTTATTAGACAGTTACAATAGAACAGATGAAGAAGCTGGGGATACTTATAGCGGAGAAAGTGTGTAGGCTTACAGCGCATCTGTGTGGGCAGTGAGGTCTCTACTCTCTACAGCCACCAGTACGGTGTCCTGTCAGTCTCGAGGCTATAGATCATCTCAGTGGGAATGATCTGCCTTCATTTGTAGCAGGTTGATTAGCAGTACATCAGGGAGGTCAGTGCTGAAGCCCGCTGGCTGTATTCTGGTGTACTTTCCCCTCTACAGTTCAGACGCCGCAGCCTAAAGTGAAGGCCAGTGTTTAGAGCCATGTACACGGATCTATCTGCTATTAAATAAACAGCATTAATGCAGTACTGTAGAAGTGATGTATGTGTGACTTCCTGTATTTGCACTGCGTGTCTCAGAGATCTCTGCTCTGGACGACAGGATTACTCCCATCTTATGTCTACATGCTTGTTTATGCATCTGCTGGGCAGGCATTCCAAACACACACAACTAAACTCAGAGATTATAAATTCCACATAGAGCCAAGAAAAGAAGTGTGTGTGTATGTGTGTGTGTGTGATATCTTTTGCGCCAGAGTGTCCAAGTTAAACAAGAGGGGGAGGATCAAGTAAGCACAACTGCCACCACCTGCTTCTTAAAAAACAACACGTTTTTAGACACACACACACACACACACACACACACACACACACACACACACACACACACACACACACACACACACACACACACACACACACACACACACACACACACACACACACAAAATGTCCAGTCATTAATTTCATGTTACGTTACATTAAACATTTATCATACAATACATCACTGGAAGTTGACAAGCCCATAATAAAGAAATGTTTACTTAGATTTGAGCAGCATTGTGAGCTTTTTCCACCATATTCCTAGGGGCTCACATCACTTTGTGAGGAAAGAATGTCAGAGGTCACAAGGTCAAAATAACTTATTGTCCGGTCTCTACATGAGGCAAAAGTGCCCAAGTGTATGTAAATACATCACACACACAGAGCTTCCTGTCTTTGGTACACGCAGTCATCCTCACACAACCCAAAAACTGATTGTCACTCTCTTTAGAACAACTAAACCAAAATATACTGTCAGATATCAACAGTATTATATATATTTCAGTGCACTGACGATCTGAATAAAAGCATTAAAACAAAAACACATACCGTACATATAAAGTATACTCCAACATACAATCATTTATACAGTCAATTTTGCTTTAGCTATGTGCATTTGTTCAGTTGTGTCCTATTACTTATAAACTGTGTATACCGTAAACAACTGTTTTGACTCTGCATTGGATGAAGCACTGATTTAGAGAGTAAAGTGCTGGGTGCCAGTGAATCTACACAGGAATTATTGTACTTTTATTATGTCTGTAATTCATGAACTAATGATCACCACACCAAGCCGGCCAAGCACCAACTGAACAGCCACATGTCCAACTGTTTTAGCTAACATAAAATAAGAAACACATGCAGAAAACCTACAAACCTTTAAGCTGAAGCTGACAGCAAGCAATTTAACATACACTGACCACTAAACGCACTGAAAATCCAATTTGTAGTTCTTCTCTGAATAATAATCTTGCACAGGTACAAGTGGATCAGACACTACTAGTGTTTTTACAGTGTCCACTCACTGTCCACTCTGTTAGATGGAACCATTTTGTTGGTCAACCATGTAGGTGTAAAGTTAAAGTTAGAGATGACAGTTCAGAAGCATGCTTCAAAATTCAGCAGCACTGCTTTGTCTGATCCAGTCCCTGCAGCACACGCCACATCAGTGTCACTGCAGTATTATAAACAATCCACTGCCCAAACTATATCTGCTCTGTGGTGGTCCTGATCATTGAAGAGAGGTGTAAGCAAATTCTACAGAGAAATAGCTTTGTGTGAAAAACAATGTTTAATAATAACAACAATAACAACAACAACAATAACAACATCATCATTCTGCTTTCGCTGATAGCAGTAGCTACAGAGTTGTTTGGGTACAGTACAGCACTTCTAATACACCCATACAACCTTTGTTTAGAGAGTTCAGATAGATTTGATAGCGCAGCCATTGCCTCCCTGCAGGAACAGGGAAAACAAAAGGGTGTGAACTGGAATGCAGTGCACACACACACACACACACACACACACACACACACACACACACACACACACACACACACACACACACACACACACACACACACACACACACACTCCTGGTTTTCTCAGAATCAGAATAGACATCAATGCAATTTCCTCTGGAAACCCCTAAAAGTTGGAACACTTTAAAGGACAGGACAAAGAAAACACATTCACATTACATAACTGCTGCTGTTGAAATAAAACCTTATATTTCCAGATCTCTGTTTTGTTTGTCGTTTTTCTTTTTTTTGACATAATCTGAAAACGACTTTTGTCCTATATGTTGTGTGTAAATCTCATGAACCAAAAAGCAGTCCCAAAAGTATTGGCAAAAAAAATCTGGCTTATCTTCCATTAAAATTACAGCAAGTTCTTTTATTTTACTGTTTTATACCAACAGCAACATGTATCAAGTCATATATTGTTGTAAACACATTTGTTTGCAAAATTGTACAGATTAGACATGTACCAATACAGGAAATGTGGGCCAATGTCGATATTCTCTATGTACGTGTGTTGATGCTGTTACATAAACATATAAAAAGCAGAACTTGACACCAAATCAACCTGGATTTATATCACACAGTTATTGTTTGCTATAAATGTAGCAACGAATAAACACAGAATAAAATGCAGCTATTTTAACACAGGAGCCCAACACTGTCTAAACGACTTGCACTTCTGATTACAACAAATACATCACAATATAATACTGGCTCAAAACATTGGTCAAATCTAAACCTCTGTGCCATGCCAATATTTTCTTACGCCAATAAAACTCTGATATCACCCCGTCTTATTACTGAACTCAAATACAGTCAATCAAGCTGCCTAAACAGTTCTCTCATTGGTCAAATTACCTATTGTAAACGACCATCAATCAACATTACACTCAATTACCCGTCTGCAAACTTCTATCAAACTTCTTCATTCAAATTTTGTTCATGAGCATACGGAATCGTGGACCCAGTATCAAGAATCAAATCATCAGCATATCATTACACCTTTAAGGTCTGATCAGTGAATTCAGCTGTATTTTTTAAACCATGTTTTATCATGTTTCATTCACAGTAACTGTGAAGCCTGATACCATACAGTGTTTTCCCTGCAAGCTCAGTTTGGAAGAAAGTTTTTTCCCTGACAGTTTTCATGCAGAGTCAGGAGAGTTCTGTCAGGAAAATGGATGAAGACAAACATGCACAACGTTTGCCCAGTACTGGTCCAGGTACTGTAAATCACAGAAGGGTGGGACTGCAGAGCTAAAAGCCACAAAAGCATCTCTCAGTAAAGCTGGAATGCTTCTTTCTCTTCCATCAAATGGACATACAGAAGGAAAGATCATGTTTCTTTCCTGCTGCTGCAACTGTGAGAGCGCACAAAGTATACAGTGAAGAGTCAAGCATAAAGCGTGTGTGCAAATGTAAAGGTCATGCTCGGAAAAGTTAACTCCCAAGTTTCTTCTGCAAGATGGAATTAAATCCCACAGAAAACTGTTTTCAAAAACTGGAACGCATCAGTAAAGGAGAAAAACAGCAGTCAACCCATTAACACTTAACACAGCGCCTAGATCGGGACATTTTGAGAAAAAAAAATCTTCATTAAAATCAGTTTAGTTCAAACCCACCCATGCACACATGAAGAAATTGTTATTATTTTTTTTTTAATGAGCTCAATACAGGCCAATTAGAACAGAGGTCACATATATACATATATGATGCTGAAAGGCACAGTAACACAAACAGCTTGTTTAACTGTAATTTAATTTTAAACATAAAGAGAGGTTGTACATTAATCACGTACAGATGAATTACGACTGTTTTGTTAAATGAAACCATACAAACATTATAAGCTGACCTTAAAAAAAGTAGGATAGATCAGAGTTTGAAGCAATGACTGTAAAAGCCAAAAACCTCAGATCAAAATACCACAGCACATCAATCACGCAAATTAGGAGCACTGAGTCCAAAGCCTTCAGTTAAATTACTGCATGGCTGTTTGAAACAAACACAATAAAACGGCTCCATTTTTTAATTAAGGGCGTGCAACAGCACCGGAGCTGAGCCTGAAGCTGCAAATAGGCCAAGGACACACAGCACCGCCGATGTGAATCACTAACATTTCAATTGATTCTGACTGGATTAACAAATGCTGCGTAATTTATTTATTTATTAGGTCGTTTACCAACTACTGCTATCTAGACTATATTCATGCCTTTGCACTGATTCAAAAGAGCAGAAGGTTCAGCAACTTGGGCTGGGCTGGCCTGCAAGATTTCAGGTGTTCTATAGGTTCTATTACACTAGATATTATTAATATTCACCTGCACACAGGACGAGATACCAACAAAGTTACACAATGACACAGCTTGTGACACAACTGGTCATGCAAATGTACCGCTCACTCTAGAAACACCTGTTTCTTCACTTCTTACAGTGCCACAGTCAGCAGCTTCGTTTACTCAGTCTGGTAACACAGTCAAGAGCTTTAGAAGCCTACCCTGTCCTGGAGAAGCTGTGGATCACCTAGATATCTCCGACAGACATCATTAGACTGGGGTGTTATTATGAGTACAGACTTGATCTTGCTAGAGAGACCCACTTACAGTCTTAATGAAATCAGTTTGAATACAGTACCAGCGATGTTACAGAAGTACTGCAGAAACAGATTCCACAAAGCAAGTTGCCTGGTTATCGCATAACACACAGCTAAACTAGTTCCTATTACCTAGGCCCAAACTTAGCAGCTAAATCAGCAACCACTCTGCTTCCTATAGTGGCTGAGGAAGTGTATAGGGTGTATAGTGTGTGGATGGTATATTACTGTCATTTTAAGCATGTATTTATTATATTTGTTCTTTAATTTAACCAGACAAGTCATTAAGAACATATTCCTATTTACAATAACAGCCTGACAAGTAGCAGAAGCTACTTATATAAAGTACACCTGAGGCGGCATGGGTCCCTTGCATATGGCGTGGAAACAAAAATGTACTTCTGGTAATTTGCTTCCATTAGACTAATATGCGCAGATACTTGATGTTCAGTAAAACAATAAGTTACGTTTAATTAAGTAGCACAGATATAGAACTTTATTCTATATTCTAAACTATATTCTCTTTTAATGCAGTATTAAAGAAATATTTAAAGAGTTCCATGTGTGCCACCAAAACATCACCACCCCCAGCACTCCCAAATGCAAATCAGCCATTGCAGCTACCCTGCACCCATATCATCCTCGGTTACACCTCGGCTCGCAGAGCCAGAATCACAGCTATAGACTGCTAGTCGGCAGTTTAAGAGACTACTCCACAGGCAACAGCTTCACTGACTCAATATTAGTATGTACTAAGTATGCATATTATATATTATGTGTATTATGTATGATGTACAGTGAATTCTTAATGTGCTTGGTAATTAGGCTGAATATGTGTTTACAGTTTTTACAAATCACAAAGCACTATCACCTATTAAACACTGAGCCTCTATTTGCAGTGAAGCCGGAGCACATTCAGCTAAGATTATTACAAAGGATACAGTGGTGAGTTCGAACACCTGTGCAAAACCCTTTTAGCAACAAATCTTAGCCTCAATTAAAAATCTTAGCACTGGCAGGCCGGGCACAGTATCTTAAACCCATTTGACAGCTAAATCTCAGTCCAAGTTAGAAAAGGTCACTATGTTAGCTTAAGGTCTTCTAAGAACACTACCGCTCAAGACACCTCCTTCCTTTCTCCATCACACCATAGCCATGAGAGTGCACATGAGGAAGGAAAAGGCTGTACTGCAGCAATCACTGCACTGAGTAGAATAACAGAGCCTGACTTCCCCCTAAACAAGCTCACACACCTTTTACCTCAGACTGACCCACACACTATTGAGGGAACTAAATGGCACAAGTATAGGGTTCCAGCAAACATTCATCTATTGATTTCATTGGTCCATTAGTCTAGTCTGTGCTGCTGAAGGAGAAAGAGAGGACTCAGATCTGCATGGAGAGGAGCCTTGACCCACCCTGACCTATTTAACAGCGCTCACTCACACATGCCAAATTCAGCTCAGAGGACGAAGTCATAATGCCAACCAGAGAGAATAAGAATGACCATTGCATGGTGTACAGTTCTATCAGTACTGGCAAATCATTTCTTGGTACATGAGAGAAGAAAGGGTTCTCTCCATCTCATATGTTAATGAGGGGAAACTGTCCTTCGCCTGTGGAAGCCTCTGATCTCACATGTAGCACAATCAGCAACACTAGCTCTTTCTCTCTCACGCACACAAGCTATTCTTCCTGTCACTGTCCCTTGAGTACCATCTCTTTATCTCTCAGTTTCAGATCAGTTCAGCTTAAGATAGCTTTACTGGCATGACCATATCAAGTATATATATATATATATATATATATATATATATATATATATATATATATATATATATATATATATATATATATATGTATATATATATATATATATATATATATATATAAAAAACACAATAATAATGCTAATTCTTAAACAACAAAAGAAACAACAACAACAATCAGAGTTATTATATTTTTCTCTCATATAGATACACATGAGAAAACCTTTAAACAAAGCATTTATATCCTCCAGGACGGATTATGAGCTGTAGTGCAATTCTGGCACGATGAACTGTCCCAACCATGACTAAGCACTGATTCACCCAGACAACTCATCCCATTTCTTCTTTGTCCATTCTTTCAGTTATTTAATGATTACCCAAACTGAGAGGGAGAAAAATGAAACCAGAACTGACAGAATTAAAAATAAGTATATTTGGGCAGAAGATTTTAATTAGAGATTAGAGATTTTAGTATTTAAATTAATTGAAAAAGCATGACTAAGCATTGATCCAGTACACACATAACTCATCCAAAGTCCATTCTTTCATGTTACATTAACAAGAAAAGATCACATTTGACAATAAACCCATGCTAACAAGAAACAGCCCCTGCCTGCACAACCTAACAGCACACATTTACAACTCACACACTGATATACTCATAAATATACACCCATGCTAACATCATCAACCCACCTCCGCCTTCAGTGTAGTCCTGAGGGACCACGCTCTGGACTCTCTGCGGCTGGGGCAGGCTGGATCCGTCTCTGAGGGTCCAAGTTGCTCGGCCCCACTCACGCTTTTACAGTACCCACAGTTTCTCTGAAGTACGGAGCGCAGTCCCTCGAACAGAATCACGCTGGTGGTGCAGCCCATGGCTCCAGCATCAGTGACCCAGTTTCTCTATGGCTCCATAGAGAAGAGTACAGCACGCAGTTCTATCAGCGCACTCTGACAGCATGCAGGCTGCTACACCTCAGTGATACACTGACAGCACTTGGGGGTGGGGTGGTGGGGGGGGTGCGTGTGTGTGTGTGTGTGAGAGAGAGCGAGAGCAGAGTGAAAGCAGAAATGCTGGCTCAGAACTCTGAAAGTGGGTTAATGTCAGAGGGAAACAGGAGAAGGATGCTGAAGCCTCAGCCATAAAAAGAGACGGACTACTGACTATCTTAATGTAAAAGGGGATTATATGCATAATCTCTCTCAAACCTTCTTTTCCATATAATTAAACAAGCTGTGTCTAACTATACACTACAAATGGCTACTATAGGCAGAACAGGTGGATATATGAAAGTGTTTTATTTTTGTGAACACTGAATAAAAGGCCTGCCTTTGCAGCAGAGTAAGTGGTGAGTGTTTATTGTGTTCTATAGATGTCAGCAGAGCCACAGAGTAATTCAAATATTCCACAGTCATGTAGTATTTCTGAAGGAAATAATCCACAGGCAAAGACAAACAGCCTCAGGTAGTCTATTATCCTCACTCACACTCGTGTGAATCCATTGAGTAGACATAACTCATTCACAAAGCCTTCGCTGATAGATGTTTGCCCTACAGCTTAGAGGGGGAAAAGTCACCATTCACAAAGTGGCCTAATACTACACACACAGACACAATAGCTCAACAAGCAGTCTGCTTTTTCATGGCCTGAGGACAAGAATTCAGCTCATTCATGTGTTAACATGTCTCAGACTATTTTCAGACACAAGCTAATGCCGTGTGTGTAAACGTACACATGTGCAAGTGTGTATCTGCCGTTTTCCAACAATGACTCATATGGTACCGTCTCAGCTGCCCGTATGTTTCTAGTCTATTGCTTCTATTGGTACTATTGCTGTCTCTCTTCACTTCAGAGGGCAGCTCACAGACACTCACTGAACTGGAACCACTAGCCGTGATACCAGCACCCCCAGCCTCATGTCCTGGTTCCGCAAAACAGAACCATAATACCCCTCTTCTCCCCCAGATCCCAACCAGCTGCCACCGCTGGTGCAGCCTGTTGAGCCCCCAGTGTGTTAATTTATGCTCTTCAGTGTCGCAAATTGTTGGTGATTTAATCGAACGCAGAAGTTCTTTCTTATTCACCACCCAGTACAAAACCCAAAACAAAACAAGTATGAACAAAAAACAAGATCTGAAGCCTGATACATAAACATTTATAGAATTCAGAGATCCTTCAGAGCACAATAAACACTTTAGATTTGACTGATATTTCAAACTGATATTTGATAAACACCTGATGTTTTATAAGCCAATAACCATCAATACCTGACGGATTTCGAATAGTTGGGTGCAAAAAGCTCCCTTATAAAAAGTTATCATAAGATATGGTTGGACACATGCTGTCTGATGTCCGACACATCATGATGTTGTATTTATATTTATTTATTTTAATCCGTTCACGGTGGAGGGGTACACAAAGGGTGCTGTGTGGAAAACAGTCTCCAAATAAAATGTATTTTCCAGATTGTTCATATTTTTTTATCATCCACATAACACATAAAAACTCAGGACACGTGTAGATTCACTGGTTATTTGGACAGCAAATAAAACGGCTATATTTGTGTTGTTGACATGGCAACAACATTATTATTATTTTATTTTTTACATTAAATCTCAAGTCTACATGACTCTGTTTGCATCTCAACGACTTGTTCAGAAAAATAGTGGAATTCCCCTTTCAATCATTTCTACATTCAATAACAACAATTCAACACAAATGGAGAGAGACGGACTTGTTTGAACTGCAGAGACTGTTTCATAGTTATTATAAATATTTCATAGTTTTGTTTGTCAGTCTTTGACTGTAGTAATCTGCTGCATGGATCTTCTGTGTGAACTACTGCAGTGCACTGCGTGTAAGAAGTGAATCATGTTTTCAGAAAAGAAGCACTAATCCAACTTTCTGAACCCGATACCTGAACTGTTTAGAATCTTTCTTCTATGTGTAAAGTAACAAGATCCTGTACATGCACTGTTTTATACTACAAAGCGAAGCTGAACAAATGACTACAGGTATGAAATGACTGTAGCTGGATATTAACTATAATTACAATTTAATAAGACTGTGACTGACAAAATAAAACACAGAGTAGTTTTCTCAGTGTTAATACTGATGCAGTATATGTTCCTGTAAAAGTTCTCCACCCATCCCCAAGGGAAAGCTTTAATGCATATAGTCCCACCCCTAACTGTCATCAGCCAATCGCAGCCTCCGAGCTACAATCTGAGACGGCCTAACATCAGCCACCTTTTACTGGCTGAATCGCTGTTAGACGCACTCACACGTTCACCGTCTGATTATTAATGAGTAGTGGGCTCTGGGGAAAGACTATGCTAAGGATATGTTGCTATAAGATACCTCTCATGCCCTTGCATGCCCTGCAGCCTTACACCAGTGTTCTGATTATTAATGAGCAGTTCAGAGACTCATATTAGCTCTCATGTACTGCAGGACATGTCCTTTATAAGATCTGGGCAGTAAAACTGAACGCCATTTGGCAGTATTGTTGAGCTGTTGTGATAAATAAGTAAACACAGTGTTCCTCTGAGGATCAGCGGGATGTGGATGGCCTTTAGCAGTCTGTATACCCGCTCTCCTGCATTGCCTCCCACTCCAGCCGCAAATACATATACTGTCATAAAGAGGCATAGAGGAGCCAGTGTATTTGTGGTTATGCGGACATATGAATGAATGAGTGGCAATGATGCATATGAATCACTTCAGTGGACAGTACAAGTGCGCAAGTGAATGGTGGTATTCCTTCAGGGCTAAGCGTGCTGTGCACCCGCACAAGATCAAAGGATAAATGAAAAACTAACTTCACTAATACTCTCATAGCTGAATGCAATAAAATCCTTACAGCAATCTTCAAACATCTAATGTAAAACCTTTCCAGAACAATAGAGGCTGTTGCTGCAGTACTGTTTAGCTAAAACTATGTAGAGGCTGTCCATACACTTGCGCTATTTTAAAGATTACAGTATAAAATTTGTGTGATTAACAACACATTAATGAACTGACAAATACTGAGATCGCTTTGACATCGGCTCAATATCAGAACTGGGCCACTTTATAATTCAATGCAATTTTTGATAATTAATGATAAATTATCAGCAGTGTTCTGTATGTAGACTTCCATAAGATGCAGACTTCCAAACCAAGACAATCTGCACAATTACAGTGGAAGAAACCCAAAAACACAACATCTAATGTATTAACACTTCAACTTGGAGATGCTCCGTCCCACTACAGTACATTTCTTTGAATCTCTGATCTTCAAGAGGGTTTTATGTTCTTCTAGCTGCATGAAAACAACAACGGTCACACTATGAACTCATGCGCTGGAGCTTTAGGAGCAGGGACAATAAAGTAACATAAGGATTATCTACAGTGACCTTCAGAAGTGTAAGGAAACATCTTCTAAGGGAAAATGTTCAATTAGCAAAAACCTGCAACTGTTTCTTTTTGAACATAATATAACAATCGATGTTCGGCTATGGTATCTTCCTTAGTTTGAGGAGGACGATGGAAATTTTCAAATCAAGAGAGAATGGATAAGAAGGTAAAATGTGTTTTTCCAAAAGCAGCACTGTTATTAATACGGTTATAAGTTAACAAAGAAAACATTTTGATTTCTATTGAAGAAAAACCAGGTGATCTCAAACTTTTGATGGGCATCGTGTGTGCTGAGAAGCAGCAAAAAACAAATATGAAATGGGAGTGGTTCGAGTTTCAAAGGAACTACAGAGGTTAGAGCTCATGACCATCTGAGAGAGAGAGGGAGAAGAGAGAAAAGAGAGAGAGAGAAAAGAGAGAAAAGAGAGAAAAGAGAGAAGAGAGAGAGAGAGAGAGAGAGAGAGAGAGAAAGAGATGCCCTTTGCTCTTTATGCTTAATATGAAGGAAGAGGCTGCTCGTTTAAACTGCGGCTCAAAGCGCAACTAACATTTCCAACCCGTTTCCTCTCACACACTCGTACACACTCCAGCTCAGTGCCACATTCAGCATGGGCTCTCGTTCCAGCAGGGTGAAGGGCAGAGAGAGAGGACAGAGGACAGAACCTGACGAGTGTGAACCTGGAGTGGTGTAGAGGGAAACAGTGTTGGCTGTAGGCTGCACCACACTACGCCATAACAATCAAACTGTAAGTCACAGTGTACTATACAAAGAGAGATCATAAGAGGTCAGCAGACATTAATAGCTTTCATCTGAATACTGATTTACAAAAGCTACTGAAACCTTCTGCTTGGCTCAGGGTTCAGATTATGATGCCGGTCAGCGAGAGACCTGTTTTTTGGTCAGTGTATGATTTTACTCACACTGTTTCGGCTTATAATGACAATGGAATGTCATTGAGTTGGGATGTTTTATATCATTTACAGTAACAATATCAATGGGGTAATATTTTATAGTTTATTTTATTGTTTGTTTCAGAGGGACGTATACTGGCGTTTTGTAGACCTCACTAAAATTAAAATTACCTCATAGGGTAAAGTAATAGTTGGTGTTGAGTAAAAATAATATTTTATATTCAATTAAAGACAAGTGTAAGTGGTGGTGTTCTTTAGGACTGTGCAATATTGTCATAAATAACATTACAATGTGCTACACCATGCTTTTCCAAGATATCATCAGTTTCATAACAAAGAGGCAGTGGAATTTGAACAGCTCAGTGTGTGAAACTTAATACAAATAATTGTAATAATAGTATACAGTAATTTTTATGAAATGTGTCACTACTTTTAAATGTTCCAACTCAGATGTCTGTATAGTGACATATAGTATATTGTGAAAACTTCTTGAATTATCATGATAAAACTAGGCTCTAATGGCCCAGCTCATACCTCATACTCTGAAAAGCTTCCTTACAAAGGTCAACTACAGTGTATATCCATGTGTAACAATTTTACATTAACAACAATTTTGTATGCAACATGTTTTTGACTTGAAGACATTTTTATTTTGGTATTTTTCTGTATTCTTTCTGTGTCTTGCACGTGTAAAGCCAACTCCCAACAGATTCTTTAAAGCATGTTGGAATTAACCCCTTGTGTTGCTTCCTTGCATTTTTCTGCATCTTCTTAAGTATTATAAAATATAAAATATTATAACATTTAAAAAATATAAAACATTTTCGACTGAGTTATCATACTGAGAAACTTAAAAAAAACTTTAACACATACACATCTTACCTCAGAACACTGGCTGACATTAAGTTTAAGCAGACGGCACAGTCAAAACAGGTCTCATCCTGTTCCTGTGGTCGAATATTCTGGGCAAGTTTATTTATCCCATGAGGACTGTGTGTGTGTGTACATTTGTTTTGTATTCAGGTTATTTCTGCTGCTCCTTGGTGGCACATCTACAAAGCAGAGGAAGCAGTGCCTTTCAGCCTCCTCCCATGGGCTACATAAACTTGGCTCTCGCGGAGTCTGAGAGTCAGGATGCTGTGCCAGTGGCCGAGAACCACGCGTGTACTGCTATGAACCCCTGCTCTTCTTCCTGTCCCCATAACCTGCCCTGCTGACCCTATTCTATACTCACACTCCCTGTGTTCTTTCTCTCGCTCAAGGTCTTACGTCTGGTCATAGATAAGAGATTGCTATTCTTTCCTTTTGTGTCTTCAACCTTTGAAAGAGCTCTGTACTTGGCTGATACCAATATTACCTTTAATGGACACAGTATGATCATAGTTTCCTCTCAGCTTTCCAGTATCAGGATTAAACCAGTTTAAGTAAAGCTACTGCTGCCCCCTGCAGGACACACACCATACTGCAACATTAGATACACTTACTCATGCTCAGCTTGCCCAAATTCACCTCAAATGAAAACACCCTTTTATGGCTAAAGCAAAGAGGTTCACTCTGTACTCTAAAAGCATCGTATCTCCAGCACTACGCTAATGGATATGTGTGAGGGATGTACCAGTAACACACATACATACTGTGATGTTAAAGAATTTCAAAAACAATGAGGAAATCAAAAATCAACATGAAACTCTGGTCAAAAACAAACCAATCTCATATCAAGTGGACACAGGAGCCACATGGCAGCACCAAACTAAACGTAATCAGCTCTAGATCAGGGTTACAAAAATAAGGTATGGCTTTCTATTTTCACTTAAGCGGCTCCACATTCAATAGCTCACTTCACCTATTCTTTGGCTCAAATGATAAATTTAAGCACTTTATTTACACATCAATGACAGACGGCTCATACAGTGGCTCACTGAATGACTGATGGAAACTCTTTTCAATGTTTTTCGTTCTTCTTAAACTTGAGTGTGCAGTTACATACAAAATATTGGGTGCCAGAGTCTAATTACATTTTGTTGATATTCTCAATGAAAATAAGTACGCAACGATTATTGACACTTTAGTGTTTATTTCCTAAAGTTAACATAATAGATAAGAAAAAAGACCTGTGGAAAAGTTTTTTTATACTGTATATGTGTACCTGTACTGTTTGTGCATACCATAATGATATATACTAACTTACACTGAATACTAATGTTAGAAATTGTGAACTAAAACCTGTGCAGAATGTGTTAACACTGGCAGTCATGGTTTTATCTGCACATCACAGCATGACCACATATTTACAGCTTAGTGACATACATGCATGTCTAATCATACAAAGGACAGCTCAACTACACACAAACTACTAAAGGTGAATGTATTTATTCAGTATTTTATATATTACTCTACCAAGTATGTAACTTTGGTTGGGGTAAAACATTCAAATGCCCATTTACACCCCTTTGATTTGAGCCGAGGATGAAACGAGATGTGCTCTGATTTGCTGGTTTACACAAGGCATCGCATTGTACTTCACTAGAAGTTTGCTTTTAATCTCGACATCGACACAAAGTCAATTACAGTGGTTATCTGACTATGTAACTTCCAGTTTAACTTCTGTCTTCAACCATCAAACAGTAGATACATTCACACAGCATGGCTGCAACAGATTACTGCTGGGGTTGTGATGCTAATAAAGATGGAACTGCTCCTGTCTTCAGTCTCTTCAGTGTGTAAATGGTGAGCAAAGCTGCTCGATATGGTCCCGAGATTTGAGAATGGGTCTGGAGTGAAATGCACAGAACAAACTTAAAAAACCCCCCCAAAAAAACAAAAAAAAGTCTGGCATCTTGTTTAAAATGTGGGAGCTAAAGGGAGTTGGAACATTCGATTATGAGGCTGATGAATAGGATAACAAATTCAGCCTTTTTTAACGATGAACATCAACAATACCTGTTGACAGTTCAGTTCCTTGGAGATAAATTGAAAAGTGCTGACATTCAGAGCCTGGAATGGTACAGACTGCCATGTATATGTGTTGCTCTATTGTGGTTGTTTCCTGCTGGGCAGGAACATGAACCTGTATGTATTTATACTTTTGGATGGAGCCAGCACTGTTTATAACAGTATATGATTTTGGAATCAGCTGGTTTTACAGCAATCCTTTGATATCATATTAGAATTTGAAGAAGGAGACAACAACGTTTGGGGTTTACGCAGTGCTTAATATGTGCTGGATCTTGCTGGAACAAGATCCGCCACCTTTTATATTTCAGGCACCTGCGTTCCAGAACTTATTCATGTGGATCCACCACTTCTTTGACGTCTTTTTTTTTGTAGGACACCAAAAACTATTCATCCAGTGGCATCTCTTAGATTTTATGGTTGCAGCTCCTTACTGCAGTCATTAAAGCTAGGATTATTTTATTGTATAGAATGCTACTATGTTAGATGGACACTTGAAGCACTGTTGTGCCTATGCGTTCCAGGACCTTTTCCATCACTGCCACTTGCTGGATCACCCCACCTTTAGTGTTCCATTACCTGATGTTTTACAAATTAAGCACTGGGTTTACGATATGTTATGCTTATGGATCAACCCTTCCTTATTCAACTATGACAATGTAAATACAGATTCAGATTCATTCTATGGAATCTTGAAATAGCATTACAAAGGTTTCAGTAATATAATAACCACTACATAAAAAAGATTCAGCACTTCACTGTGCAGTGTCTGAATTAACTGGTGCTACTACAAGAGTCTGAGTTTGTAAGCACAGTATCAAGATCAAAAAATGTTAGTACCTACATGATTATAGTTCTTTTCTTATAGATTAGTGTAAAACAGTAAACGCCTGCAATCAACACTGCCTCAGTGAAAACTAAGAGGGAAATGACACATATTGTGCACAACTAAGTGGGCAGTATTTAGCACTGGAGCTAAATTACTGTTATTTAAAAAGCACCTATTCCTCTTGACACCCAATGGGCTGTGCTGTGACCATTCTTTCTTCTCTCTCTCTTTCTCACTCCATTTCTTAGGCCTAGTAAGCAAGTGAGAGAGTGAAGTAGTGGGAAGTCATGGAGGCACAAAGGAAGCCATACGGAGAGTACTGATGTCGCAGCAGAAGTAATTTAATCAGTCTGACCCGAGAGAGAAGGAGTGAGACAGAGACAGAAGGAGGGAGAGAGTGAGCCTGTGTCACTGGGAAGACACTGGTGTCAGTTTACAGATGACAGTCTTGCATTTCTGAGGTTAATCCGCTTTAGAGTTTACACACTTTCAGCAAGCAACAGTGAGATGAGCATTTAGTCCAGACAATGACATTAGAGGGAATTACATAGTTTACATTTCATTGTTTATTTTTAATAAATAAAATTATTTTATTTGTATTATATGACCCATCATAACACAGTACCAATAAAGATCAGTATCACAGGAGGAAGACCATAGCAGGTCATTAAAGAGTCAGTGAACTAGCCGTAAGCTGAAAGCAGTGAGTGGAGGTAGAAAGAGAGCAAGGCATATTAGAATGTGAGGAGGAGAGCAATAGAGTGGCAGGATAAGGCTTCAGAACAGCAGTGAAACGGAGAACATTGGCGTAGGGGGCAGCAGGAAGGAGGGTGGGCAGGACAGCAGGAGAGAGGGAAGTGAATGTGGAAGAAACTCCACAGAGCAGCTAATCTTCACGACTTCTCCCCTAATTAGTGGGAAATCCTCTCAGGCGGGCCACAAGAATGTGTGTGTGTGTGTGTGTGTGTGAGAGAGAGAGAGACAGTGAGGGAGAGAGAGAGAAAGAAAACACAAACACACACAATCAGTGGAAATGAGAGGCATTACATTCACAATGGTCTCACACCTGTGTATCTATTCTCTGTACCAACACACACACATTCTGTATTAACTATACAAATACATACAATAGTGTGTGTCAGCTAAGATACATATTCACCAGCTACTTAAATAGCTTCTCTCAACTTGGATCTACAATTACTCTCCATTTTATCAGGTCCACTAATGATATAACTGTAGCTCCACAGATACAGACTGTAGTACATAGATCAAACACACCGTGTCTACATTGTCCATTTTAACTTCACTTAATGTAGAGTTGAATATTGTAGTAACTGTAGTTCTAGAACATGTAGATCTCAGGACCACAGGACCACCACAGAGCAAGTATAATTTGGGTGGCGGGTCATTCTCAGCATTACTAATGTGGTAGCGTATGCTGTGCTAATGAGAGTGTCCTGCAATATGATGCACGACCTACCACCCAAATAATTTCTGCTCTGTGGTGGTCCCATGTGGGTCCTGACCACTGAAGAACAGGGTGAAAGGGGGTAACAAATATACAAACAGATGAACTACAGTCTTTCATTATAGAATTACAAAAATCACCTATATGGTAAGAGGAGCTGATTAAATGAAAAATATGGACAAACAGTGTCCAGGCTAAGTTAATAAAGTGCACAGTGTATGACTGTTTAATTTATATATGATTATATACTGACCCAGATTCATTTGAAGAAGGTATAAAATGCAAAAAAATAAAAATAAATAAATACATAAATAAAATAAAATAATAAATAAAACACAACACAACACAACCACACAGGCCCCACAAAGTGGCTTCACAGGTCACTGCTTCTATGGTAACAAATCAGTATAGAAACAGGACGTTTTACTTCATTAATAGATTTTGGACATATTTAAGACTATAAACCTTGTCCTTCGTAAGTGATGACGGGTCACAGCTTTCCAAAGTGTATTTGTAATTCTAAATAGCATCAAAATAATTAAAGATTTAATGGTCCCTTAATTCCTAATTTTCCTAATTCCTAGTTTTCCTGAATAACTGAATGGCAATCAGATAGACCCTTGATTTCAGAGATTTGACAGAGTCAGTAACTGACCCACAAAACTCTTGAGGGCTGGATGTGTATGTTGATGTAGGGCTGCAGTATTTCAGTATTCTTTCAATGCAGCAGAGGGGCCGTTCCCGGCCCTCTTAGGAAGCACTGGAATCGGCTCTGCTGGCACACAGCAAGGCATGAGTGGCAGATCGCCATTATCCTGTCGCTGCACACACACATAAGCAGGAATTACGTGTAGAAACACACACTAAAGTTTTCTCTCACACACCCTTCCTGTCTGGGAAACACATGCAGCAGAACGTGTCCCACTTTTAGAACTTTTTTTGTGCGTAGCTCTTCTCAGTTCAACACACACAGACACACACATACACACTCATACATACACACATGATTAAAGGCAGCACCAGACCAGAGACCTCTCCAGCTCATTTGTGTATGATCTCACACTGAAAGCACTCATTTGAGGGAAAATAAAGGCTACATTTTTAACTGAACAGAATTTCAGATTGTCTAGCAGCAATTCAAGAACTACAAAGTGAGAGATTAGGTAAGACATGGAACGAGACCGCTTTCTGTTAGGGAGCGTGAAAGGTAGCAACTGTTGAAGGGTTTTGAAAAGGAGAAGCAGGGGTCGTCCTTATACTGTGGTATCGATTACAGAAATACAACAGCAACAGAACCTTATAATACTTTTAAAGGAAACCTATTATGCTCATTTCCAGTGTCCAGACTTTTATGTAAAGGGTCCACTAGACTCAATTTACATACTTCAATTTCCCAAAACACTACCCCCCTCACAGAGTATATCTGTATTCATCCTCTGTCTGAAACATTCTTTTTGAGCTCCAGTGTCTTTAAGACCTCCTCCTGAAAAACTCAGTGAGCTCAGACAGGTCACCTGCTTCATGTTCTATTATCACACCAATGCGGTTATTCTTATAATGCCATGGGTTCTATCGTATCAGTTAGAGCCAGAGTCTGATCCGTAGAATAAGTTGGTAGAGTTGATGCACTTTCGCAAGCTAGTCTGAAGCAGGACATGTCAGAGTGGTACGTTTTTATTTATATATATATATATTTTTTTTACCAAACTTGTTGGTGAGTGGCCAATAAGGATTGTGCCAACAAGAATTTGTCACTTAGTAACAAAGAAAAGGGGTGGAATTCCAACAAGGCGTTTTAGAGAATCTTTGGCCTTATTTTATTTTTGACTTTCCACCTTACATTGTCCTGCAGTAACATCCTTGAGCTCCAGATTTTATAATAATAATAATAATAATAATAATAATAATAATAGTTGCATTATTGTTAACGTGGAATGTGAAAATCTGAAAAAGAAACGGGTAAATAAGAAGCTGACTGTCAACAGTCAGAAAAGCACTGAGCTACCAATATACATGCGCTACCACAGGACATTTCAACAAGGCCTCCTCATATTTCTACATCTTCCAACCAGACCTATGGCGCCACTAAATTCAAGCTGCTGGCTCACCAAACGCGAAGTGTGAAAGGTGCTCTCTAGAGCCACTGTTTGGTTTGTCCACTCTGAACTACTATAGCAACACTGCAGCTCAATCTAATCTAATAAAAACACAATTATTCATAGTTACAGACAATTACATACAAAAGAAAACATAATTCTGTATATTACAGTTCATTTCTGATAACAGATCCCACTAAACCTTACACGCTGCTCCTTTAACACTAGCAGCAGAGCGAGGGTCAGTAGTGGTGAGGATTCAGCAGTCCTGGGATATAGCAGTACTGATGCAATTTGGCAGTATCTGTCAAGAATGCATTTGAATGTGTGTGAGAGCTAGTGAGAGAAAAATACTATAATATGCCTCTCTCTGTGTGGTTAGCCTCAGAATACTTGCTAGGTCTTAGGGTTGACTGAAAGCATAACTGTGTTTCTTTTTGCACATAAACAGATCTGGCTTTTTCACCCTTGCTGTTGAGGACAGCGCTCTCTGCTCAGTCTCTGCCAAAGACACACAAATGTTTTGCCTGTTCCATAAAGGCTAATGACCAGCACCTCTTACTCAAATAAACCCACAGTAAACAATCGAGTTGCAGCAGTGATCTGAACCGCAAACTTCTTCTCAGCAACTTTCAGACACACACTGTACACTCTGTATGATCTCTGGGATTTCATTAATGCCAGATATTAATCTCAAAGACAGCAGGCTGTCCAACCACATTATAAAACAAGTTGCTAAGCTGCTGAAGACAAAACAGTTTAAACATAACTCTGCCAAGGCAGTGTAAGGCCAAGCGGTCCATATGAACGTCCAACACAAATTATATACAAATTGCATGAGCCTAGGGGAAAAGTCTGGCCTTAGACTCCCACTGCAGGGGGTCTCACAAAGCCTGTCATTTCCATAAATGAGCTGAAGCACTATCTCAGAAATATGCACTGTATTACTTTTTGGGTCAGACACGGACACTGATGGAAGGAAATACCAGTGCACAAATTCACAGAATACGACACCTGATCCCGATCACGGTCTGTCTTTACCAGAGATCAGTCCATTTTAGCTAGGGATGGAATCTCAGCTATGCTGCTGGGGCGGGGAGATATGAGGAAAAAGGGAAAAGCCTGGGGCATAGGATGTTTCATCTATACCATATACCTAGCACATACCTGCGGGGAGTCCTGCAGACGTAACAACCAATATGTAGCCAGCAGTCACAAGCTAATAAGCTTTAGAGACCACCAGTGAGAGGAATTTCTTTTCACTGAACTTATATGTGAATGCCTTGAATGTGAAGAAACTATTGGATGCTTTAAAGAACACAGTTTCTTCACATGTACTGGCAAATGCAAATACACCAAGTTACAGAGTTAGTGAGTCGTTTTGCCCCTTTAGCCCCACTTTGTTACCCCCAAGACCAAAAGGTTCCAGCACCCCGGCATTAGACAATAGGATACTATACACTTATATGGGCTCTTGGCTCTCCTATTCTTACATAATCCAGACATACTTCTATTTATTTACAGTGCAACTTCAGCGTGAGAGGCTCAGGCCTGCTATCTGGCCTTATGTGGTTTGCAATCGGCACCTGAGCAACGCAATGGAACAGCAGGTCAGTAGTGCTTTCATCTAAGAGTGGGTGTAGCTGAGTTATGGCCTAGAGGTCAGGAACGTAGAAAGACCAAAAGATACAGTACACATATGTCATGTACTCACACACAAACCTTATCTTCTCCTGACCGGACAACGGTAGATAACATACGTAGTAAACGGTAGAGCACACAGAACCAGCTCTCACTTAAATACCAGTATTTGGTATAGCACTTTTCACAGCAGGGTTTAAGACAGCAGGCTTTTCTTACGTTCTGTTTCCTGTCTAGCTGTACTGTGCAAGACAGACAGATATCTACACTAGACAGGCGTGCTATATGGGCTAGCCCATTACGCTGTCCAAGTAAAGACAACCCTGTCTATGAAAACACATACTGCTAGATAAGATTTTGTCATGCTCAGATTTGAGTGGAAACTCTCTGCCCTCTGACCCTCCTTGTTGCTGTAGAGATGGCAGGGAATGAGCTTTGAGGTTGTAATCCAGATTTAATCAGGGGGGCCGGTGCACGTGTGCAGAACGCTGACCTCAGAGCTGTCCAACCACAGTGAGTGCTGCCCGCCCAAACACACTGCATACCAAGCTTACCAGTACCAGTTAAAACCATACATTACTGCTCCATACATTACTGCTTCTTTTTTAATCCAACTGTCTGTAAACTAATTATTTTATAATATTCCAATGACAATTTATTAAAGGAAGCACAGTAAATATTTATAGTCATGTGAACTGAGGGATGGAGCAATAAATGCCATAGACCAGTAATCAAATTATCATTAACAGGGAAAATATACTTTTCCGGACTGTTTACACTCCCTCACATTTGACACTATTTATTGTTTTCCATTTTCTGATATTTTATTGTGCTCTGGAAGAACAAGGAGCTAGTGGTCTACTATGTTAGAGACCCTCTATTGTCTTCTTTGTATGCCATTTATATCCCTCTACGAACAAATGCCAGATTTCTCTGCACAGCTAATCCAGGAAATCAAACATTGACCAATTCTGTCCATGCTGAAGGGGCTTCAGGAAGTGACAGGAAATAACACATGGTCTCTGGATTGCAGTGAGGCCCGTATACTCCTTTACATGTGTTAACCCATTTTCTAGTGCAGGCTGGGACTAAAACTAAAATCTGCCCTATTCAAATAAGACTCATAAACCATAGAAAATAAACTGAATTCTTAAAGTAATAATGAAAAATACACTTCTTCTGAAATCCAATGAGCTCCGTAAACAGCAACATCTCACCACACGTCTGATACAGTCTGCTAGACCCAAAACACTACTGTCTATGCAGACAAACCACTGGTACACAACATACAGCACAGTATGCAGATCATGCAGCACAGCAGCTTACATCACACTGTCTCCGACACCCACAGATACGTTATAGAGTGTGAATAGAGGGCACAAACACCCAGTAAAGACAGAGACAGACATGTCATCACTCATTTCTCTTTGACTTGATTTCTGTATGAACACTCGCAGCTTAACGGCGCAATATAGACTCTATATTGTAGTTTTGAGACAAGTTGCAGCTAGACCAGCGTGCAATCGCACATCTGACATAATCCTTCAGTACTGTAACAACAGCACTCACTCCTACACACTTATAATTACATAGGGAACGGAGTTGTGCCCTGCAGTCAGTGAAACAGGACCATTACAGTAAAATGATAAACATCACACTCAATATAATCACTATAATAATGCAGTATTAACCAGTAGGAGCAGTTTTAGACTATGTAATAACTAAAACCCATACGACTGCAGTGTGGAACACATTTCTCGACAATAACAGCATACAGCGTCAGTCTGAGAGTTTTCCATATCATCTCTTTCCAGGATTCAGGGTCTGTCCAAAACTAATGTTTACAACCTTTTGTAACAGCATCTCCACCCAAAAGTTCTTTGAAAGCCATACTTTCAATTCGGAAAGCACCTAAGACTCTGTACATTAAATGGAGAATCCCATCATTCCTGTTTCCATTCAAAACACAGGAAAAAAGTGCAAGAGTGCTGTGAGAATGCTCTGACCACACAGCCACAACTGCTCACTGCCCTGTTCGAGCTCAGTGCCTGACACTTGTTAACAGAAACACACACACTCTGCCCGCTCTTGGTGGACTAAAACAGTCTGTTATGGTAACGTCCCTCTCAAAGCAAAACAGACCTGCTGCATCAGAACGAGAGAGAGAGAGAGAGAGAGATATGAGAAAGGGATATGAGGGAGCAGTGTAAGGATAGTGGAGTGGACGGTGGGAAGTTGTAGGTGCTTCCTTTGTCATGTCATCTGGTCTTCTAGTGCGGATCAAAGAGGGTCTTATATGAGAGGCGTCACTATGATATGATCTTTGGGTGAGCAAATAGGGTAAATTTCCAACATAGGGTATGTAAACAAGGACATACATTAATTTTGTAAAGGTGGGGGACAACAGAAATACAACTGCAGCATGTAGTTTGTATGGTGGGGGGAGGGGTGGAGCCATTACCCCATGAAACATCTAAGCAGGAAAACATGTGAGCTAATTTTGGTTTGGATCATTAACCAGCAACAAACAAAACAGAGAGCAGACGTCATGCAAAGCAGAAGCACGCATCACACAAGAGTGGCACCAGCCAGTCTAAAGCTTTTAACAGCTCTTGGTGTAACTACTTCAAATCGACTGAGATGGGCAGTGCATATCAAGGTGAGGAACGGACACGGCAGATCTGTATGTATGTAAGGACTGTGTGTCTTGATTCTATGGAGGATGGCCGTTTACTGCCCCCAGCACAAAGGCGGTAACGTTTTGTTTGGTGCTTCCATGATTTACTGAGCTAGCTAAATAAGACTATCTATATTAAACAACGAAACATTTATTTTATTCATAAAATAAAATATTGCTATTCACTAACCAGTGGACACCAAGTGAGCTAGTAACTGCTAATGGAACTTATATAACTTGACACATGTGTGAATAAGTGCTGTAGTTTGGCAATAACACAAAAAATAAGAAGAACAGTGACTAAACACACCCACTCCTTCAAACTGGAAAACAAATATATAAACAATGACATAGACCCATAGACTCGCTCACCCATAGGCTCGCCCACCCATGCCCACCCATAGGCTCGCCCACCCATAGGCTCGCCCACCCATGCCCACCCATAGGCTCGCCCACCCATAGGCTCGCCCACCCATAGGCTCGCCCACCCATAGGCTCACCCATCCATGCCCACCCATAGGCTCGCCCACCCATAGGCTCGCCCACCCATAGGCTCGCCCACCCATGCCCACCCATAGGCTCGCCCACCCATGGGCTCGCCCACCCCTGCCCACCCATAGGCTCGCCCACCCCTGCCCACCCATAGGCTCGCCCACCCATGGGCTCGCCCACCCCTGCCCACCCATAGGCTCGCCCACCCATGGGCTCGCCCACCCCTGCCCACCCATAGGCTCGCCCACCCCTGCCCACCCATAGGCTCGCCCACCCCTGCCCACCCATAGGCTCGCCCACCCCTATACTCGCCCACCTCACCCCTCCCCTAGACTCGCCCACCTCAGCCCACCCCTAGACTCACCCACCTCAGCCCACCCCTATACTCGCCCACCTCAGCCCTCCCCTAGACTCGCCCACCTCAGCCCACCCCTAGACTCACCCACCTCAGCCCACCCCTAGACTCGCCCACCTCAGCCCACCCCTATACTTAAAAGTACTTTCAGACACATCCTGAAAGGGAAGTGCATTGTGAAATTGTGGGTCAGATGATATTAGCTGCATTTAATTATTTATGTTAACTAATGCACATAATAACCACACCAGCACCTTCAACGCCACATAACACACTAACAGCTCCACTAGGCTGCCACCAGGAGGCTGCTCTCTGCTAACAGGAGTACAACATACATATAGTGATCCTATCTCCTAATTCAAACTGTGTTAAAGATAATACTGAAAACTGAATCACAAACACAGTACCGTGACTGGAATCATGAGCTGAGTGCACAAATAAAAGTGTCCTGTGTTTCATTCAGACATTGTGGCTTCTGTAGTTCTACTGAACACGTTTACATAACATCAACTATTCACACTCACCACTGTCACAAATACTGCCCACAGCCACCGAGAGATCAATGAACCTTTGTGCTATTAAACTCTCTATACATACACATAGACACACACACACACACGGCAATGAAAAAGAAAGAAGAAAATAGGAGGAAAAGACGCATTAGGAACAGATCCCATTAAAGTCTTACATTTTCTTAAGAATATTTTTGTAGGTTTATGTACCAAAGGTAGTCAATTTTCTTCTAGAACATGCCACAGACCTTTGGTACATAGAACGGACATACCACAAAACTCAAATACTGTTGTCCCCTCCTTCAAATCATCGCTGTCCAAAGAAAAGCAAGTATCTCTTAAATAGCAACCAACAAGTCTTTATTTTTAATGGAAGTCAATGGAACCAGAACTTTCCAAGTTATTTTGGAGCAGCTCTATTGGTCCATTCATCTTGATTTTTTGTGAACAGCAGCTGCTGCGTTTAAATGATTATATAAATCAACAAATATGAAGCTACATATTCTCCTTTTGACAGTGAGGAAATACAAATCTCGCATTTGTAAAAAAAATGGCTTTGCTCATTACACAGAGGGTCATTTTATTTTCTGTGCATCTATGTTGACATGCTGGCTGAGTGTGAGTCATCATAGTGTCTCAGAGCTCATCATATAAAATGTTATTCTATTGTATTAGTTTATTTATGGCACGTAAATAAGCATGTAAAGCCAAATCTTTGCATTTTTTGGCCCAACCTAAGCCAAATTCCTTCTATGTAGACATCAGGACACAATTTAAAAATCTTTTAATGACCATTTTCCATCCTCCCTCACAAATACAGTGAATAGTCAAAATGGGATGGTATTGTAGCTTAGTTCCCATATACAGTATACAGACAGTATGGAGTAAGCAATGAACGATACATTATGGAGCATTTACTTACATACTACATCAAACCTTGTTATTTTTTAAAAGTAAGATAAAAGTATGATGGAGTAACAAGAATATGTAGCAAACTACAGCTGAACAAAATATCTCCATTTATCCATCATCTACCACCTGCCCACTACCATATGTTATCAATGGCAAGAAGTAGTCTTAGGGAAAGCAGTTTTCAGTATGTTAAAGTATGCTCAATGCCGCGGTCTGTAAAATAAAGCTTTTAACAGTAATAGCTGTCTGCTTGGCCTCTATTTAATTTGATTTGGCTTCATGCTCATGGGCCAGCTTGGCTGGAACAATGGTCTGTGTGAGTGTGTGTATGAGCGTCTGAGGGATTCTCTCGTGGGTCAGGAGTTCAGACTGCTCGGTCTGAGCAGAACCACAAATGCTCCGTATCAACAGGAAAGCTTCAGATAGGAGAAACTTTAGAGGTTAAGCGAGATTAAAGCGTCTGTGTCATTAGTGCCGAGCATTAAACTGACTGAAGGAGAGACAGCCATACTGCGTACACCGGAACACACTGAGACTTCACACTGACGATGGTGAGAAAGTGAGGGAAAGAAGCTGAGAGAGAAACACTTGGAGCCTTTTGGACTGGTTCCCTGGTTTTTAGACTCTGGAATCTGTGGGTCATTATTTACTATCGGTCTTATGGGTGTGTTTTACTTCAGAATCGTATAATGAGAGCAATCCTTCAAAACCTCTGTGGCACAGCTGCAAACGCACATGTCATCTCCTTCAGCCATATCTCTGTCCAGGCCGAGCAGATTTAAAGGGCTCCCAGCTAGCTTGACTTGTGTTTAGGAAGTGAGGCTTCTACTTTTTTCTCTTCAGCTACAGCAGTGATCCTGATAGCTCAGGCAGGCTGTGGTGAGAAGTTAAATATTCTTGTGGTTGTTTCTGAAATACTGCCTTCCTAAATGTCCAACTTGATTTCTCTTTCTGTCTCCATGTCTCTCGTATAGCTTGGCTACACAGGAGACACTAAATAACCCAGCATACTGAGCTGTTTCTATTTTCAAGGAAAAAAGTAAATAATCACAGTAACGTGTTGGTTTAAGTGTATGAGGGCTACGACTATTAAATGGTTTTTGTCTTCTTTCATGTGGAGAACGGGCGTTCTACGTTGTCGCTGTCCAAAGAAAAACGAGTATCTCCAAATTTGCAACTTTACAGGAGAGGCCAAAAACTTGCTTTACTTTTAAAGCAAGTCAATGGAATCTGATTTTTTTCAAGTGATTTTGGGGCATTTCTATTGGTCCTTTCCTCATAACATTTTTTCACAGCAGCTGTTCAAATGTAGAAAAATAAAAATCAACAAAAATTAAGATCCATGAAAGTTGAAAATATAAGAATACTGTAATGTGGACCCAGTATAATGAATCAAATGAGGGGCTAAGTGTATCATTACCCCCAACCGCCAAAACATTAAATAACAATAAGAAAAGGACTTAATATATACATATATAAATATATAATTTTTCCTTTTAATAAAACCGAATAGGAATATTAGATCGTAAAAAAATATATGCTTGTTATCAACCCTGCTTTGGTTTGGAAAAACAGTGAACAATGGCAAAGAGCCAAAACAGCATTTATTTATTCATTTATTTGTTTGTTTGTTTGTTTTTAACCATCATCTTTAAAATAACAGTAGTCAGTGAACATGCGATGCCTCTCAAAATCTCACATGGGAACACATGCTAAACTAAATGACCACTGCAGACTGAATCTTTTCCCTTTAGCTTTGGACAGCTAGCTATCACCATCAAGACAGTGCTATCATCTACACTCTACAAATGAATACAAGAGTAAAGAAGAGCACTGAACATATTGTATATTACATAAACACTGTTAAAGTTTCAAAACGTATCACTGCAGTCCACACACTCCAGAAACTGAGCCACAAGCACAGACTCAACTCTTTTACATGTACCTGCACATTTGCTCCAGCTATTTAAACCAATAGTGTTTCAACCTGAACTGTTTCTGAATGAGGTATGATATGGGGTAGTATGTGAAGGCGCCGTAAGCCCGTTTTTACCCAAAGCAGCTTATTTCTAAGGGACAAACGAGAAGTTTGGAAACAGCCATGTAAAAATGAATTATGTCTGTTTTTGTAACATACTGCCACACAAAAGTCAAAAGTGGAAATAAAAAGCACAAGAAAAATGTAGAACATGGACCTTTTAATGTTTTCAGTATCACAAGCCTACTTCGTTGTCCCTGCTAGGGTATATATAAATCCCATAAGTGTACTAATTATTAAAAGCATCTTTAACGCATCACTTCTGAACCATGACAATTTAACCTGATTACTCATTAAAGAACCAGGTTCAAGACCAGCTCTCTCACAAACACACACACACACACACACACACACACACACACACACACACACACACACACACACACACACACACACACACACACACACACACACACACACACAGTCTACTGCATTGCTACACTGACAAATAACATGTAACAGATCAGGTGAAAGACTGCTTTCCCAGCACATTAAACGAGGTCAGGGGTGATGATGGTGGGTGATGTAATGGGGAAACTTTGGCTGCAGGAACACAGAAAGTTTGTAGGGTGGGGTGAGGGATCAACTTCTCTACTTCTTGTACACAACACATGAAGGGGCCTGAGAGAGTCAAACAGTGAAATAAACATCACCCATCAAGATCAGACCATCTGAATCAAACCTAAAGGGAACAACTGAGAGTGAATAATACTGAACAGGCTATCTGCTGTTGTTTAGCCAATAAGAGATGTAGCAGCAAGACCCTTTCAGGCTGGTGCAGTGTGATATACTATCTATACCAGTGTGCACGTAATACAGAGTGATACTGATTTTGTGTGTTTTTGTATTAACAGATGTCAAGCATTATCTTCATTAGATTCTATTCTATATTTCTCTTCTCTGCTTATGATCAGAATTAGCAGACTTTTGCTCAAAAATTAAATCCACCATAAGCTGGTTTTATTTTGGCTGATCTGTGATGCAGTCCTAACAGGCATTAGGCAGGTAAGTGCTGCTGCTATACCTACACCAAAACGCTGTAGCAGATTTATTCTTGATCTATTGTGTCGAACAGCTGGTTGCTCCTTACTTTAAGTGCAGCACTTCATTTGATTACTTAAATAGGCACCTGATCTACAATAGAAATACTTTACATGTAGGTTTGGCTCAATAAAGCGCCAAGAATGCTGCTTGTATTGTAAGTGTGGCCAACAGAGATTATAGGAAATGTGTTGTTGTGTTTAATGTGTTCATGTATTCCAAACAGTGTGAGCTAGGCTTCTCAAAATTAGGATCAGAATAGGAACTGACCATAAACATAACTACGATCAGCACATCTCTGTTTTATTCCATAACATTAGAAATTAGTAGCGCAGAGTACTGCTAACACGGGCGCATAGGCTCATTAATGCAAAGTCACAGTTGGACATAAACATCCACACAAATCACAACATTGTCTTTAATCAAAGTACAGCAACGACAACGTCCTCTCAGTTAGACACACACACACACACACACACACATCAGCAAGCTTTTATCTGCACTACTAATGCAATCAGATGAGAGCAGAAGAAATCATAGCAGCAGGTGCAGAAAAGACAAGCAACAGCATTGAGAGTATAAAAGTAAGACAGAGAGAGTATAAAAGCTAATGGGTCAGTCTGGTATATTTAACCTGTGTCACTCATGTGGAGAGGTTGTGATTAACTCCAACACTGATGTTTAGCTGTGGTCAAAGTTTACATATAATTAGTTTTAAAGGGTCCACCGGTCCCTAAAAAAAACAACAACAAACAAACAAAAAACACTTCAATGTTGTATGTAAACACTGTATGTTGTATGTAAATGTCACAAAAGCCAACATATTTACATGTAATTACCTATCAGGCCTGCAGCAGTCTAGCTCCACACTTTCACATTAAGGATATAAACAGTTTTTTTTTTTGTTTGGGTGGCTTTTTGAACGAGGAACAATATGGAGCAAACAAGTAGAACGGAGATCATTTGCATCAATCGTTCTTAATTGTACAGGAATAACATCCTGTCCGATTGTAAGGAATAAAAATAGGTCAGAAATTATCATTTAGCAAGAGTTTGACTGTTTTTGTGCATACCCATAGAACCCATAGAAATATCATAAGTGTGTTTAAAGAAAGAAAAGACAGAGTAAAAACTAAATACAGAGCACTGCATTGAACGAAAAGCTTAACATCTGCTAATTAGATTAGTTTAGTTTCTTTACAATGTGCTTGCATGATTCGGGGCATCATAGAAATCACTACAAATCTATTTCTTATAGTAATTGTACTGTTTAACAAGGTAATGGCTCTAGACTGTGCGCCCCACCCTATTTCTGCCATAAATACATTTCCTCTCAATTGATGACCAACAGGATGCAACTTAACTTGATGAAAACTGTCAGCTGCTTGATTATAATAAAAAAAAAACTAGAGCAACAAGCCTATGTGTTTACATATCAGAAACTACTGCACACAACAAAAACAACAACAACATCATCTAGGAAAATGACAGAGGAAAGCTAAAAGCAAGCGAGAGAGCAAGAGAGAGAGAGAGAGAGAGAGAGAGAGATACACCATTAGCTGACCTGGTGTGCTGGGTTTTATTGACTGCAGTTACACAAGTGCTCTGATTCTACTTAACTGTCTATTCTAAAACCCAGTAGATGCACGTTGAAACCATTAGCCATTAAACTCCATTATTTATTCACATACAACTTAAAAAATTGCCTACATAAAATCATTTGACTTAAGATGTGGCTCTAAGTGCTGACTCAACAACAACAGCAGCAATCACCATGCAGGGAAGCTTCAGCAGCAACCGGTAATGCCACATTCCCCACAGCAGACCTGCTGTGCCACACACCTTCTGTGAACAGTAGTAGTTTTATGGAATGCTGTAATGAAGTTTCTACATACACAAAATAAGAAGTGCTCTGTATTTGTTTTTGAGACATTTTGGAGGAGCTGCCATTACACAAAGAAGGACATGATAGAAATAGTCCAGGAACAGACCTACCTACACCACGACAGAGCTGACTGGAAACTGGCACTTTCCAGATCAATAATAGATGAGTGAACATAGTGTGACTAATTAAATCTAATGAAATAATAACTAGACTACTAAATCTCCAGCAGAATTCTCTACAGCTGATGGACATGATAATGATAAGTGACCCGTGAGCAAAAACTGAGCTTGTTGAAGCTCGATTACTAGCGGGTCCACTACACTGTTGATGGGACGGAGAAATTTAATTGTCATAGGACTCCTGCAGAACTACCACGAGACATGTGCGCTTCCTTACTTTCCAACTAACCCCTCATCTCACACCAACCTCCCTTTATCAGTATTTAGCCTTCGACATCAGC
This sequence comes from Megaleporinus macrocephalus, assembly GCA_021613375.1. NCBI lineage: Eukaryota > Metazoa > Chordata > Actinopteri > Characiformes > Anostomidae > Megaleporinus > Megaleporinus macrocephalus. Next base: position 20,690,794 of record CM038709.1, on the reverse strand, counting down.
TCCAGTGTTTGGGAAGGAATCTTGTGCAAAGCAGAAAAGTTCTAATCCAAACTAATCTAATAAAGCAGGGAAAGAATGTACACTACTCCTGCACTTTAGTGGAAGGCAGCTCTGCTGTGCAACACGCTAGTATGATTGCAATGAGATAAAAAAAATGAAATAAGTTCTAAATGATCAAGCAAACAAGTATCTGCTACTGACACAGGATGGTCACTTTAATTATTGTCTATTTAATTATATATGATGTGCACTGCGCTCAGTATAACAAGGACCAGTCTATAAAAGGCAAGCTACAGTAACAATGTTAAGATACTCAGTTGATATCTCCTCAGTCTGCTCGCTGAACACACTCTGACAGCTCTTCACAATGTCAAGAAGGAGAGATGGCTGGGAAACAGCCAAACAGGAGAAGAGCTAAAACAAAGACTGAGAAAGACGATCTTAGACAAGGGTGAACAGGAGTGTTAACATAAGAGTGGATGAGGAAGAAGTTGGCTGCTAATCTCTCAATTTCTAGTTGGTGCTGCAGCATTTACGGTGGAACAGAAAGTTGGGGCAAGAAGCTAGACAGGTAGATTAAGGTGCCAGTATGGGACTGCAACATCATTTAAGGTGGAAAAGAAAAAAGCAATTGGGTCACTGTAACGTAACTGCTACACCCTTTAAGGTGGAACAGTCCAACTCAAAAAAGAAGACAACTTCAGCTACACTGAGAGCTAAAGGTATGAAAAGGAATAAGGAGTTTGGTGTGTTTCTGTTGACGAGTGTATAACAGTAACTTATTTTTGCTGTTAGAACCAATAGGTCAGTATTGTTTTGTCTTGTTTACTAATGTTTGTGAGCATCTGGTCAGCAGGCAGCAGCGGAACCAACATTATTTACATTATTTGCTGTGTCCTTGCTCGGTCTAACACTAAATCAGTGTACCTGTCTGTGTAATTGACAAAAGGTTTTTGCAAAATGTTCTATGGCAAGCATCCAAGTACCGGAGGGGTGGAGCTTCCAAAGAAGCACTAAAGGCAGGGGCGTGCGTGTTTGTGCTGCACCTTTAATAAGGTAAAAAAAAATAAGTCAATTTTGATTTCACGTTGACTTCAAATCCGGTTCTGCTTGATTAACTATTACTTTTTCACATGGGTAACTAACCTGAGGGTCATCTCAAAACTTTAAATCAAATAATGAACTATTTTTAACCTCAGATTTAACAGGACAATATAAATAACAGAGAAATATATAAGCACTACTATAAACCTGCCTTCTTGATTCCTCATTCCCCAAGATACCCTCAGAAGATCAGCCTACAATGAAAGGCACTACGGTGGCCGGACTTGCAGAGTTCCGAATAGATGCTTCAGCATAATGGCTCGAACACAGGAAACACAATACGTTTGTGTTTGCAAGCTTCTAGGGCCACAACTGAGCCCCCATTCGAAGAAAACCACCACAATCTCCCTTTTCTTCTTCTGACACAGAGACGTATTTCACTCGCACTGTATTTACATGTTTCATGCTGGAATGCATGTGTGTGAGCTACTCCCAGTCACACACACATTCTCTGCCCACTTCAGGGTTTTACAAAGAATATACACGTTACTCAACCATGTATATACACATTCTGGCACTACAATGTACTACACAAGGCCGGACGCTGTATATTATCACCGCAATAAGACAAATGCACCTCTGAGGTGGAACCTTTATTTTAAAAAATGAATACTGTTCAAGTTAACATAAAAAGAAAATTAATAATGCACTTTTCTTCTATTCAGTGATGCATTTCTGAGTAAATCGCCATACCAGGGAGGGTCTCTGAGGTAGCCAAATGTTTTTTTTTGGCTCCTCGGGTTCCCCACCCACTGATGCCTGGTGATGTAATAAGAAAAAAAAACACAGATTTTGTTTTTTAAATGGTCTAATGTGATGAACCAGGTCTAATCAGGAATTAACAAAGAATAAAATTTAAAAGGTCGTTGGTTTTAGGTTGACTTGGTTTGATTATCACAATGTTTATTCATTCATTTGTCATAAAATGTGAAAGGCAGCTGCATTTTAAAAACATATGAGTGAAATGGTGATGCACTGCACAGGTTCAACAAACCACAGCATAACAAAACATTGCTGACCCCTACACTAAGCTGACCGTATGCCCCAGTTTTCTAGGAACAGTGCCCGGTTTCGGTGGCCTGTCCGTGGTGGGAGCTGCTCGTTTTAAACTATGATTTCAAAAAACACACTAAAATATACAAATAATGACCTAGCAAAGAATACTGCTGTGTAAAATTCAACCACAAGCTAGCAAGTGAATCTGCAACTTTACTACAAACATCTTTTATAGACACTTTTAGGCAATTCAAGGGTTAAAAGCAGGAGTGGAGTTACGGGACATGAATCATACAACCAGATGATTGGTAGACTATTTGATTTGTATAGGCATACAATCTATTTAAATGGAGCTACAATGCCATCTACAATAGTCCATCACTATTTCAGGTGCCCTCTGTCTCTACTGTCTCTGTCTCTACAGAACTGGAGCTACCCCAGGGGTGTGTTTAGGGCCTGGTTATTGGACTATAGCCGAGGGTCTCTTTTTACTACCAAAATAATTCATATGAATATGAAAATATATTAAGAACCCATGAGATTCTACCCCTGCCTCAGCCCCCAGACTTTAAGACCCTTTTTACTTTATTTGCAAGGAGCGATAAGCTACAAATCTCCCAGTGTCCTCTGCTTTCAGTCACCTCACCTAATTCATCTCACCTGTGTCTCTAAACACACAGTACAGCAAAACAGCCTATTCTGTCCTGAACTGGATGAAGCCATTTATAACAGAACCTGCCTTCTCCCCAAACCCTGAAATCACCCAGAAATCACCTGGTGTCTTGCTGCAGCACGCTCTGTGGAGCGCAGGAGGATAAATTAATCATACAGAGGAGTGGCTGTGAGTGTGTGTGTGTGTTTCGCAGGATTCCATTTCTCTGACAAAAGGCTGGATGGTGTCCATTTCTGTATCCTAGCAACAGGTCAGAAAAGTTTGAACAACCACTCAGGACTATGCATAAAAAAGACGAGGCATGTACATGACAGAAGAGTTTATCTTGTCACTCAGAATACAAACAAACACACAAACACACACACAACATTCATTTGAATGAGTCTAATTTAGGTCAGTATGAAGAAATGTTACACACCCACAACACAGAACACAGTAACCGACCGTACACAGCACAAACTACCCTCACACGTGACTTCCAGGTACGTCTTAAAGGCTTATTAGTATCTACTCATAGTTATTCCCAGCCATCAGTCGTCCATAGACTCAACTGACTCTATCATAAACATAAACTAGCAGCGCCAAAGTTTGTAGAAGACACACTGGTGGTTTTTGTCTTCCTCTGTATGGAAACAACGCAGAGGATTGCAGATGCCTTTGCACCAACATGTGATGACATGTTGGGAGATTCCTACTCATGCCATTACTCTAGAGCGTTCCCTCATTTACATGTTTCTTCAGGTCTGGAGGATGTGGAATCATAGCTGCATACTGAAGAGAAGCCTTAGTTATAATCACAGGTATGACAGATAATAACAGCTGTACAGTGGCCGTCATCGTCGGAGTGAGAGGCAAAAGGAGATGATAAGAACTACATGCTGCCACAGACGACAAAGTAAGCGAGCTGTCAAAGGACACAGCTGCTAAAGATAAAAACTTGGCCCGAACTGTGAAATGTTTCCAACTGCAGTTCACAGAGTAAAGTTATGGCATCATGGTGTGTATCAGAGCAGTGTTTTCCAAACGTTGGTCCTGGCTCACTGCCATGCACGCTTCAGAGCTTTGAAGGGGAATTTCACAGAGATTTTTTTTAAATATCTATATAATTTGGTGGCTGAGATATAAACAAATCAATCAGTTTGACGTGAAGTGGCTCATTTGCAGAGAAACAGATTCAGATTGCTTTACAGTGGTGGTGACAGGAACCAGAAGTCATGATGTCTGCTATGTAAATATAGCCAATTATTTCACTAGTGAAAACAATGTGTGTTCATAAGTTTTTATGATTATGGTAAAATAACTGTCAATCGTCTGGGGGACTATTTTGCTCTATAACATGCTTCATGTATTCCTCCACCATGCTTTGACTAAAATAAATTGATTAAAATACATTTTCACAAAACTAATGTGAAAAAAAATAGTCAGACACCAGAAAACGTATTAAAAACCAACTTCTGAGAACTTCTCAGACGCCTGGTTCCTATCAGCACCACTGTGATCAATTCTGACTCTGATTCAGAGCATTTCACGCCAAACCACACTGAATGGTTTTGCTGACATGTTAACATGTGCAGATATTTTGAAAATTGGTGGAGTTTTCCATTACCACACCCATGTTAACTCAGTAAGCGGTTAGTAAAGAGCTGATTAGCTGGATCTGGTGTGTTGGGAGGGAGCAGGGAACGCACTAAAACGTTCAGGACAGATCTACCAGCTCGCTGCACAGCACAGCTTGGTGTATGCCTGATTCAGCTGAAGAGGACTTATTAAGTGATAATGATTTGGGTAGAGGCAAAACAGGAAACAGCAGGCCAGGTGAACAGTAGGACCGCAGTTGGGAAACACCGATTCACCTCCTGTACCTTGGCCTTGCCAAACAAACTGTATAAACATATGCTCAGGTAGTTTCTAGTAAAAATAAAAGAAGGTAATAACCTGAGTATAAGTGAGTACAAGTAGGCTAACAGAATGACTGTGTGTATCCTGTATCTGTTAGGTACTGAGCTAATTGAAATTAATTGAGAAATATACTGGCAAGGCTCCTTAAGGGGGAACTCCACAGATTTGTTAAATGATTAACAAGTCGTTCAGGGTGTTTTTTTGGAACCAGACATCTGGAGAGTCTAATGTCTCTGAATGCTTCCTCATGGTTATGGATATCCTGCACAATGTCTGAGACACTGTTAATCCATTCATTTGAATTCAGGAGAAATATTCCCAAGGTTTATCACTATTTTACCCTCATCACTGCATATAAAACTCAGAAGCCAGACGCAGATTCACTGGGGTTTATGGATAATAAATGAAAAGGCTATGTTTGTGTCGTAGACGTTTTGATCCCTGCTTCCTACCAATTCTTCACTGCAGAGGAAATCAGAGTAAGTTTCTTTGCAGTGCATCACTAACCACTCAAAATGACACTGTTTACATCTCAACCCGTAAAATTTCTTGAAAAGTGGGTGGAGATCCCCTTTGAATGATGTCCCCAACAGGAATGACAGGAATGTCACAAAGCAAATATACATGAGGAATTAATTGTGAAGGACTAAAATGGCACTGAGTAAAAAGTGGAACACCTTTATGAAATTAGGCACAGAAGCTCTGTTTAAAGAGAGTAACTGAACTCGTTCCTCTCCTCCTCTGCAGGGATGAAGAGCTCTAATGTGAAAATGAATCCAGGAAAGTGCTGTTTCTGTTAATTAAACTCTTTGCCAGTCCGGCTCAGAGTGACTGACTGAATTAAACTCTCTACTCACCACCAGCACGGATGTCCTCACCACCTCCGACACGCTCTGCCGCAGCTCGGCCGCTGTGCCCGGCTTGCTGAGTCCTCTGGTGAACTTCCTCGTCTCTGTTTGCGGTGGCAGCGACATCGTCCTTCAGCATGAAACCCGCCCCGATAGTAGTCAGTGCACGTTTAATGATAAAACTGAGATTAACTCCGCACCATCCGCCTGTTTTCCTCCCAGCTAGAAGTGCGGATCTTCTGTCGGGCTTATATCCCACTCCGCGTAGACCTGTTCAAACTCATCATAAACTCACTCGAACAGAAACTCTAACGCACTCTACACTGTAGTTTACACTCTTTGGAGAGTTCTCGTGGCCGAAACAGGCCATTTTCCCGACCATCAGCACCTCATCTCCGCTGCTGGTTCACACGCTTTGCTAAACTCGGGCTAATCTTCGAGTTAGTGCTCCGCCTCCACACCAGCGTAGCGCTGCCTTTCCACACCCGTGTTGCGGAGAGCCCCGCCCCCCGCGCTCGCTTATTGGCTACAGTATCCCTCATCCTGGAAATTGAGCATATGGGGGGCGGGGCTACAGCTGAATCGACAGACATGCTACTTTCACATTAGTCTTGCGGTGCAAAGTTTACACCAGACTTACTAACAGTGAGATCTACGCGCTACAGTAAAGCTCTGATAATGAGAGGGAACTATTGGCCAGTCCTAGCGCTGGAGGCGGGGTTTGTCTGAATACAGGTAGGGGGGAAATCCACCCTACACATATAATGTGAGCAGGTCAGATAACAATTTCACTTTCCTTCACACCATAACAATGTCAAACATCTGAAATGAACAGAACACGAGTCTCATGACAAATCAGTGAAACTGAGTAGTGTTTAAATAAACCGCTGTGGCGTCCAGGGCAGCCTAAGGGAAACACAGACTGGAAAATGAGTCAGCTTTTGTTGAAATGGCTGGAGTACCATTAAACCGTACTGGAGTTTGTTTCTCCGGTGACTCAACATCCAGCACCTGTCAGCATAGGAACTGAGAGATTGGCGCTATCCTTCTTCTATTTTTGGGATTACAAAAGTAATTGAGTACTAGTGAAATTAAGTACTACCTCTAACAGAAAAGTATACTTTTGCATATGTGCATGCAAGTATATAGATGGAGCTACTACTCAGTTATGATCATCTAAAACAACAAATGTGGCCTGCAATCTAATCCAATGAGAAAGTAGTTAAGAGTATGTCAAGGCTTTGTTGACAGCTTCTTTTACATACATACACACTATTAAATATATATATATATATATATATATATATATATATATATATATATATATATATATATATATATATATATATATATATATATTTTTTTTTTTTTTTTTTTTTTTTTTTAATTTTTTTTTTTTTTTTTTTATTTTTTTAATAGCTGGCCCATTACCAGCTATGAAACACTGCAATGGATGAAGTGTTCACAGTAAAGACAATGAACCTATTTCTAAAATATGCCACACTTAAAAAGATGGCTCTTCAAGTAAAGTTCTTTAGTAAAGACAGTGGTTCTTAAAAAAACAAACAAACATCCAAACAAAAACCATAAACACTCCAAGAACCATTTCCAGGCTTAAATGTTTATTTGCATTTGGGTTCTTCAGACTAAAATGTGTTGTATATGGTTTTTATAGAACTTTTAGGAATGGCTTTATACAGCACCGTCTAGGAGTTTATAGTATAAGACAATTCCTTATTACTGATTACCTATTACTGTCCCTGGTCCTGTAGTTTGACACACCAGAAGCTGGTTTGCTTGGACGAAAGACCCCAGAGAGGTGAACTGAAAGCTCATTAAGAGGGCAGTTTACTTATTAAGAGCAGGGAAATCCTTTGTAGTGCTCAAGACCAGCTGTTCACGTCTCCATCATTTAACAGATCCACTAAAGATCTTAACTGGGGGAGTGGCCTCACTGCAGTCTCACACTGTTTCACCAGCAGTACAGCTTTACCACCCAACACTTACAGGAAGGCCACAACGTCACTGTGTTCTCAGGAAATCTTTTCTGAACATTTTTCTAAAGATTTAGATTCTTAGCTAAACAATAATTGCAGTCCAACTTCTTACTTTAATACTTGGTGCCATCTAGTGGCAGTGGGCAGTTTTGCCAGATATCGATTAGGCCAAGTGAAATGTTCTATAATGGGAAATCTCAATTCAGGCCCTGGCTAGGCTTAACCTGTAACTGGGAAATCAGCCCACACGTCATGGCATCTCCCCCTCAACCCAAGATAATCAACCCAAACACACACAGGAGTCAAAAAATGTACAAACACCAAAGAGCTCACATTATTCAGGATGTTCAAATGTGTTTATTGCTTTCATATCCATAGAGCACTCTGTGTTTCGCTTTCTTTTCTTATTTATCTGGAATATGAAAACCAACCTCCTTCCTCTGCCTAGAGATGCTCAAGTAGCCACTTGTAGTCACTGTTTTCTGTTCTTAGTTTTCACAGATAAACCCCTCCGACAGACCTTCACATGAGGCAGCCTTGTCTTCTGAGAGTAAATAGTGCTTATGAAACTACAAAATCAGGTTTAACTCTACATTTTAAAGCTTTACTTCCTCAATGGCATTCTTCATGTGTAGATTCCAATTGCGTTTTTTTGCATAAACTGCAGTGAGGAGCATGGCTGTTCTACGCTGTGAGGTGTGGCTTTAGTAGTATGGAGTGGGCTAGATCGTGGTTTCCTCCTAAAATGGCAGCGGTGGGAAATTTAACAACCCTGAATTAAGAAATGTCATCATCAATACTAATATAACGAAAGAAAAGACATAAAATACATTTTCATGTAATACTTTTTTTTTGAAGTACCTTAGATATCTTAATGAGAAAATTAAGTTTAAAATTTCTTCTTCAGTTTTTTTGTTTGTTTTTTTTAAAACATTTTCTGTGGAAAAGTTAAAGCCACCTAACATTTTCAAAACCTCTCGTACGAAGGCTCCTTGTCGTCGATGAATGAAAACTGTACTTTAAATCTGAAAGACATCAAAAAAAGTTTGGCACGTAGACTGGTGGATTACAAGAAGACAGTTCATAGAAGTCATCAAAACATAGAAAGTTATTTTGCAAGTTGCTTTGCAGAAATAATATGCATATGAAGTTACTTATCAAAAAATCAGGGCACCAGTATCGAGAGGCCTCCATCATAAAGTAACAAGTGACACTTATGGCAGACCAGAGTGCGCACAGAGAGATAATTAATCATAGTATATAAAATGGAGATTCTATAAAAGAGGCAAACAGCCCAGTAAAAACGCAGAAAAATGCAGAAAAAAGCAGATATGCAGAAAAATACGACGTTCAGCGGACATGTCACCGTTTCAAAAAAAGCACCAGGACTCTTCATGGGGACTGTCGGACGCACTGGATTAACGTGTCTTATGGTGTGTAAAATCATGATAGAAAACGTTAATGTCACAAAAAGTGAGTTTTTTCTTAAAGAGCCAACACAAACTGACCACCGAGATCAGATCACACACACACACACACACACACATTCACACACACGCATACACATGGTTGCTCCCTAAGGCTGTGCGGCTCAGTAGGGCTCTTTGCGGTTGAGATAGCGAGTTCTGCTGGACGAGATGGTGGCACTGCGAATCACTTCCATCCACCTGCACACAACAGAGCAATACGCTGCTATTGTAATAGAACACAAGCTTATTATACACTGATCTGGTAACAGTGGGATACACAAATGTGTACACATGCTTCACACACCTCTCAAAAGAGTACTCGCTCTCAGATCTGAAGTAGTAGATGTGGGACTTGAAGTGAAGTTTGAACACATAGTCCTTGTGGATGTTCTCGGACTCGGCCGGAACAGTTACAGAGTAACCCAGCAAAGGCAGGCTGGCCAACGGATACTCATCCTGAAAGAGAGAGAGAGAGAGAGAGAGAGAGAGAGAGAGAGAGAGATGAAGAGACACAAAGATGGTATGATAAAGAGAATGGAAGAGAACAAGAAGTGAGAGGAAAAGGTAGTAATAAGAGGGAGAGAGAAATGAATAAAAACAGAAATATGAGAGTGACAGAGAGAGGAGAGAGAAGGTGAGATTGCAAAAAAGATGAGGAGAGGGAGAGAGAGAGAGAGAGAGAGAGAGAGAGAGAGAGTGGGAGAAGCAAAGAGAGAGAGAGATAGACAGACAGAGAGAGAGAAGGAGACAAAGAGAGAAGGAGAGAGAGAGCGGAGACAAGCTCCACTCAAAGCAGCATGCAGACATTCTGAGACATTTACAGTGTACACAATAAGTGCGGACACTTACAAGCGTGTGAGCGTGTGTGTGTGTGTGTGTGTGTGTGTGTGTGTGTGTGTGTGTGTGTGTGTGTGTGTGTGTGTGTGTTCACCTGGTGCGTTTTGTAGAAGAACAGGCTGAAGTTTGTAAAAACCACCCAGAGCTTCTGCCAGCCATTACTGTTCTTAAATTTCCTTAGCAGGTTCCCAGAGAGCTGATTCTAGAAAACAGAGAAAGAAAAGAATAAGTTCAGAAAGTGTGTGTGTGTGTGTGTTACAGGTCCATATATACACAATACTCTGCAAAAGTCTTAGGCACCTGAGAAAATTTGATTTGCACTTATTTAAAGGTGTATTTATATTGGCATAGAGTTTAAACACCGGTGTTCCTCTGTCTATTACTAATCACTTTTTTAAAAACCGGGCTGTAAAAACAAACCAATTCCAAACTTATAGACAACTGCAACATTCTTACGGAGCAATGAAAATGCTGGACTTTGTGGAGAAACCCACTGTTCCAGGCTGTTAAGGGGATGTTGGTATGTTCTTCGGAAAGGATATCACTTTCCAGAGAACGGAACTGTTAACGAGACTGAAACTGGCTTCCTATTTACCAACGTCTTAATCTAATGTTCTATTCCACCCTGAATACTACAGCATGTACATGCATCAGAGTGGCACCATGTAAGGTGGAACAGACAATTCGATTGAGAGGCTGGTAAACAACATCAGGTACCACATCTGTGACAACATCCTGGACAACTTTAAAGCTGGTAGTTTTCACAGTGGATAGTTTCTCAAACCAAAACATTGAGCAGTGCTGGTACATAAGACTGTGCTGGCACTGAAGAGACTGAAGAAAGGAGCGGTTTCACCTTTATTAGCATCACAACACCAACTGTAACCTATAGGTAGCAGCCATGCTGTGTGAATGTATCCACTTACTGATGGTTGAAGTGGATCATCGTACAGTGAACTACAATTTGTGTTAATCTTGCGATCAAAGACATGGAGCTATTACAGGTAACTAGCATAGCCGCTAAATAGTCTGAGGTAGGGCTGGGTGATAAAACGATGATGATAATTATTGCGAAATAGCGCTTCCTCAATAGAAATATAAAAAGTAGCCGATAGAAAGCAGATAGAATTAAGTTCCATCCATGTTTTTAGAGACAACATGAAAAAACAATGAGAATGAGAATAGCACCGCCCCAAACCAATCAAGTGGCTGAACTAGGGTTCCAGCAATTTCATATTTGGTTGAATAATTTATTTGAAATACAGTTGTGTAATCTTCTGATAGAAAAATACAATTTAACAAAATTTAGAAATGCTATCTTTACTTCTCGCTGAAACTAAAAAGGCAATAGTGAGTTGATTTAAATTGTGATAAATATCGATATCGACTGATATGAAAAAAAATTATCAGGATATGATTTTTTCCCCATATCGAACAGCACTACTCTGATGACCCAGCTGATTAAACAGAGGGTCTCATTTTCCTGTCTCTCTGTTTTAACATGTTGCTTTGGTGTGATTGCCGCGGTGTCTCGCTGTAAACCAGCAAATCAAAGCAAAGCTCATCAAATAATTCATGAGCTCTTAAAAAAACAAGGGAAAACAGCTTGTTACATTACATACGTCCAAATCATAGCGTGTAAATGTGAGTGTGAAACCGCATCTGAGCCTAATTCAAATACTGAATTAATAAATGCACACAGACACACTAATATTAGAATAAATACAAATTACATTCATTATATAATTATAGATTTTATCAGCATGTCAGAGTTACCACAGTGTTTGTTTAAACATTTATTAACTTTTCCTCATAGCAGCTCAGTATTGTTTGCGGTCATCATCCAGTACTTAGTCTGGTTACTTATTCCTTCATTAAATTAAAATGGATGGGTTACAGGTGTTATTTAACAAATCAGTGTCTGAAGGTGTCAAGGATCCGGAACCAACTAGCGCATCATGTAGCTCATAAGAAATCACCTTTTTCTTTAAACAAGAAAATCTACTATGTTTATTTACATTAATTCTAATGTTATACAGAATTTACACATTTAGAAAAGCACTCAACAGCTTGTTTCATTTGCTTAAGTGCCCAAGACTTCTGCATTGATAAAAAAAGAGAACTTGCCACATTGCAGGCCATTTACAAAATAATGGGTTTCTAAAAAAGTCATTTAGGACAATACATTCACACCTAACCCACGCTTGCCCCGTACATCTAACTTGCTGTACATTGCCTTCTAAACCCAAAAAGCAGGTGGACACTTGGAAACTTGCCAGCTATGGCAGTGGAAGCAGGCTAACCAATCCAATAAAGCATCATTAAACAAACAAATACAAATCAGTGAGGTTTTCCAAAGAGGTTAACCTCCGTACAGTGGTAGATATTTTCATGCAGGTCAAGCGGAAGTAATTTGTTTTTAGGTGAGCATGAGTAGAGTATCTTTAGTAAGATCTTTGAAAGAAAGACCTTTGATGAACTCTCAGTGGGTTTAAGAAAGCTTATGGAAATCATTGTTCAGCTGTGACCTAATTTTACTGCTGACCACTGCCACCTAGTGGACACAAGTAGCAGCTGCAAACCATCCACAGCACCTTAAAATAGGGATGCAGTGATATGGGAATTGTAGGCCCACACCAATATTTATTCATTTATTTTTTGTTTCTGACTTGTTTAAGCCAATGTGAACATATAAAGGTTTATAGCATGTAGAAGGCGGTACTACATCTACCTGGATTGGACATTATTGAGAAATTTATGTTGTTCTTTTTTTTCAGATGTTCAGCTGTTTTGTTTATCAATTAGAAATGGTGGTCAAATCTAGACATCTGTCCAGTGCTGATCTTTTTTTTTTTAAAGCTGTTGTCTGCCAATACGCTACAATTCCGAGACCGCTGTACATCCCTACTAGAAATGCAGGTAAAGATACCAGTCATTAGCTTAAACATGCACAAAATGCAGCTCTGTGCCTTAACAGACAAAACAAATAAACATATAAAAGCCATTATCAAATTATCAAACCACTACAGCCAGAACCCTTTTGAAACAGCAGCATTTAGAAAAGTCAGAATGTTATATTTTTGTGGACCAAGTGAAAACATTGGGATATGACATACAGGGGTGTAACGATACACTGAGAACACGAATAGATTCACAATATTGGGTTCCTGATTTGGTATTTCCACAATATTTCAAAGAAAAGTTGCTTATCACTTGCAAACCTTGGTGTAACTGAACTGGTTGACGATAAATAGCACACAGGCACATATTTGCACTGTGATATCAGAATTAAGGCTGCGAAAAAAGAATATTTACCCAATTAATTATTCATGTTATTTGTTCTAGTGGTTGCAGGTAACGGTCGCCTACTCTATTTCTGATAGTGCCCAAATGTATTAAGTGTGTGCAGTATGTGACAGAAGTGAACCTCTCCAGTGCTGATATGTGGATGATGTACTACTCTGGAAAAATTTTGCAGTACACAGTTCACAGCCAGAGCTGGCTTCAGGATGTACTGCATTCAACTAAACACTACTTGCTTCGCTTAAACAATTCTTTAGACACACAAGTTAAATGAGAGGGAATCATCTGTCCTTCTACTGCACTTAGTGTAATGTTGAAGCCCTCTTAGATGTTGAAGATGAGTAAAACAAAGCGGAAAAGCAGCTAGCAACAGTTTCTAAGCAGTGATTGGACGGACGAGGAAACAGGGCAGGTTTGATCTAGTCTGGTCCTGATTAAAGGGGGGCTACAGTGATGTCACAAGACAGATGAATAAGTGAAATGCTTCAGGTTAAGTTGTTAACTAACTCTAGGTTGGATGGCATTACAAATAATAAACAAAAAAAAAAGTCAACAACAGAAATATTTTTTTCCGGTTGACATTACTGATAATGTAGAATAATTGGTTTAGTCACAATGCACTGTTACACCCCTAATAAAGTTAAAGATAAATTGTCTACTTTGGTGTGGGAGGGGTTGTAGAACAGGAGCTGCTCTAGCGGTTTGATGGGTCCTGGAGAAAGAGGCAGTCTGATTGAGTCTGGGTGTGTTACCTCCAGACTGATGCAGCAGTCAGTAAAGGAGAGACTCTGCATTCTGTACCAGCACACTACAGACACAGGCACTGCTCCCTGCCCCCGCGAGACACACACACTCACTGCAGCATGGGACTCTACACACACATACACAGACATATAGAGGGAGGCCAGGGGAAAGAGACAGTATCACAGGGAGAGGAAGGGGCCGACACAATCACACCAACGAGACAGACAAAGACAGAAAAAAGAAAGAGAGAGAAAGAGGACAGTGAGTGAGGCATGCGTTAATACATACACACAGTCAGTGAAAGGGTTAAGAGACCGCAGGAGACACACCGGAGGGGAGATGGGCAGAGTGAGAGAGAGAGAGATAGAGAGACACCACTGCTGCATAAAGCAAAAGTTACACACAAAAAACACACACAGTAAACGAGAGAGGAGAAAAAGAGGAGGTTAATCAGTCGAAAGCCCGGTACCTCCGTTGCTATGCTAAAGTCCAGCATGGAAACGCTGGTGTTGCGATGCCAGCACACATGAACCGTGGTGTTGCCACGGTGATGTGCTGCACTGTTGCCATGGCGCTCCAGAGACGTGCGTGACCCACCCAGGTCATCCTCTGACTCCACCTCCGAAGCCCACTCCCCTGGAGACTCTAAGAACAATTCAGTAGGTTAATGTATCCTCACCTTTCCACACCACACAATCACTCCCCCACAGGATGGACAGTTCAGTCAACCCTGTTAATCGAATAACCACATTTTAATAACAATAATATTTAAATATGCTAATGAACACATCGACTTTCTGTCCCGTCAAAACCTCATAAGACCTAATGTTTCATGGATTCATTCGTTTTTTTCATCGTTTGCAAATGCTGCTCGTCAGCTGCCCTTTACAGTGTGTGAACATTTCATGATGAACTGACCAATACAGGAAAAACACTAGCATCACATTAATGTATCACGTTAAGAGCGCCAATTAAGGTTATATAGTTAGTGATTTATGTTGTGTTTGAGTTGTAGGTAGAGATGGACCGATCAGCGTTTTTGAGGCCGATTCCGATCGCCGATCACCTTTCAGCACGATAGCAGATACCGATAGAGGGCGGGGCTGTATGCCACGGCAGGACTACATGTAGTTATTTTAGCGCAAGCAAGTCATGAAACATGGTCTAAACTGGTTTATTACCATTTTTAACGAGCTTATGTGAAACAGCATAATATTTTAAACTGAATTAACAGTAAACAAACAAAGTAAATAATACAAAAATCCTCAATACTGTAATTATTACATTTAGACCCTTAATTTAAAACTAAAAAAGCTAATTAAATAAATGCAGTAAAAACTGCAGTCATTAAACGCAGACTCTGGTTATTTTAAACAATAATCTGCAATCATTAAATGTAGATTTTGAATTGCTGCTGCTGTTCTGTTTGTACGGGTCAGATCTGGTCTGCACTGGGTTATTATCTGTTCTGGGTTGTTTGTTTTGTACTAGCTGTGCATGCTAGCTCTGCTGTTTGCTGGTACTCACTGTATTCACTGTATTTTACTAATTTAAAAACGTCCTGGATGAGTCTGTGTCACGTACGGTAAACACTGCCAGACGGACATGTTTACCTTCAGCGCAATTTTTGTTCTGCGACGTCGCTGCTTCAGTCAGTCTGTGGAAAATTAAAGGGTATGTATTTCCACCTAGTGGTTCAGAGAGGAATTGCAGGGAGGGGGTTCTCCTCTTCCTGGATGAAATGCTAGCTGGAAATACAGAAATTAGACTCATTTGTTTAATGCCATTGATCGTCTCTCAGGATCGGCTCTAAATTGGAGAAATATCGGTCGATCACCGATCACATATTTTTATTAGAAATCGGCCGATACCGATACATAGCCGATCGATCCTTCCTAGTTGTAGGTATATGTGATATTCAGGAGCAGTGTGTAAACCTCTAGTGGTGAGCTTACATACAACTCACTGAACCTTCCCACCAACCCCTCCCCCTCTATGGTAGCTGTCTGGTTTTCTGCTGTTGCCTCAGTGCTGGGTTTGTTGATTTTTCTTGTGTTTTTTTTGTCCTAAATAATAAATGTGATCCTCTGTTTGTCCAAACTCGGGTTCTCAAACCTTTCACAACACAAGTTCTCCAGCACAGTGTTCTACCAGTCTATTCTGGGGGGGGGATATATGGGGGATATATGTTGTAACTGTCTGTTTTTAAAACTCTGACTTGAAACTATTCTATCCATCGAGCAGTCCTACCCCGCATGTATATCATTAGCACAGCGTAGTAGTGCAGTGTTTTATGTTGATTCAGCACATTCACCAGCTTCCTGTTTGAATTATCCAGTTCTACCTTAAATGGGTTACAATAACTGCTGCACCTTTTAAAGTGGACTGGAAAAATCTGAACATGAAGCTAAGAAAAAAGGAGCTGACTATAGCCTCTTAGTTTTATTAAAGATAAGGAATAATAATCCTTCCTGCATGATATCCTATCTGGAGTTTAATGCACGGAGCTACTGTATGGTACGACATTTCAACAAGGATTCTTCTGCTATCTACGTCTTTTAACCGGTGCTATAGTGTCATGGAACTCAAGCTGCTGCCTCTACATAGAAACATGAAATGTGTAAGACACTCTCTGCAGCCAGTGTGGGGGGTTTGTCCATTGAGGCCACTGTGGCCACATTGTGGCTCCACATAGCAGACTCTGGGGAAAGAGAAGTTATTCCTATGATTTAGAGGGCTCATTTTAAGCTAACAAAAACACAGCAATTAGTCGTTACAGATAATCACACAGTAATGAAAAGTCTTGTACACTATATTCTGTGTATTCTCTTACCAGTAACCTGGAGTCCAACAAAGTTTGGAATGTCTGTCCTTAATAATATAAAATTAATATTATAAGATTATAAGTTTTTAGCAGAAACACGTTGAATGCGCTGCTACACAGGATTCAGCTAATTAGCAGGAAGCTGTTTAATGATGAACGGAGCTGTAGATGACTCGATAATGACTGAGAACAGCTGTACGATGAAATTCATTTATGATTAAAGTAACATCTTGAATGCAACTGAAAAGTGGTGCTGCTCAGGAAAGCACAGCACAACTGGGGCTGCTCAGATTAGCAGGCCTAAAGATAGTCATGTGCTTTTTTCCATGGGAGAATAATGCAAGTCTTGTTCTTGTGGTCTGTACACCAATACTTCTGATTGGCTCATGAGCAGAAAGGAAAGGAGGTGTGTACTTACTGACATCGTTGCTATTGGTCAACAGGCTTGCTGATGGTCCATTAGAGTCCTCAGCCAGATCCACAGCCATCTTTAAATCCTCCATCCATTTCTCCATCTCTGATACAGAACTAGAGGGAGAGAGAGAGACGGCGGGTTTAATTCTTTACTGCAGTGCTGGGCTGCCTTGGGTAGAGTTTTTATTACCCTCATCAACAAGTACTACATAAATAACCGCGAGCCATCACTGATTCTACAAAGCTGTAGAGCAGCAAAATAGACTGGATGTACTAAAAGTCTCATAGTCTAAATAAATGGAGCGTTTAATAGTTTACGGTTATGATTACTGGCGTGAAAATAAGTTAGTGTGTACGTTACCCTGCTGCTACCACCACTGACTGGCGCTGGGTGACCAGAGTGAAGCAGTGAGGAACTCCCCACTCTTCTTCGCTCTCCCTGATCTACACAAACACACGCAAACACAGTCATTTCACCACAGACAAAAATAAAATCAGCATTAACACATCAAAGCTGAAGGAAGCAAATAAGACGA
This sequence comes from Megaleporinus macrocephalus, assembly GCA_021613375.1. Taxonomy (NCBI): domain Eukaryota; kingdom Metazoa; phylum Chordata; class Actinopteri; order Characiformes; family Anostomidae; genus Megaleporinus; species Megaleporinus macrocephalus. The sequence goes on along the minus strand of CM038709.1, from coordinate 20,673,150 downwards.
GGCTCTTACTGTCATTCCACGGAGAGGAAGCTGTCCGTGTACTTTAAACTGATTGGACGATGTAATCCCGCGACTCGTGTACAGCAGCACGTCACTGAACTAACACACACACAGACAAAGAGTCGTCAGCGACCCATAGAAATGAATAAGCATGTGCATGCGCGTGTGTAACTGCATGCAGGCTTCTTACCAAAAAGAACATGCGCTGTTGTAGGCCCTTCCCGGAAAGTTTGCTCAGGCAGCCCAGCCTGATGAACTCGCGCATCGGGGTTGCCAGATTGTCCACCCCAATCAGGTCCTTCTGCAGCTCCAGCAGCCTCTGGTAGTTATCAGTCTTCAGCATGCTGGAGTGCAGCAGAGCCTCCAGCTCAGACACGTCAGCCAGTGCAGCTAAAGGAAAAGGCGAATACTCATCAACTTCAGAGCAGATCACATTTGAGCGATACTAGGCCACACATAACAGACACACAGACAAACTCCACTTAATGTATTTAAAACTGTTCTCTGGGTCCTGTTAGATGTTTTTGTTTATTAATAAGAATAACCAATATCAATGTCATATTATCTGTATGGGCACATAATTGCATAAACTGATATTGACTGATATTTTAACCCAAACATATGACCATGCACTTATTGTACTTTTGAAGAACAGAGGTTAAGGTGGTGCTGTGCTACTGTTTTAATATCCATTGTACTGCATTTGTAACTGTACAGAAATAATATGTTATGTTTCTATACCATTAGAGGCACAAGTGAATGCACTCCCAATTTCTCTGTGCAAGTGTTTCTGCATTTGTATAGGCAGATATAAACACAAGACCATTTATCCACATTTCTCACGCCCCTGTGTATGACCAGTTACCAGTTTCTCATGGCATCTGTGCTTTTTGGTAATGCATATGTTTTAGAGGGCACAAGCAGTAATACATATTAATTTGTTGGTGCTTTTATTTTCTAACAGTATGTGTGGTTTGGAGTAAAGGCCCACACCATGTGCAGCAACCAAGTGATATAAACTGTCCTGTCAGATGGATATTCTCATGATATATAGTTAGAAGATATAAACTTTTTTTATTTATAAGCTGAACCCATGGCATAAATCTTGATATGGGAACGTAAGGGCTTTTACTGTTTTCAATACAGCCCCACATAAAAATGTTAGAATACAATAAGAAGCAGTGTTGTAAGTTAAAAGACAGTAACTTGTTTCAGTTGTCAAAAGCTGACTGGCAACAGTTATTTGACAGCAACACAGTCTTTTTTGCTAGTCAGATGCAGCCATTGGAGATGGGGATATGTACTTAGCAGCTTATAGATACGTGGGCAGTTCTAATGAAAAGCCAACGTCTACTTTGCAACCCGAGTTAATATCTAAAGGTGTGGAAACAATGGATTATATTTTTTTGTAACGTTACACATACAGTGGCATGGCATGTAATATAAAGAATAGACCAGACTGTTAACCAATATTTAGCTATGGGACAAAAAAAATAAAAATAGAATAAACAGAATAAAACATGTACCAAGGTGAAAGGAGCTAAAGAGATGTAGGTGGAACCATATAATAACTATTACATACAGAATTCTACAGGATGATATGAACATAAAGTGGCAGAAGTGGTTACTCTGTAATACAACAAGAAAGGCTGGTTTTATTGGGGTTGTAAAAGTATAAGGAATAAAAAATGGAATATAGGATATGACTGCTTTGATGAAATTATTTTAATGTAAGGACTTCAAATGCAAGTTGTGGCACCAAAGCGAGAAAGCTCCACTCACCTCTGCAGTCTCTGAAGTCGGAGTGTGTGGCGGGGTAGTGTTTGCACAACCTCTCAAGGATCTGTTTGTAATGCAGCAGCCTGTGTAGCGGTCTCAGGATGAACACGTTTAAGGGTACGTAACACACCTTCTGCAGCTCAAAGTCTCGACACACAGTCTCCAACCTCCGCGACGCGCGGCATGCCTTCTCCAGCTCGCTCACACACTCCGAGTGCTTCTGCAGCTGAGCTGTCAGCGCCTGACAGAGCACACACAGAAAGATAGTGTCACAAACTGTTTTCAAATGGTTTTTCTACGACCAGTTTTAGAAGATGGCACATTAGCGCTGATGGGTATTGAGCTGGCATCGGCAGAAAATGTTGGACTGATATCAGAATCTTATTCAATCCTGTAACAGACAGAGATGCTTTAAAGCTGTGAACCCTATAGACTGGCTCACATGACCAAAATAATCAGAATCAGATTTTCAGTCACAAGTTCCATTTGTGCACAATCTGACCGACTGTGGAGTTGAAACTCTTTAGAGATGGTTTTGTAACCTTTTCCAGGCTGATGAGCATCAACAGCTCGTTATTCCTAGAAATCTCCATTGTTGGTGTAATGATACACTTCCACAAACATGTTATGAAGATCTGACTTGGATGGATCTTTTTTCGTTAAATACAGAGAGGTGGTCACTCATACCTGACCATTGTTAGAAAACACTTGACTCTAATTTCACCTTCAAATTAACTGCTAATCCTAAAGGTTTACATACTTCTACCTGCCACAGATATATAATACTGGATCATTTTCCTCAATATTTTAAACTGGGTCTTCTTTATCTACTTTTAAGACTTGTGTGAAAATCGGATCACATTTTAGGTCATCCCTACGCAGAAATATAAGAATTATAAAGGTGTAACAAACTTTCACACACCACTGTAGGTGTCAGTCTATGTGGTTTACCCATATAAAATTATTTTTACCCACAAAGCTTTAAGAGATAAATGGCTAATCTAATACATTATGCTTATATACAAATAAAAACATCAATAATTTTGTCAGATTTACTTTTTTTCTCTCTCTCTTTTTTTTTTTTTTTTACAGAATTTAGGTTATTTGCTCAGAAATTTGGTCATTTTGTTGTCACACACACATTGTACTGCTTCACAGTGATGAGCCAAGCCATTAAAAAGTGTCATATGGCAGAAATGCAGTGTTGCAATGTAATAATCAGACCACGATTAGCGTGACGAAAGTTTAGTGTCTTTTACACAAATATACACAAGCAATGAAACATTAACTCTATTATAGATACAAAATACTTTATTCTGTCAGTTCCTCTTATATCACATCTCTCATCTCTCTCTTTAACGGTGTAAAGATGGTTAACTGTTTGACTGTCAAAAATACTTATTAAACAATTACTTTAAATGATTAATAGAGAAACATCACAGTAAAAAATCTGAACTGGTAAACATGCTTGTTGTTAAAGATTTTAATGTAAGAGATGTTTATAGGGCTATCAGTAAATATACAGGGTTTGGTGGACTACAAATTTGGACTTTAAAGATGTAAAGTTTGAAGCGTATTGGGAAAGAAGTGCTATTGTCTCAGTTCATACCTATCTTGAAGTTTTTGTATTTAGTTTATTTTCTTTTAAATATTAATATCACTTTGCAAATTTTAAGATGCTACAAGGTTGCGACAGCCTTACCTTCAGTCCCTGGGTGTTTTTCAGCATGACGTCTCCAATGCGCTGGTAATCTCCTTTAATATGTGCATTTGAACGTCCTTCCCTGCAAACATACAGTGCTTACATCACTTACAGTCTGTTGTTTAGGGTTTTAAACGTTTGACCTGAATCAATGACATCGCCTCCAGATTAACATGCAATGCCCAGGATCACAGGCAGGTGTCGCTGTTGCACAGTTTTCACTGGCTGCAGGCTGATTCAGTATGTGTGTATGTGTGAGTGTGTGTGTGTGTGTATGCTCTGCCCCATATTCCTTGTTCAGTTCCAGTTCTGAGACAAAACATTTGGGAATATATATATATATATATATATATATATATATATATATATATAAACAGAAGAACACGCAGATGAACATGCATGCACATGTGTTACTGATATTTCAGTGACCAGGCTCGACCAGGTTATGATAAAGATGATGTTGATAATGAAGGTAACAGCAGCGAAGAAGGCAGCATAGCTGTGATTGCCTTGCAGGCACTGTACATGTCACCAATGGGAATCAGACAGCACGTGGTGTCATGGAAACAAGAGACCCCAAGGCAAGCAGGACCTCTCCTAAGGATCAGTCGTTGCCAAGGAGACAACGACACCCCAGAGTTAGTGTGTGCATATGAATTCATAAGGTGTTGCCCTACCTTAATAGATATCTTTTACAAAAGTCAAACCCCGCTCTTATTAAAAGTCCCATCAACAGTAGTGCATGCATCGCTCACCATAAAGCTAGTCTCTGCTCCAGCTCTTTGAGGAAATCAGAGTGGTAGGTGTGCAGCGGCTCAAAGCTGGACTTCAACAGGCTGCGCAGAGACTCAGGGGCACACTCCTCTTTATCCAGAGCACTCTGAAACGACTGCACACACATACACTTGTTAACATGCATAGTAGCTGTCACATCAGAACCTCAAACCTCCACTGAAGCTGAAGTAGCCTCTAAAATGAGATATCCTGGATTAGTTACTAGAAAATTAAAGGTAAGTAAAATTTAAATAAAACTACAAATGCTTTGAAGTGGATATTGAATTATTCCTTTAACAAAGAAGACATAAAAAAAGAAATATAGTATGGCCAGTGGAGGAGAGTACTATATTACTACTGCTAGCTAGCACCATTAGTCTTGTAGATTAGTGGTGTGCAGTCAGCAGCAGCTGAGTGTAGTAGAGAGAGAGAGAGAGAGAGAGAGAGAGAGAGAGAGAGAGAGAGAGAGAGAGAGAGAGAGAGAGAGAGAGAGAGAGAGAAAGAGAGAGAGAGAGAGAGAGAGAGAGAGAGAGAGAGAGAGAGAGAGAGAGAGAGAGAGAGAGAGAGAGAGAGAGAGAGAGAGAGAGGTTTTGCAGTAAGAGAACACTGTTGGACGATAGCACAAATAGTGCACTACATATAACAGGTGTGCAGAAGTCAGAGACCACCATTCATTTCTTTCATTTCCAGACAAATTAGCCACTGAGTACATGGTATTTAATTTTTAACACCAGGAAACATGCCAAACATTTAACAGAACTACACAAAAGCCTCATACAATATCAAACTTGACAGTATTTACTGGGGTAACTATCCACCTTCAATATCGCTTCAGTTCTGGAAGACTTTCAGTCTTTTAGTTTTTAAAGAAATCTGCAGGGACATTTTCCTGTACCTTCAAAGTTCTGTTTTAGAACTTAGCTGGTTGCATGTTCTGTTTCCTACAAATAAACAAATCCCAAACACTTTCAATAATACTGAAATCCCCGGTGTCAGTCCAACAGCTTCATTGTTTTATTCACACATTTTCTTCTTTTTGTCTATTTGCTTTTCTCACTTACAGCTTCTTAACCGCTACACATCAACCAAACCTGGGGGTTTAGTCAGAGCTGAAAAAAGAGTGGAGCTTGATTTTCTCCTCTCTCTCTCCAAGATCTTGTGGTGACTGTGTGGTGGTCTACTGGGTTTTTGCTGGGAGTTCAATTTTCTGTTTCTTTTAATGTTGAATGGTATAACACACAAACCTACTGTATGCTGATGTTCATCAGCTTACTGTCCCTTGACATTTCTCTTCCTTGTGCAAGCGGAGTATCTTATATGTAACATCCTTAGAAATATCTTGTGAAAGTAAATAACTTTCTTAATGACCATGTTGTCTGGAAATCAAATAAATAAACTTTTGCACAGTATTATAAAAGCTATTGCGCCATTGATGTTGTTCGACCATTTCATGATGAATGGACAACAAAATGGCCCAAAACTCTTGCAGTATAAGATTGTTATATTAACATAAATAAAAGATAAGGACAGTTTTTTCTTGTTTTGGAAATATGAGCGTTTGTTTTGAAGCAGTGATATATAAAACCACATCACACCGGGGCGGTAGTGTATTCCTCCAGTGAGACAGCATAGTCTAAATCCTTCCACACAAACACATTAAAACACAAACTGTAAACACAAGGGCACATAAACACACAATTCTAGCTTACTCCATCTCCCACATACACGCACTTACCCATATATTTGGTCTCTCACACAAACAATAATTTGCTTTTGTATTACACAACAAGGCAGTAAAGTGACCTTACTGGCAGTCCTCATTACAACAGAGCTGCACTGGCTGCTGGAGACGGCGTAATTCACGGCTGATGTTAAAGTGCACAGTGTGTGCGTGTATGCCCGCCTTGTAGGGGGATTAACCCAAAGTGTTTTAGAGGGGATGAGCTCAACGCTGCTGTCCCTCAAACTCCCGCACTAAACTCCCGATTTAGTGTAAACCCCCAGCCTGCATGCAATCAATCAGAGATCAATCAGCCGCCACTCTGGCCTTGGAGCGCTCCAGCTCCAGCTAACTGATCTAATTATCGTCTCACTGCAGGCTTGGACCAGCCTGGCTAGACGGAGAGGAGAGGTCTAGCAGAAAGAATCAGTGAAAGAAGCAGAGAGAGGATTACTGAGCTACAGCTGCAGCTGCATATGACACACCGCCTCTGATACATCCAGCTGTTACATTTTTAGAGGTCCGCCATTAATGATTGTAACAATGGACGCTTTATCCGTTCATACACGAACAAGTCTGTGATTCATTCTTTCATTACCAAGGTGATGAGCTCCAGATCCTTCAGGTAAGTCCTCTCAGTGGTGAGCAGCTCTTTAGCGATGAAATAAGCCTTGTCAGTCGGAAATCTCTGCAACAGAACCCCACACAGACCCACACAGACCCACACACACACACACACACGCACACACACACACACACACATTTGTAAGGCCATGTACACAGTGGCTCTGCTAGTTATGGTGACTAATGTAATACAAGGTTTAGCAATTGAGCTGAGATGAGAACCCCATCAGAGAGTCACCTGAGCTTATGCTTTTTTGCATATTTAAATATTAACTAAATCAGTAGATTGGTGGGAAAAGCTTTGTTCTAGAGAAATTTAGGGAGTTTATAGTGGTAGGAATAGGAACCAGACGTCTGGGTAGTTTAAGGCATCAAAAAGCTGAGTCTGTAAGATTCTCTGCAAAAGAACCACTTCACATAAAAACTAATTTATTAACCTAAAAATATTAATAATAATAAAAAAATTTGAAATATGTTGCAGACGTGAATGCATGAATAGATGCATATTAACTAACGAATAAAAATAAATAAAATAAAAGTCAAAGTAAATGTAAGAAATTTTTATGCTCTATACTGTCCCAGCTTTTTCTGATTTGGGTTGTAATTAAATATTTAAAGGTGGCCTATTATGCCTTTTCAGGTTTCCCCTTCACATCCCTTTCAAGCAATTTGCCTGACCTGTCACTGCAAGTTAGTTCCATTTCCCACTGTTGTTCCTACAGGAAATCTAAACAGTACGGATACTGTTCACTGTGTAGTATCTTTCATCCTGTGCCTAATGGTTGTTGTTTGATAGTTGTATATTATGTTATTATAATTACTGTATTTATTGTCTTTTGCACTGTTATCTGCTACCCATAATATTATATATGGCATAACATTCTATTCCCCACTCAACACATTTGTGGGAATGTCAGAGTAGACTTTTGTTTAGAAAATACACTAAAAAACATGCACACATACAAAAACCCACCCGGTTAAACAGCATCACTGCTCTGCATAATCAGTGTCTACCACTTGATCTTTAGCTGTGTTTCTATTTGGCAGAGACAGTCATGCCAGAAGTCCACTGTTTGTACAGAAGCAGAGCAATGTGTGTAGTTCTGCTCCAGTTACAGCAGATCCTCTGAAACTACACTCCGGGCCTCTCCAGAAAACCTGGTCCCATTCTTCTGGAACTCAATACATAGGCAAGCTTCTCAAGGCCTGTTTTAAGTAAGCAAGTTCACTGGTGCAAAAGGGGCCCTCTAGTAGGAGGTGGTGGCGTCCATGACCTCTCCTCCTACTGAACAGACCTGACTTTGAGCTTAAATGATCTAGTTCACTAAAAACACCCTGCCCTGTATATTGTGGTGTTGAGCCTGCTCTAACACAACTGACTGGACTAATCAGCTAATTACAGAGTCTATATGGACTGTAGTGGAGCTCTACTCCAGCAGCAGAATCACAAAGTGCTGCAGTGAGGGGCTTCACCAGCTCCACAGTAGCTCCACTGTGTGTTAACAAGCAGCACTGCCAGAGCTGGTGACAGTGTTCTCACCTTCCTCCTGTTCTCCTCCTCGTCGTCCGTGCGCAGACCACTGCTGTCGTTCAGCAGGGGGGAGGTGAGGGGGGAGGGCTGCTGACCATCAGGACTCGGACTCGCGCCATTCAACTCATCGCCACGGCGATGACCGTTTACCAGAGAAACTGACAAACTTGTCACATCTAAAGGAGAAAGACAGAAAGCAAGAGAGAGGGAGGGAGAGAGGGAGAGAGAGAGAGAGAGAGAGAGAGAGAGAGAGAGAGAGAAAGAGTGTGAGAGAGAAAGAGTGTGAGAGACGAAGAGAGCGTAAGACAGAGAGAGAGAAAGAGAAAGGAAAAAGAGAGAAAGAGTGTGAGACGAAGAGAGCGTGAGAGAAAGAGAAAAAGACAGTGAGAGAAAGAGAGAAAAAGAGAGAAAGAGAGATAGAGAGGAAAAAGAGTGTGAGAGATGAAGAGAGCGTGAGAGAGTGAGAAAAAGAGAGAGAGAGAAAAAGACAGAGAGAGCGAGAGAGAGATAAAGAATAAAGACAGAGAGAGAGAGAAAGAGAGAGAGAGAGAAAGAGAGAGAGAAAGAGAGAGAGAGAGAAAGAGAGAGAGAGAAAGAGAGAGAAAGAGAGAGAGAAAAAAGAGAGAGAGAGAGAAAGAAAGAGAGAGAGAGAGAGAGAAAAAGACAGAGACAGACAGAGAGAGAGAAAGAGAGAGAAAGAGAAAGACAGAGAGAGAAAGACAGAGAGAGAGAGAAAGAGAGAGAGAGAGAAAAAAGAGAAAAAAGAGAGAGAGGGAGAGAGAGAGAAAAATAAGAGAGAGAGAGAGAGAGAGAGAGAGAGAGAGAGAGAGAGAGAGAGAGAGAGAGAGAGAGAGAGAGAGAGAGAGAGAGAGATCTAAGCACAGGCCTTAAAACACTTGATTCCATTTACATACATCAGGCCAACCACTCTATCCATAATCTACCAAATAGGAAATCCTGCCTATTCCTGTTTATCCTGTCTGACTCGGCCATCATTGCTGATCTGTGTATGACCTGTAGGATCGTGTTGGATCATGTTATATGATGTAGGCTAGTTGCGTGTGTGTGTGTGTGTTATGTTTGAGAGTGCTTAAGTGTGGGAGTATACACACTTACAGTAGCTACACTCCAGTCTCTACTCACTAACACCCAGGAGAGTGAACTCAGTACTTGCCCAACAGCGCCTCCTGTGCTCCCTGTCTGCAGCGCAGCCATGTTAAACAAAACAGCCAAGAGAGCTGCCTGGGACAGCACACATACACACTCAGACACATCACATTACACTGCAATGGAGGGGAGCCAAGACGAGCACCAGACAGCTGACACATGCATCAACATACAGCACTCGAAATGTATGTATACGCTCAACACGTATACATACATCCACCGACTCATGCACTGACAGCACAAACTAACACAAGTCTGGGAGGGGAGGGGACGGGGGCTACAGTCTACGGATGAGGATGAAATATTTTTAATAAAAGATCCTTGAGCCCAAATTCATAAAGGCCAACTTTATTTACACTAGTGAACAACCGTTTACAGTGTTAACGTGTTTTATAAAGAGAGATAGCAAAAATAAAAACACTGTTTAAAAGTCAATAGCGAGGGCCAACACAATGACCAGGTGCTGAATGAGTGAGTGAGTGAGTGAATTAGAAAGAGAAAGATAGAATAAATGAGAATATGCACATGTGTGTATGCGCAAGTGTGTGAGAGTGTGAGAGAAAGTGAGAGAGAAAGAGAGAGAGAGCAGTGAATGAACAACACAATGCCCTCCAGTTTACAGTGACTGTGTTGAGAAGAGCGCTCAGTGAGCAGAAGTACGTTTAGTTACGTGTGGAGGAAGAAAATTGCTGTCACAGTCTTTAATGTCACTTTTACATACATTCACGTGGGCAACAGTAGAAGCAGAGTCTGAACTGTAGGGCTAAGGGAGCGATCCTAGTAACTGTGGAGTCCACTCAGATTCCGATTCCAAATGTTGGGAATTGATTCCAAAGTCGATTCCACACAATATTGTTTGTCTTGATTCCCAATTCCAGGATTCATTTTTATTTTTATGGATGTTAGCATTTTTTTGCGGGAATTATATGGGGAAGCGTTTAAATGGGACCTATAATGCTTTTGTTATTGCTTTCAGTTGGTTATGTAGCTTATAAATAAATGTTCTGTTATAAAGCTCAAAGTACACACCAGAGGGAGAAACTCTCTTTTCTCAGCTGCCTGAAACGCCTTGTAGGAATTCCAGCCCTTTTTTCAGTTACAAGATGATGTGGAAAATCCTTACCGCCCGCTTACTGGCATACCACTTGGAAACGTCATGCTCCAGTCTAGTTTGTAAAGGCTGATCAGGACCATTAACTTGTTCTACCTGACTTTCAGGATCGGATTAGAATTGATGCCATTATATGAATAACCACAGGTTGGGGCAGAACATGTAGAAGGATGCCACCATCCAGAAGTGTGTGAGCTGATCAATCCCTCATAGGGAAGTGGGGCCTAAAGACACAGGAACTCTAACGGAGCGTTTCAGACAGTGAAGGTGAAAACAGATAAAAAAAATATATATTATTTTCAGTGTTAAAAATATAATTATTAACACTGAAACTAAGTATAATAGATTCCCTAACTTCCCACAATTCCCGCAAAACCGCTCAGGACTGCTCATAGGAACTTCTGTGCAGTTTAATAAATACAGCCAATTCATTGACGTGTATACTGAGACAGGCATGTTCTCTGTCTGCATGAGGGTCCAAAGCTTGGGAATTGACTCTTAATTCCCAAACGCCTGAAAACAGAGAATGGACTCTTTTGGGATCCACCCTGAGCACTACTGAAATGACTGTGGTCTTTCTTCAACACATCCATCCAGGAGAGAGAGCAGTGAAAGGAGGAGGGAGAGCATGCAATACAAAGCCTTAGAAACCAGCATCAGTGTTACAAAGGCAAACTCCTCAGCCATTCCTTCATTCACGTGGTCATTCATTCATTCATTCATTCATTCACTCGGATAACAACAGATAAGAAAAGAAAAAGGAAAAAAAAAACAACAACAGGAGCATTTATTGATCATAAATGACAGTGGATGGAAATGACAAGCTCAAGCAGCCTCAGCCTGTGCAAAAACACAACCAGAAACCAGAGGGAGCAGGAAAAAAGAAAAGGAACAGAAATCCAGCATTTGAAATGAAAGATACAGAACACGGAAAGTGCAAAGCTGGTTACGCTTAAGTGAGAGTTTTCTCTTTCTCGCTCTCTTTTTGTGCAGAGAGTGCATAAAGTGGGGGGGGGGGGGGACGGGTAAACCGGAGATTGGTGATTGATCAAGGTGGGTCACAAAGAGGGAGAGGCAGGTGAGAACACAGTGGGACACCAGTGTTAAGACAGGATGATAGTGTAATGTGCTCTGCTCTCCTATTCTTCAGACTGGGCCACTGGGTGGGCAAATGGACCAGCAGTGCTTACGTTTCATAACCAACTAAGCGATAACCGACAACGTTAAAAAGATAAGCCCTGCCTGCTATCCAATCACTTCCTCGTCCTCGGCACAAGGAAAGCCATTCGAGAGCCCAAGCACACAGCGGAATGCCAGGGCTCTAGATTAATGTCTACATTATACACCGTTCTGAATTATGACACCCGGCCGTGCCAAACACCGTCCCAACGACTGACACATTATAGGACGTTCCACACAAGCGCTGCCAAATCACACTAATTAGGACTCCGCTAGCTGACAAAGTCAACTCTCTGACAAGAGCAGAAGCAAGATCTAAGCAGGTACAAATGACTTATGACCACTCAACATGCAAAGTCAGTGATTAGCAAAGGTTTCTTCTTGTAAACTGGTTTGTACCAAATATCAGTTAAAAGGAAGGAGATTGGCTGCTATATGAAAAGTCTAAAAAGATTTTTACAAAACCCAACACCATGTAAACTTACAAAGAAATTTCTGATTCTTCTTTAGGTTAAATGAACTATCGCAGTACCCCAAAAAATTAGCAAACAAGGCTAACTGATCCATCGGTTAAATATATTTCACGTTACAAATGGCAGTTCTATATAAATAGTGTTGCTACAATCCTCATGATATGAAGGTCTACACCACAGTATAAACATTTCTTCTTATAATCTAAACACAATCTCATATCCATGCTTCTATAAAGTACTACAAATGTTAAAAAAGCTAAGTGCAACATTCATCAGCTAAAGACTTGTAAGTGTGTTGTGCGTTATTTTCTTGCTAGTGAAAATGTGTCATCTTTTCTGTCACTAGTGAAAACACATGAAGGCCTCTGGAGGACTTTATGAACTCTCAGAAACATCGCTGTTTAAAGCCCAACAGAAGCCTGCGCCAGCCCGGCTCTGCACTATAAACATGTGCATCGCAGCAGGAGCGCCTGGCTTCACTCAACAATCCAACGCAACGAAGTCTACAATATTAGTGTGGGGGTCCAGCACAGGACTTGGCACTAAGTAAAAGGACTCTCTCGCTCCACATAGACAGAGAGATGTTTGCTACAATCACAGAACAATATTTAAACTGTGTAAACGCCGCAAGAGCCACATTTCTGTTACAGAGAACGAGGTCACCTCAGCCATCATTAATGCTCAATAGTCAGGATGCCTTTACTGTCATCTGCACCTCAAAGGACGTGTAACACACACCCACACACACTCAGGCCTGCCCAGGATGTGTGTGCTACTCTCAAACAGTCAACCAGAGCTGCTCCTAAACCTCGAAACCCTGACCAATTGATCTCAGCTAACAGTTGAACACCTGTGCCCCTTCCTCATCGCTGAAGTCCACACACCCTCCCTCACCGTTCTCGTCTTCGTCCAGCTGCAAGCTGCCGAATGAGAACTTATTTCTAGGGATGGGGGAAACTGGAGAGGAGCTACGTGCAGCAGGATTCCCAAAGCCCAGCGACTGGCCACAAGAGCCGGTGGACTCTATCTCCTCCGAGTCGCTGGTGTCTGTACCACTGCTGGTAGAGCCATCGATCATGGGCACCCCACCGTGGCGCCGGTGAGGTGAGCCAGACTTGGGCTTGGTCTGTCCTGGAGGCGAGAGGCCATTGGCCAGCATTCGGCGCTCGAGGGCAGCCATTCTCTCGGCCCGGGACAGCACAGGCCGCGGCTGGCTCAGGATCAGTGGGTCTGTAACAGAGCGGTTGCCACGGCTAACTGCGTTCTGGTACTTGGAGCCATTTACTGAGCGATTCATGATGGGAGAGCAGCTGCTGAAAAGCCCACCCCTTTCCTCCCGAGGAGCAGACCTCAAACTACAGCTCCGCCCGCTGCCGGCCAGGCTATCCACATGGTCATGGTGTCCACGCTCGCTGCCATGCTGCCCATGGCCGTTGTATCGGGCATGGCTAAGGGAGCTGGTTCTGTGAAATGAGAAAAGGGCAGGGCTTGAGGTCAAGCTCCTGGTGCCTGGGAGGTGACGTGTGGGGACGGGGCTCCGAGTCGCAAGCTCATCCAATAAAGTGCTGTGGAGTGGCGCCCGCATGGGAGCCATGCCTCCACAAAGCGATGACTCATAAACATCGTAACTGTGGTTATGAGAGGCGGGGCTAGAAGAGTGGGCGGGGCTGGGATAGTGATGGGACGGGGTTTGAGAACAAGCTACTCGCGGTAAAGGTGGAGATTCTTTGTGTCTAATCTTGCCCTGGCTGCCCTCCCGCTCGCGTGAGCCGAGCATGTTGCATCCCGGCCCCTTGTCGTGCGTGCGGGAGTGAGACCTGCTGACTCGACCTCTGACCTCCACCTCACTAAACTCTGCATCGCTGCAGTCAATGTAGGGGATGGAGGAGCTGCTGCCTTTGGCTGCGCGGGACGCGAGACCTGCAGTGTGGAGCTCGGCGCCCTGCTGCCTGGCGCCCGCCGCCTGAGCCCGGGAGTCGTCGGCCGCCGCTGATCCACCGCCGTTCCGGGCACCTCGCTGACCCGAGGGGGAGGGGCTTCCACGCATCCGTAATGCTGCAGAGTCCTCCGAGCTTACCAACGCAGGCTCCTTCCAGCTTCGCACCTCAGCCTAGAAGAGACAGACAGAGAGCACAGCACAGACACAGTTAAAGAAAACAAAACATAATCAAATCTACATACAACCATCGTAATCATTTTGATGTGGCCTGGAAACACGCCACACAATCATTTTCAAGCTAGAGAGCAACAGAGAGAACAGAGAAAGAATAAATCAATACCCGCATAATGTATTAATTAACCATTTTGATTAGTCCTGGCAAAACGTCACAGCGTCTTATGTGAAAGGGAGAGGGAGACAGACAACCAGACAGACAGACAGACGTCCCTTACTTGGTTTGGCACTTGTGGGTGTAGTGGAGAAGGCAGGGGAGACAGACTGCTGTTGTACTGAACTTTACTGTGTTTCCTGGAGATGAAACATCGCACACAAACACAGTGATACATGATGAACCAAGATAGGAAATCAATTTGACATTGCTCAGACACTGGTGATTTTTTTTAATGGTTGAGCTTGCACTCTGTTTCAGCAAGTCACTTTTTCCCTTCTGAAAACAGAACCTTCAAGTATCTGCTGATAACAAGTACCCATACTGCCCATAGCCATAGTATCGGGCATGGCTAAAGCTGGGCAGACACTGTACAATATTTTCAATCGTGTACTCAGCTCCAGCTCAAACTGTACGACTAAATCGCAGGGTTTAAAAGTTCACGATTCATATTCTCACATATACGACCCGATGCTCTCATGCGACCTGACTGCTCGCACTGTACGTCCATACACCACATATCGGACTCTTGTATCCGGAATTGCAGCGTAAAAACTAAAGAAGAAAAAGTAGAAGAATCCGGAAGTGGGGAGACGCTCACCTGAAATTTGAGAAATGTCCAACAAACAAAAACGCGCTGCCTTGGCCAACAGCACTTTTAAACCTTATTCTTATTTCCTACTTCTAGCTATAACCATCTGAGTGCTTTACACTCAAGAAAAACAGCCTCAGCGTATTTATTTCTTTCAACGGATTTATTTTAATGCTTTGTTTCTTATTTCTGTAATATTTCTATAAAGTACTTTGAGTTGCCACTGTGTATGAAAGGTGCTATACAAATAAACTTGCCTTGCCTTGGCAATCGGTGCCATTCTGTGTGCAGAAACACCTAAAAAAGGTGACGTAAGGTAAGCATCTAAATTGCACGTTATTGGTCATTATTGGCTTGTGTCTTGCGCTACACAAGCCAAGGTAATAGGTGTAAGTAGCTGACACCTAGTCCGCTTCTGTGTTCGCTCATGCGCAGTGTGAGAGGTTGCGGTGACTCAACAGTGCGATGCCCTCACAAGCAGCGATTTGAATTTCAAACATGTTTGATTTTCTTGCGACCATATGATTTCTAATCGGGAGTTGCTTGTGAGGTGTTAATCGCTCCTCGCTACCCCATGTAAACTATACAAGGCACGACACGCAATTGAGCCGAAACTCGGCCCGATCGCAAAAATAGTTGCACGAGTGAAAAATGGGCTGAAAATGTGGTCAGTGGTCAATCGCTCAGTGTCTGCCCAGCTTAAGAGAGCTGGCTTTGTGAAATGAGAAAAAGGCAGGGCTTGAGGTCAAGCTCCTGGTGCCTGGGAGGTGACGTGTGGGGACAGGACTCACTGTGGAGTCATGCCTCCATACTCATACTGATCGTAACTCTACCTAACCAAACCAATTGATAGAAACCCATTATTCTAGATATTTACATAATATATTTATGTGCCACAAATATTTACTATGCTTGAAGGAACGACTGAGGAGTAATAAACAGAGGCTGTGCCTCTGGCCATGGTTTATCTTTAATGTGATGCATTGAAATTCTTGCTGGTTGCTGCTATTACTCAAAATATGGTGTTACAGGTTTTGTAATGATCATTTTCACTCCCCCTCTTCACATGAAATAAGCCCACATGGACTACATGTTGCTGGCATCATTTAAGCTCGCTCAGTAGCATGCATTCACATCAAATGCTTCAGGGTATGAGTTTTTTCTATAGCTGATACCTATACTGTGGTGCCAGCATCAGGGTGAATGTAGATACAATATCAGTAATATCACTACATACCTGTAGAAAGGCAGCTTCTTAAACTCTGTGTCCTTCACATAATCAATCACCTGCTTCTGAGTCCGACCACTGATAAGACAAAGAGCAGATACACGGTCAAACAAAGCAAATGGCCTTTTTCTCTTTAGAACTTCATGACAGACAGGAAGACACAAGCAAAACCTGAAGACACATAGACATGTAGAAGATGTGAAGGACAAGAACACACAAACCTGAACCTGAAGGAGGATCCTCGGCTGAAGAGGACAGGTTTAGGTTTGGGTTTGGGTTCCTCGAAGAGTCTGAAGAAAGCGTGGTACTCCACACAGATTTTCCAGAAGATTTTACAGCAGTCCCGACTTGCCATCACAAACTCCAAAGTGTCCTGATATGCGCTTTGCTGCAAAGACAAAAAGATGCTGGTCAAGCCAAACACTCAGATATTTACTGCTGGGTGCAATAAAGAGGCTCTCAGGAAACAAAGCTTGGTGTAGTTATCCTGAATTAGACAAGACTGTAGACATTTCAGAAACAATTCAACTCATATGCTGCAAAAATAATACGATTATACATCGCTCATGCAGAATGTCTTACATTGAGGTCAGGTCTGAGTTTAATGAGGAACCGCTTCCTTTTGAAGCTGAGCTTGCGTACTTTAGACCAGTTGAAGGCATTGATCCTGGTGTGACCCTGCAGGAGAGCACAACAAACAGCAGTTCTATAGTTTACTTAGAAAACAGGTTAAAATGGCAGAAGCGCTATGCAGGTTGATAGTGTGCAAGTTGTGTGTAAGGGTACATGTCTGCACACCTACCTGAAAGACCAGCACTCCTGTGTGGGCGACAGCAAGGCTGAGTTTGGTCCCCTCTCGGTCTTTAGCTGGATGAAGTCTAATGCCATACATCTCCAGCCTGCGCGCCACCTCCAATAACTGGTAGTCTGACTCAGCTGGGGTTTGACCACTATGACGCATAGTAACACACATACAGACAAATATATTAGCTATAAACTGAGGTAGATATTCAATACTTTGTGTGTCTGCAGGTACATAAACCTCAGAAAAGCAAGACATCTGTCAGCAATTATCCGACAATTCTGATATGATTCCAATATTATTGTAAATCTCTAACACACAGAAACTAGGTAAACCTAAACCTACCTCCCCTATTAACTATAGTCTATGGCTTTTAATTAGATATACCTACCAGCTGTAGACACACAAGTACTGTTGTTCATTTTCTGATTTGTGAACCACCTGTCCACTGCATCCAATAATGGAAAGGGACCACCATGAGACCACTGCTAAAATATTTATTTGGGTGGTGGGCTATCCTTAGCACAGCAGTGACGTTACAGGGTAGTGCACTGGTACGAGTGTATTAGACACAGCAGTGTAGCTGTGATTTTCACAAATAGGCCTATGTGAACGGGATTACTGGGCTAAAGTTCCTCGTTCACAGGTGCTCCTCTGTGATTTTATTTCTGTCTGGAAGGGCCATGTTTTTCCTCTCTCCTTCACTGAGAAAATTACAGGCTGAATGGCCAACTGTTTTTCACCAAACTCAGCCATGCTATGATCATTTTATTCCTGTCTGGATGCACATCTCTGCTTTTTTTCCCCCCCGCAAGCAGATGCTGCCGCACGTCGTAAAAAACATGTAAATAACTGACCACTTCCCACCCAACATATTTGTGGTGCATATCTCAAGATATTCATTACTTTCTGAGAGGTGAGATGAAAAATGACCATTGAAAGGGTCTGAGTGGTAGAACTATGACTCCAGATTAATCCCGTTAGAAAAAGAAAATAAAAATCAATGAGAAAAGCAAGATCTTGCTGCTCATTATAGGGCCGATAACATTGGCAGCTAAAGATATATAGCATTACTTTACATTTAAAAAAATATAAGGCACTAGAAACTCATTCACCTTGTGATCATTTTATCCCTGTCTGGATGGGAGAGTTTTATCACTGGGCA
Organism: Megaleporinus macrocephalus; assembly: GCA_021613375.1. Taxonomy (NCBI): domain Eukaryota; kingdom Metazoa; phylum Chordata; class Actinopteri; order Characiformes; family Anostomidae; genus Megaleporinus; species Megaleporinus macrocephalus. The sequence continues at coordinate 20,654,976 of CM038709.1, read as the reverse complement.
GACTTGTAAAACGCTTTTACAGGCGCCCTCCTAATTAACTAAATCACAAAAAGGGCCAATGTCATGAAGACACCTAGTGGACACCTACAACATGTATCGTCCATGTGGGTATAACTAATAAAATGTACACCTAAAAAAACCTGTACGAGTACTATCACTGTATTTAGGTGTGTGTGGACCATCACTGATATTGTTCACTCACACATGTTTATGGTGGAACTCCATGATCTTATCCATAAGGGCCATCTGGTCAGGAATGTAGTTATTATTGAGAAGGTGCTGCCTGCATTGCGCCTCCTCAAAATCTCCAATCTCAGCTAGGAGAGGAAGGACAGACAAACAGGAAGACGAACAGACAGACAGACAGAAAGAGAAGGAGACAGTGGCAGAGACACAGACAGAGATAGCGTGAGAAAGGAAGGTGGGTGGGGGAAGGGGACTTTTAAAAAAGAAGCTGGAAAGATGAAAGGTATAACGCTTTCATACAGCTCCAAGCACAACTTTCTTTAGCGAGCCATAAAAGGTTTGGCTGTTTTTCCACTAAGAGTTAACTTGGCTGCCAGCATTGCTCAAAAACAAGAACTATTCCTGAATTATTCTATTACTGTACATGACTGTATTCCAATTACTGTATAAAAGTATTACTGTTTTACAGCCACACTCCTGCATGCTTTAGGCTATTAGAAACAGCGGTTTCAAGATAGATTTAAAGAGCCGTCTCTCTGCTTCTCTGTGTAAATGACAGCTTGCCTTTTTTCCATAAGCTCAGAGCACTCAAAGGTATCCATGACAACAAAATATATTCTCCAGCTGCGTTCGTCCTCTAGAATGCATTTGACACAGTCTGGGGTTCAGCCTGCTTAAGTAGGAGAGTAATGTGTAATATTCAAGAGAGATTTGAATATATTTTCTTATCCTCTGTAGGCAAACACACACACACACACGGCTGCTCACATTGGATGATGTGGGATACCAGTAGGGCAGCACTACTGTCGGTGCAGGTGAGTCGACCACTGGCCAGATCTTGTCTGATCTGGAGAGCAAACAGGTACCTAAGAGCAAACACACAAAAATCAATACATGCAGTATTTTAATGTGCTTATTTAAACTGTTATTCTGGAGTCGTGTGCTAATGATGCAAAGTAGATACAAATAAAGAGATTAGGACTGTCACCTGGTCAGCTCCTCCATCAGCTGGGCATGATCAGGAGGAAAAAACTTCACTACGAACCGTAGGACTGTGTGCTTGGGCCCTGAATATATGAAGCACAAAAGAAACGTTTAAGACTCCAAATTCACAAAACAGAACACACCACAAGCTAATGGAGTGCCCCCTTGTGGGGAATCTTTAGTCTGCTAAATATGACAATGTGTGTGAGTGAGTATGTGAACACAGCCTGGTCCCTTGAAGTGCTCTACATCTAAAAACCTTTATCATCTCTGTCCAATCTTCAAAACAGTAACTTTACAGGAGAAGTCAAAACCCTTTTTTACTTTTAATGTAGGTTAATATAAAGAGGTTTTATTACAAGTGATTTGGGAGCATTTCCATTGGTCCATTCATCATGAAACTTTCACAGGATATAAATAGTAGCTGTCGTTTTCAAATGATAGGAAAATAAAAATAGCCAAAAACTGAGATGGCAAAATACCATCCAAGGGCTGCATGTGTGACTGAAACAAACCCCAAACATTACCAGTAAAGGAATAATAATACTTGATAATACATTAATAATACTTAAAAGTGTGAAAGTGTATGTATGATACAAAAGCTCTTACGTCTGATCTGCTTCATGATAGGTTTCAGTAGATCGAGCCAAACCTGTCAGACATAAAAAAACAAATAAAAATGAATGAACTGACAGCATGTAATATTCTTCACAATACAGCGTGAATATGTTTGCATTCTCGCAGGGCTGCTTTATGGATAACTGAGACCAACAAAGAGTGATGAGCCTCACCGTCATCTTGCGTTGGTCCTGGAACTCTAAGCCAAAGTAGTCTCCTTCTACCAGGTTGAGGTGAGCACACACCATCTCAAACAAAACCTTGCCTGATGCTCGTTGCTGCAAAGAGAACACAAAGAGAGGATTTTAACATCATTCTTTAGTAAAGCACTAAACCATCAATGCATACACATAACTAAGCAATGCGGGTAAACAGGAAGGGGGTCTCACTCGTTGCAAATTTAAAGCTATATGAGCAAACTTCTGGATATCTGTTCATTGTCCTGTAATCACACCGCAGTGGACACACACTGTAGGTTTTCAGGAAGACTTCAAATGCTGAACAGCCAGTTGACTGTGACTACCCAACACGCATCCCAACCCCTGCCGAGCACCCAGTCTGGAATATTCTAGCCGAAGAAAGGGATGATTAGAAATATTTTAAGCAGCCAGGGTGCTTTGAGCCAGAGCTTTGGTACATTTGAATGGTTCGGAACATTCCATTTAGCTCCATGGAGGATTCCATGGTTCCCCCTGTGTGGCTCAAGCTCCACACAGGCCGCACGCTCTTCCTGCTCTGGAGAGGCTGAATGAGTCCAAAGCAGTGAGAGCCTACCACACACAAAAACACACACACACACACACACACACACACACACACACACACACACACACACACACACACACACAGAGGGGCTACAGAGCATTTCAGCCTGCTGGGCTGTCTCACACATATATGCACACACAAGCAGTGAGAGACTACAGACAGTCTCACATGCACACTGGGGCTGTAGGATGTGGACAAAATAATACATGCTATACTGTAATCATTCAGCGAATCAGTCATTCAGCAAATATCCTGTCTTGCAATTAAACAAAAAAAAAAAAAACCCTACAGAAAAAAACATTCAAGAAGATCGGCCTGCATCATCATTGTATTCCTCGTAAACTTGAGCTAATATAATGACAGCACTGTGTACCACACATAGGCTGCATCTAATTCAATGGCCAATCAAGCTGGACAACTAAAATGTCAAGTTAGTTAGTTAGTTAGTGTTTACTTTTTAACACCTGCCCTTTGGGCCACGTTTATGGCGGGTTTTGATTCCTTATTTATTTTTACTGATTTGGAGAAGTTATGTCTGTTGTCTGTGTATGTTGGCTTATATGTGTTGTTTCAGTTTTGCTTGTTTATGGTTTCTGCTGATAAGATCTGTTGTCTTTCTTGGTTATTGATGATACATTCCAGCACTAAATGTTTTATTGTTATCTGTGTTTGGCAAGTGTCAGACAACGTGCAAATCGTGGCTTTAAGATACACTGAAGTAATCCTATTTGTCAGGCATTCTTCAGTTTCTTTCAGCATGCTGTCTGTGAATACAGAGTCCATTTTTGTCAAAATATATTCTGTAGCTTCAGACATTCTGTAGGCAGCACTATTTTATTTTTAACCATGTTGGCGCTTGTTAGAGATAAGCCATGCAGCAGCTTCCCACATATGGAGAGCCTTCTCCAGCGAAACATGAACAAGGGCTTTAACGATAAAATTAGTTAGAAAGACTTAAGAGCCTAAGAACAATAGTCTACAAGAATAAAAGCTAAAAAAAAACTGTATCCCACGACCCTCACCTGAAGAAGAACGCAGCATATCACATAATAATATCATATCACATAATGCATGACTGTGGGTGGTCTTTTAGGTTAGAGAGGTTACAGGATTGGATCAGATTCAACCCCTCCCATATACCCAATAATACTGATGTGTGGCTAATACCAAAAGGAAGATCAACATTAAACAATACACGTGTTGTGTCCATAACAAATGCACCCACAGTGAATACTGAGAGAGGGTTTAGGTCTGCTGAGCTCTCACACACATGCACGCACACGTACTAGGGTTGCTACAGCTTCTTAGGAAGTCGTCGATCTGGACGGTTATCTCACGGTTCACTCTACCATAATAACTGATTAAATTCCATTTGCATGTATTCACCTCTGTAAGTTATCATTCCCAATAACGTTCATACTGTTTCACTGTCATCTGGACTCCTGAGATACACGAAAGTAGTCTTTGCAGAACAGAAATGGGCGTTTTCAGTCCTTTGAGCTTTTTGCCAATAACCACAACCACAACCCTAACAATAATGGTGACTCCATTATGACTAGACAGTTGAAATATGCCCACTGGGTCAGTTTTGGGTCAGAGACCTCCCCCTACTTGTATATTTTGGCACATGGCGGAGACGTGAATTTAGTGCTGCTAAATTGGCTCTGCCATCCATGTCTGTCACAAACAGACTGCATTGCTAGTTAGTAGAGATCGACCTATATGGTTTTTCTATAGCCGATGGCCATGCCGATGTTTAGAGGTCAGGGTCAGCCGATGGCTGATATGTGCTGCCGATTTTTAGGGCCGATATCTAGAAGTTTTCTGATTTATTTGCTGCTAAAATGTCATACTAATAATAACAAGTGGATGCACAACACTTCTGAATTTAACATCATTTATTGAATACTGACATAAGATAAAAAACTAAACATATTTATCTGCCCCCCCAAAAATACAGTACGACCATACTAAACGAATGTAATATACATTTCTTTATACCAATAACCAACAACACTGATATCGGCCAATACCGATATATTAAAAAATGGCAAATATCGTCCTGATATATCAGTCGATCTCTACTAGTAATAAAGCACACAAAGCAGAGATATCCTTACTGGCCATTAATACACCAAACAACAAACCTGCAGATATACCACAGTCCTGTCACAGCATGTCTACTCTCACACTTACTGAGTGTGGTAAGCTACTAATCATGTAATGTTGATAAACAGATATAGTGGAGTTAGCTGTTTGGTTCAGAGCTGGATACAGTGAGAGAGGGGGTTCAGACCCTGATTGGCATCTGGCAACAGACAGTGACCACTCAGTCACCCGAAAACGGAACACATCAGCAGACGCCTCGTTGCAAGGGGGACCTGCTATTGGCAACACTCGTTTTTGCTCCTATCCATGATTCTCCAATGTTAACTCCATGAGAACCACTGTCTTAAACAGCACTGATGCTGATAAAAAGCTGTAATTATGAGGAACAATTTACATGCTGTAAAGGATTAACATAGATTTGGTGTTTTTTTTGTTTTAAACACACATTTTGCATTTGAAGCCTTTACATCACAAAAAAACACAAAGAGTATCTGTTCAGATGACAAAGAAATTGTATTTAATTAATTTTCATTTAATGCATGTGAGAGGTGATGTTAATATTTAATCATAATCTTCTGTTACAGTGATATATTTTGACTAGATCACACCATACAACACCTCTAACTCACACACAGATGCACAGACACCGACACAAGCCAGTAGACTGTTTGCTGATGACTGATGCTGTGAACGAGACAGTGTTTGAAGTGGAGCGCACATCACAGTCTGACTATCTCTGTCTACTACACACAAAACCTGCACAAACATGCACACACACACACACACACACACAGCTCACACTGCCTGAAGCATGGACCGAGATGCATGTTGAGCACAGAAGAATGACTTCATTACAGAGTTTCACATAGACTCATACAGCTGTTCTCGGAGAGGCCAGCTATTGCTGGAGAGGGGAAGCCCAATAGAACAGCCAGTGGCCTACTGCCAAAACCACCAGCCGGCCTTTGGGCCAAAAACAGAACTAAAGCAGCATGAAGACCTCTCCCCTCTCCCTCAGCCTCTCTTCTTCTTTCTCCCCTTTCTCCTTCTTTTGCCCTCCATTTTCCTCCTCTCTCTCTCTCTCTCTCTCTCTCTCTCTCTCTCTCCCTCTCCATCACAAGGCACTGACACATGATTCCTAGCTAACATGCAGCCCACTCAATTACCAAAAGGTCACAAGCCAACAGAAAATACCACTCACGTGCTCACCTAGACAAGGGCAACATGTGTTCACCCACACATACGAAGAAGTGTGCTCATTCACAGAAACATAATTGATCCCACTGAAGAATTTGGTCAAGTTTCGCTCTAATTAAAGAATTTTAAATGATTAAGTGATGTAATTAGGAGCATCACATCATTTATTTTGATCAATAAATAGAACAATGTATGTTAACCAGAAGCCTGCATTTTAATGTTACCCTTCAATCAGTACCGCAATCAATGAAGTAGCCAACAGGGTCACACCATTGAGGAACTAATGATCAATACCTAATTGTTAACATTCACAGTATAATCAAAAGGCAAGTTAGAAGACTTAAGATAGATCATTTATTAATTTCACACAGCAACCACACTGGTAGATCAGCCAGTTTGTGTTTGATATAACCTTTACATTTTATGTAAATATTTGACATTATTCAGAGCCATTCACAACAGTGCATGAATTTAACACTGGGATTGTGCCCACTTTTCTGTGGTGATCTTCTTTAGTATAGAACTCTAAAACTCTACAGGAGAAAATTCACTTGTAATGGAAACTCCACCCCCCACCCAAGTTACCATTTCTACTGGGCTATTTATCATGTAATTGTACCACATACCATATGAAGGCCATCTAGAGTCTTTAAATATGCAATTACATGTGTTGGGCAAAAGTATTGGGACACCTACACATCACCTTTAGAGGAGCATTTTATGACATCCTATTCTAAATGGCCATTAATATGGAGTTGTTCCCCGTTTGCATCTATAACAGCTTCCGCTCTTCTGGGAAAGCTTTCCACAAGCTTTTGGAATGTGTTTGTGGAAATCTTTGCCCATTCATCCAGAGGAGCATTTGTGAGGTCAGACACTGATACTGGACGAGAGGGCCTGGCTCGCAATCTGTGCTCTAGTTCATCCCAAAGGCATTTGATGGAGCTGAGGTCAGGGATCTGTGTGGGCCAATCAAGGACCTTGCCTTGTGCAATGGGACTCAGGGTTCATGCCGGAACAAAAAAGGTTCTTCCCCAAACTGTTCCCACAAAGTTGGAGGCATACAATTGTGCAAAATGTCTTGGTATGCTGAAGCATTAAGATTTCCACTCACTGGAACTAAGGGGGCTAGGCCAAACCCTGAAAAACAACCCCATAGTGTCATTCCTCCTCCACCAAAGGTCAGAGTTAGCACAATGTAGTCAGGCAGGTGAAGTTCTCCTGACATTTGCCAGCCCAGACTCGTCCATCAAACTGCCAGATAGAAAAATGTGATTTGTGATTCCACAGAACACATTTGCACTGCTCCAGAGTCCAGTGACTGTGTGCATCCCACCACTGCATCCAAAGCTTGGCATTATGCTTGGTGATGTAAGGCTTGCATGGAGCTGCTCATTAATGGAAACCCATGGCATAAAGCTCCCAGTATATAATGCTGATGTTAATACCAGAGGAGAATTGAAACTCCCCAGTCACTGAGTCAGAGAAGCTCTGGCAACCTTTATGCACTACGCGTTAGGGCTGTATTGGCAAGAACCTGGCGATACAATATGTTCAATATATTGTGATATATTACGATACTGCAAGCAAAGTGATATATTGTGATACTGCAAGCAAATTGATATATTGCGATTTTTCAAATCCTACTATTAAAACACACCACTCTATGAACAGGTTTGCCAATGCACTGCACCCTTGTGCTGTTTGTTAATGTTGGAGTGGAGCTGAAAATAGATTACAACACTGCCACCTAGTGGTCAGAGGTTTAAAAACAATGATTTACTGTCTGCCAAGAATCTGTGTTTCGATACTGTGTTTTTGACAACATAATATCCCGATATTCAATATTTTCTTACAGCCCTACTATGCGTCTCAGAACTCGATGACCCCACTCTGTGACTAAGTCACCTGACACTTGGTGATGGAGTTGCTGTGGTTCCTAAACGCTTCCACATTTCAATAATATCACATACAGCTGATTGTGGAACGAAATGAAAGAAATTTCATGAACTGACTTGTGACGGTGGCTTCCTATTACAATTCCACACTTGAATCCAGGCAGCTCTTTAGAACAACCCATTCTTTCACTTTTGTAAAAGCAGACTACACGGCCAGATGCTTAATAACACGCTTGCCAGCAGTTTCTGTTTCTGCACTCTTAAAATCTAAAACATGGTCAGAGAATTGCACAAAACAGTAACACGAAGCTGCTCAACATTAAAGATTTTAGCCCACAATTCTCCGAAATATTTTTCCCAACATCATGAAAAGAGTTTTATTCTCCTGTAGAGACCTGATGGGAGAACTGGTGGAAACAGTTCAGTTATGGACTTTTGTTTCATTGAACAGCTGGATTGAACACTTTTCTCTCAGGGGAGAGGAGAAAGTGCTACCCAGGCTATCCATTTGTAGCAGTTTAAGCAAAGGGAGATTTCCTTTAGCAACTAACCTACATGTCACTGACGCTACATTACCGGTGTATTGGCTGTTATTTCAATGTGTGACCAAAAATCATTGCTAAGCTTCTCTATGTGTCCACAAATAACATATCTGTGCTGATATACTGCGTATCTCAGATGTGGCCTAAGGCCAGCACAAGGTTAGTGTGGGGTGGATTGGTCCTCTGGGACAGGGATAAGAACTCAGGCTCACTCTAAGCAAGAGAGCCTGAGGCACTAACGGCATTGTGACCAGTCAGGGAAAGAAAGGGAGAAGGCGGTGTGGTCAAGACTGGTTTACTGAGCAGATCAGAGACTGCGAGGAATGTGAGGGGTGCAGGGTGGTTGGGCACAGGCTGAGCAGGTCAGGCTGTCACCATCACTGCATGTCAGGACGACAGAATGTGCTTACTGCACTCATATGTACCGTTAAAGTCATGTCTGTACCGTCCACTCACACATACAGTCCACTGCACATACTAACCGTGCTGACACACAGCCAAAGGGCTTTCAGAAATCACCACAGAAAGATACACATGCATACAGACAGAACAAAGACAACAATATCTGTCCTTCAAACCACACGTGTGCACATACCCTCCCCACAGGAACTAGGCATTATGTGGCATATCGATCAGGTCGGGACTCTGGAAAAGAAAGTTCTGCACATTTGATTTGTTTATGCTCTCGACTTCTTGGATTTTAGAAGAATTAATAACAAACGCCTACTCTGTATATAACCCGGTTACAGTTTCTTGAAGGAGAACCACTACTGCAATGAGAACTGTCACTAGGCATTCACAGTATATCAGCAGTCTTTATTTAAATGTACTGGATGCATGTCATGTGGGTTGTAAAGTATTTCTACAGTACACACTGCTCACGAACTTACTGGCTTAATGGACCATCACAGATTAAAAACTAACATTAAAAGTGACTCAAAAGGCATTCAAATGTGCCATAGAATGCATTTACTGAGTATTTTAAATTGTCAAGCATGTCAACATATAAGCTATATGATTTTGGTCGGGGTGAAAACGCCTTGATGTGGTTTTACACGGCTATTTCAAACCTTTGATTTGATTTGGGTATAAAATGAGCCGTTTTCATTTTCAGCGAGTTTATGAATAATTGAATTAGCTCTGCTCTGATTTGCTGGTTTACAGCCAGACACCATGATGATCACAGAAGAAAGTAATACAGAAGTCAGTCAGTGCTGCACTGTCCTGTCTGTCTGCTGTGTCTAACGTCTTTTTAATTTACTGTTTTTATTGTGTTTATTGTGTTGTTGTTTGTTTGTACACTAATGTCTGTACTCTGTACTCTTTATTCAATGTTGCACCATGTTGTTCCTGGAGGAACGCAGTTCCACTCCACTGTGGAATGACAATAAAAGCCTCTTGACTTGACAAAACTCCAGGTAAGTTAAGTCATACTGTTTAGTTACCTATGGGTACTTGGAGTTTGCTAGCAACCAAGATTATATATAATTTCAATCTTGACAAAAGTAAATAACACAAGACAAAGTAAATTAAAGTTGTTATTCACTACAGAACTTTCAGTTTAAGATGATCTCACTTCAACCAGCAGCAGATAAAAATCAAACAGCATGGCTGCTACTTACAGGTTACTGTTGGGGTTATGATGCTAATAAAGGTGGAACTGCTCGTGTCTTTAGTCTCTTCAGTGTAAAACAGTCTTCAGTGTAAAGCTGCTCAAAACTGTTGCTTTGTTGAAGCTGTATGTAAATTTTGTGGGTGTAAATATTAATGAATTAAAAGAGATCTCGGTATCTGGTAGAGGTACGTTTCACCACCCTGTTTATAAATCTGGAATTTGTCTTTGTATTGCAAACACAACAGTGTTTGAGGTTCACTGTATATCAGTTCTATGTACCAACCTATTAAAATGTCTATTTGAATACATTTCACATGCATTTCACATTCTGTGACACCTTTAAATTAGTCGATATATGCAGATATGTGAATTTTCAAAAATTTTCATTTCACAATTTTCAATGTTCTAAAGTCTTTGTTTTTTTGGCCTTTATTAAAAAAACAAACAAAGTACAGATTTCTCCATTAATGAGATTACACAATATTACTCAAACAATAGTAACAATAGTGATCGATGTGCAAACAGTTCCCCTACTTTCAGTGTTTCTTAATATCATTCTGAAATACCCATTCAAAGCAGCCAAACTTGTGATTTCATGACGCATCAAACTGTTTCCTAAAGAATCATAAGCAAATCTAATTGTTGTGAGGTCAGAGGCTGGCAAAGTCAGCTCCATAGAGTCAAGTCCTGTGTATGTGTGTGTGTGTGTGTGTGTGTGTGTGTGTGTGTGCAGATGTCAGACACTTGCTGGATCTTGCTGTATATTTCTCACAGCTGTGAACATATGCTGGACAAGGGTTCAACACCGCTGTCTCCCCAGTACATTTTAACAGAGGATGGTGGCTAGGGGCCATAAATGGTGCAATGGGATTGCATAAATTAACAAAAATGAAACTAATTCTTTTTAAGCAGCTAATATAAAGGCAATAAATATACAAAATAAACTTAATGCTTTAAAAAAAAGTGAGGTTGCTTTTTTACTGTCACTTTGATCAACTGATCAAACAAGCTACTTTGCATTCTTATGATCTACATCAATCTTAATAGTATATAAATGAAGTTTAGCCAAAATAAATATTGAGTATTGGCTCAAATCTCGATCTAAAAATTCTGTTGTTCAATCAAGGGCGTAGATTTGGCTGCAATATTGCTAGGTCATTTGTAAGACTACATTTTGGCTGTGTTGAGGTATGTGGACTGAGGGCACTGACACAAGTACACAAGTCTGGCGGTAAGAACATTTACTGTCTAGACTACATTCTGTAAGCATGTTGCGTTATTAGAATATCTTGTTTAGTCTGCAGTCTGTTGTGCTCAGTATATATACCTTCAGCACCTCGCATCCATTTCTGCTTTAAGCCACAGCCACACTAAGTCAGTAAAGCACTGTATAGGAATTGATATCAAAGTAAAAATATTTATAGTTTTGGTATAGATATCAAGGCTTAAAACCCAGCTCTAGTGTATTCTAATTCTAATGTTTAGAATAATGTCTCTCTATATACACAGCTGTCCACCACACTGACTAACATCTGCCATCCTCAAAATGACTCTAAACGCTCAATATACCCTTCAAATAATGCATGGGCCTTTATCCCCATGTGGCCTATAAAACCAACATCAAACACTGAGGTTCACTACAGCAGAGTGCTAGGAAACTTCATCAGGATTCCGCTCAGGAAAGAGAGTGTGTATGCGTGTTTCTTATTTAAAAACATGGTTATTAAGACTGCAAAGGTCTTTAAATATGCACCACTATGCACATTTCCAATGCATGGCTTGTGTCCAAACCCTGCCCCCTGTGCTTTGGTGAATGGCGAATGAAGCCCTACATGTTTGAAGAGACTGAACGAAACTGAGCACAGCAGAAACAAATACACACTCATACAGCAAAGTTAATAATCAGAGAATTAACTACTTACACTTAAATAAAAAAATAAATAAATAAACTCACCAAATGTTAAACCACAAGTTCATTAATTTTTGCTAAATGTGAAACAGTACCAAGAAAACAAAAGTAAAGCTGAATATGTTACTGTTAGCTTAGCAGGCTAACAACACGACACAGAACAGATTAGACTCTGTTTGCGTCACTTCAACACCAGTCAGTCACTCAGTTTAACTCACTCAGATTTGAGTCTTTATCCTCTAAACTTGTGTTTATTGGATTTGTGTTGTGGTGTACAAGACTACTCACTTGGTTAGCAAGTTCTAGCTTCTGGCTAACCAGAGAAGTATAAAAACAATAAAAAAACGTGCATGAAAACAAGTTCGCTCCCTCAGAATTAAGTCTTTATCCTTAAAACTTCCAATCTATGAAGGTTCAGTGAGCTAGAACGAATGACCTGTCCTGTGGTGAGAGGAACTGCTGTATGCTAAGCAATAGCCTATGTGGTAACACAGCTCTATATACACCATATAAGACAGCTGTTTTTTAAACAGGGTTAAAATATAAATTTGACATCATAATTTTAAATACAGCCTTCATTTACTTTAGTTAACGGTTAACTGCAAAGTCCAAACAGTGTTTAGCGCCACCTGTTGCCCCACTAATTCCATCATTAATGTATTTTAGAATACTGGACTCTGATCGGTTCACTGGTGATGTACAAAAGTTATGGTGAGGAAAGCTTCTCTCCATTCAAAGAGGTACGAGTTTGATCTGCCATGGTTGGAAATAACTGCCCAGTGGTGTTACCACGATGGCCACAGAGTGAACAGACTTTCCTATAAGGATCTTGATGTAACTTGAGAATGATGCAGTTCTACGACATCTATAGTTGCGAAGCAAGTCGGGTGCATCACAGGCTGCTCCGCAGTGCTCCACAAATCACTTTTTAATGGAATACTGAGGAAGTTTTCAATTTAAAAACATAATCTGTGCTCCATGGTAACATATTTGACACAAATACCAAATTGTACAATCAAATGAAGCCATTCAAGAGAAGCTAGCTGTTTAAAACACAGGATTGAGAGCTTTAAGAATAAAGATAATACCATCAGGCACTCCAGACACACACAGTCTCGTGACTGTTCCTCAGCTAAGTCTTTATTTCCATTGAGACTGACAGAGCCTCTGTCAGTAGGTAAACTAAATGAAATAGCAGTGTAGCAGAAAATCCAATATGAAACGACCCCCCACCCTCCCCATTCGTTCACACACCCACCCATACGCACACCTCACTATCACCGGCAGCAACAAATTGAAAAATGGCAGTGCAGACGTGAAGGCTGGTCACCATAGCTGTCAGAGTTAGTGTGTCAATCACAGCAACATCGCCCTTCGAGGCAAGAGTGAGCGTGAGGGAGAGAGAAAGAGAGAAACAAAGAAAGGCGGAAAAATAAAAAGGGAGCGAGGCTTTTAAACGGGCTCTGCTTTCAATTTTTACTTGAAGTTAAAGAGACTTGCAGACCAAAACTGAGAAGGAATTTGCAAGCTCTTATTTTCCTGCCACAGAACAGCAAGGCCTGAGCCAAGGGCCCAGCTTCAGACTCTTTCATTCTGTCAGGCTCTTTCCCCCCTCCTTTCTCCTTCCTCCTGTCTTTTTCTCCTTTTAAACACTGCAGCTGCTGCTCCGCACAGAGAAACGCAGTGCTGAATATTTAAAAATCCCTTCGAGGATTACACAAGAAATAACTCCCGTTTCATCAAGGATTGTCTTAGACTTCCCTCCAACTCACAGAATAAATCTGCTATAATAGGTCTGCTTATGAGTCACTGCTCAGCTTTTATTCACCTCCGATAAAATAGAAAAGGGACAAAAAAAAAAGCATTTAACTAAATGTTACACTTCTTTCCTTACACCCCCTCATTCCATCTCTCTCTGCTTGTCCTGCTCTCTCAGAGATTGGATTTGCATCATATTGAAATATTGAGATAGTATATTTCCTCTTGTATCTTCTACAGGAGACTGCACAGCATACACATACGTGCTTTCCAGAGCATATACATCCAACAGCAAAATAAACTTCATGTTCAGTATCTACCAAGTTAAGGATTCAGCAGTACTGAGGCTGAAGCCCATCAATAGTATTTACAGGGTTGCTCAGACTGTAGTCCACAGTTTAATCAAATGAAGTGCACGCATGTCTCCTGCAAGCTCGAGAACCATCTGGTCGGCCGCACACTGAAAGATAATGACAATAGTTAAAATGAGCAGTAGCTTTGTGGGTGAATTAGCTTTCAATGCTCTGACAAGACAAGACCAGCCAGAGATCTTTGCATCTGCCTGCCTGCCTGCCTCTAACGTGCACGCCTCCTGAGAGGAACAAATTGCCGTATGCACTTGCTGTGTTGACATAAGCCAGCACACACAAACATAGGAGACCGAGCCGCTGTGAGAGTGTTTCCATTATCAGGTCTGTGTTTGAGTCATTCTACCTGATAAAAGACCATATGGCTCCTGAAGCACTGCCACTGTACATTTCTCATTAGCAAACTGCCCAGTACAGAAAGTCACTGTTTGGACAGAAATAAGCAAATATTTGAGGCTTTTATTGATATTTACTGCAGTGATTAGTATGTATTAACCCTACCTGATTCCGTAAGTTTCTCATTTCCTAAACATGTGGGAAGACGTATTCCAAGGTCATGGAAAATGTTACTGTGTTTCAGAAGGGTCAAATTATTGGCCTGCATAAAGCAAGGATAGCGGTTAACCATAAACATCATGGAAGAAATGTGAGCGGAAAAAAAAATATCTAACTAACTAAAAGAATACAATTTACAGCTATGTTTAATAGTGAAAATAACAGTATTTCTACACACAGTGCGACGAGAAATCACAGGATTTGGATTAACCAGCTGGGTGGCCATAAGAAAACTACTTGCTAGTGAGGCAACAAAAAAAGCTTTATTCTGTTAAGGAGCATAAAGATTGGACTCAATGGAAGCAATGGAAAACAGGCATCTGATAAGTCCAGATTGACCCTATTCCAGTGCGAGGGGAGCATCAGGGTAAGAGAAGACCCAAAGAAGTGATGCACCCATTATGCATCGTGTCCACTGTACAAACTTCCAGAGGCAGTGTTATGATCTGGGGTTGCTTCAAATGGTCAGGCAGGAGGCTCAACAAAGTCAGCTGAATACATAAACAATCTGAATGACCAAGTTATCCCATCAATCAGACTGCGGCTGCCTCTAAAATCTATAAAAAAAAAGTTCAAAAATATAATAAATAAGAAAACATAACATTACATCATATCAGTAATAATAAAGATTTCATCTTTCACAACAACCCCATTATAAAGTGAATCCATCATCAAATGAAAATGCTTAGCTAGTATCAGAAGGAGTTATGCTGTGTTTAACTCGAAGTTACGTCATCAAACAAAAAAATGCGTTATGATTTCAAACTGCCGCTGACTTTAATACTGCATTCAGGCACTGCTGTGGAGGGCTTCACATAAGAGTGTCTGCTAAATGATGTACAATATCTACACAAAACAAAGTAAATAGATATTAATACTGTGTTAAATTACTAAGCAACCTATAAAAACAAACATACCCAACGTTGAACACACTTCAACGTATAAATTACAAAATACATTCATTTAAGGAAAATGTAAATTATGTTGTTTATATAGACCAGCAACAGTAAGGTTGTTCCTGATGTTCCATGGTTTTTAATATAGCGTGTAGCCAACATAAAATAGTAAATACAATGATGATTTTGTTTTTATATTTATTTGCAAATACATATTGTACTTTTGATTATATTCTGGCTTACTCATTTCAGGTCTTTATATATTTCATTTATTCAGACACAAAATAAAGACTGAGATTATGGTGGCGTTTCTTATGGAAAAAAAACAACAAAACAAAACATCATATTGTGATGCAAAAAAACAAGAGCAAGTACTGTGTTGTGAATTTTGTTTACCATTTCACCCAGAGGAGAAGAGTACTTGCTACATTACATTAAACTATTCCTCTGCATATTGTTAACATATGAAACTTCATTTACTACTACTGAGTATACGGGGAATTTGCTTCTAACAGTGACCTGATCTCATACAGCCAGAGGGTCTGATTTAACTGTAGTACTAAACTAATGCCATTAAATCAGACAGATTTTCAGAGCACCAGTTAGCACACACACACCGAGCCTTACCACACAGCTTCAATTAGCCCAGAGTTTGCCAATCTAGCGGTGCCCACTTTCAGAATTAGGTCAAGAGAAAAATCCATCGCAACAAGAGATTCCGAATATCACAGAAATTAGGCAGCCAGCACACCAAAAAAGGCTAAGTGCAGGCACAAGACAACACGGTAGTGACTACATAAATCAACACAGATAATTACGAAACAAATGTGGATCCCATTATGCCAGAGGTGAACACTGTGGACATTTCAGCTTAGTGACTGTTGCTATTCACAAGAGATCAACATCCATCATCTGCTATTCCACTGGGATCAATACCATCAGATAACACCTAAGATAATAATCTCTTATTCAAGAGCCTCACCGTAATGACCAGCATGATCACTGGGCTTAAAAATCATATAAATAATAATAAATAAATAAATAAATAAATAAATAACACAGGTCACAAAGAAAGTTCTGTCAGTAGTGTGGCCTTCCAGTAATGCTACACACACACACACACACACACACACACACACACACACACACACACACAACCATTGGAGAGGAACCAATCAGTTCACTGTGTACAGATTAAAGTAAACTCCTTATCCCTCAACACAGTAAAATCAGCAGCGCTCACAGCACGTGCTCCCCAACACACACAGTCACAGACGCACACACAGACATACACAGGGAGAGAGAGAGAGAGAGAGAGAGCAGCTGTATGTCCAGAGCTCAAGGCGCTTCCTGATGGCACAGGATTGGGGTCAGTAATGCGAGGAGGGCTGTGGTATTGTGGTAAATGTAGGTGTGTCTGCTACATAGGCACAGGCGTTAGTGATCTATTTATCTACCAGGCTTATAATCTGAGCGGATTTAGGAATTTTTCTGATAATCGGAATTAGTATTTAAACTTGCTTCTGTGCCAGTAAAAAGTATTTTACGTGATAAAAGCACAAATCTAACACAACAATGACAAGAAACAACAAGTAAAGAAGGTTGGTGGGGGGCAGTAACGCTTTACTATAGGGTACTGTTCCCAAAGCCACATGACACCTACATAAGCTTATCATGGTAACTGTCATAATCCTACATAAATGTTTCTAAATGCTTATTCCAACAGGCATCATTCACTATTAAAGCCAGTTTTGATTATAATAAGCTCAAACAGTCTTCATGACAGATGACGCCTATTATCATAAGCATTTAGAAACATTTATGTAGGGTTATGTCAGGCGTCCTACTACATTAACCGTACAGTTCTGTAGTATGAACAGCATACTGGACAGCATACACCCACACTATCGCTGGACAAAAGTATTGGTTCAGAGCTCTTGTTGCAATGCTCAAATCTAGAGATGGACCAATCAGTGTTTTTGAGGCCGATTCCGATCGCCGATCAGCTTTTAAGGCGATCGGCCGATAGCCAATACCGATCGAGGGGTGGGGCTATATCCCACAGCAGGGCTAGGTGTAGTTTTTAACGCAAGCGAGTCATGATCTAAACTGGTTTATTACCATTTTTAACGAGCTCAGGTGAAACAGCATATTTTTAACAAAATGAACAGTAAATAAACAAAGCAAATCAAACAAATATCCCCAATACTACAATTATTCAATTTAGACCTTTTATTTACAACTAAAAAAGCTAATTAAATAAATGCAGTAAAAACTGCAATCATTAAACGCAGACTCTGTTATTTTAAACAAAAAACAGCAATCGTTAAATGTAGATCTTGAATTGCTGCTGCTGTTCTGTTCGTACCGGTCAGATCTGGTCTGCACTGGGTTATTATCTGTTCTGGGTTGTTTGTTTTGTGTTAGCTGTGCGTGCTAGCTCTGCTGTTTGCTGATACTCACTGTATTTAGCTGTGTGCAGTGCCGTATCAGATTAGTAGTGTTAAATGTCTTTGTGTTGGTTCCTCAATGAGACACACAGATTTTACACATTTAAAAACGTCCTGGATAAGTCTGTGTCACGTACGGCAACAACCTTCCAGACGGACGCAACGCAAACGCTAACTGTTCTCTGTTTCCACCTAGCGGTTCAGATAAGAATTGCAAGGACCTGACCGGATGCTAGCTGGAAATACAGAAATTAAGCTCCTTTGTTTACCGCCATTGATCGGCTCTCAGGATCGGCTAAATTGGAGAAATATCGGTCGATCACCGATCACATATTTTGATTAAAAATCGGCCAATACCGATACATAGCCGATCGATCCTTTCAATTCAAATTCTCTGTAGTCAAACAAACATGAGTTGTGCAGCTTCAAACCTGTCTGAAACAGAATATTAAAGCTATTTAGTGAGATTAATTCTGTTGTGCACCAGAGAAAAAACAGCTGTCTGGAGGCTCCCATGCACTTTATTGTCACAATGACAACATTGTGTAAACACTGTGTTCAATTAATATTCATTTTGTGGAGGAACTGTGCTACTCTTAATTATCACACCAGAAATCGTACAGTAAATTAATATTGGTTCAAATATCAGTCCCCTTATTTACTAATAACCAGTATTAGCCCTGAAAAACACACACACACACACACACACACACACACACACACACACAGAAACGTTGGTCCGGAGACAAAAAGCAAAAATGGAAGCCTTTATGACAAGATGACGCACACATGCAGTCGCGCACACACACACACACACACACACACACACAGGCAATATCAGTTGCCATGGCAACTCAGAAAGCAAGGAATCTATCATCCTGAGAGGATCTTGGATTCTGAAGCCTTAGGAATGCTACTGGTTTGTTCTCATTACATGATTTATTACAGCAAAAGCATAATAAAAAAAAATGAGGATGCAACATAATTGCATGATATTCAACCAAAATGATCCTCTTTGCACAGATAAAGCTATTTAGAATGCATTCCAGTGGATCGTGCGGTCTGAGAGACAGAGGAATCCTGATGGCGAACAAACCGTGAAATGATCTGTATGCAGACTTTCTGGACTCTATGTCCTCCCTCCTTCTATGTCCCCCCGGCCTATGACCACAGCAGCTGCACGCTGTAGCTCACACTGTCCATACACAGCAAATCAACACAGGCATGACACACACTGTAAGCAAAGCAGCCTTGGCTACTCTCATGCACATAAGATTCACAGATAATCAAATGTTTCGGTTCAGGGGCTTACGCGGGTCTTAATTACCCAGAAAGACATCTGGAAACAAAGACGCGTTCTGGTGGAGCAGAGCCCTGATTTGATCCGCATAATGCAGGAGACAACGGGCAAGCAACAAGGCAGTGCTTCGGCACATCTGAGCATGGAGCATTTTCCATTCAAACTGTGTTTATGAAATGTAGCCCTGTAAGCTGGCGGCCGGGAGCGGGCTGGGGGAGCGGGGAGTCTTTTCGTTACCTGAAAAAGGCAATGAAGCGAAGTTCACTGGCGAAACCACAACCTGTTGGTTTATAGCAAACACAAGCAAGTCTGACAGCCTGTTTTGGAAAGTATTTTATATTGCGCTTCATTCCAATGGATTAAGACTCGGAGGACCTCTTCAGGTTAGTCTCCTACAGCCTGAGCTCCGTCCTCTGAATGGAACGACGACTAGAATAACCAGCACAGTCGACGCCTGCGGCCAAATGCAAATGAAATCTCCCGATTGTTTCCCTCTCCCACCTGATTAGTTCCTCTCACGCCCTTACATAACTCATTTGAGAGAGAGCGAGAAAGAGAAAGTGAGCGAGAGAGACAGAGCGGGAGACAGAGAAAGAGCGTGAGAGAGCAAAAAGAGTGAGAAATTGGACCCAAAACATATCTGGCGAGCGGAGGAGCCCGCCGTCTTTTCATTGTCATGTAAAGGCTCACTGAGCCGAGCCCTTTTCAATAGCATAGTTAGCTCTCTATTATATTTCTTTTTGCAGACTCACCCTAATGTGCTCACACACACACACACACACACACACAGATTCCTCAATCTATAGAATCATGTTTCCATAGTAACATATCCACTCAGTAGCGGAGGGGTGCAGTGTGGAGCAGCCTGCGCCTGCAGCACTCCACCAGCCTATAATAAGCTTTTAATGCCGTGTCTCCATCAGCATGCACTGCCAGCGTGCGGCGAGGTGCCTAAGTGTTACAGAAACCCTAATAAAAAGCACAGCTCCTCTGATGAAGCCTCATCAATCTCCTATTAGTCTGAGGCTGTCACATCCAGTGCTGCTAAAGAAGACGCTTTAATAGTTTGAAGACAGCAGCTTTTATTTAGCAGATTTAATTGTCCGTCACGTGGCTCGGTGGACCCTGGGAGAAGAAGCACACAGTAAAATCGCTGCCACTAAATTAGATTCAGCTCCTCCGCAGGAGTTCATTCAACGCTCACAATTCTACTGTGTACAATAAAGTCTGCTTTACAGTCGTCCTGAAACCATTAAGTTCACGGCCCAAGTCCACCACGCTACAAAGATAATGGAACGATGGCAGATAAACAGCACAGAGCATGGACGGACACACACAAACACACACACTCTAACACACTTCAGTCCAGTTATCAGCTCATATCTCTGCCTGTGAAGCCTCAGGCTGGAAGAACACAAAGCCCATCAGCGTTCACGTCATCTCACCAAGGCAAAGTCAATTCAATTGTGAGAACTTTCCAGCATCATCAACATCTGCTCCATCAGTATTGCTCACACTGCTCACATAAAGGGCAAAACGTAGTAAAAGGGGAATAAACGAGCTCCCTAGCTGCCAATATAAAATATAAACTATAACTATAAAATATATATGTTACATGACTTTGAATATTACATTGTGAATACCACTTTTAAATAGCTGTTTATATACTGGTGCTCGAGCATGTACAAAATGAACAGCAGAATAAATATGGACACTGCTGTCCACCGTGTGTATAGTTACAATATAAGCCAGTAAAATTGCTCCCACATTAAACCAAGCAATAAAGTAAATCATTTATTAAACTTTTCAATCGTTAGCATGCCCAAGCCACACGCATTTTTGTTATATAATTCGCTTCATCTGGTAACCTTCACTTTCTTTCATCTGCCATTGTTTTATCCGAACACTAGAACTTTTAAATTGGCAACTACTTCAGGAGTAGACAGTCATTTGACAGACTAATCTCAGACGACAGCATGAAAAAAAACATAGAAGAAGGGAACGCTTTGCAACAGAGACAAAATTCTTAACAAAGCAAAACTCCACAGGTCAGTAGAGCGAGACTGACCTATTCCACCAGTCCTGCATTACTAGCCTTCAGGAACTCGGAGATATGCATCTCAGAGCTATAAATTTTAATCTGACTTACATGCACTCTAGGCGACCTTGCCGAGACACTCGCTCACGGCAGAGGTGCGAAGAGCCAGAGAAAGCCAGACTAACCGACTTTAGACTTACAGGATAATAGGGTGTTAGACCCTCTCTCTCCAACCACGGATGATTTTGTCATCAGAAAATCAGATCAGCACAGTGGGATGTTCCTTTTTAGGAAACCACAGTAACAGACAGCGAAATCACCAGGCAAGCACCAGATCTTCAAGGCATCCATGCTGTTAGTGCTGATCACGTGATGAGTGAATAGCCGACATTAAGCTTAATTCACCATTACCGAGCAGGCGACTAACATGTGCAACCCCTAGTGCAGGGGTCAGTAATAGGTGGACCACGGGCCAGGTCCAGACCCAGACGTTGCCTAATGCGGACCCAAAGCGATAAACTATTGAGAACTATTTCATTTTGACAGTGTTTATTTTAAGCAGTGGAACTTTTCTTGTCTTTACAGTGTCTTTACAGGGCTTTGCAGAAACCTCCCAGACCAATTACGTGCATTGTAAGATGCTCCTTAGCCAATCAGATCTGTGCAGAATCGGGAGCACCACACGTGCAAAGGCAAGGTATTAAGGAAGAAGCAGCAGTTTCTTTCAGTTCCTGATGATATAAAATGCTGATACTAAAATGCTGATACTAGGCTACTTCAGTATACGATGACTGTCCAGACCATGACCTGAGGAAATTTCCTCTGACTGGACCTTACTGAACTCTAATTAAATACCCCTGCCCTAGTGTATGTATGTGTACACTCACTTTCCACACTATGGATTTAATAAGACACAGCTTTAGCCTACTCATGGACATCTGAAGCTTTTAATAGACCATCAGGTAAATTTGTTTGTTTGTTTTTTGGTATTTTTGCTATTAATGCCTCAGTAAAAAAAGAAACATCAAGCCTAACTCCAAACATTACTGTATTGCCCTCCTAGCAATCTGCCGAACTGGTTGTTAAAATAAGAAAAGAGAGAGACACTCTTATCTAGGGTTATGCTTAATAACACAAATTCTTAAAACAAGTTAACAGCATGTGACACATAAAAATCCTCTACCATGGAGACATGCTGTGGCTATCCTTCTGAATTCATCGTCCTTGTGACTCCTTACATCGGGGTCTTTCATCCAAACGGCAAGAAACAGTAACATATGATCAAACCATGACAACGTACTTGGAGTTTCTGTGATCAGCTGCTCTACGTATCTTAAAAATTTCCTATGAAACTGAAACTCTACAATAGTAGTCTACAATAACATTACTGTGCACTTTCAATAATCATAATATACTGATTAACGGCCTGGACCATGTTTAAAACGTCAACAGATAACATGTGTACGCTTGTGAATGCTCATATTAATTTATATAGCAATGCACTGGACACTGCAAGTATTGTATAAAGTACAATACATCAACTGTTGATGCCAAAGACAGACTGTAACCCCTGAGATGAGAGCAGGTTTCATAGTCTCTTCTACAGAGACACAGTATATTGGGTATAATCAGCTATAAGCCCCTTGACTTGCTGCCCCGAATGCACTCAGTACAGTTGCTGGTCTTAGGACGAGAATAGCTCCACAGTGGGAACTTCCTGTGTACAGACATCAGTCCTAAGAGCAGCTCACACACACACACACACACACACACACACACACAGCAAACATCCCATCTGGTCAGCCACGATTTGTGCATGGCATCAACAATCAGCGTATTCAGTTTCATCGAACCATGTGGTCCACCACAGCCAGGCCTGCCTCTAACTGCATGCATACTATTTATTGTACTCAAGCTGTGGATTTCACTAAAGTGGGGATTCATTCATAAAATGTAAACTGGTCTGGAGAGATTCGTGCTGCACAGCCACCACATCTCCTGCAGCCTGGAAGTGGAACGACTATTTCAGAGCAAAGAATGCTAATAAGGGGAGTTGCCTCAGGCAAACTACAGATTACTGCTCTGCCCTCAGCCCATGAAGCCTGCACACATTTCACCATTTCACACAATAAAGAAGCAAAAGGCATGCGTGTGTAAAATACAGAGTGTGTGTATTATGATCTATTTTTAACACAAAAGCCATTTGATATCAAGTTTTTTATTCATCAAACACAAACTACATCACAGTATTCTGTTTGTCTAAGGTTTGATTAGTTAGAACAGAATAAATGAACTAGTAGTGCCACATTAAAAAACATTTTATATACTGATCTGCACTGAACCTATTTAAACAGGACAACAAACAGGAGCATTTTAATCTTTATAACAAAACGTGCAGCTGGTCAGGGTTATTGAAGTACTCTCATAATCCACAGTAAGCTCAAAATATTGTGTCATAATTCATGAAAACTTCTTGTCGTATTGCCCTCCCCTGCCAGCGTTCATTTAGATTTGATTTTTGTTGTTTTAAATATGTACATTTGCTAAAACAAGACTGGTCTGGCTTAAGTAATCTAGTAAACAAATAAATCTCAATATTCATGGCATAAATAGTTTTAATTGCAGTGCAGCAAGGTGTTTTACTTTCTACTGTAGTTGCCCTTGTTAGCATATCAAAAAAATAATATACATTGTTGTATTTTTCATAGAATAATGTTTAGCATTGCCATTTATGCGAAAAGGACTACACATCTATCTTGCCAGGAGCATTGAACCTAGTAAATGAGAAATGTGTTAGATCTCTCGAATTTATACTTCAAACTACATGGGGCAACATCTAACCATCCCTTTACAAGCCAAGAGGGTCTCTTGTTAACTCTTGTTTTGCTTCTATAATAATATATAACATCGCTGTCCAGTAAAAAACTGGTATTTCCAAAATGGTAACTTTACACGAGAGGCCAAAAACTCTTTTCACTTTCTATTGAAGTCAATGGAACCAGAATTTTTTTCAAGCTATTTTGGATGATTTCTATTGGTCCATTCATCATAAAATTTTCCCACAATGTAAACAACAGCTGCCGCAGTTAAGTGACGTAGAAAAATAGAGATACATGTTTTTCATTGGACAGCGACGATATATATATTTTTTTGTTTACTGCCAAGCATGGATATTTAAGGAGAATAGGTGTTGGTTGCAGTGTCGTAATGGATGCTGGCCAAGAACTTCAGTCATGGTTGGGTTTACTCTGGCCGTAATTGGCTACCTGTCCTTAAATGATCTAACAGGGAGCAGACTGCTGAAAAATTCGGAATACACCATCAGTGTAGTGCTATCCTCTCACGACTCGACACCACAGAGAATCACTATGACCTCTTTAGCTAAAGTGCTATTAGAAGACAGGAAAGTCCAGGACTAGCTGGTTAGAAGGCTAACATCACTGCAACATGATATACAGATGACTTTCACATTCTGTAAGTAACACGTAAAAGGAAAACACCTTGCATATCGTTCTTCTGAGATGTTGAGCTTTCATTGGCCACTAGTTGAATTATCATAATATACACTGTAAAAATTTTTTAACAGAAACAAGCATATAAACATACATTTTTAAGATAATCCTTTATTAGTCACCTAAAAAGTAAAGGACAATTAGGACTATTAAAAAATAGGATTCAAGGCCTATTTTTTTTTAAAATAATACATTAAATGTAACTTAAACGACAATGAAACATATACTCTTGACGGTACCACCCCAGTGAGACGAGGGTTACAGAGACAGTTTAGCAGCTATTTCTCTGAGACTGTACACGAGGCATATATGTCAGAGAGCACCAGCTGTCCCATATGAGTGATAACGAGTTGGATCAGCTCTACAATTCAAAAGTATAAAACATGGTGGGGGCTGTGTCATCTCACAGCCCCCACATAAAACAGTTATATCAATATAAGTACTGCAACACCCCTGATGTGTGTGTGTATGGGTGGGTAGGTGTGTGTGCTGGAAGGGTACAGTTGGTGAAGTGGCCCAGTTTTCAGTATCCAGCCGGATAAAGGTCAATGTGAAGAGCTACTGGAACAGTGTCGGTGTGTCTGCTTTTGTGTGTGTGAGTGTGTGTGTGCGTATCGGTGTCTGTGTGTTAAAATGACCTGGTTTTCCTGCTTTGTTCTATCCTCATTCATTATACTGTGGAAGAAAAAAGTTCCCCTCCACAGTTTTCCACCATCCGAGGGTCCAGACTATACTCCCAGCAGACCAGAAGAAATATGATGTGACCGTCTCTAAAACATTTTCAGTTCTGAAAGTATACTTCACACGTTCGCGTATCTGGGGTGGACTTCCTATAATTATCATGTAAAAAGGGGTATGCAGGAAGCAGGGTCCTTCACAACACAGTGATTTACACTGTAGATACAGGACCCTCCTTGTCACTGAGTAATTACACGAGCAGTGTGAGCGTTCTGTCTTGGCAGAGTAGGGAGCTGAGGGAGTGTGAAGCTGTACACCAGCGCCCCAATGCTCTTGATGGTCAGCGTGATTGGCATTTAAGTGGAACGGCAGCGTTATAAACAACTCACCCACCCACCCACACCCACTCCCACACACACACCCACTCTCACACACACACATCCTGTTGCAGCAAATAAACAATGATCTATTTCACTTCCTCAGGAATACACCACTGCGCACATACACAAACAAGCACAGCAGGCAGCAACCAAACTAAGGCAAAGTTACTGCACAAACAGCAAACGAACCTCGGCCACAGTTTTAGCTGCTTCAAACAGCCAAACAACAGAAAGCATCACTGATCAATTACTTACACCGCACACTGTATCAGTCAGCTTGCTAATAATAATAATGTTTAATAAGGTTTTGTTACACTGAACCATAGACTTAAACCCCATACAGGCACAAAAGTATGTCATATTTAGTCACTGTCCAATAAAAAAAATGCAATTTTGCAACTTTACAGGAGAGGCCAAAAACATACTTTACTTTCAATGTAAGTCACTGGAATAAGGATTTTTTTCCAAGCTATTTTGAATCACTTCTATTGGTCCATTCATCATGAAATTTTCAAACAATGTAAATGAGATACATGTTTTTCAATGAATTGCGACAATTTGTCACCGATGCACCGATATGAGCGTAGTGGCCAATGTCCAGGAAACAAAGCTATTCATGTTAATATATAAACGCATATAGGTCCACCTGAATTAGCATTACAAACAACATACAATTTAGAAACATGTTGCAAATGCTGAAAAAGGCATCACCTAAATGTGCTGCTCCTCTGGAGCACAAAAACATGCAAACATCAGTTTTAAATACTGGTGAAATACAAACATATGTCAGATGCCACTCTTAAAACTGCAAACATCTGTCCATAGCAATATGTTTCTGAAATCAAAGAGCATTCCTAAAGTTTACCTTGTAATTTAAAACGATAGGAAAAGGCTATGGGTCAAAGTTCTAGAAAGGTAAACATGGACCAAAATGAGTTGCTGTAGAATATTACTACTGTACACAGCCTGATCTCAGTGGCTGCCACAGACTCTGTAAACTCTACTAGGCTGTCAGTCACGTTGCACATCCACACCAGAGAGCCACAGCCTAGGCATACAGCTGAGCAAGTTCTGAGCAGACCCCAAGTGACAGGGGGTTATGTTTATAAAGAAATAATGGCAAATAAAA
The DNA here is from genome assembly GCA_021613375.1 of Megaleporinus macrocephalus. Classification (NCBI taxonomy): domain Eukaryota; kingdom Metazoa; phylum Chordata; class Actinopteri; order Characiformes; family Anostomidae; genus Megaleporinus; species Megaleporinus macrocephalus. The sequence continues at coordinate 20,628,089 of CM038709.1, read as the reverse complement.
GAATAACAAAACGGCTTTCGTTGTCAAACAAAATGAAAGTGAATGTAATGTGGCTTTCTAGTGCCGGAGAGAATAAAGCGAGTTCAAGGATGTGAAGTGTGATGCTGACCTTGCTCTTATTTTGCAGAACACATTTCATTCTGAACACGTCCCGTGCCGGCTAATAAAATTGCTTAGAGATAGTGACCTACCTAAAACCAATGAGGTAGGCCCTAGGGCTCTGACAAACTTAAGAAGGATAACATCCCCAACAGTACTAATTTAATTTGATTACAACTCAGAGAGCTCCACAATCCATTCGTTCTAGCCTTCGCAGTGTGGGTACATATGTAACACTTGGTGGCATTTCTAAAATATTAGGGCCCAAGTTCCCAGCTGGAACCGAACAAAGCCCTAAGAAACGGGAAGCCCTGAGAAAGACCTGACAGCAGTGCAGAGGGACAGATGTCTCACATTGTGCTTGTTTTGGCCATTAGAGGGGGCTGCTGCAATCTACTACCACTTGCTTGCCTAGTTTTAGAAAACGCTGCTGTGTAGAAGCTAGAAAGTGTCAAGTGAGTCCATAGCATCACCTTGACTGGCAGGCTATTTGATTTGTGGAGGCATACAATCTACTTAAACATGGCTCCCTTGCCATCTACAAATAATCCATCATTTTATAAAACTGTCATTTTTTCAGCCGTCCACATACGACACATCGTATATGCTGATATTGGCCACCTCGGTCTGTCCAGAACTGGAGCTAGCCCAGGGAGGTGGGTTTAGGGTCTGGCTATTGCACTACAGTCACAGATCTATTTCTGAAGCCACGGGTCTCTTTTTACTGCCAAAATATTTAATATGAATATGAATTATGGGGCCATACAACCACAGAATCTTTTGTGGTAAACATGTCTCTGCCTCATTCCTGCATAAAACGTTTTGAGACCTGGTTACTGAGCGACTTTATTTCTAAAAAGTGACAAACCTTGCAAGAGCAAAAGCAAGAAATAGAAACCTTTTATTATCTTATTATTTTCTTTATTAAGTGTTTCTTAGTTTAATTCAGCTTGGTGGCTTCTGTAGGATTTTCAGACATGGTTTACAATCTACTTAGTCAGTTCTTAGTTTTTGGTTTTTTTTATTTGGTCTTCATCCTAAATATATGGAAACCAAAACTGCCCCATTTTTAGTTTCATAGATAAATCAACAGATATTGATAATATGATGACCACCAAACTGGAAAGGTCACCAAATCTTTATTACAGAAAACTTGCCATCTTAATATTAAGACAAATTAAACTATTGGGCCTGTATGCAAAAGATAAAAAATAAATAAAATAAAACTAATATAAAAACTACCTAACCTTATCTGTGTGCAAGTCTGAAACATCCCTTACACAATAACAAGGCAGCTACCTTCCCCAACCCCCCATCGTAAAAAAGCCCCAGGGCCCAAAGCGCATTGCCTAGCTAATTTCCTTGGGAAAACACCCAGTAGCAATTATCATTTTTGAAATATTCGTGCTGCTCTGTGTGGAAGAGCAGCGAGGGAAGTTGTGAGTGACAAAAAAAATAGGCAAACAGAATGAGGAGGCCAGACCTGGTGTCCCATTACTGGAAATCTTCTCACCACTGATTTCACTGGCACAGAAGAGACTAATGCAGTGGAATTAATGTGTTCAGTGAGTTGAGAACACAAGCGGTTAGAGACCAGCATCTTTCAACTGCTCTTTTCACTAGACACACACACCCAAAGCATCTGAAGCTTCAAAGCTACAAGAATTCAGCAGCAATTTCAAGCCTAACCACAAAAGATTGTGAAATTAGCGCAATCATGACTTACCGCAGCCCCTAAGTGCAGTTTCAATCATCTGGGAGAAAAAAAACTTTGTGAGTTGTTCTCAGCTGATAAGTGGAAAATCATAGCTATATATAGGGATATGCCACATTCACTGTAGTTATTTATTAATATTTGAATCATATTTGTTCAAAACTCAATAGGCTGTGATCACAGTCCAGGTAGAAAATAGCTGGTCAGAGAGTACGAGAATGATGTTTAAGTGCACTTCAGAGCAGCAAGACTGTTTTAAAATGTGCAAGCACTGATTAAGCGCAGCAAGAAAACGGAAAACACAACTAAGAAAAGCAGCAGCTTTACAATGCCAGTAAGATTAGCTACGGTCTCTTTATATACAAGCTCCTTTCTGTATAAAAATAAGTCATATACAATTTTGGACTCGAAAACACAGAGTCAGGATGTTTCCTAATGGAAGGTTGGCTTTTCTGCTGCACAATTACCCTTTTACTTCTTTCTCAATCTGTTCTTCCTGCTAAATTAGAGCAGAAGAGGTCCCGCCCGGAGCAGAGCAGCAGCATAAGACATGCGCAGCAGCTTAGAGGCAAGAAGTTTAGAAAACCTATCCTTACACACAGTACCAAACACTTTAGTCTGAGCAGAAACTTTTCTTTTCAGCAGCTGTAGTGGGGAAGTGTGCGCTGAATGCCGGTGGCGTGCAGGCCGGATGTCAGGCTGCATGCTATGGGAACAGAGTTTTAGTCAGTGCCGTGAGAGACCCAGCCAAAGAAAACTCAACACAAGCCCTTTCTACTGTCCTCACTCTCTCGCTCTCTCTCTCTCTCGCTCGCTCTCCCTCCCTCTCCTCACACACTGTCTCTCTCACAAACCCACACCAGAGCGAGTGATAGCTGCAGGAATCAGTCTCATTCCTTCTTTCACTCTCAAACTCTCCTACTCTCAGTCACTCCCTCCCTTCTTCAGCAGCGGTTTGACAAAACTGCAATATTGCAGGTTCTAAGTAAAATAAACATATGATTTCAGACTCCACCCGGCATGAAGCTGCCGCTCCACATTTAGCAGCAGAGTGCTGTGCACCTACCGCAAACTCTCACTAGAGAAGTCAAGCAAGACCCACAGGTATGTTTAGGTCCAATAGGCTCTAAAGACCAGCCTCACGAGGTATTAGGGGTGCAACCATGCACATATTTTTTTAGGCTGGATATCATTTCTGGTTTTGAGGTCACTCAGTTAGATTTTGACTTTGTGTTAAAATAAAGTTATGATTCTACAGAACTCTAATCCTATAATTAGCTTAGCTCGAACAGACTTGTAGAAACACACAAAATAATGGTGAGGGGATATTGAGCTACTGTGATTTTACCGCACAGTAATAACACCTTAAGCTTGATCTCAACTCGTCGCTGATCATGTGACTAATACACCAACTATATGGAGTTTCTAACATTTCAGTGCTGATCTACAGGGCTTCAAAGATCTGAATGTTATTTCCAGTTTTCTAAACCCTATAATAAAAGTCATGAGCGGTATTTAACCACCACGGGAGCTTGTCTTGGCAAGGCTGCCTAAGTCAAATACAAATTTTTGTCTAGACACCGCATCTCCAGTTCCCTAAAGGTTAGCAATGCAATCTAGGGCATGTTATTAAGTGTATGTCACGTTCTATTGCCCTGAGGAGTTTGGCTTCGTCTACTTTTTGAATTCGCTTGCGGCAAAGTGTTTCCTTCTCCTGTGGTTCTATTCATCACGCCATTAGCAGTCATTGTCTCGACTTTCATCACATAAATGTTGACTTAAAAACAGCTGAGTTGAAACCAATTCATGTAATATGGTCCCAATTCTACATTGTAAAAGTGTTTACGTATTAATAAGTAGCATAAGTATCTCAATGCATTCCCAAAAAGAAAAGTCCAGAACACCACCAACCCCGCCCACATCTCCTCCCATTTTACTCTGATAGGATTCACCCAGATACGAAGTCTTGAATGCTGACAAAATAAGAGACCCTGGCAAATGAAAGACCCTCAGAGGGGACGTATCAAATTTTGGTACACGGTTTCAAACGTTTCTACTTGTCAGTACAGTATTGATATCGCTACTCTCTTAACAAGACACACGAAAGAGACTTCACACAAACCTCACACCTTCCACATGAAGAAAACCTCAAGACAACATGTCGGAAAAATCTACCAGCGACTTCATTCCCCATCTGGAAAACACTTCATGTGGTTTTATACTAACTTCATGACAACTTCAAGCTGCCACGTGAATTTCCCACAAAGCAAAACAAACGCACAGCGCTCCTGTAGACCACGCAGCAAGCCGTAGTCATTCACTTACAAGAAGCTATTTGTAATCTCAAAAGCTTAAAATTCAACAAGCACATGGAATTGCGGTAAAAAAAGTAAATTATTAACACCGGTTTAAAACAGACTCAAGAGTTTCAGACCCAAACCAGCACTAGCATGAAGTGCTGCATCCGTATAAGCCTTGCAGGCCGTGTTGATTCTAAAAACAGAATGATTATACTTTCTGCCCATTCATCCAAAAACAACTTTAAAGCAGTGCTTCATTTCCTCACCAAGTATACAGAAATCTGCAGTCAGTTGTTTTCCTTAAGCTCTGAAGAAACAGCACTGCAAAAAATAAACCCTGGCGTTAGGGCTGTGTATTGGCAAGAACCTGGCGATACAATATGTATTGTGATACAGCTGTCACAATTCAATATACTGCGATACTGCAGGAAAAGTGAAATATTGCGATACTTCGAATCCTACTATTAAAACACACCACTATATGAACAGGTTTGCTTACGCCCTTGTGCTGCTTGTTAATGTTGGAGTGGAGATGTAAATGGATCACAACACCCTGTCTTTACCCTGTATCACTGTCTTCCAGGAATCTGTGTATCGGTACTGTGTTTTTGAGAATTGATACAGTATCACGAAACATAATATTACGATATTTTCTTACACCCCTAACTGGCGTATTAGGAAACTGATATATATATATATATTAGAGATGGAAAGATCGATCAGCTATGTAATGGTATCGGCCGATTTTAATCAAAATATGTGATCAGTGATTGGCTGATATTTCTCCAATTTAGCCGATCTCGAGAGCCGTTCAATGACGTTAAAACAAATGACCCTAATTTCTGGAACCCCCTCCGGCCAGGTCCTTGCAATTCCTATCTGAACCGCTAGGTGGAAACACATACCCTTTCATTCTCCACAGACTGACTAAAGCGGCGCAAAGGTGATTGGCGATCAGAATTGGCCTCGAAAATGCTGATCGGTCCATCTCTAATAAATAAATAAATATTTTATATATATATATATATATATATATATATATATATATATATATATATATATATACATACACACACACACACATACATACCCATTGAAATCTTATTACACTACCCATCAAAAGTTTACGACAAAAAAAGTTTTTGACAAAATACTTTTTCTTCAATCTCTAGTTTTCGACTGAACCCTTCTGGTCTAAAAGTGCCTTAAACAGGTGAAATTCCTAAGCGTTGATATAACTGAACGACTGCTTTGGCACTATTTCCAAGACAGCATTTTTATCAGTTGTATTTTTACTTCATTATTAATAGACAGCAGTCAAAAATAAAGTATGAAACTCACAGAAACATCAAATATCTCCTCCGACTCGTCCAGCATGCGGACCCTGATGGCTATGTGCCGGCCGGAGGGCATGGCAGGTGGTTTGTGGCCTGGCTCCAGCGTGCTAATGCCCAGCGTGTCCGGGGCACCCAGCCGCTGCCCCGCTGTTGACGTAGGCTCCTGCTCGACCATGGTGTTCTTTGCTGTCTCCACAGGCCTAGAAGATAAACACAACACATACAGGTGTCACACACTTGGCAGTACAGTCCTGAGAACACCTTCTGAGAAAAAGCCAGAGCGTATGCAGTATGTCTCACAGCAGGTCAGCACTCTACAGCCGTGTGAGGGAGCAAGAGTGGGGACGCTGAAGCTCCTACTCCATAATTAAATCATAACGTGTGAATGAGAGCCATGAGTGAACTTGTATGAACGCTAGAATGAACGAAGGCTTCTCATCAAGCAATGGACCGAAGCAAGATCGTCGAGTTGCACAATGAATCGCATATTAATTAAAACAGTAATTTTGCTCGGTACAATTAGTCAGTAAAAGACCAATATGGAGGCGTTCAATTTAGTTATTGCAGCCGCTGCATCACAATCAACATTATTCCAGTCTTCATTAGAGCCACACAATATTAGTCTTTACTGCAATCTAACATCACTAAAGGCCACAGTATGCAAATAAAACTGTCCACAGCACAAAAACCAACCAGCCTACCTGAAGTTCCTCACAATGTTCTGAGAGTGCTGTAATGTATTACAGACAACCAACTGCGCAACAAATATTTTCAAGCCATACCGAACATCCACAGTATTTTATAACCCATGACATCTATAAATAATAAAAAAAAGCTTGCAGACAACTGGAATCTCTGCTGTGTGCAGTAGGATTGCCCTGACCAATCCCATGGGCTGAGTGCTACACGAGTGTTCTGGGAGTTCATACAGGCTGATAAATCATTTAGAAATATAGCATTTACAAACATGACTGATGCTAATTCCTGAGTCCATTGCAACCATTATCGCAAATCTCACAAAAAATCTCAGAATAGACTCAGAATCAGTTTACAGTGCTGCTTGAACGTTTACAAACCCTGTATCATTTTATACATTTCTATCATCTTCATTTAACTCATAAAAACAGATAAAGAGAGCCAATTAAACAAATAACACAAACATTTGTATACTTAAATGTCTTTGTTGGTAAAACTATGCAAACCTTTAGATTTAACTGACTGGCATACATGATAACTAGGGTGAGGAGGTTCAATCAACTGAATGACAATCAGGCGTGAGTGGGGACCTCAGAAGATTATTTTGTGCTCAATGGGCTGGAAGATGTTCCAAACCATTTCCAACGAGGTTGGACTTCACCGCTTCTCTGTCAGACAGCGTACATTCAAAACCATTGTTACCCTTCCCTGGAGTGGTCATCCAACATAAATGACTTCGAGACTAAGCCATAGAATATTCTGGGCGATCACAAAGAACCATCTAAGGACCTGTAGGCCTCTCTTAGACTGGCTAATGTCAGTGCCCATGAGCCCACAAACAAAGCAGCACAGAACAAGAATAGCATGTATGGAATGACAGCATGGAGAAATCACTACTGCTGTAGTGTTATTAAAATTGCTATTTTGTATCTAAATGGCTTAAATGATAGAAGTTATAAGTGGCAAAAACCAAACACTGCATTCCAGCATGAGATCCATATCCCTATTTTATTTGTATCATGGTTTGAGGCTATTTTGCTGCTATTGGACCAGCACAGCTTCTCATCATTTGATAGAGATATTAATTCTGGGTTGTATTAAGAAATTCTACAAGAGGATCTCAGGACATCCATGCATGAACTGAACCTCAACAGAAGGTGTGTTCTGCAGAAAGACAACAACTTTAAAAATATCAGTAGAAAAGATTCTGCATTTTGCAAAGGCTTAGTTAAATGATAATAAACGTTGAGGGAGACCCTAAAAGGTGTGACATTTACACTAGAGTTGAAGCTGTCCTGTAGGGAGGAATGGACCATGGATCCATTGATCAACAGTTATAGGAACTGTTTAATCAAAGTTATTACTGCTCAGAGGGCACGCCAGGAGCAGAGGTTCACATACTTCAGCCAACAAAGATATATTAATGTTACAATGCATTTGTGTGATTGGGTTGTTATTTATTGATATGTGGTAAATGAAGATCTGACCATATTTAACCGTGACTGTCCCAATATCCGCGTAGATAATGTTGAATTGTGTTTTTTCCTCCGTCACATTTCTGAAATTCTGAAAAAGGTAAAAGATTCATACATATTTACAATTTACACCACCACAGTGTTAATTTTGACAGCAAATTTTGATTTAGTCTTAGTCATAGTCTTTTGAATAAAATGTCACTTAGTTTGAGTCATAATTTAGTCATCTGAATTGTTTTAGTTTTAGTCTAGTTTTAGTATTAGACTAAAGTATTAGACTTAGTATTTTAGTATTTTATGTAATGCTTTTTCTTCAGTTCCCTTTATTATTTATAATATTATTATTTAAGTCATTGTATATACTTACACAAAATGAAACATTTATTAACCAGTTATGGAATATTATTCATGTTTGAAAGACCAATAAACACAAACAGATTTAACAAACATCTGAGGTCTTCCGTAACTGCAAAGTGAATAATAGACAGCTGTTATTTTACCCTTGTATCAGCTTTTTATTTATTATCTCTTACTTATTTAATATTTGTTACTAGTGCTGTCAATCTAATTAAAATACATGCTCTGTGGTTAACTAATCTACATTAATTGCATTTATCACTTTTTGCTTTAAAAATATTTTTAATTGTGCAATTCAAATAAATTTTAGCATAACAGTAAATCAATGAATGAAAAACTGCCACATCTCCAGATCACAGTGTTTACTAGAGACACACTGCACATTACATGCACAAATAAATTGTAAATAAAACTAGCTGATCTGTTTCGTGCACTTTCTAGTGTGTACGGAGAGATTTGGGACATGATCATCAAACGCAGATGGTTGGAGTTAGCTAGCTAGTCTCCCGACTCTGGCTCTGCACATATAGCGCTTCACCTGCTTCCCACATACCTGATCAACTAATCTGACCATTAACACCACCTTACTGAGTTAATACAGCGTTTACAGCAGGACACGCTCTAAACTGTACAGGACAGTGTGCTCTCAGGACTAGGATTAAGAAAGCTATGCTAGCCGTAGCAGCGGTAAAGCTAACGGTTGGCGCTGGAGGGCTGATGTCTAGCGCGGTGGTGATTTTATCTAAACACAAACTCTAAACTCTCTTTCTCTCTGCTGACACTGTCTAGATAACTTAGTTCCATCATGAGTAGCGACAGGTCACAGGCTCGTACAGTCTTCCCGGGTTTAGACCACATTTGTGTAAGTGTGCGTTTGACTGACGGCTACTCGGCTTGTCCCGCCTCTCCATATACGCCGAAGTAGTTATGATTGGATGTTAGGAAGTTTTCCTAACTTGTCCCCACCTTTCACAAAACTAAATCAGTTCTGATTGGATGTCGTCCCTGCCAGACATGTTCGTCTCGTTTTTATTCGTTGACTAAAGTGTCAATCAATTGCGTCATAGTTTTTATCCTTTCTGTAGATTTTATTTAGTTATCGTCTCGTTCTCTTCATGAAAAAAAGGTTCGTTGACGAAAACTATGACGAAAATGTTCGTCAACGAAATTAACACTGCACCACCACAGACCTCACCAAATCTGTGAACAGTGGGGTCCAGAGGAAAGCCAGGACAAAAAAAAACCAAAACAAAAACAAAGAGCTGCCTTTCACACTAATGTAGCCCTAAGGGACAGGCGGTAAATAAGCTACCATCTTGTGCGAGGTCTCAAATTACTATCAACACTTTACACAAACAGAGCCACACGTATGACACACACAAGACCGACGACGGAGTGGCCTTCAAACACTGATCTCCCAAAAGCTCTCACGTATTTTCATGCGACGATCTTAATGAGACCTTGAAGAGGTGGGAAAATAAGCCCGCCCTTGTTCCACTTTGCTGAAATTCAATATCCCCACTAACAACAACCAGTGACCTCAAGGCTGGGTTTCCATAGAGGCAAGTCTTTGTGCATGCGGGTACGTGCACAGAAAAGGGTTTGGTAGCAGCGTTAACCCCTGGGCTTTCTGAAAGTCCCTGAGAGCAGTTAAACTCTCTCCCTCCTCTCCTTCTCCCTCTCCATGATTCTGAGTTCTGTTCCACTCTGTTTATCACACATTCCAGAACAGTGATGTCAGCACAAGGCCTCAGCCGGCCTGGGGGGGTGGGGAGCATCAGAGCCAGGGGAGGGAGAGAGAGAGAGAGCGGCACTGAGGGAAAGAAAGGGGGCATACAACTGTGACCTGGAGCCAGTGGTGAAGCGGTGTCTGCATAGGTGGGTGTGCTGTGCCTTCTAAGGAAGTGTTCCCCCAAACCTGGTCCTGGACACACACGGTCCTGCACATTTTTGTGTTTTTCTGCTTTAACACACCCACTTCAAGTCATTAAGTGGTTGTTAATGAGCTAATTAGTTGGATCAGGTGTGGTGGGAGCAGGAAGGACATTAAAATGTGCAAGGCAGTTTACCTCTAGGACCAGGACTGGGAAACACTGCTCTGAGGAGACCACCATACTCCCATACAATTAAGGCATCAAAAATCAACCTAAATGTCTAGTGTAAAAAGCTATCAATGAAAATTAATTGAGAAACAAACAAGATAATATAAAAATCACACCATTTATCATAAAACATTTATTGGAAATTTTTTTTTTATTAATTTAAATACAGTTCAGCTTCATTCCGACACTAACGGCATAGATTAGATCATCGCCAGGTAGATGCATATTGATGAATTTGATTAGTGATTTTTAGAGCTCAACAGCACAACAAATAAAAAACAGCACCTTATAAATGAGCATAGCAAACAAAAACATATACATGTGTATATATATATATATATATATATATATATATATATATATATATATATATATATATATATATATATATATATATATATATATATATATACACACACACACACACACACACATCCACTTACCACTTCATTAGATACGCCTCCTTGTGTCTATACTTATTGTCCATTTTATCAGTGGTGTGTTAGTGTGTGCTGTGCTGGTATGAGTGGATCAGACAAAGCAGTACAGCTGGCCTTTTTAAAAAACACCTCAACAGATGAGCTGTGATCTCTGACTTCGCATCAAGGAGATGGACCAATAAGGTAGAAGTGTCTAATAGAGTGTGTCTGATCCACTCATACCCTGCCGTCAGTATCACTGCAGTGCTGAGAACGATCCACCACCCAACTAACACCTGCCCTGTGGGGGTACTGAGCACTACGGAAGGGGTCTAACAAAGTATGGAGAGAAAGGAGGTGTTCCTAATGAAGGTTGGTAAGTGTGTAGCTATATTAAAATGTCCTGTGAGATATCGCCATAGATGAGTTATGGAATAACATAACATAATCCATACAGTCAGAGATGGGATAATGTCAGATTTTGTTATGGTGACACAATCAAGACGCGTATTATAACTTTTAGATTTAAATCTACTTTCTGATGGCATCAATCCTTACTAAACCAAAGCAAGATGGCAGACCCCTCTATAGGACAATCCACAGATAAGGATACAATGTTCTCTGTTCTTTGTGCATGTGGTTGCTGCCATCAATCAACAAGAGAATTCTTATAGCATCACCATGCTGAGTCACTGTGCATTTCTGATGAAATCATTGTTGCTGACCTTTTGAGAGCCACGTAGGTTGATGGTGCAGCATGTGAGTGATGATAATTTTAGTTGAGCAATAAAAACACAATTTTGGTCTTGTGCACCCTCAGGATTTTCAAACAATTGCTTAGCATTCAGTGGACACATTTTCGATGAGCTGTTTATAAAGCAACACAAGTTACCTGCAGTCAAGTAGTAACAAAAGATGACTCATTAGGACCCTTAGACATTGTTGAGCCACCACACAATTGGCTCCTGATGGTCAACCACCACATTACCCAGTTTTTCTCCCACTGTGTCCTCTGTCAAGCTTCATTAATCACCATTAATATTCAGTGCATGACTATGAATATTCAATTTAGCGCCTGGGTGGTGAATAGTAAATGAACAACCTAAACATATTAGAACAACAATTAATAATCATCCCCACCTGCCCAGTTACATGCCAGCAAACAAGAGCCTGCCTGCGCACTCACACACAAACACAAAGCACATATTCCCAAAGAGCAAAACAAAAGTGATCACAATAGCCACAGTGAAATTCACCTATATACTCTCCTTGTGAGAAAGAAATGCATCTGAAAAACCTAATATGGGTGTGATGATACACACAGCCCATAATTTGGTTCGATTTAGAATACTGGGTTTTGATAGTCTTACAGTATTTTTAAACAAATTTTTTAAACAAAGCTAAAGTTATGACTATAATCACATAAAAGCATAACTTTCTAATGACACTGGAGCTGAGAGGCAGGAGAAGTGCTGAGTAGCTGTACCTCTGCAGTTGCATTAGATTGCATAATTAATAGAACATCCATTCTCCATGCACATTGTCACAGTTTGAATTGCAATATCACGACTTCACAAATCATTATTACACCCCTACTATCTGATGTAGCCGAAGTCAACACGGGTACGTCAATTATTTGACATTTACTGCATGCAATAATCATAAAATAACTGAATGCCCAAAAAAATAATGATTTATATTCTGCAGACTCTACAGTTTCTTCACTGTTTTAAAGTTCTGGTGTTGCTTTCGAACGAGAGAAAAAAAAAATCTGTCCTCTTATTAAAACTCTGCGTGTTTAGCTAAGGATTGGTCACCTCCCAAATTAAACAGCCTCCTGCCAGTCTCCAAAGTGTAAAAACTGGAAAGTACGCTTGGGTTTGTGTCATGGCCTGTCTTGCCCTCAAGCTCATAAATCAAATAATATATTGTAGAATTTCTACAATATCCCCCCACCCCCCCACCCCCCTCAGCTCACAGTAGTGCAGTTTCCCATCATCACTATAGATATGTACACAAACGGAAACATTGGAGGAAAGCTTATTCCTTCAAACCCAACGTTTAACGCAGGAGTGGCTTCTAACGGCCGGAAAAACCGTGACCCCACCACTGTCCCAGCTGGCTTTGAAGTTGTTTACAGAGAAAATTCCACACAAGAGTGTGAGAGAGAGAGAGTGAGAGAGACAGAGAGAGAGAGAGAGAGAGAGAGAGATTGAAGATTGTATTGGAACAGTGGACCCTCTGTTCTTGCTATACACAAGCAGTTGGAGTCAAACCTCTCACTGTCTCTCTGTATATGATCATTTCACCTCTCTCACACCTTAACTCCTCTCTCTCTCTCTCTCTCTCTCTCTCTCTCTCTCTCTCTCTCTCATACACACACACGAACTGAGCACAGGTTTGGGTGTTGGGTGTGGCATTCCTGTCATTGGATCCAAGTGACTGATAGCAAAACGAGCATAAAGATAATCTAAGTAGATATATATTGTGTTCTTTACAACAGGGCAACAAGACATTCCCCTTACTGGGGTTTCAAAACAAGACAAAGCTACGCGACCCCTGCTCCCCTATAAGCCAAGACCAAAACCACAGGAGCGACGTGGCGGTTTACAGATGTAACTGCAGATGTTGGACCACTGTAGCTTCCAGTGTCTGTAACATGGTAATAAAGGCTAAATCTGTTTGGAGAGAGAGAGGAGAGGAGGGAGAGGGAGAGGAGGGAGCGGGGGGAGATGGGGGACGGGGAGGAGGTGAGCAGCTGCCAGCTCCACAGCTCTGCTCCACTGAGAGCACGGCTACTGCAGGAAACAGCCACGAGAAACACTCGCATTAAATTATTAACTGGGCTCCAGTGGAAACCAGAGCCACTGAGCTTATCTACGGAGGAAAAAACACAATTCAACATTATCTACGCGGATATTGGGACAGTCACGGTTAAATGACTGATGTATTCAGTGGTTGCAGCCATGTGTATGAATAAAACCTAAAATAAATCTCGCTGCTGAACTTGACCGTTTGCTAACTTGATTTTGCCTGTCAGTCAGCACGCTTAGCAACAATGAAGGACAAACAAAGCACGCAATTTGTCAGAATTATAACTATTAGGTCAGCCTACGTTGTAAAATCGCAACCGTACGGCACCTTCATCTTTGTGGGGATATGTGTGTCTGCTCCTGCGACTTCCCAGCATTACGATAAACATTCTCGCCAGCACTTAGCTAACGTTTCTGCTTGTGCCCCAAAAACCGTCCAGCCGTTTACACACACCGGCCGACTCATCCGCTGACCTGTATTTAACCACACAGACAGGGAGGACTTCCTGGCGAGTCTCAGGACGTCGAAAGTAATGACATTAGACCAAATGCCACCGGCTAGCCTCCTCCAAATGTCCGCCTTCGTCAGGAATCCATCGCAATGCTCAAGCTGGCTAGCTAGCTAGCTGCTGCACAGGTAAGGAGGAAAAACCAAAAACGCTCCAGTGACTGAGCGACTGACTGACTGCTCCTGGATGTGTTATCTCCACAATGTCAAAGCAAATTCGGCTCGAATGCCACTCGATTCAAGTGTCCCCTCACTAGCTTTACCACTAATCTCCCTCAAACAAGTTACAGATACAGCCTACAATGCCGTCACCGCGCAAGATAAGGAATGGCACAGTTAGCTACTTACCCTGATTACAAAACACGGCGTCCACGTATGATATCCCCCCTAAAACAGCTCTGAGTGAAGCACAGCCGTGTTCGGGGGCTGATCTTGAACACTGCCCGACCCAAACCCACTCACACACGGATTGTTCCGGAGAGAAGCGTCTTGGCGGTCGCCATGTCGGCCGGCTGCCCGTGGAGACGGATTACGCTGGAGAGATCCACAGTTGGCTCGATCACTGAACAATAAAGCACTCAGAGTGCCTCCAGCCACTGGAGCCGGCATTGCAACTACACTACAGCTCGGCCGAGTGAGCCGACACCGCCCCCTAACGACCCAGGAGCAGTTTCAGATACCAAGACCCCCCATGATGCTCACTTAGTAACAAACTGACCCGCACTCGCTCAGTCATTCACTCACTCCTTCACTCAGTCATTCACTCACTCCTTCACTCAGTCATGCACTCACTCCTTCACTCAGTCATGCACTCACTCACTCCTTCACTCAGTCACTCATTCACACCGTCACTCAGCCATTCACTCACTTACTCACTCATCCAGGCATTCACTCACTTACTCAGCCTTCAGTCATTTACTATTTACTCACTCACTTAGTCATTTACAATACACTCACTCATTCACTCACTCCTTCACTCAGTCATGCACTCACTCACTCCTTCACTCAGTCACTCATTTACATCGTCACTCAGCCATTCACTCACTTATTCACTCATCCAGTCATTTACTCACTCACTCATCTTCAGTCATTTACTATTCACTCACTTAGTCATTTTCTATACACTCACTCATTCACTCACTTACTCATTCAGTCATTCACTTACTCACTCATTCAGTCATTCACACACTTACTCACTCAGCCTTCAGTTCATTTACTCACTTCTTTAGTCAGTCATTTAGTAATCACTCAATCACTCACTCGCTCACTCACTCACTCTTTCAGTCATTTACTATTCACTCACTTACTCACTCCTTTAGTCAGTCATTTACTATTTACTCCTCATTCACTCAGTCATTTACTATACACTCACTCATTCAGTCATTTACAATTCACTCACACACCTTTAGTCAGTGATTTACTATTCACTCACTCAGTCATTTACTATACACTCACACACTCACTCATTCACTCACTCAGAAATTCATTCTAATACAGCTGTTCACGTTTGTAGTATAAGGACACGCAAATTTAACCTCAACCCTTTAATGACGTCTGTAGTAAAAACAAATTTGCCAAATTTAAGACCTGAAGATTCAGTCAGTGTCCATGCAGAGCACCGGAGCTGCTATTAGAGAGAGGAGCTTCACATCTACCACAGGCTGGCCCACAATATCACATCATGCAGCACAGTGTTACTGCTTTCATACCACATCCCTACATGCTACACCATGTCATTGTTACTGGGAATCTTTATCATCAAGCTCTTTTCGTTTTTATGCAGTGTCTGAAAGTGACACGTCCATGTGGGCTGTAAACCTCCTCGTCTGGACTACACGGCACAGAGGTAACTATTTGTCTTAGATAAGGGTTTTTTATCTCTGTAGCAATGTTAGCTATGTCAAAAGCCTGGACTTACGTATGCATCGACACATTTCTCTCATTTTTTCACATTTTAGGATAACAGTGACGTTTCAAGCAGCTTCACGTGGAGTCACCTGTCTGACAGGACAGAAATATGCTCATATCCTGAGACTTTGTTGTTGCTGAATTTTACAATGCCGTGCAAAAGACCCTGTATTCATTTACTTTCTATTAAAAATGGTCATGTACAAAGTGCTCATTTGTGAGGAGATATTTCTGAGGAGAGTAGATAAAATGCACTTGCAGGAGAAAGTAAAGGAGAAAGTAAAAAAAAGGGAAAAAGCAGCAGTTTCTAAAACTTCTACATCTTTTAAAATGATAAAAATAGATCTCTTAACAAACATGCAAGACAAGGTACTAAACCACCAGCACTGTCTCAGATAACCAGCCCTCCTCAAATACACCAAGCTCTGCTTCACAGATGCTTCTGTCCATCATTCTACTGTGAGAAGAGAACTTCATGCTATGGGTTTGAAAGGATGTGTAGCTGTCAACAAGCTGTGGCTGCTGGTGTTCTCAGACCAAAGTACTGACAATCTCAGAGTCCAGAGCTCCACGTCATTTAATGTGTTTTATGTTACTTGGATTGTGAGAAGCATAATATGCACCCGATAGCACTGACTTTGGATGTGTGGAAAAATACCTCTGCAAAATTCTAAGTGATTTTCTTTAAACGAATGGAATATGTATTAGAATTTGCATAGACACCAGTTTCACTCTTTGCATTTGTCATTTCATTCACATTTAAACAGAAACCTTGAGATCAAAATGTCTTTTTAATTATGAAAATGAGTATTCAGTCATGTGTGTCCAAACATTTGACTGCTATTAGTAGTTTTCCTATCTTCAGCCCATTTGATTAGAAGGCCTTTACTTCAGTGCTTCAGTCCCTTCTATGAATGTATGTAGAAATTCTGCTCCATTCCTTTCATGCTGAGTGCAGTAAAACCAAACGAGGACTCAAGATGAGGTTTCTATTGCCTGTATTTCCAGATAGGCTGCTCGTCAGTGGACTTCTTGGAAGAGGATGTCAGCATCTGTACTGTTTAAAACCTTTTCAGACAGTCTGATGATGTGACGCCTCTCATCTGTGAAATTCTCTGCCACCCTTGGTTAAGTCAGCTGGTAATGCTAACAGTTTTAAGCAGCATCTTCTTGTACACGCTTATAATGTCTGAAACCTATTTTAATGTCTAAATTATGAAACATGTCTTGTGTTTTATCTCTTTCATATTTTAGAAACTTTTTAAGAGGCACGCCGACACTCATAACATGTGCAGTATGAATGAAACGCGTTATTATACGTTTCAGCATGTGTTCCATCCTAATGAGGCTCTTCTGACTATCCTCCTCCATTCACTCTCCATCAAGGCCAGTGGGTTTCCATAGAAACAGCGCCTTAGTGTCGCAACGTGAACCTCCGGCGAAAGGTGCATGCGGATTTGCCCTGATGTGAACTTAAGCCTTGGAGCATTATTTACCTTCAGTTATCAGACACATACTGTACCACAGACATTCAGAATATGTTCTAAAATTGAAAATCATGTTATTAAATCACAGGTGTTTGTTATATTATTGTTAAAATAAGCTAAAAATGTACTGATACACAAACGGAAACCAGCTCACCAAGTTTTGCATTGAAAATCACAAATAAAATCAGATGCACTCTTTGTTTGCACAAAACTTATATAATAATATAAAATATATGTGTATATGTTATAGTAACATGGCCAATAGCTTATGATAAAAAGCATATCAAATGTACTTTAACACTAAAGGTGACACTATGTGGGCGTGACAGGTTCAAACAGTTCCAACATAAGAGTGTTCAAATGTTTTTATTGTGTTCTTAATGTTCCCAGTAAGCCCAGTGAGTTCTGGGAGAGGTTCATTCTGGCATCGGAGGTGTTATAATAACTGTCAAACCACTTAAGGTGAAACAGGAAGAATTGAAATAGAAACTGGTGCACAAGGAGCTGACTTTGGCTTTGTAGTTTTAATACTGGTTGGCTTGTTTCATTTTATTTTTAAAAGTGTTCAAATTGTATTAATACAATAAGTAGTGGTTTTACATGTTAGTGTATTTCTTTGACCCTTTTCAAGATTTTTCTCATAGCAACCCAGTATTATTTGCAGTTATTATCTAATACCTGGTTTAACTACTCAGTACTTCATTAAGCTAAATCAGGATTGCTGGTAAAGAAATTTAATAAATACATACAATGTCTGGAGTGTCCAGGAGAAATCTGAAACTCAACTCTGTTCTTCAAACTGGTGCACAAAATATTATCTACTTCTTTCAAAATAAGATATTTATGCTTATTTACATCTGTTCTCATGATATATTTGTTTTTATTGCTAAGATCAAGGGTTTTACACAATCAACTTTATGTGTAAGACTGTTTTACAGTAGTGTATATAAATATGATAGGACATTTGACACGAAAGTGCAATTAAACAGAGTACATTTGCTATACAGTGGCAGGTGGTGGTCATAAATTTGATTTATAGGTTATGAATATTTAAAAAATCACCTTCTTTAACCAAGTTTCCGTCTATAAATGTTAAAATACGTCTGTACTGCAGGCTGACTTCTCTTGGATAGATGAAAAATCTCTGAAACACTGTCACTGGCTTCCACCATGTTTCCCCTGACACAAACAAACCCACATGCATGCTGTGCCTGTGTGCCTGCATCTGGAACACTGTTGCTATCTTTGGCTGATGCTGGACAGTAATTAATTAACCACAGTTTTAATGATGATTCAAATTTAAAACGTAAATACTAACCATTGGAGAATTTCAACACAACCGTTTCAACACTACTGCATTGCTTCAGACAGCAGGAGTAAAGTGTTAGTGGATGCGATGCTGTGGCTTTAGCTATTGTTGCAGCAGCAAAAATGTATAAACACTTGCATCCAACAATTCAAGGCCAACATTCTCTGTTCTTCATATCTTGTAGTTTATATTTTTCCTGATTAGCAGCGTGGCTTGTGTGGTTTTTATCTGTAATCAAGTGTTTCATTATACCGTTACAATTTTCAAACCTCTGTTTATTTTTTGTCTTACTGCAACTTTAATGCTAATAAATATAAATGATTCCTGTTCTGACCAGCCGTCCTGTATAGTGCCTGTTCAAAAAGCCGTCAGGAATGAAACACACCTTATCCACAATTTTTCTGAAAAGCTGATGGGGGCTGCTATGATGCTTTACCGCATTTGTTTGCCAATTTTCCGCATCTGCATACGGGAGAATTTCAGTGCTAGCCAGAGAATTGGGGTTGTTTTTAGATTCAAAGGCTTCCATGTGGGCTGTTGTCACTATGTTTGCTGCACAAAACCTTTACTATTCTGTTGCTGTTTAGATAATTGTATGACTCTCTGCTTTTATAATTTTATAGCTTTTTATCCTCTACATAAAATAGTTATATGAATATGGCAGCCCACGTTTTTCGTTCAGAATGTAAATACCCCAGTTTCTCAATATGGGAAAGGCTAACAGTTTGGAAAATCCTGGATAATCCTGACATTAATGGACAGGGCTAAACAGCATAAGACTAAATACACACAATTCCTTTAGCTTAGTATCCATAATGACTATATTGGCAGTGCACTACATACTACATAACAATATGGAACCTTTAAACTCCTTCCTGTACAATTCCTATTACAAGCTTTGACTGGCCACTAGTGGGAGCCACTGGGAAGAAGCCACTGCACTACTTACAGCTTCACAGCAGAGGCCGCCAGAAATCATGCAAAGAACGAGTATCCAGGCAGAGAAGACAGGACAGCCAGTCTCATCTCATTTCACAAGCTCATTTCTTCGCACTCTGAGAGGCAGCGTGTAACCTTAGACATTATGTGAATGAGATTTGATACCAGCTGTACCAAAAGAAGGAAACAAGTAGACGAGCCTTAGCCGCAAACCCCTGAGGTTTCGAAAGAGATTGAAGGGAACCAGATGGCTCGTGACTGCTCTTGAATATTGTCACTGGCAGTTTGACTATGACATCTGGAAACAACTCACTTCAGAATCATAATAGGGAAGTAATGGAAACTGGCATTGGGGAACTTTCCTAGCAGAAAACCGTTTTGGTCTGAGTGACAGTGTGAAGGCCAGCACCTGAGCAGAGTTCACTGGAGTGTGTAAAAGTGATGATTGCAAGCACACTGCAGTCAGCTCCACTTCCCACAAATTGAAATGAAATTGCTTTCCAAGCAGCTTGAAGGTGCACTCTGATTTTAGAACAACAAAAGGGGTGACCTGGACACTGGATTTACGTAAAGCTGAAGGCTGGAATTATTTTGGTCATTCAAATTCATAGGCAGCAACGTAGAAACCTAAATGAAAGCACTAACAGGCAAGGTTCCTGATATCCATTTAAATCTGTAATTGTTGTTGTTGGGGTTTTTTTGTGGCATACAACCATGCATCCACTCACCCATCCATCTATCTATTTGTCCATTCATTTATTTATTTATATAAGTATGTATGTACATTAATTTAAATTAAGTCACCATAACAGGGCATGCTGGAGTAATAGCATTTTTGAGACATTATCTAATGCAAATAATAAAAAAAATAAAAAAGCATGAAGTGTGATTTTAAAGGCCCCATATATATATACAGTTTGAAGAAATAAGTGTGAATTGTAAACATTGTTAAAGTTTCAATATATATCATTCACACCATTCTGTCCAGATATGTAAACTAACCTGCAAATACTGTTTTAAATTCATTATTTCTGGGATGTCAGAGGAACCAACTCACTTATATCCACCTATTCAGACTACAGAGTCTATTTATCGTAGATCAGGTTTAAAGGAAAATCAGCCTGTTTTATTCCAAACAGTCCAATGCAAACTTAATTGCCGCCATGTTTGATACATAAAGCGGGCCTCAAAAAAAAGAAGAAAGATATCAGTAAATGTAAATGTCAACCCTGTAAATATGGCCCAATTTTGTAAAAAGATGTAAACAGTAGTGAAGGGTGTAAACAGTAAGGTGCCATTCTACAGGAACACATAGTTCACAGTGGTGGTGATAGGAACCAGCATTTAAAAGTTACTTCACAGAAAGTCATTGCAAACAATTGTTACAAATACAGTGGCTAACCACAATTTTACTAATGTATTATGTGTTAGCATTGTGTTATGAATAGTTCATCTAAAAATTGTGGTTCACTGGTTGTTTTGGATGTCAAATATAATACATTTGCAGTGTAAACATCAGGATCTCTATCATCACCACTGAAGAGGAATCAGTAAATGCACAATTCCACATCACACAAACCAGAATATCTTTGTTTGCATCGCATTTATGGATTTATACTAGAATTTTGAACATTTGATGGAATTACTCTTTAACTTGGTCTGGCTTAGTTGGGAATTCCCTGAGTGAGAGCAGCAGTCTGAGTGGTGATTCACTCAGCAGGACCTCAAGCAGAGGAAGATTTTTTCCGTTTTGGCAAGCAATTTACCAAATTATGTTCCAGCCCTGACCTTATTTTCAGAGCCTGGAGAGACGACAAACTCTGATGGCTTTTCTTTTTGAGCAGGTCTGCAACTTTTTTACTTTAGATCTAACAGTGAGAGTGCTTTGGACATGTTTTCAAATCTAAAACACTGCTGTTATTATAATCATAACAAACCTGCTTTGGAGTAAAAGAGTGATTGTGAGAGCTTATGCCATAAGAGACTTGTGAGGAATTTCAGCATCCACACAAAACATAGACTGCTCTGTCACATCTGTGAAGACAAGCATCATAATCATAAGGGTCTGTTTAAACATAGTACACAGTCCTTAAAGCAGCGTAATAATTGGAGCAAACCATGTGTTGCACTGTGTTGTTTAGTAGATGCTGTTGACCAGAGCAGCTGCACAACATAAACCTGCTTAGGAAAAATTAATGGTAGAGTATATGATAATAACCTTTCAAACAGATTCTCTGCTGAGAAAAACAGCACAGACCAGCTTTCATTTCTTGCTGGTCTATGCTGGTTTATACTGGCCTGGTGTTGGTTTATCTGGTCATCCCAGATTTGGCCAGCATACCAGCATCCAGAGCAGAATATATGCTGGTTTTGCTGGTACCAAACCGTGCTGGTCTATGTTGGTTTCTCTAGCAAGGTTCCTAATGTAGGTATATGGATCTTGACTGATATTGATATTTAATCAATGTGTTGATGTTAATAGAAAGGAAACAACAACAGAGAAACAGGCCGTAAAGAAAGAAACCGACTGTGTAGGTGTACAAATATATTGTTGTGCAAATATATGACGGCACACCATGGATTACATTTAAAATGCTTATTAATATTCAGAAGTTGCTGAGGTTTTAGAACTAATGATAAGATGCTGCCTTTTCAAGAAGGCTAATCGAGCTAACAGAGCTGACCATGTACATGTACAGTGTTGGATGCTCATGGAGATTCTTGCCCTTCTTATAAGTGGTCTTGTCTCCTTAGTGGATGACGTGCCTGCTGTAAGTTTAGAAAAATATATTTTCATTGTTTTAAAAGACCTTGCTAACAACAGCTGGAATTATTAGCCAAGTTAGTGAAGAAACTCTGCCTGTGGCTTTTCTGCCTTCTCAATCACTTAATGAGTCCTTCACAATGAGCTCACATTCACCAAGTCCTGTTTCATAGAGTGTAATATAATGTACTTACAAAATATGAGCTTATATGAGCAAGCATTTTAATAACACCTATTAAAATACAATGGACATTTTACTGAATTGTTGATCTGTAAATTTTTTTCCATCTATGAAGAAACTCAGGGGTGACCAAGATGACGAGTGACCTGAAATCTGACCAGATTTTCCTTAATAATCCGACTAATAACTAAGTCGGAACATATACACACAGTCCATATATACACATATTCCAAATACAATTTCTATCTGATTAAGTGATGTGAGTAATTCTGTAAATAATCTATTAAACAGAAGCTGTAAATGTCTATATCTGATTATAATATCCAGTTTAAGTAAACTTCCAACATGGCGGAAGCCAGAAACTGGTCTGCAGAGAGAGTAGGTTTATGCTTAAAAACTTTAAAAGACTTCGGTAGTTAAGACAGTTATCAGGCTTGATGAAGATAGATACATACTTTATAGATCTCCACAGTGAAACATTCACATATACACACACACACACTAGTAAACAGACACACTAGGGGGCAGTGAGCACACTTGCACAAAGCGGTGGGCAGCCCTACCATAGCACCCAGGGACCAGTCAGGGTTTAGGTGCCTTGCTCAAGGGCACTTCAGTCGTGTCCTGTTGGTTCATGGGATCGAACTGGTGACTTTCTGGTTACTAGGCTGGTTCTCTAATCTCCAGCACATAAACTCACAACAACAAACTGGTTAGACAAGTATATGAGCAAGTGAATGACAGTGGGTTCACACCAATTAGAGAGGAAGTTAAAATAGACATAAGATTTATATTTTTTCAGGTTTTTCAGATGCATATAAACACCACTATTCTAATCCATTATTGAAATATAGTTGGATTGGAGTAAATGTTTGTATGTAAACATAATCATTGGCTCCCACCTCTTTGTGGGGTGGGTGTTTGCACCTTTTAGAGGAGAGTTATTTAGCTGTTTGTATTTTTTCCCTCTTACTCCTATCTTACATAGTGCAGCTGTAATAATGAACTGGATGTGGTTTGAGCACATAGGACCAAAGTGGTTCTTCTATTGGGTCCCTCCAAAGAACCCGTTCTAGCCCTTTTGTTTCCAAGACTGTAAAATATGACGATAATCAATGTCTTCTAATGTGTGTTGTGTGTATGTGCGAGTGAGTGGGAGAGAGAGAGAGAGAGAGAGAGGAGATCAGGGTGTAAACTGGCTGTGGTGCCTCCACACCACCCACTCGTGCCTATGTTGGGCTGAGGGATGAAAGACTCGGCTCTGTTCTTCTCTTCATTCCTTCACCAGCCGCCCACCCTCTCTCTTGCTTGCCTGACAGGAAAGGCAGGAAAGCAGGAAAGTGCAGTACACACACACACAAACACACAGCGTAGGGGTCGTCAAAGCTGCCATAAAGGTTACGAGACACTGTAGGCACATGAGTGCGCTCACACACTCAAACATCCTTACTGTGTGATATAGAATACAAAGCACTGTCTGTGATTGAGGGTTTCTCTTTATGGCACTGAGGAGAACAGTGAGGGAGTCTTCTGCACTCATTACAAGAACACCACATCATCAACAAAGCCTATGCAAGCAATGACACCCATCTGAACCTTCAGAGGCCTAGAGTAATCACTGCCATTTTTATTATTACACAGTTTTGTAAGCTCATAGTTTTAAGATGAATTACACAATCACATGATCACATCATTAATTACATTAAAGGGGAATTTCACTGACTTTCAAAATGTATATACAGTCAAATGGATCATCAACCAATCAATTTAGAGTGGTTTGATGCAAAATGCTCTGTTCTAAAGAAATTTACAAATCCAGAATGATTCACAGTGGTGGTGATAGGAACCGGACGTCTGAAGAAGTTTAATGCCTTGGTGTAAAGTTATTGCATAAAATGGTTATGATGTTGTATAACAATGTGTTTGAGATAATCTTATTGTCTAAAAGCCTTTCCATGTAAACTGGGCAGTCCTAATCTTAGGTAATGTTTCCATAACCCAACCAATCACAAGGCTGAATCAGCGAAAGCTAACTGGCATAACCAACAGCGAGCAAGTTAAACCACAGGTCTATAGCTTCCTGCTATCCATTTATTCATTTATCCATCCACTAAAATTGCCCCTCACTTCATTTACACATTGTTTTGATTATCTTTTTGTTTGTTTATCCATCTGTTCATTTGCATGTTTGTTCATCTGTTACTTTTGTGTCCAGTTACTGTCACAGATAATGATAATAAAAAAAGGTCAAAGAAAGCTAGATAACGATTCCAGTTCTGTATGTTGGAGTGTTGGAGAGAGAGCTGTCAATCAAGCCACTCACAGCTCTCGGATAAGTGTGATCAGGGGCTTTAAGCCATTTGTCATATTGATATCTTATATCTTTTATTAAAGCTTTACTGTATGGTAAATATAACACTCAAATTTAGTATAATGCTAATATTGTGATATTGTGCTCTGTGATCTTGAGGAATTTTCAAAAAGTGTTTAAGTGTAAATAGCTGGATATATCATGACTCTACCATTATCAACATTACATATAAAATTCAGAAGATTCATGGAGGTCGCTGGTGGTTTTGAACAGGAGTAGCTCTACTACAAGCTTTATACAATGTAGTTTCTTTACAATGAAAGAGTTCACTTCAAACCATTCGGGCACAGTAACACAGAGAGACTGTAGCATTAAATCAGTCCAACATGAGAGGATGAAGTAATACAGCCCTGGTGTTTTCTAATCTTATGTCAGACATGCTGAAGGTGATATATTGCCCTCTATTGTTTGGAGTATAAATTCAACAGTTGCATCATCTTACAAATTGCTTCTTTAAATGTTAATATTTTGGCTTTTGGTCATATATAAAGGATGCATTTTTTTTTTATATATTATTTTTTTGCATTTTTTATGTGAAAACATAACACGTGTTATGTATTAAAAGCTGTGAGTGAGAAATCATTTCAGATTACATGCGTTTATTTGTTATGGGCTGAAGCTTCTAAGGGTAAAGGCAACACTGCACCAACATCAGTATCTTCAAGCCATCAATACCTCCAGTGACATCTGCCAATGATTGTTGACTGTTCTGCAATACCAGTGTGCTCTGAAAATCATTATTGCACCAGTGGCATTTCCTGTTCAGTGATCAGTAGTTCCAGAACACATGAGCTTACAAACACAATATAACAGGTAGAAAAACCTATGATTACTACGTTCTAGCCTTTTTACCCTTAATCTCTAAACTATTATCCAGTAAACCACTCAGTAAGTACTAAGGAACTGCTGTGTAAGCTGTGCAGTTATAAGAGCGAGGAATTAAAGTGCAGACTTGACATCAGGTGTGATAAAGCATTGTCCGCTCTGACTTTCAAGCAACACTGTGGCTGCTTTTAGGAGGCTGCATTTAAGTGACTCAGATCTGATTTTGTTTTGGGCTGTGTGGACATATCAGATCCAATCTTTTCAAATTAGATTTCTGATTTTATGTGGGTTTTTTTTTCATTACGTGTGCATTTAGAGCTTTTGTTATTAGCCAGCATGGACAGTGCAGCAAAACAGCAGTGGAGAGGAACAGCAGTGACAGTCAGTGGAGGAGCGGAAAAGTCTGTGATTTGCTTGATATTCGGGAAAAAAGCAAAAGCAAGCAGTTTGTTGTTCTTTCAAGCAAAATGCGAACTGCTAATGAACTGCTAACGAGTCAGTTTCCTCATTTTAACACATCAATGTGCACATGCTTGCTGTTTCAGGGATAGATTCATTCACATCACTGACAGATACAGGTCACTTACTTTTATGAATGTGAACCTCCAAGATCTAAATTGATTAATGAGGCTAGTAATGTGAACGGAATCTTTCTAAAATTTGGAAATTGGTGATTTCTCTGGTAGAAATATGTGATAACTGCATGCAATATGCACAAGAACATTTTGTAACATCTCTTGTGCTTTGGACCCCCCACAAGCTGATGAATCTGATCATTGCCAGAGCATTGAAGGAGTATTGACGTCATAACTTGGTAAAGAATGTGTCTCCTGAGGATGTGCTACAATTGTCCTCATATCTTTATGAGTATCATGTTTACTTCTCACTGGAGACCTAAACAACGAGTCAGATCTTCTTTTGATCTGCTGCTTGTGATTTATGATATGGTCAGAAAATCTCTTGCCAAATCTGCTGCTTCCGGCTACTTCTTTCAGTTAAAAAACATTTATTACATACAGCTGCTTTGAGGCCGAAGAGAGCTTGACTGAGTTAGACTGTGATGGTCCCCTG